>QXEO01000270.1:2471249-3671249 GCA_007115705.1 Dactylis glomerata
GTCTGGCCTGACAAGTTCAAGCCAGATCAGCGTGCGTTACGACGGGACCACAAATCCTGTCGAATTCCTCCAACTCTACGTCATCGCCCCGTCCAGGTGCGCGTGGAGATCAGCGCGCATGGCCAATGGTTCCCCATGGCCCTCAAGGACGCTCCGCGAACTTGCTCAGATCTTCCTCACGAATCCGTGACGTCGTGGAAGGATTTATGTCGTCAGTTCGTTGCCAACTTCATGCCCACGTACGAGCGCCCCGCACTAAGAACGATCTTAAGGCGGTGCGTCAGTACAAGGGCGAGACGCTTCGTCAATACATCAGCGCTTCAGTCAGATGAGGAAAAAGATCCCAGGATCTCCAACGAGGAGGTCATCTCCGCATTCCTCCACGGGCGTCTCCGACGTCAGATCGAGGAGAAGCTGTCTGAATTGATGAGCTGACTTCCGTCGTCAGGCTCTTCAGAGATCGCCGACCGCTGCGCCAAGGCTGAGGAGGGGATCTCTTCGTGCACAATCTGCGGAGGCGCCTCTCCCAAAGCCGAAGTTCAAGGACCCAAGCGAAAGGAGGCTGAGCCCTCGCGGCGGAGCCAGATCATAAGCCAACGCCGCGGGCACCGCTCCGATCGCGATAAAGGTCGACGTCGCCGCTACTGCATTATCCACAAGAAGGACACCCACAATACCGAGGATTGTTGGATTGTCCGGAAGTTTCACGAGGAAAACGGCGTCGCCAAGCGTCGCGGGGGTGGCCGCAGCAACGGCAAGAGTGGATCCCGGGGCGATCGACGCGACGACGACCGCGAGGAAGGTCGCCGCCGTGAGGGTCTGTCTCGAGATGATCCCGAGCCGCTACCGCTGCCCCCACTAGCGAATGATCATCGGGAGGAGGACCAGGGGGCTATCAAGAGCCGCGAATCTTCGCCGCTTGCCTCCTGGGTGGAGCTCAGGCTCCTCTGTCAAATCGTCACTTCAAGCAGCTGTCGCGAGAAATCGCGGCGGCGCAGCCCAGCGTCGGCAATCGCCTAATGAAGTGGTCAATGTGCAAGATTGGCTTCGACGAGGAGGATCATCCGGCTTCCACAAGGGGCGTGGGTATAATCCCCCTCTTGTGCACGCCAACCATCAACAACGTCGCCGTCAACCGCACTCTCATCGACGGAGGGGCGGGCCTCAACATCATCTCGGTCGAAATCTTCGAAAAGATGCAGGTGCCATACCACCGGCTCATGCCAACTCGGCCGTTCTTCGGGGTAACCGAGGGATCTACAACGCCAATTGGGCAGGTAAGCCTGCCCGTCACCTTCGGCACTCGGGACAACTACAGGACGGAAAGCCTGGACATCAACGTCGCCTACATTGCCCTGCCATACAATGCCATCCTCGGCTACCCAGCCTTGGCTAGGTTCATGGCAGCAACGCACCATGGCTTCAACGTCCTCAAAATTCCGGGCGCCAATGGCACGATCACCGTGCGCTGCAATGAGAAGGATGCTCTCCGATCAGTTGAGCATGTCTACCGCGAGGCCGCCACCATGTTCCCCGCCGACGAAGATCTACTGGAACACTCCGGCGACCTCATGAGGAAGAAGCAGCTTGTATCCCAAGAGTGAGCTGCTGCGAAGAAGGCCTCTCTCGAGCCCCACCTTCTGGGTTCGACAGGGAAGAAGTTCGCTGCCTCAGCATCGCCTACTCCAAGCGAGGACCTGGACCATCCCATGATGGACATGAGCATTGGGGAAGCTGCGGTACCCTCAGGCAGGAGGCCCCAGTTTACCCAAGAGTGCTCGGCAACCAAGAAGGTCCCGCTACAGGCTGGGGGCTGCGAAAACTTCGTCACCATCGGGGCGGGGCTTTCCCTCAAATAGGAAAGCGCGCTCGTCACCTTCCTGTGGGCAAATTCTGACATGTTCGCTTGGACTCCGTCGGATATGCCCGGTGTTCCCAGGGAGGTGATTGAGCACCACTTAGCCGTGTGCCCTCAGGCACACCCCGTGAAGCAGAAGACTAGGAAGCAAGCGCAAGAGAAGCAAGACTTCATCGTCAAGGAGATAGAGAAGCTGAAGAAGGCCAAGTTGATACGCGAGGTGGCCCACCCCACCTGGATTGCTAATCCGGTGGTCGTCCCAAAGGCAAATGGCAGTGGGCGCCTCTGCGTGGACTTCACAAGTCTCAACAAGGCCTGTCCCAAGGACCCTTACCCTCTCCCGAGGATAGATCAAATCATCGACTCCACCGCCGGCTGCGACCTCCTTTGCTTCTTGGATGCTTTCTCCGGCTATCATCAGATCAAGATGGCAAAGGAGGACGAAGAGAAGACCGCCTTCATCACGCCCTGTGGGGTGTACTGCTACGTCTGCATGCCCTTCGGCCTGAAGAACGCAGGAGCTACATTCCAAAGGCTCATGCGTAAGGCCCTGGGGGCTCAGATGGCAAGGAATGCGGAAGCCTACGTCGACGACATCGTCGTCAAGACTCGCGAGGGTCACACCTTCATCGAGGATCTGGAGGAAACATTCGTCAACCTGAGGAAGGTAAACATCAAGCTCAACCCCGCCAAGTGCGCCTTCGGCGTACCGTCGGGAAAACTGTTGGGGTTCCTCGTATCCAATCGCGGGATAGAGGCGAACCCTGACAAGGTCAAGGCCATCGAAGAAATGCGTCCTCCGCGCAATCTCAAGGAAATGCAACGCCTCGCGGGGTGCATGGCAGCCCTGGGGCGCTTCATCGCGAGGAGTGGGGAAAAAGCTTTGCCCTTCTTCAAGCTCATGAAGCGCACCGGGAAGTTCGAGTGGACTCCGGAAGCCGACAAGGTCTTCGCCGAGTTAAAAAGGTACCTCACGAGCCCACCGATCATGGTTGCCCCAACCCCCCGCGAGCCCTTGCTACTCTACATCACGGCAACTCCAAGGACTGCAAGTGCCGTTCTCGTCGCGGAGCGGGACGTCAAGGTAATTGCCAAAGAGGAGGTCACTCCTCCAAGCTCGGGGGCTCCTCGCGAGGAAGAGGCTGCTTCACCTCCCGCCCCTTGAGAGGAGCCGCCCGAGGGATCTTCACCGACTGAGCCGCTCTCTCAGAGCAACGCTCAAAAGCCTCCTGAGGAGGAGCCTTCCGAGGGTGTCGTCAAGGTGCAAAAGCCTGTGTACTTCGTCAGCACGGTACTGCGCGACACGCGGGAGCGCCACACAATGCAGCAAAAGTTGCTCTACACCTTGCTCATCGCCTCGCGGAAGCTATGCCACTACTTCCAGGGTCACCCGATTTAGGTGGTAACCGATCGGCCCCTGGAAACCGTCCTCCGCAACCCCAATGTCACCGGGCGGGTGGCTGAGTGGGCTGTGGAGCTTCAGCCTTTCGAGATCTCCTTTGAAACTACAAAGGTAATCAAGAGCAAGGCTTTGGCCGAGTTCATTGCAGAATGGACTGATCCGTTCGTAGACGTGCCTCCAGAGGTGGAGTCAACTCTCCCTGGAGAGGAGGCCCCAGGCCTCTGGGTCATGCACTTCGACGGCGCCTTCAACCTCCCCGGCGCGGGAGCCGGTGCTGTCCTAACCTCTCCCTCTGGAGACAAGCTTTTCTACGCTGTGCAGCTCTGCTGCGCGCCTGAGAACAAGGTCTCCAACAACATCGCGGAGTACGAGGGACTACTTGCTGGCCTAAGGGCAGCAAACGCTTTGGGCATCAAGCGCCTCATCGTCAAGGGAGATTCACAGCTGGTTGTGAACTTCTCGAACAAGAGCTACACTCCAAGGGATGAGCACATGGCGGCTTATCTCGAGGAGCATCAAAAGATGGAAAAACGCTTTCAAGGCTTGGAGCTGAAGCACACCCCGAGGGGAGAAAATGTGGAAGCCGACGAGATCGCCAAGCGCGCCTCTCATCGCCTGGCGCAGCCCGCCGGCGTCTTCGAGGAGCGTCTCTTCAAACCGTCTGCCTCTCCGTCAACATCCAATTCTCCTCCTCCTTCTGCTTTGCCACCACCACCGGAGCAGGGGGCTCCGGATTGCGGGCCTCCTTCGGGTGACCGCATCCTTCTGGCATTGGCGCGACAGGAGGGAGTGGATTGGATCATCGAGCTCAAGGCCTACCTCACCAGCAGCAGGCTTCCTGAGGATGACGAGGAGGCCGAGAGGATTGTGCGGCAAGCTTCGGGCTACTGCGTCAAGGACGGTGACTTGTACCGGCGTCGCCCAAATGGCGTCGCTCTGAAGTGCATATCTACTCACCAAGGCCAAGAGCTTCTAAGGGACATCCATGCCGGCGAGTGCGGCCATCATGCCTCTGCTGCAACTCTAGCCGCAAAGGCATATCAAAGTGGCTTCTACTGGCCTTCGGCGCTCGGGGATGCGGCGGAGATGGTCAAGAGGTGCGAGGCGTGCCAATTCCATGCCAAGCAGATACATCAGCCGGCGCAAGAGCTGCGAACCATCCCACTCACTTGGCCCTTTGCCGTTTGGGGGCTGGACATCCTCGGTCCATTCCCCAGAGCGCAAGGGGGCTATCGCTACCTCTACGTCACCATCGACAAGTTCACCAAGTGGGTGGAGGTGGAACCGGTGTGCACGATCCCGGCGAGGTCCGCAGTCAAGTTCATCCGTGGGCTGGTCTGTCGTTTTGGAGTGCCTAACCGCATCATCACCGACAACGGCAGCCAGTTCACCAGCGGACTGTTCCGGGAGTACTGCGCATCGACCGGCATCAAGATTTGCTTCGCCTCCATCGCCTACCCCCGGAGCAATGGCCAAGCCGAGCGTGCCAACGCAGAAGTACTCAAAGGACTCAAGACGAAAAGCTTCAATGCCAAGCTCGAGGCCTGCGGCAAAAAATGGTTAGGCAACCTCCAATCCATCTTGTGGTCCATCAGGACTACCGCCACCAAACCCACTGGAGAGACCCCTTTCTTCCTAGTCTACGGGGCGGAGGCTGTTCTCCCCACCGACATCAAGTTCGGGTCGCCAAGAGTGCTCGCCTTCGACGAAATTCGCCAAGAGGACCTCATCAAGGATCGCCTCCTCCTGCTCGAGGAAGCTCGGTGCCAAGCCGCGCTCCGTGCCGCGAGGTACCAGCAAGGACTATGCCGCTACCATAGCCGTCATGTTCGAGCAAGAACTCTGGAGATCGGCGACCTGGTGCTGAGGAGAATACTCTCTCGCGAGGGCCTGCACAAGCTGTCTCCAATGTGGGAAGGGCCCTTCAAGGTGACGCACATCGCCAGGCCAAGCTCGGCGCGGCTGGAAACCGCAGAAGGCGTGCCAGTGGGGAACCCGTGGAACATAGCTCATCTGCGAAAGTTCTACCCCTAGGTTCCTCACGAGGAGAAAAAGACCGTTTTCACGGCACTTGTATCAGCTCAATCTGCCCTTAAGCACTGATATTAAGTTATCGCGCAATGTAGCGCCTCTGCTTCGGCATGACATCAAAATGGCATGAAGTCCATTTATTTTCTGTTGTACTCCTCGCGGAAGGGGGCTAGGCACGGTGTCTATGCTGGGGCCTTCGCCCGGAAAACAGCAAGCCCGAAAAACCCGAAGGGAGCGAGCTCTGGTCGGGGGCGACGGCCCCGTTAACGATCACCTCTGGATGCCCATGGTGCTTAGTTCCTCACGAAGTACGCCAGAAAATAAAAAATCTTCGAGGAAAAGTCCAAGGTGTGCCCATGGCACCCGCTAAGGACCTACCCCTCGTGAGCAACCCTCACGAGGGAGCAAAGACGCGTCGATGCACTAGCATCCGCAGGAGGATTCCCTCTCTCGAGGAAGGCCTAACATGGCAGGATTATTGAAGACCAAGGCCGCTCCGATAAATCTTGTGAAGGAGACGCAAATCCGGAGGTCCGCGCCAGGCCCTTCACCTCATGAGCAATCCTTGTGAGGTGTCGACGGTCTCTGGGCTCTCTTAAGCGTCGACGTTTTCACGTCCGTGAGGGTCCAGCTTCCCTCAACGACGAGGAAGGCCCCGTGAATCGCCACGCGCGGCAATTTGCTCTTAGCTGCTGGCACAGATAGTGCCACGCTCCTCCACGACGGAGAAGGTCCCTGTGCCGGTCATAGAGGCATCTTATTTGCCTTCTTTTTTCGTTTGTTTTACCAACTTGCTTTTCCGTTTTCGGGGATTTGGGGTTTTTTCTTTTCCAACTCTTTCTTCAACTTCTTGTCTCAGGAATCGTCCACTGTGTCATCGACGCCGAACCCGTCCCGAGCTCTGAGGTGGAGGGAGGCTTCCCGTCGATGCCTACAGCTCACCAGGGCTCTCGAGCAAGCGAATGGCCAGGACAGTGAAGGACAGCAAGATGATCAACAAAAGGATTTCATTAAATTGCCCCCAGTGGGGGAAGGAGCGAAGCACGGCGGGGCATTCCTCGCCGGCAAGGACTACAAGGCAAAAGAGGGGAGGAGACTAGCTCCCCTCCCCAAAAGACTACCGCGCTAGGGCCTCCTCTTCATTGCGCCGCGAGCTGGGGGTAGGTGCGGCGGACGCCGTCGGCGGTGAAGATCCACACCGTAGCCTCCAGGGTCCCCAGCTTGAAGCGGAAGACGAGGCGGTCGCCGACGCGGAGGCGACAGCCGAGGGCGAATGGCCTCCAGCGGCCGGAGAGGACGACGTTGCCGTTCGCCCCGAAGAGGATGTCCACAGGCTAGAAGAGATCTGGCCTGCTCTGCTCCCCCAGGGCGATCTCCCCGGCGGCCGGGCCATGGGCGTGAATCGCCCTCCAGATGGCGTCGGGCAGCCGGAGGGAGTTGAAGCCCGGGGCGTCGACGACGACGAGGAGCTCCAAGAAGCGGGACCCCGGGGCGATGAGGGGTCCCAGTAGCGCCGCCGCCAAGGGGCGCGGAGTGCCAACCACTCCGTTCATCGGCGGCGCCGAAGGATCTGCAGCAGGGGGGCCCAGGGCGGCCTCCACCTCCCGGAGGGCCCGATCGATGCTCCCCGAGGCGCGGGGAGCAGGCGCCGCCGCCAGCGGCGACGGCAGGTTCAGGGCGCCTCCACGCGCAGGACCCCTGAGGGTCAGGGCGCCGGAGGTCCCCGCGACGGCACGGCTCGCCTCGCCCTGCCGCGGCGCGCCAATGCGGAGGGGGCCGCCGGCGCCGGGCGTCCACTGGGCCGGGACCTTCGCCTTCTTCCCGCTGCCCATGGGGCGCCCGCGGCGCTTCGCCCCGGAGCTCGATCCCACGGCGGCGGAGGAGTTGGAGGGATCCATGAGCTTGGGGGCGAGGAAGCAGAGGTGGCACTGGAGGAAGGAGGTGAAGTGCCGGAGGTCTCGAGGAGGACCTATTTAAGGGGGGCGTCTGGCGTCGATGCGTCAAATCCTTGCGCGGGAATCGAAGGGTTGGCGTGGCGCTCTGCAGCCAAGCGACACATCATTATGGCAGGTTGACGCCTCGGAGACCGTAGCGTCACCCGCCGTTTCGTCTCGTCAGCCGCGGCCGCGCCACGTGTCCGGAGTCTCCGCTTCTTCACATGGTCCTCTGACCGCACGGTTGACGCGTGCCGTCGGAGGGCCCAGTCGCTTTGGGGGCCCCCGACCCTTCGCTTCCTCAAGAGGGCGCGTCGTGGGCCGGGCTCCCGGGGGCTACTGTCGGTGTAATGGATACCGGGGTATCCCGGTCCACCTGCTCCTAGGCCCCGTCATCGGCCCATCTTCAGCCCAGGGGATAATCAGTGACCCACGTCACGGAGAAGACCCTCACGAGGAGGCGCCTCGTGAGGAGAACGACGACAGAAACCGCTAAGGACCAGAAGACCTCCTCACGAGCCCCTGCTGGTGAGGAGAGGAGGTACGCCCACATCAGCCTAGCACGTTTTCGTGCGGAGCAAGAAGACAACGGGCAGAAGACCGCGTACCGCCCACGCTACCCCCGACAGGGAGGAGACCAACTTTCGCTGTGCCTGCCCAAAGCGGCATAGTGGCAGTTGGCCACCCCCCTAAATATAGCATGGACGGTGCAGGGCGCCAGAGGAGGACGTCAGCCTCCTCCACCCACTCCTGTGGACCGGCGCCGCTACCCTGCGAAGACCAAGTCTACAGAAGAACATAGTCTACAGCTGTCCTCCCTCCTTGGCCGTGTGTGCCAACCCCTTCCCCAAGAAGATAAGGGGAAGGAGGACCTTGGCGCTATAAAAGGAGGGAGAGGCCACCCCTTAGAGGGATCCGATCCAGTCTAGTCTGATCTTCATCTTCTTCGAGCTGCTAGTTGGGCACGCAGGTTCTTCAACCTCTGGCCAACTAGAGCTTTGTAACCAAGGCCTTGTACTCCTCGCGAGGTGTCGCGTTGTAATACAAGAAGGCAGGAAGCAGGGGTTTTACCTCACCACGAGGGCCCTGAACCTGGGTAAAGCTCGGTCTCCCTTTCTGCAGAGCGTAGCGCGTTCGACAATCGAGGCTTCCGTCACCATGTTTCGTTGTGATCCAAGATCTCACACGTTCAGCCCCCTACGTTCGAATCCTTGGGTCCGTCGCGTGGTACCCCGTGTTCTTGCGACACGAAATCCATTGACAGAAGGGGTATAATCACAAGTGTGTATTTATCCTAGTAAGGGTAGTGCGCTAGCACAGGTTCACCCCCATAACACTTATCAAACCAATAAAGATTATTTAGCGGCATGAAGCGAAAGCTCTTGACAGAAACTCCTGTGTGTCCTCGAGAATGTTTGGTCATCATAAGTTACACAACTAGCTTGTCCTTTGCTAAAGAAAGGATTGGGCCACTTGCTGCAATTATTACTACTGTCTCTTATTTACTCGCACTTTATTTATTTGCATTACCAAATACCACTGAAAACCGGTTTGCTAGTATTTACAGTGAAACCTTGATCAAAACCACTTGTCAACACCTTCTGCTCCTTGTTGGGTTCGACACTTTTATTTATCGAAAGTACTATGATACACCCCCTATACTTGTGGGTCATCAAGACTATTTTATGGTGCCATTGCCAGGGAGTGAAGCGCTATTGAAGAGTGGAATTGGTAAAGGTAACTGTCGCTGTGAGTATTGTTTTTATTTTTTCCTTTTATTTTTATTTTATTTTGCTATGGAGAGTTCTCCATTTGGTTTCCTATTTGGGAACACTACTACCAATGCTGCACATGTTGATGAACCACCACCACCACCACCTACTCAATTAGATCCTTTTAAAATACCTATGAAAATTGTTGAACATGTTATGGATAACTGCTATTTAGGAGATGGAACTGTCCATCCGGGTGATCACTTACTTTTTATACATGAATTATGCGAGTTGTTCAAGTGTGCAGGTATTTCGCCAAGCCAGGTCAAGAGGAAGCTATTCTCTTTATCACTGAAGGGCCGAGCTGAGGAGTGGTATCGGCTGCTTAAAAATGGTCCATCTATTGCTTGGGAGGAAATTGTGCCTCTCTTTTATTCCAAGTTTTATCCTCCAAGTGAAATTCATAAAGATCGTAATCAGATATATAACTTTTGGCCTCATGATGGAGAGAAAGTATTGCCCAAGCGTGGGGGAGATTGAAGTTACTAATGCTCAAATGCCCCATTCATGAGCTCCCCAATAATATTGTTATTGATAATTTTTATGCGTGGCTTACTCTTCCTGATAAGGATTATTTGGATGCTTCTTGTTTTGGATCATTTACTCATATGAAAGAAGATGCTAAGTGGAAACTTCTTGACCGTATCCAAGAGAATGCTGAAGGATGGGAAAACGACAAAGGTAGGAAGTCAGGTATAAATTATGATTATGAATGCATTAAAACTTTTATGGGAACCGATGACTTTCATAATGTTAGCACTGCTTATGGTCTTGATTCTCAAATACTTGCTAACTGTTTTAAGGCCTTTGCCTCTTATCTTGATGTTCCAAAGAAAGATTGGAACAAATATCATGCGCCTTATAAAGATTCCATTAGTCATATTCCTGCTGCAGCTACTAAAGTTTGTACTGTTGATAGCATTTTGCCTGAACCTTATTTTGAGAAGACACCTTTCCCTGCTAAGGTAAAAGAGCATTCTACTTTGGTAAGTGTGTCTAATAGAAGTACTAAGAAAGCTGTGGAACCTGATGAGCAAATTACTATTAAGTCTCCTGTGGCTATAGTGAAGGACCTTTTGTGAAGATGCTACTAACATGATTTCACATCCTAATAGGTGTAGGAAAACAAGTGTTCCTGTTATTTCTGTCAGGATTGGAGATCACTGCTATTATGGCTTATGTGACATTGGTGCAAGTTCAAGTGCCATTCCCTTAGAGCTTTACAAAGAAATTATGCATGAGATTGGCCCTTGTGAACTTGAAGATATTGATGTGGTTGTTCAACTTGCTAACAAAGAGACTGTTTGGCCTCTTGGTATTGTTCGAGATGTGGAAGTTCTATGTGGTAAGATTAAGTATCCCACTGATTTTCTAGTACTAGGTAAGGTAGCTAGTAAAACTTGTCCTATTATTTTTGGTAGACCCTTTTTGAATACTTGTGGTGTTGTGATAGACTGTAAGAAGGAGAAAATTTTCACTAAGTTTAGTGGAGAATCTTATGAGTTTAATTTTTCTAAGTTTGCTAAGACTTCATATGAAAATGACATGCCTAATGAAAATTTTCGAGTGGAACAGCTTGCTTCTATTGCCCTTGCTCCTAATAATGCTTTGCAGCAATTCATGGAAGACCATGAAAGTGATGTTTACAGGAAGGAAAGGGAAGAGATTGATGATGTTTTCCTTTGTCAACCACCGCTGATTAAGCACAATTTACCTGTGGAGGATCTTGGTACCACTTTACCACCTAAGGAAGATCCTGTTTTTGAATTAAAACCTTTACCCAATGATCTTAAATATGCTTATATAGATGATAAGAAAATATATCCTGTTATTATCAGTTCTAAGCTTTCAGGAAAGGAAGAAGAAAGGTTATTGGAGATATTGAGGAAACATCGAGGAGCTATGGGATATACTCTTGATGATTTAAAAGGAATTTGCCCCACTTTATGTCAGCATGCTATTAACATGGAGGAAGACGCAAAGCCAGTTGTGGAACATCAGCGCCGCTTAATTCCCAAGATGAAGGATGTGGTAAGAAATGAGGTATTGAAGCTCCTTGATGCTAGTATTATTTATCCTATTGCTGATAGTAGATGGGTTAGTCCTGTTCATTGTGTTCCTAAGAAAGGAGGTATGACTGTCGTGCCTAATGAGAATAACGAGCTTATTCCTCAAAGAGTAGTAGTTGGTTATAGGATGTGCATTGACTATAGAAAGGTTAACAAAGTTACTAAGAAAGATCATTATCCTTTACCCTTTATAGATCAAATGCTAGAGAGGTTATCTAAGAATACTCATTTTTGTTTTCTTGATGGTTACTCTGGTTTCTCTCAGATTGCTGTTAGAAAGGAAGATCAAGAAAAAACCACTTTTACTTGTCCTTATGGAACTTATGCTTATAGACGTACGCCATTTGGTTTATGCAATGCTCCTGCTACTTTTCAAAGATGCATGTATGCTATTTTTCATGGTTTTTGTGAAGAAATTGTGGAGGTTTTCATGGACGATTTTTCCGTCTATGGAACTTCTTTTGATAATTGTTTGCACAATCTTGATAAAGTTTTGCAGAGGTGTGAAGAAACTAATCTTGTTCTTAATTGGGAGAAATGCCACTTTATGGTGAATGAAGGAATTGTCCTTGGACATAAAATTTCTGAAAGAGGTATTGAAGTTGACAGAGCAAAAGTGGAAGCAATTGAGAAAATGCCCTGTCCTAGAGATGTTAAAGGTATTCGTAGTATTCTTGGTCATGCTGGTTTCTATAGGAGGTTTATTAAAGATTTCTCTAAGATTTCAAAGCCCCTTACTAATCTTCTTGAAAAAGATGTTCCATTTGTCTTTGATGATGATTGTAAGGAAGCTTTTGAAACTCTTAAGAAGGCTTTAACTACTGCTCCTATTGTTCAACCACTTGATTGGAATTTACCCTTTGAAATTATGTGTGATGCTAGTGATTTTGCTGTCGGTGCTGTTCTTGGACAGTGTGTAGATAATAAGTTGAATGTTATTCATTATGCTAGTAAGACTCTTGATGCTGCTCAGAAGAATTATGCCACCACTGAGAAAGAGTTTCTTGCTATTGTTTTTGCATGTGATAAGTTTATACCTTATATTGTTGATTCTAAAGTTACTATTCATACTGATCATGCTGCTATTAGATATCTTATGTCTAAGAAGGATGCTAAGCCTAGGCTTATTTGATGGGTGTTGCTTTTACAAGAGTTTGATCTGCATATTGTAGATAGGAAAGGTGCTGAAAATCCTGTTGCTGACAATTTATCTAGATTGCAAAACATTTCTTTTGATCCTATTCCTGTTAATGATAGTTTTCCAAATGAATAGTTGGCTTCAATAAATGTAACTTCACGAGACCTTCCTTGGTATGCTGATTATGCTAACTTTATTGTTTCCAAGTATTTGCCTCCAACCTTTACAGCTCAGCAAAGAAGAAAATTCTTCTATGATTTGAGGCATTACTTTTGGGATGACCCAAACCTATATAAAGAAGGAGTTGATGGTATTATGCGAAGATGTGTTCCGGAATATGAGCAACAAGAAATATTAAGAAAATGCCATGGCAGTGCTTATGGAGGACATCATGCTGGAGATAGAACCACACAAAAGGTTCTACAATCAGGTTTTTATTGGCCAACCCTCTTTAAAGATGCTAGAAGGTATGTTTTATCTTGTGATCAATGTCAAAGAGTTGGTAATATTTCTAGATGAAATGAAATGCCTATGAGTTACACTCTTGTTATTGAACCATTTGATTGTTGGGGATTTGACTTTATGGGTCCTTTTCCACCTTCAAAAGGCTATACTCACATCTTGTTGCTGTTGATTATGTTACCAAGTGGGTAGAAGCCATACCTACAAAGAGTGCCGATGGTGAGACCTTGTTAAAAATGCTTAAGGATGTTATTTTTCCTAGGTTTGGTGTGCCTAGATATCTTATGACTGATGGAGGTTCTCATTTTATTCATGGCGGTTTTAGAAAAACACTGGCTAGATATGACGTTAATCATAGAATTGCTTCTGCTTATCATCCCCAAACTAGTGGGCAGGTAGAGCTTTCAAACAAAGAGATCAAGTCTATCTTGCAGAAGACTGTCAATAGATCTAGGAAAAACTGGGCTAGCAAGTTAAACGATGCTTTATGGGCTTATAAAACTGCTTATAAGAACCCCATGGGTATGTCTCCTTATAAAATGGTTTACGGAAAAGCATGTCACTTGCCCTTAGAATTAGAACACAAAGCTTTTTGGGCAGTGAAGGAGTTTAATAGAGATTTCAAACTTGCTGGTAAGAAAAGGTTGCTCGATTTGAGTACCCTAGATGAGTGGAGAAACGAAGCTTACGAGAATGCCAGACTTTTCAAAGAGAAAGTCAAACAATGGCATGATAAGAGAATTCTTAAGAGAGAGTTTCACGTTTGTAGGACTCCTGAGATCCGAGCTATACAGAGATGTTATGTGTATTAGTCACGCTAGCAACGAGTGATACTAGGGTTACCAGTCCCAGGCCGGAACACCATCAGCAGGCAGGCCGGAATTAAACCATCGGCTCTACACATCTCGAAGCGCCGTGAAACTAATCATAACCAAGACTGCATAACTGAGAGCTCGAGAATCTTAAACCCCTCTCGTGCACTTTATATCCATACAAGCATCATGCACGAGATGGGTAACCACAGTTGGTACACAACAGTGACTCTATGACTCAAAGGTAATATTGCAAAGCTCTTACCAGAGCAAAGAACCAAAGTATTACAAGAAGAGGTCACTAACCAACATTACATCAAACAACAGAAGGAGGTTATGCTATTAGACATAGCAAGGATAACAATGGCCTAAGAGGCCAGAAGCATAACAGCGACAACCCATTCCACAGCCCCAAGCTGCTGTCTGGGAACCCCAAGCTACTCGTTAGTGTCGATCTTCATATAGAAATCACCTTTGTTGCGGAACATACTCAGCTGCAAAAATATCAACAAAGGGGGGGGTGAGTACATAGGGTACTCAGCAAGACTTACGTATCCTATTAGCTAAACTTGGTTAAGAAAGGCTTTCTGTGGAGTTGTTTGCGTAAAGCAATCTTTATTTTCATAAAACAAGTAAGAGTAGAAGCTCGACTACTCAAAACATTTAAAAAGGGTAGGAGAGCGATATCTTTGATCATTAAGGCATCCACCGAATCATCCTCAGCTGAACCTATCTACTAGGATTGCCTCCTCGAAACCCAGAGGAAGCAATCCTATTCACACCTTACTTTTCAAGTTTTACGATAAGGTTAAAGTTCTCTATGATCAAGCTTCTGTCTCCAAGTCGTCCATAACCGTGGACATGGCTTTTCGAAAAGATTTAACCCTACAGGGGTGTACAACTTTACCCACACGTGACGATCGTCTCCATTAGCCACATGACGCCATTCCGTGAGACGCTGGCGGAGTGGTGATCGCCTACAACCTTTACCTCACGTCGACCTATTCCATGAGCCACGCCAGAAGGTTTTAGTCCGCCATCGCAAGACGGCCGTTCTCCGACGTGGAACCGTTTGTTGCATGGCGAGGTTGGTTTACCAGAGGAATCCGCCTCAAGCAACCTCGGCTGCATTCCTATATGATGCACCTCTTCTTTTTTCCATCTCTTTCCAAAACATTTTCAATGCGTATGCCAAATGGAAAGCCCGAACTAGGTAGCTCATGGATAGATCTAAGCAAGTTAGTGAGTCGACGGGAGTCCCATACCTCCACGTGTGGTCGTACGCTCAGTCTTAGATCAAGAGACAAGAACTCGGGTCCTAGGGCGGCAAGAATGAGTCAAATAACCACATCCCAATGTGGCGGCTCATCCAAGCCTTTTAGCATGTTTAAACACATAATTCTCATCATACCACATCATCCTATCATACTAGATTCATTTGCAGCTCTGATTCATTAACCATATGTACCAGAGTAAACAACTAAGCATGGCTAAGCATTTCAAATATACAAAAGCTCTAGCGACACACACAAGCAAAACCTAGTCATGCTAGGAGCAGTGGATCGGGGTATTTAGGCGACAAGAATAGAACATGCATTAGATAGGATAACTCTACCTATCAATAAAAGACAGTTGAACCGTGTGGTACAAAATAGTAAGTTTTGAAATACTTTAAAACCATAGGTTCATAGGGGGCTGCTTGCCTTGTTGTTGATAACCAAATAAAATATATATCCAGGGTTCTTCTTCTTGACTTGTTCATCGATGGACAAGTATTGATCATCGATATTGCCCACTCGATCTCGTTGCTATCATCAACTCCGGATCCTATCGGGAAGTAGCAGAAACACACCGGAGAAAGATAGCATTCAATACATGGCATTGATGCGCAAATAATAATGATGACATGACATGTTAGAGATATTCAAAATAAACCCTATTACATGATCATCAATTTAAGTAGGGCTAGAATGCATAATACATTGCAACTCTATAAACCCCGCATATGAAAGAAAGGTTTAATTATGTTCTTCTAATATAAACATGGTTCAAAGTTGTTTATCATGCATGATTATTGTCATAAACAAGTAGAGTTCACTTTTTTGATCATTTTGATAGGTCATACACAATTTTCTGATAAGCAGGGAATTTCCTATGCATTTTACAATATTTGCAACTTTTCTAAAATTCTCTGGAAATTGAAATAGCTTACAGGGACTTATTACACCAGGGTCAACTTGACCCACGGTCTCTGACCGATGGGGCCCGAGGGTCCACACACCAAGCCACGCTGGACCAGGTCAACCTGGTCAGCGGGCTGGTCGGGGCCTCCTCAACATGGCGGGCAGGGCGCCGGCCGGCTCACCGACGTCGACGGCGAGACACGAGGGAGGCCGGGGAGAGGTCCTACGGGACTGGAAGCTCACCAGGAGTCCTCCGGTGAGGTCGGTGTGGTTGGAGGAGGGCCGGCAGGGACCAATTCGGCGGCGGTGGACTTCAGTACCTGCGGGGAAACGGCGACGGACGGCGGTGATCCCGGGCACGGTGGCTCGATTCCTTCGACGGGGACACATCGGGCGGCGAGCTGGAGCTTCACGGCACGTCGGCGGAGCTCGGGGACGACGAAAATGGCGGGGCTCTGCGGTGGCTGGAGCTAGGTTTTTGGCCCGCAAGGAAAAGAGAGAGAGGATGCGGGAGAAAGGAGGAAAAGGAAGGGGCAGCATCGTGGCGTTGCTGGGCAGCTCTGGGAGGTCGCCTCGGCCTCCAGACGACAAGCAGGAGGTGGCACGCCGAGCTTGGGCGCTCGGCCACGTAGCTGCCTGAGGAAGGAGACAAAGGGGGTTTTCACAAAGCCCCCTAGGCTTTGGGGTTTTCCAGAAAAAAATAAAACAAAACAATTTTTGTATTATTCAATGCTTTGCATTGGTTTAAAAACTTCTGAAAAACTCTAGGGGCTTTTTTGCTAATTAGCAAAACCCTAGATTGTTTTTATTTAACATTTTCAAATAGCTCAAACCCAAATGGGAAACTTTGAATAGATTTGATATTTGGACAATTTTAGGGTTTCCACTTCAATTTCAAATGTAATTTTTTCTTAGTCAGTTTTAGATGATGCTGATGATGCAAATGCAACTATTTACAAACATGGGATGTTACAGTTCTACCCACCTTACAAGAATCTCGACCCTGAGATTCCTAGGTAAGAAAAGAAGGAAGGGGTTACAAGTCTTCGACGATCTTCACAAGCTCGCGATGATCTTCTTTCTTGAAGAGGTTGATATGTTGCATCATGATGAGTTGAATAGTTTCCTTTAGGATCTTCTTTCCACTAAAACAAGGAAACATGGAATAACTCTAGAAAGTCCGATCTCAAAGATCGAGTATCTCATTGTCAGCTCAAGGAAGGAGGTTTCACAATCGTGTCTCAAGCCGACAAGCATGAAACACGTCGGAGTAACGGAAGAGAGAATAAAGTTCAGATTTTGGCAATAAATTGCTCCATGCTTGAATAGAATATGAAGGTACAAGGTAGCACAAAGATGAATTGCCCTTGATACCATGAAGGGGCACACCGTTGAATGGGGTAACTTCTAGAATAAGTCACATGAAATCCTCATGGAGAGTGGTTGTTCTTGAGAAATCAAGGGAGTATGTCAAAAGGCCTTCTGGCTAATTGTGTCAACCACAACATCAACTTGCCGAATTCACAAAGAGACCTATGTCAAAGCCTTGAGGAACACTAACCATCATTTTTGCTTGAGATTCAGATTTGGTTCAGTGTAATGATACTTCGGACTTGGTATGTCCGAATGGAAAGTTTTAAATGAATATCAGAGAGGTAAGGTTGTTGGATTCTCAAGATATGGAATACAGTGTGAAGATCCAAAAGAATAAGTAAGATTGCGATTGCCAAAATACAATTGCACCAGCAGGACCTTGTTGCAATGAAACACAACCGAGTCCTTGATGGAAGAACGTGAAAGAAGATAGTGAAGGTCTTGACCTTTTTTCTCGTTCTTGAATAAATCAGTCAGTGGCTTGGTGTGCATATAGGAACTTTTCATTGAAATGGAGGTAACAACCTGTCATCTCAAGAATAATCTGCACATGCATGACTAATTCGAGATGATTCCCAAGGAAACAAGAAAATTCTTCTTGAATTCACGGCAACATCTTTCAGCAATTGCACGTGAACCAAAGAGAGAAAGTCACTTCCAACATCCAGAACACATTCTTCGTGATGACAAAAATATGGTTCTAACAAGTTTCCAACATTTATGCCAAATGTCCAATATGAATGTCTTCAAACATGGAGAAAGTAAGGATGTTGTCGATGGGCTCAACAACAAACTTATTTATATGCTCCAATAAGATGGACTCATATGTTGCAAGAAGAAGGCAAAAGTATTGGTCAGACCGAAAGGAATGATGATGTACTCAGGTAAAAACCACAAGTAGAAATAGCATCAAGATTATCTTTGAGGTCGAGTTTGATTTGATGAAAGCCCAAACTCAAATCAATGATTGGAAGGATAGCATATCCAAAAAGGAGATACTATCTTGCTTCAACACGAACAAAGCTAGATATCCCTTTAAGAAGGAACAAAGTCGGATAGAGCTTTTGTCTTTCAACTCTCCAAGTTGTTGTTCAAGCGCAACCAACTAGTCCAGGGTATCCAGTATAGATTCTTGGAGAAAGAACCGATTTCAGGGAACCAGCTTACTCATGAACTTGACAACACGGTCATGTGAAAACATGGCAATACTTCTGGTAAGACCTCCAGAATATCACAAACCACCGGTATGTCTAGTTCAAGAGAGAACCTTGGTTTAGAAGGAAAGGAATGTGGTCTTGAGAGTTTTGGCACAAACCTAACTTTTTGACCGAAGATGTGTGCCTGAATTACAGACTTGGCAACATAATGAAACTTCGCTTAGTGATCAGTTAACCAATCATGCTAAGAGTGATGCAAAGGACCTTAGATTTCAAAGCAATATGATTTACTATGGATCTTAGATGGCCACAACAGTATGCATACCCAACATTCCAAGCATGACCAGCTCAGAGAAAGGGTGAGCAAAGATGTGTAAGAGCATCACTTCATCAAGGAAGTCATGAGGCTTGCACAACCTCTTGGTATAAAAGAGTGTGATACTCTAAGGTGGAACAGAGTAGAAGCTGCATAGAGCTCATATTCTGCGGATTACACCACTTTGACCTGGTCGTAGAAATGGATGAGGTTCTAGAGTTTGTTTCTCCTGACATTTTGGGGTGGAATGGCTTGACAAGACCACAAGAGTAATATGCACTAGAGGACACCAATGCAATTTACATCTTGGCTACCAACTGGCAGATGATGGATTAGAAAGCAGCTTAAAAGAAGGAACACACTTAGAAGGAATCCTTAGATTTGGATGCACAAGTCAACATCTTATGTAAACCAATGCTGAAAAGGAGGGTGTGGCAGAGTCACAGACATAGAGGCAAGACTAACTAAGAGACTCTTGTCGTGATCTATTTGTTCCATGAGAGAACATCTGCCATAGCTAGTGGAAGGGGAAGTCCTTTGTTGCTGCAATTCAATTAGGACTACAACCACACGCTTAAAAGGAAAACCATATTGAGTTAATGATTAATAATTAACACAAGGGTTCAACGGAATGGATCTTGGGTTAAAGGCCAACTTCATGTACTGGAATCCAGCACAATCTGGGACCTTTCGTTCAAGTCCATGGGTAAAACGAAGAAAGGAGTAACTACTAACTGAGCAACTCAGAGGATGCCATGGGGTAGTAATCACGAGGTACCTTCTAGAACAAGGTTTGGATTCTGAAGTACCAAACAAATAAGGAGGCATACAAGGTGGAAGAAATCTTTGTAGCATAGAACAATGTGGAAGCCTCAAAACAGAGAGATCATGATGGAAAGAAATCTTTTAGTTGCATCTTCTTGTTTTAGCTGAGAGTATGAAGAATACTATGTAGGTCAACTGGTTTAGAAACGACATGCCCACGAGGGACCTAAATTTTGAATGATCGGAAGAGAAAGAAAAACCTTTTCCAAATCAACGGGAAAGGATACGAAAGCTCAGAACTAAGATCGATAGATATAAGGAATAAAAAGAAACCTTACCTACATTTTGCAACTCATTTTTTGCTTTCAAATAGTTTTCATAAACACTAGACTCAAAAATGACCAAAAGCAAGGGTTTCCTACAGACAGTCCTGCTCTGATACCAAAACCTGTAGGACCCTCGAGATCCGAGCTATACAGAGATGTTATGTGTATTAGTCACGCTAGCAACGAGTGATACTGGGGTTACCAGTCCCAGGTCGGAACACCATCGGCAGGCAGGCCAGAATTAAACCATCAGCTCTACACATCTCGAAGCACTGTGAAACTAATCATAACCAAGACTGCATAACTAAGAGCTCGCGAATCTTAAACCCCTCTCGTGCACTTTATATCCATACATGCATCATGCATGAGATGGGTAACCATAGTTGGTACACAACAATGACTCTACGACTCAAAGGTAATATTGCAAAGCTCTTACCAGAGCAAAGAACCAAAGTATTACAAGAAGAGGTCACTGACCAACATTACATCAAACAATGGAAGGAGGTTATGCTATTAGACATAGCAAGGATAACAATGGCCTAAGAGGCCAGAAGCATAACAGCGACAACCCATTCCACAGCCCCAAGCTGCTGTCTGGAAACCCCAAGCTACTCGTCGGTGTCGATCTTCATATAGAAATCACCTTTGTTGCGGAACATACTAAGCTGCAAAAATATCAACAAAGGGGGGCGGGGGTGAGTACATAGGGTACTCAGCAAGACTTACGTATCCTATTAGCTAAACTTGGTTAAAAAAGGCTTTCTGTGGAGTTGTTTGCGTAAAGCAATCTTTATTTTCATAAAACAAGTAAGAGTAGAAGCTCGACTACTCAAAACATTTAAAAAGGGTAGGAGAGTGATATCTTTGATCATTAAGGCATCCACCGAATCATCCTCAGCTGAACCTATCTACTAGGATCGCCTCCTCGAAACCCCAGAGGAAGCAATCCTATTCACACCTTACTTTTCAAGTTTTATGATAAGGTTAAAGTTCTCTATGATCAAGCATCTGTCTCCAAGTCGTCCATAACCGTGGACATGGCTTTTCGAAAAGATTTAACCCTGCAGGGGTGTACAACTTTACCCACACGTGACGACCGTCTCCACTAGCCACATGATGCCATTCCGTGAGACGCTGGCAGAGTGGTGATCGCCTACAACCTTTACCTCATGTCGACCTATTCCATGAGCCACGCCAAAAGGTTTTAGTCCGCCATCGCAAGACGGCCGTTCTCCGACGCGGAACCGTTTGTTGCATGGCGAGGTTGGTTTACCAGAGGAATCCGCCTCAAGCAACCTCGGCTGCATTCCTGTATGATGCACCTCTTCTTTTTTCCATCTCTTTCCAAAACATTTTCAATGCGTATGCCAAATGGAAAGCCCGAACTAGGTAGCTCATGGATAGATCTAAGCAAGTTAGTGAGTCGACGGGAGTCCCATACCTCCACATGTGGTCGTACGCTCAGTCTTGGATCAAGAGACAAGAACTCGGGTCCTAGGGCGGCAAGAATGAGACAAATAACCACATCCCAATGTGGCGGCTCATCCAAGCCTTTTAGCATGTTTAAACACATAATTCTCATCATACCACATCATCCTATCATACTAGATTCATTTGCAGCTCTGATTCATTAACCAGATGTACCAGAGTAAACAACTAAGCATGGCTAAGCATTTCAGATATACAAAAGCTCTAGCGACGCACACAAGCAAAACCTAGTCATGCTAGGAGCAGTGGATCAGGGTATTTAGGCGACAAGAATAGAACATGCATTAGATAGGATAACTCTACCTATCGATAAAAGATAGATGAACCATGTGGTACAAAATAGTAAGTTTTGAAATACTTTAAAACCATAGGTTCATAGGGGGCTGCTTGCCTTGTTGTTGATAACCAAATAAAATATATATCTAGGGTTCTTCTTCTTGACTTGTTCATCAATGGACAAGTATTGATCGTCGATATTGCCCACTCGATCTCGTTGCTATCATCAACTCCGGATCCTATCGGGAAGTAGCAGAAACACACCGAAGAAAGATAGCATTCAATACATGGCATCAATGCGCAAACAATAATGATGACATGACATGTTAAAGATATTCAAAATAAACCCTATTACATGATCATCAATTTAAGTAGGGCTAGAATGCATAATACATTGCAACTCTATAAACCCCGCATATGAAAGAAAGGTTTAATTATGTTCTTCTAATATAAACATGGTTCAAAGTTGTTTATCATGCATGATTATTGACATAAACAAGTAGAGTTCACTTTTTTGATCATTTTGATAGGTCATACACAATTTTCTGATAAGCAGGGAATTTCCTATGCATTTTACAATATTTGCAACTTTTTTGAAGTTCTCTGGAAATTGAAATAGGTTACAGGGACTTATTACACCGGGGTCAACTTGACCCACGGTCTCTGACCACTGGAGCCCGAGGGTCCACACGCCAGGCCACGCTGGACCAGGTCAACCTGGTCAGCGGGCTGGTCGGGGCCTCCTCAGCATGGCGGGCAGGGCGTCGGCCGGCTCACCGGCGTCGACGACGGGACACGAGGGAGGCCGGGGAGAGGTCCTACGGTACCGAAAACTCACCAGGAGTCCTCCGGTGAGGTCGGTGTGGTCGGAGGAGGGCCGGCGGGGACTAATTGGACGGCGGCGGACTTCAGGACCTGCGGGGAAACGACGATGGACGGCGGCGATCCCGGGCGCGGCGGCTCGATTCCTTCGATGGGGACACATCGGGCGGCGAGCTGGAGCTTCACGGCACGTCGGCGGAGCTCAGGGACGACGGAAATGGCGGGGCTCTGCTGTGGCCGGAGCTAGGTTTTCGGCCCGCATGGAAAAGAGAGAGAGGGCGCGGGAGAAAGGAGGAAAAGGAAGGGGCAGCATCGTGGCGTTGCTGGGCGGCTCTAGGAGGTCGCCTCGGCCTCCAGACGGCAAGCAGGAGGTGGCACGCCGAGCTCGGGTGCTCTACCACGCAGCTGCCTGAGGAAGGAGACAAAGGGGGATTTTTCACAAAGCCCCCTAGGCTTTGGGGTTTTCCAGAAAAAACAAAACAGAACAATTTTTGTATTATTCAATGCTTTGCATTGGTTTAAAAACTTCTGAAAAACTCCAGGGGCTTTTCTGCTAATTAGCAAAACCCTAGATTGTTTTTATTTAACATTTTCAAATAGCTCAAACCCAAATGGGAAACTTTGAATAGATTTGATATTTGGACAATTTTAGGGTTTCCACTTCAATTTCAAATGTAAATTTTTCTAAGTCAGTTTTAGATGATGCTGATGATGCAAATGCAACTATTTACAAACATGGGATGTTACAACGTTGGTGAGAAAGTTCCATTGTATAGGTCTCGTCTCAGATTTTTTGCAGGAAAATTACTCTCAAAATGGGAAGGACCATATGTTGTTGTGGAAGTATACCGCTCAGGTGCTATAAAGATTGCTTCGTTGAAAGATGACACTACACAAGTGGTGAATGGTCAAAGACTCAAACATTATATTGCTGGAGATTCTTATAATGAAGATGTTGATGTTATTCAAACAGTTTCTCCAGAAGAATTCATCCAGGACAATATGTAGGAACCTTCAGAGTTCATTTTCGAATAGGTAACAGTTCTAGTCAGAAAAGGTTCGCGAAAGACTTTTCCATTAATATTTTTATTGTTTTTGCTAAATATGAAAAATCACGAGATGAAAATGGGCAGGAGACGGAGACCGGTGGCTCCTCACCACCAGGGGGCGTGGGCCAACCCCAGGCCGCGCCGCCCTGTGGTGAGTCCACCCCGGAGCTCATTTCCGTCCCAGTTTCCTCCTGTGATTTCCTCTCGATGTTTAATTTTCGCCTATATAACCCCCCGGAGTACCCGAGGTTTGTATATCATTTTCTCATCGTGTTTTTGGTTCGAGCTGTTTCTGTCAGGAGTTGATCTTAGTTTTGAGAGCACCATGGCTCCTTCAAGCGACGACAAGGAGAAGACACCTCCGGAAAATGACCACCAAAACCTTCAGCTGGAGGAAGAAGTTGAAAGTGTGGCCAAGGGAGAAGACCAAAGTTCACGTCCGAGTAGCATGATCGCAAGCATTGGGGTGGTGACAAGTCATGACAAGTTCAAGAAGAGTGCACGTATAAGAACCGGAGGGGGTGTGCCATGTCACATTTTAGCTCCACGAATATCTCCATCAGGCAACAACCCTTTCCATACTCTAATACATGAATATCAGTTTCAAAAGGTGCCTAGATCACGATTGCCCTCTGGTTGGGATATAGATCGTTCTAACAGTGCAGGGAAAGAAAGCTCCAAGAGTGAAGAATGATGGGGAAATAATTCCAAGAGCTGGGATTCTCTGGCTGACAGGTTCATGAACCGTATTGAGCACAATTCAGAGATGATTCGTAACCTCAGTCACAAGATCGATGACTTGAAGGATTTGATCGAGAAGCTCATTAAAGAATCACAACCATCGCCGAAGGAGTAATTCATCATGGTATTGGCATCCCCTTGGCTTGTTCCAAGCTTGGGGGAGTGCCGCGGTATCACATCATTATCTTTTACTCATTTACTTTTCAAGTAGAGTCATATCATGAATAGAGAAGTTATCTTATAGAATAGTTTGCAGTGTGGAAGTATCCTCCTTAGTTGGTTATCTATGTATCCCTTGGTGTGAGTTGCGGTAATGAAATATTAATGAGAAGTTTTATTGTTTACTTTCCGCACATTTTATTTTAGTATGCAATCTTTCTTATATGACTAGTCTTGTTGATTAGTATTGGTATCACTTTGGGAGCATGAGTAAATTTAGTTGGTTTTGGCAAACTTAGCTTGGTCAATAGCAACATTACTTTGAGGTTTGAGTAGAAAAGAAGAAAGAAGTTCTTGTAGTTACATCACTTCAGTTTTCCTTCATGTTTGGCTTATAAGCATTATTATTCTCAAAGTTAAAATCGTTGTACCTTCAAGGAAGTTTGCATGATTGTTCCTATTATATGTATGTTTGTTTGTTTCATGCAACTCTTATGCTAGCTACCTAGCCTTGCTAGCCAAAAACCTATACTGAGAGGGAATACTTCTCGTGCATCCAATTCCCAAAAGCCAAGTTACTTCCAAAGAGTCCACTATAAATTCCTATGTATGGTATTTCAAGCCATTCCAAGTAAATTTTCATGTGCTACCTTTCAAAAACCTTCAAATACTTCTCATTTGTGCCACTGTTTTTAGCTCATGAGGACATAGTGGATGGGTTTGTTATCTTCCATACTAAATTAAGTACCCCTCGACTAGGCATCTTCATCTGCTCGTCATTAATTTTGCAAGGGAGCTGGTCAGACCATTGTAATCTAAATAAAATGAAAGAAAAAAGAGCACTCCTCCATGGTATGTGAAAGTTGGTTGGCACCCGATTGAATCGGTTAGCCATGGTTTGAGAAAGGAAAAGGTGGGGAGGAGTGCAAAGCTATAAAAGAGCACCAATGTGCCAAATTAATCAAACATCTCGGAACTGCTCTCACTTGTTTAGTATGGAAGATATCAAGAACTCCTTTGCTAGTCATTGACAAAAGCAACCACCTCTCAAAATAAATTTTTATCTTTGCTTTGCAAATAAAAAGCTCTAGCACATGTTTAATCCCTGCTTCCCTCTATGAAGGGCCTATCTTTTACTTTATGTTGAGTCAACCTATTCCCTTCTATCTCAAGCAAGCATTTGAGTTGTTATGTTTCACTCATCCATATGTTGATCCATTTAATCATGTTTACTAACTTCTTTTGCTAGTACAATGTTTTTGTCTGAAGGAATATATCTTTGAAAGCTTTCTATGAATGCAAAAGTTTGTTTCATTGAGCATATGGTTTTTGCTATATTAGCTCTATTTTAAAAAGGCTTCGTTCAAAAAGAAAGAATAGTTTGTTCATTGTTCTCTGACCAAGAACTAAGGTTTGCCATCATCAATTATAGTTTACCTTGTGCATCCTTATTTGTGATTCCCTTTTACTTATTGCAAGTCTATATCATATAAAGGGAAGTTGTTGTCTATTATAAATTGTGCCTTGGTGAATGTGATGCTTCTTGTCCGTATTTTGATTATCGACACTTCACTCAATAAACCTGTCGTCATGTTTACTAAGTTTAGTTTTCGCTTGGGGACAAGCGAGGTCTAAGCTTGGGGGGGGAGGGGTTGATACGTCCATTTTGCATCACTATTTAGTATCATAATTTACTGTTATTCATTGATATATTTCATATTTAGAGATGATACTTATATTATTTCCTCTATTTTTACATGTTTGATGATCATTGGAGGATTTGCTACCGGAGTCAGGATTCTGCTGGAAAAAGGACCATCAAGGTACCATATTTTAAAGATCAGGAAAATTCCAGAAAATTATATTTTATCAGAAGACTGAAGAAGCCGGAAGGAGAAGGCGAGAGGGGCCACAGGGCAGCCTCACCACCAGGGGGCGCGGCCCAGCCCCTGGCCGCGCTGCCCTGTGGTGAGAGCCCCCTAGCCCACTTCTGCCATCGCCCCTTCGCATATTTCATCGTCCCCGAAAACCTAAGTCATGGGGGGCTCAGAGATAGACACCGCCGCCTCTGCGGGGCGGAAAACATCAGAGAGAGAAAAGCTCTCTGGCAGGCAGAAATCTGTCGGGGAAATTCCTTCCCGGAGAGGGGAGATCGTCGCCATCGTCATCACCATCGCACTGGACTTCATCGGGATCATCATCATCATCATCTCCATCACCAGCACCTTCATCTCCACCATCGCCACGCCATCCCGCTGTAACATCTTGAGTTGGATCTTGTTAAATTCTTAGGGGAAACTTTCTCGGTGTTGATTACTCTTGTGGTTGATGCTATTGAGTGGAACCGTTGAATTAAGGTTTATGTTCAGATTGTTATTTACCATTATTTCACCTCTGATCATGATCCATATGATGTCTTGTGAGTAGTTTGTTTAGTTCTTGAGGACATGGGAGAAGTGAAGATGTTAGTAGTGGATTATTGTTGAGTAATATTTAATGGTTTGATATTTATTTGTTGTGGTGCTATTTCACTAGTGGTGTCATGTGAACGTCGACTACATGATACTTCACCATTTATGGGCCTAGTGAGATGCATTGTGTATTTGGCTACTAATTGTGGGGTTGCTGGAGTGACAGAAACCTAAACCTCCGTTAGGAAACCATTACACCAGGGAGCGTAGGATCTTAGAGTTTAAGGCTGTGGTTAGATTTATCTTAATTACTTTCTTGTATTTGTGGATGCTTGCAAGGGGTATAATCACAAGTGTGTATTTATCCTAGTAAGGGTAGTGCGCTAGCACAGGTTCACCCCCATAACACTTATCAAACCAATAAAGATTATTTAGCGGCATGAAGCGAAAGCTCTTGACAGAAACTCCCATGTGTCCTCGAGAACATTTGGTCATCATAAGTTACACAACCGGCTTGTCCTTTGCTAAAGAAAGGATTGGGCCACTTGCTACAATTATTACTACTATCTCTTATTTACTCGCACTTTATTTATTTGCATTACCAAATACCCCTGAAAACCCATTTGCTAGTATTTACAGTGAAACCTTGATCAAAACCACTTGTCAACACCTTCTGCTCCTCAATGGGTTCGACACTTTTATTTATCAAAAGTACTATGATACACCCCCTATACTTGTGGGTCATCAGTGAGCCTGGCTCTGGGCCCCTCTCCATCTCATCTTCGGTCTCCGCGAAGCTTCGATAAAAATAGGAGGTTCAGCTTTTGTTTTGTCTGATTCTGAGAATATTTCCTGTGTAACATTTTTCTGAAACACAAAAACAGCAGAAAACAGGGAACTGGCACTGTGGCATCTTGTTAGTAGGTTAGTTCTAGAAAATGCATAAAAACGCCACGAAGTGTAACAAAACACTAAGCAAATGGTGTAAGAACAAGCATGGAGCATCAAAAATATTAGATACTTTTGAGACGTCTCAATGATCAAGTAGGTAAGTGATAACAAAAGAATAATTTTTTAGGTGACATGCACCATCACAATCTTGATCATTGATACATCTCAAACGTATCTATAATTTTTGATGCTCCATGCTTGTTTACACACCATTTGCTTTGAGTTTTGTTATACTTCGTGGCGTTTTATGCATTTTCCAGAACTAACCTATTAACAAGATGCCACAGTGCCAGTTCCCTATTTTCTGCTGTTTTTGTGTTTTAGAAAAGTTACACAGGAAATATTCTTGGAATTGGACGAAACAAAAGCCGAACCTCCTATTTTTACCGAAGCTTCGCGAAGACCAAAGATGACACAGAGGGGGGCCAGAGGCCAGTGATACGTCTCCAACGTATCCATAATTTTTGATGCTCCATGCTTGTTTTTACACCATTTGCTTAGTGTTTCGTTACAATTTGTGGCATTTTTATGCATTTTCTGGAACTAACCTATTAATGAGATGCCACAGTGCCAGTTCCTGTTTTCTGCTGTTTTTGTGTTTCAGAAAAGTTACATAGGAAATATTCTCGGAATTGGACGAAAGAAAAGCCAGACGTCCAGATATTTACCGAAGCTTCCAGAGAACCAAAGAGGGGACGGGAAGGAGCCAGAGGGCGGCCACACCACCAGGGGGCGCGGCCTGCCCCTGGCCCGCGCCGTCCTATGGTGTGGGCCCCCTGGTCCACTTCTGACGCTGCCCCTTCGCCTATAAAGACCCCCCGACGGGAAAAACCTAAACACCCAATCACTTTTCCAGAAACACATTGTGATCCGCCGCCGTCGTCGACCCGAGATTGGGAGGGTCCAGAAGCTCTTCCCGGCACCCTACCGGAGAGGGGAATTGCCACCAGAGGTCTTCTTCATCGCCATGCTTGCCTCTGGCACGATGAGTGAGTAGTCTACCTTGGACTATGGGTCCATAGCAGTAGCTAGATGGTTGTCTTCTCCACCATGTGCTTCATGTTTAGATCTTGTGAGCTGCTTCACATGATCGAGATCACCGTTATGTAATTCTACATGCTGTGTTTGTTGGGATCCGATGAATATTGGTGTTATGATTGAGTTGATGTACTAAATTTTATCTTATGTTATCTCTATGTTGTTTATGATCTTGCATGCTCTCCGTTGTTAGTAGCTATCTTGGCCGAGTAGTTGTTAGAGACTCCAAGAGGGGGTATTTATGCTCGATAGTGGGTTCATGCCTCTATTTAATCTGGGAGAGTGACAGAAACTTCTAAGGTTGTAGATGTCTTGTTGCTACTAGGGGGAAAACAACATTCATATGCTCGAGGGCATATGCTTTGTTTACATTACACACTTTGCTTAATATAGTTATCTGTTGTTCACAACTTAATACTTGTGGAGTTCTCGGATTGATTCACCATAAGTGGATTATTAATCATAGATGCAGTTGGATGGCGGTCTATGTATCTTGTTGTAATGCCCAGAGTAAATCTCATAGTGATCCTCTTGATATATCACGTTGTCTTTATTCTATCAATTGCCCAACTGTAATTTGTTTACCAGCATGTGTTATTTTACCTTATGGAGAGACACCACTAGTGAACTGTGGACCCCGGTCCTATTTCCTTTATATTGCTTTCACCTGTTTACTTTACTCGCACTGTTTACTTTACTCGCATACTACTATTGTTTTCCACTCGATACGCTCATACCCTTTGTTTCAAGCAAACCGGTGAGATTGACAACCTCATTGTAAGTTGAGGACAAAGTATTTGGTTGTGTTGTGTGCAGGTTCCACATTGCCGCTCGCAAAGCAAAGCTTGGACAAGGCGCCCTATAAATTGTCTGGAGCTGTTGCGAAGCTAGCGGGCATCACCTTCCGTCGTTTGGCTTTTTCCTACTGGATTGATTACCTTGGTTTCATAACTGAGGGAAAACTTGCTGCTATATTCATCAAACCTTCTCTTGGGGTTTCCAACTGGTCGGTCATTTACATCATCAACTACACGCCAGCAAAACATCACAAGTTTTCTGGTACCGTTACCGAGGACTGAAGAAGAAGAATCACCTACATCAAGACCGCGCCATCAACAAGTTTTCTGGCACCGTTGCCGGGGAAAAAGAAGACTTCTGCAAGGGGAGTTTCGCACACACATCCTTTACTTTGTTTTAAATTTTGCTTTACTTTATTTTTACTCGCATCGTTTTATCAAAAACACACAAAAATTAGTATCCTTTTTAGTTGTTATTTCTTTACTTTTAGTTCATTATGTTGTTCCCTAAGTACGTTTTGGAGGACCTCTCAATAGGTAGTGGTTCAATTATTGGGAAAAGTAACATTGAGGAGTTCTTTAATCATATTAGTATGCATAAAGATGTTGAGGATAAGTCTTTGGCTGAGCTTGCTCCTAGTTATGAAGTTGCTTCTGCTTATTTAGTTCACATGTTAAAAGCTAGGTTTGCTAGCCTTAATCCTTTTATGCAATACATGTTTCTTAAGCTTCATGATATTGAGGATCCTGAAAAGAAAGCTTTTATCTTGGAAACTTTGCACATAGAATTTAGAGATGTTGCCATTGAGGCTAGGGAAGTTTTTAAGTAATTTAATAAGCTTGGCTCACCTGTAGAGGTTGTTGGTACACCCAATGAAGATTTTAGAGTGCCAATACCTTGTAAAGTAGGAGGAATTCATGATGCTTGGGAAAAGAATTCTAGTTGGATTTGTCCTGAAAATCCTTTTGATGAAAGTAGTGTACCAAAGAGTGATCATAAAGGATCTTCAAAAACTCATTTGGACACAATTCAATTTATTGTTGAAAAGACTCCTATAGTGGATCTTAATGCTTCTTTCAAAATTACTTAATTCGCATTTTCTGCGCCTCGCTCAAAGGCGTTAAAGAAAAGCACTCTTGGGAGATAACCCAATGTTTTTACATTCAGTTATTTTTCTTTTATTTGAGTCTTGGAAGTTATTACTACTGTAATGACCTCTCCTTATCTTTTTTATTTCGTTTTTGTGCCAAGAGAAGCCTCTAATTTGAGTGAGGTAAGATTTGGGGATGTTGCTGTCCTGAAACAGTTTTCGGTGCTGCACCGTAAATATTCGTGAAAATTCTCTGTATATCTTTTGGACCTGGAATTTCTTGTGCATATGCCCCAGGTTATATCCAAACTTTCATTAGTTGAACACTTTTTGATTTGAGCAACAGAAAACCCTCTAACAATTCGACCTTTGTCAGCTGTTCTGTTTTGACAGATTTCTGCCAATATTTGTGTTTGCGCTTTATCGCTTTCTTTTTGAGTTCTTTTGATCACGAAACTTTTGGGGAAGTTGCTACAGTAGTATATACTTTATATGTGGTGGTTTTGAGTTGAAACCTGAAGCAAAAGGGGTTGATTCAATGTTATGCTTACACTAATGTTGCTAATAGATTTGTGTTTAGTTTTGTATGAAGGAAGTTTTTAAGTGTAGGGATCGGAGAATGATGAGATGAGTTGAAGAATGGACAAAAGCTCAAGCTTGGGGATGCCCACGCACCCCAAGAAATATCCAAGAGGTAAAAGCGTCAAACCTTGGGGATGCCCCCGAGGCACCCCCTTCTTCATCGGCAAAAATCAGGTCACCTTTCAACACACTATATTTTTATTGCTTCATGCACTATGTGTTTTTTTGGAGCATCAGTTGTTTTAGTTTTCAGTTTGTTTAGTTTTGTTTGCTGCAATAAATGGTTGGACCCCAACAAATTTCTTTTGGAGAAATTGCCTTCCTTTTCATTTGCCAAGAACACTCCTTTTTCACTCTTATCATTTCAACGAGTGTTCTCTTTTTCTACTACTGCGTTTAGCTGTTGATTTTTGCCTTGATTTGTGTTCAGATCTTGCTATATCTTTGCATCAAGGTGTATTTTTGCCTCTGGTCCAAATTGGTTTTCATCAAAAGAGTTGTTTATAAAAAGTTCGAATGGTGTTGGAAAAGAGAAAAAGCTTTATGCAAAAAAGTGGTACAAGAAGGAGCTTGTGTAGACTGTGGTCTAGGCTTTTGCATGTAGTGCTTGATGTCTTTTTGATAGCATGCTTAGTGGTTTTGTTGTAGCATGCCTTGTCTCAAATGACTGAGATTGCCTAATGAGCCTTTGAAAAAAATCATGCGTTGTTTTAATTGTTTGGAAGCATTATTTTGGTTTTCTCCTTGATGCTTTATTTGGGTTGACTTGGGGCATGCTCACACATGTTAGACTCATACAAAGTCGCCATTGCCTCTATGATCATTTAGTTTTTGACCTTTGATGCCATCTTATGCTTCTTTTAATGTCGCTTTGTCGCTTTGCATGATTATGGCCGTTATTGCTCTCTTAGTTGGTCGCTCCCAGTCTTTTGCTAGCCCTCATTTTGTACTGAGTATGAGCTCTACTCGTGCATCCAACTCCTAAAAACCAAGTTGTTCCAAAGTGTTCACCATACATACCTATTTGCAATTTGCTATTCCAAAGTACATTTGACTTGCTTTTATCTATCCTTCAAATTAAACTCTTTTTTGGTGTTATGCGAAAATTGGTTAGTAAAGCTCTCACGAACCTGATGGCACACTTTACTTTTCTTGTTTTAAAATTTTGACATTGTGGCTCTCTTATGTTGAGTTGTTATGCTTGCAAGTTGTAAGTTGGAAATTAGCCCAGCCATGCCATCATTGGGCAAGCTTTCAACATTGCACTTCTTTCATTTGAGTTGATATCGTGATCTTTTGTTTATGGATACTCGCGATGTGAAATAAGTTGGGAATCTTGTGGGATCATCGAGTTTTTATATGTGTTAGGGAAACGCCTGGGCTGCTAATCTAAGCCATGCATCATTCATGGTGGAAATTTACAGCATGCCCATAGTGGACATTCGACGACGCATCTCACAATAAAAAGCTATACCAATGGTAAATAAAAGAGATGTCGAGGTGTTCATTGTCTGTTTGTCTTGTCATTTTGATGTGGGCTTGTTCCATGTCATCAGGCAGGAGGTACCCCGTTGGCGGTTCTCGATGATAAACATATATTTACAATGACAAGAGCTTGCTTGGGACTCTAAGTCGAGTAGCATGAGGTTTGGGTATTCGTACTTCACGGGACACGAGGTTTTCAACTTATGATTTGTTAAGCATATGCATCATATGTGTTTTCACATTAACTTTAACCATTCAAGATGCCTATGATGGGGGCAATGAGAGCTCAAAGCTAGTAAGTACCATAATTTTTGAAGGTTTATAAAACTTGCAATCACTGCTTCCCTCTGCGAAGGGCCATTCTTTTACTTTTATGTTGAGTCTCCACCTTCTATCTTTATGCACCATCTAAGAGAGCATAGTTGTCATTCTGAGTATAATGTGCATTGTCCCAAAGTTTTCATTGATTGATTCATGATGTTGGTTTCACTTGTTCTTAAATTATTTGCATCTAGTCGCCCTCTTAAACTTGAAGGTGTCCTATGCCTTTATGTTTTGCTCTCTCATGAAGGACAAGCTGAAAACCATTTGTATGTTTTTCCTTATGATTTGAACACACGTTTGAATTTCATTGTTTCATTTTCATGATCTTTTGTTTGTGTTATTTTTCATGTTATAACATGGTTGCTAAGTTTCTTCTATCAAGATTATATCTTTCATGTCGATGTTTTAAGTTCTTTTGATCCTAGCGCACATTGCTTACATATATGATCAAGATTGTGTAGGTGCATGTCACCTCAAAAATTATTTCTTTTGTTATCACATACCTACTAGAGGACGAGCAGGAGTTAAGCTTGGGGATGCTGATACGTCTCCAACGTATCCCTAATTTTTGATGCTCCATGCTTGTTTTTACACCATTTGCTTAGTGTTTTGTTACACTTTGTGGCATTTTTATGCATTTTCCGGAACTAACCTATTAACGAGATGCCACAGTGCCAGTTCCCTGTTGTTTTGCTGTTTTTGTGTTTCAGAAAAGTTACACAGGAATATTCTTGGAATTGGACGAAACAAAAGCCAGACGTCCATATATTTACCGAAGCTTCCAGAGAACCGAAGAGGGGATGGAATGGAGCCAGAGGGCGGCCACACCACCAGGGGGCATGGCCTGCCCCTAGGCCGTGCCGGCCTATGGTGTGGGCCCCCGGGTGCTCTTCTGACGCTGCCCCTTCGCCTATAAAGACCCCCCGTCGGGAAAAACCTAAACACCCGATCTCTTTTCCAGAAACACATCGCGATCCGCCACCGTCATCGATCCGAGATCGGGAGGGTCCAGAAACTCTTCCCGGCACCCTTCCGGAGAGGGGAATCACCACCGAAGGTCTTCTTCATCGCCATGCTTGCCGCCGGCACGATGAGTGAGTAGTCTACCTTGGACTATGGTTCCATAGCAGTAGCTAGATGGTTGTCTTCTCCACCATGTGCTTCATGTTTAGATCTCGTGAGCTGCTTTACATGATCGAGATCACCGTTATGTAATTCTACATGATGTGTTTGTTGAGATCCGATGAATATTGGTGTTATGATTGAGTTGATGTACTGAATTTTATCTTATGTTATCTCTATGTTGTTTATGATCTTGCATGCTCTTAGTTGTTAGTAGCTATCTTGGCCGAGTAGTTGCTAGTGGCTCCAAGAGGGGCTATTTATGCTCGATAGTGGGTTCATGCCTCTATTTAATCTGGGGGAGTGACAGAAACCTCTAAGGTTGTAGATGTGCTGTTGCTACTGGGGGGAAAACAACATTCATATGCTCGAGGGCATATGCTTTGTTTACGTTACACACTTTGCTTAATGCAGTTATCTGTTGTTTGCAACTTAATACTTGTGGAGTTCTCAGATTGATTCACCACAAGTGGATTATTAGTCATAGATGCAGTTGGATGGCGGTTTATGTATCTTGTTGTAATGCCCAAAGTAAATCTCATAGTGATCCTCTTGACATATCACGTTGTCTTTATTCTATCAATTGTCCAACTGTAATTTGTTTACCCAGCATGTGTTATTTTACCTTATGGAGAGACACCACTAGTGAACTGTGGACCCCGGTCCTATTTCCTTTATATTGCTTTCACCTGTTTACTTTACTCGCACTGTTTACTTTAATCGCATACTACTATTGTTTTCCACTCGATACGCTCATACCCTTTGTTTCAAGCAAACCGGTGAGATTGACAACCTCATCGTAAGTTGGGAACAAAGTATTTGGTTGTGTTGTGTGCAGGTTCCACGTTGCCGCTCGCAAAGCAAAGCTTGGACGAGGTGCCCTATAAATTGTCCGGAGCTGTCGCGAAGCTAGCGGGCAGCACCTTCCGTCGTTTGGCTTTTTCCTACTGGATTGATTACCTTGGTTTCATAACTGAGGGAAAACTTGCTGCTATATTCATCAAACCTTCTCTTGGGGTTTCCAACTGGCCGGTCATTTACATCATGAACTACACGCCAGCAAAACATTACAAGTTTTCTGGTACCATTACCGAGGACTGAAGAAGAAGAATCACCCACATCAAGACCGCGCCATCAGCCAGCCACACCACAGGGGGGCGCGGCCCAGCCCCTGGCCGCGCCCACCCATGGTGAGCCCACCTGGTTCACCTCCTGACGACGCCCCTTCGCCTATAAGGACCCCTCGACGGGAAAAACCTAAGGGACGGATCGCTTTTAATAGAAACATACTGCAAGCCGCCGCCGTTGCCGTTGCGAGATCGAGAGGATCCAGTAGCTCTTCCCTGCACCCTGCCGGGGAGGGGAATCCCTGCCGGAGGCCTTCTACACCACCATGGTCACCTCCGGAGTGATGTGTGAGTAGTCTACCTTGGACTATGGGTCCATAGCAGTAGCTAGATGGTTGTCTTCTCCACCATGTGCTTCATGTTTAGATCAAGATCATCTTTATGTAATCATACATGTTGTGTTTGTTGGGATCCGAAGAGTATTAGTACTATGTCAAGTTGATGTGCTGAAATTATATCTTATGTTATCTCTATGTTGTTTATGATCTTGCATGCTTTCCGTTGCTAGTAGCTATCTTGGCCGAGTAGATGCTAGTAACTCCAAGAGGGAGTATTTATGCTCGATAGTTGGGTTCATGCCTCTATTTAATCTGGGGGATTGACAGAAACCTCTAAGGTTGTAGATGTGTTGTTGCCACTAGGGAGAAAACAACATTCTTGTGTCTAAGGACATTTGCTTTGTTTACATTACGCACTTTGCTTAATGCAATTAACTGTTGTTCGCAACTTAATACTCAAGGGGTCCTCGGATGATTCCCCGCGAGTGGATTGTTAGTCATAGATGCAGTTGGATGGCGTTCTATGTATTTTGTCGTAATGCCAGAGTAAGCCTCAAAGTGATCCTCGTGATGTATGTACGTTATCTTTACTCTATCAATTGCCCAACTGTAATTTGTTTACCCAGCATGTGCTTTTTATCTTATGGAGAGACACCACTAGTGAACTATGGACCCCGGTCCAATTTCCTTTACATTGTTACACCGTTTTACTTTACTCGCACTGTTTACTTTACTTGCATTACTATTATCTAATTACCACTTGATACGCTCATTCCTTTGTTTACAGCAAACCGGTGAGATTGACACCCTCATCGTATGTTGGGAGCAAAGTATTTGTTTGTGTTGTGTGCAGGTTTCGCATTGCTGCTAGGTGAAGACACACCAACAAGTTGCCCAGTGCCGTTGGAGTGTCACTAAGCTAGCAAGCATCACATTCTTAAGTTTGGCTCTCTCATACTGGATTGATTACCTTGGTTTCATCACTGAGGGAAAACTTGCTGCTGTGCTCATCACACCTTCTCTTGGGTTTCCCAACTGGTCGGTCATTTACATCGTCAACACCGCACCATCAACAAGTTTTCTGGCACCGTTGCCGGGGAGAGAGAAGACTTCTGCAAGGGGAGTGTCGCACGCACAATCTTTTACTTTGTTTATTGTTCAGCTTTACTTTATTTTTGCTTGCATCGTTTTATCAAAAACACAAAAAAATAGTTTCCTTTATAGTTGTTACTTTATTACTCTTAGTTCATTATGTTGTTCCCTAAGTATGTTTTGGAGGACCTCTTAGTAGGTAGTGGTTCTATCATTGGGAAAGGTAACATTGAGGAGTTCTTTAATGATATTAGTATGCAGAAAGATGTTGAGGATAAATCTTTGGCTGAGCTTGCTCCTAGTTATGAAGTTGCTGCTGCTTCTTTAGTTCACATGTTGGAGGCTAGGTTTGTTAACCTTAATCATTTTATGCAACAAATGTATCTTAAGCTTCATGATATCGAAGACTCCGAAAAGAAAGATTTTATCTTGGAGACTTTGCGTAGAGAATTTAGAGATGTTGCTATTGAAGCTAGGAAAGTTTTTAAGCGTTTTAATAAGCTTGGCTCGCATGTAGAGGTTGTGGTACAAACAATGAAGAAACTCAAGTGAACCAAAGCGTGATCACAAGGGGTCTTCAAGTGAACCAAACTCTTGGGATTGCATGAAGCTTTTGAAAATAATTTTGATTGGATCTGTCCTGAAAATCTTTTTAGTAAATTGAGTGAACCAAAGCGTGATCACAAGGGTTCTTCAAAAACTTATGTGGATGCAATACAATGTCTTATTGAAAAGACTTCTTCAATGAATCTTAATGCTTCGTCGCTTGATATTACTTGATTCACACTTTCTGCGCCTAGCTCAAAGGCGTTAAAGAAAAGCACTCTTGGGAGATAACCCATTATTTTATTTTCAGTTTTTTTCTTTTATTTGAGTCTTGGAAGTTATTACTACTATAATAACCGCTCCTTATCCTTTTTATTTCGTTTTTGTGCCAAGAGAAACCTCTAATTTGAGTGAGGTAAGATTTGGGGAAGTTGCTGTCCTGAAACAGATTTCGGTGCTGCACCGTAAAAATTCGTGAAAATTCTCAGAATATCTTTTTTACCTGTAATTTCTTGTGAATATGCCCCAGGTTATATCCAAACTTTCATTAGTTTTGCACTTTTTGATTTGAGCAACAGAAGGTCCTCGAAAAAATCGATCTTTGTCAGCTGTTCTGTTTTGATAGATTTCTGCCACTATTTGTGTTTGCCTCTCGATCGCTTTCTTTTTGAGTTCTTTTGATCACGGAACTTTTGGAGAAAGTTGCTACAGTAGTATATGCTATATATGTGGTGTTTTTTAGTTGAAATTCGAACCGAAAAGGGTTGATTCATTATTATGTTTATGCTAATGTTGCAAATAGAATTGTGTTGAGTTTTGTATGAAGGAAGTTTTCAAGTGTAGGGATTGGAGAAGGATGAGATGAGATGAAGAATGGACAAAAGCTCAAGCTTGGGGATGCCCATGCACCCCAAGAAATATCCAAGAGGTACAAGCATCAAAGCTTGGGGATGCCCCCGAGGCACCCCTTCTTAATTGGCAAAAATTAGGTCACCTTTCAAAACACTATATTTTTATTGCTTCATGCACTATGCGTTTTTCTTGGAGTGTCTTTACTTTAGTTTTCAGTTTAGTTTTGTTTTGTTTGCTGCAATAAATGGTTGGACCCCAAGAAATTTCTTTTGGAGGAGATGTACTCGTTTTCATTTGCCAAGAACACTCCGTTTTTCACTCTTATCGTTCAATGAGTGTTCTCTTTTTTTGCTACTGCGTTTAGTTTTCATTTTTCGCCTTGATTTTTGTTCATATCTTATTTTATCTTTGCATCAAGGTGTATTTGGACCTCTGGTCTATGTTGGTATTCATCCAAAGAGTTGTTTTAAAAAGGTTCGAATGGTGTTGGAAAAGAGAAAAGGTTTCATGCAAAAAAAGTGGTACAAAAAGGAGCTTGTTTAGACTGCGGCTTAGACTTTTTCATGCCATGCTTGATGTCATTTTGATAGTATGCTTAGTGATTTTTGCTGTAGCATAACTTGTCTCAAATGACTGAGATTGCTTAATGAGCCTTTGAAAAAATCATGCGTTGTTTTATTATTTGGAAGCATTTATTTGGTTTTCTCCTTAAAACTTTATTTGGGTTGACTTGGTGCATGCTCACAACATGTTTGACTCATACAAAGTCGCCATAAGCCTCTATGATCATTTAGTTTGATGCCATTTTATGCTTCTCTTAATGTTGCTTTGTCGCTTTGCATGATTATGGCCATTTTTGCTCTCTTAGTTGGTCGCTCCCAGTCTTTTGCTAGCCCTCGCTTTGTACTGAGTATGAGCTCTACTCGTGCATCCAACTCCCAAAAACCAAGTTATTCCAATGTGTCCACCATACATACCTATTAGCAATTTGCTATTCCAAAGCACATTTGACTTGCTTTTATCTATCCTTCAAATTAAACTTTTATCGGTGTTATGCGAAAATTGGTCAGTAAAGCTCTCACGAACCTGATGGCACACTTTACTTTTCTCGTTTTTAATAATTTTGACATTGTGGCTCTTTTATGTTGACATTATGCTTGCAAGTTGTAAGTTGTAAATTAGCCAAACCATGCCATTATGGGGTAAGCTTTTAACATTGCACTTCTTATTTGAGTTGATATCGTGATGTTTTTTTATGGATACTCGCGATGTGAAACAAGTTGGGAATCTGGCAGGATCATGGAGTTTTTATATGTGTTCGAGAAATGTCTGGGCCGCTAATCTAAGCCATGCATAATTCATGGTGGAAATTTATAGCATGCCTATAGTGGACATTCAATGACGCATCTCAAAATAAAAAGCTATACCAATGGTAAATAAAAGAAATGTCGAGGTGTTCATTGTCTGTCCTATCATTTTGATGTGGGCTTGTTCCATGTCATCGGGCACAGAGGTACCCCATTGGCGGTTCTCGATGATACGCATATACTTACAATGACAAGAGCTTTCTTGGGACCCTAAGTCGAGTAGCATGAGGTCTGGGTATTCGTACTTCACGGGACACGAGGTTTTCAACTTATGATTTGTCAAGCATATGCTCATAAACGTTCTTTCATTTACTTTAACCATTCAAGATGCCTATGATGGGGGCAATGAGAGCTCAAAGCTAGTAAGTACCATAATTTTTGAAGGTTTATAAAACTTGCAATCACTGCTTCCCTCTGCGAAGGGTCTTTCTTTTACTTTTATGTTGAGTCACCACCTTCTACCTTTATGCACCGTCTAAGAGAGCATAGTTGCCATTCTGAGTATAATGTGCATTGTCCCAAAGTTATCATTGATTGATTCATTATTTTGGTTTCACTTGTTCTTAAATTATTTGTATCTAGTCGCCCTCTTAAACTTGAAGGTGTCCTATGCATTTATGTTTTGCTATTCCATGAGGGACAAGCTGAAAACCATTTGCTATGTTTTCCATATGATTTGAACACACATTTGACTTTCATTGTTTCATTGTTCATGATCTTTCGTTTGTGTTCTTCTTCATGTTATAACATGGTTGCTAAGTTTCTTATTGTCAAGATTATATCTTCATGCCCATGTTTTAAGTTCTTTTGATCCCAACACTCAATGCTTACTTAGATGATCAAGATTGTGATGGTGCATGTCACCTCAAATATTATTCTTTTGTTATCACTTACCTACTCGAGGACGAGCAGGAGTTAAGCTTGGGGATGCTTGATACGTCTCAAACGTATCTATAATTTTTGATGCTCCATGCTTGTTCTTACACCATTTGCTTAGTATTTTTGTTACACTTTGTGGCATTTTTATGCATTTTCTGGAACTAACCTATTAACAAGATGCCACAGTGCCAGTTCCCTATTTTCTGTTGTTTTTGTGTTTCACAAAAGTTACACAGGAAATATTCTCGGAATTGGACGAAACAAAAGCCGAACCTCCTATTTTTACCGAAGATTCACGAAGACCGAAGATGACATGGAGGGGGGCCAGAGGCCAGCCACACCACAGGGGGGCGTGGCCTAGCCCCTGGCCGCGCCCACCCATGGTGAGCCCACCTGGTCCACCTCCTGATGATGCCCCTTCGCCTATAAAGACCCCTCGATGGGAAAAACCTAAGGGACAGATTGCTTTTCCCAGAAACATACTGCAAGCCGTCGCCGTCGCCGTCGCGAGGATCCAGGAGCTCTTCCCGGCACCCTACCGAAGAGGGGAATCCCTGCCAGAGGCCTTCTACACCACCATGGTTGCCTCCAGAGTGATGTGTGAGTAGTCTACCTTGAACTATGGGTCCATAGCAGTAGCTAGATGGTTGTCTTCTCCACCATGTGCTTCATGTTTAGATCTTGTGAGCTGCCCTACATAATCAAGATCATCTTTATGTAATCATACATGTTGTGTTATTGGGATCCGCTGAGTATTGGTACTTTGTCAAGTTGATGTGCTGAAATTATATCTTATGTTATCTCTATGTAGTTTATGATCTTGCATGCTTTCCGTTGCTAGTAGCTATCTTGGCCGAGTAGATGCTAGTAACTCCAAGAGGGAGTATTTATGCTCGATAGTTGGGTTCATGCCTCTATTTAATCTGGGGGAGTGACAGAAACCTCTAAGGTTGTAGATGTGCTGTTGCCACTAGGGAGAAAACAACATTCTTGTGTCTAAGGACATTTGCTTTGTTTACATTACGCACTTTGCTTAATGCAATTAACTGTTGTTCGCAACTTAATACTCAAGGGGTCCTCGGATGATTCCCCGCGAGTGGATTTTTAGTCATAGATGCAGTTGGATGGCGGTCTATGTATTTTGTCGTAATGCCCAGAGTAAGCCTCATAGTGATCCTCATGATGTATGTACGTTATCTTTACTCTATCAATTGCCCAACTGTAATTTGTTTACCCAGCATGTGCTTTTTATCTTATGGAGAAACACCACTAGTGAACTGTGGACCCCGGTCCAATTTCCTTTACATTGTTACACCGTTTTACTTTACTCGCACTGTTTACTTTACTTGCATTACTATTATCCAATTACCACTCGATACACTCATTCCTTTGTTTACAGCAAACCGGTGAAATTGACACCCTCATCGTAAGTTCGGAGCAAAGTATTTGTTTGTGTTGTGTGCAGGTTTCGCGTTGCTTCTAGGTGAAGACACACCAACAAGTTTTCTGGCGCCCTTGGAGTGTCACTAAGCTAGCAAGCATCACCTTCTTAAGTTTGGCTCTCTCCTACTGGATTGATTACCTTGGTTTCATAACTGAGGGAAAACTTGCTATTGTGCTCATCACACCTTCTCTTGGGGTTCCCAACTGGTCGGTCATTTACATCATCAATACCGCACCATCAATCATCTATGTAAAGCATTGAGTGCTGGGATCAAAGAACTTAAAACATGGGCATAAAAGACATAATCTTGACAATAAGAACTTAGCAACCATGTTATAACATGAAAAGAAACACAAACGAAAGATCATGAATAATGAAACAATGAAAGTCAAACGTGTGTTCAAATCATATGGAAAAACATAGCAAATGGTTTTCAGCTTGTCCTTCATGGAATAGCAAAACATAAATGCATAGGACACCTTCAAGTTTAAGAGGGCGACTAGATACAAATAATTTAAGAACAAGTGAAACCATAATCATAAATCAATCAATGATAAACTTTGGGATAATGCACATTAAACTCAGAATGGCAACTATGCTCTCTTAGATGGTGCATAAAGGTAGAAGGTGGAGACTCAACATAAAAGTAAAACAAAGACCCTTCGCAGAGGGAAGCAGTGATTGCAAGTTTATAAACCTTCAAAAATTATGGCACTTACTAGCTTTGAGCTCTCATTGAGCCCATCATAGGCATCTTGAATGGTTAAAGTTAATGCGAGAAAAATTATGAGCATATGCTTGACAAATCATAAGTTGAAAACCTCGTGTCCCATGAAGTACGAATACCCAAACCTCATGCTACTCGACTTAGGGTCCCAAGCAAGCTCTTGTCATTGTAAGTATACATGTATCATCGAGAACCGCCAACGGGGTACCTCCTTGCCTGTTGACATGGAACAAGCCCACATCAAAATGACAGGACAAACAGACAATGAACACCTCAGCATCTCTTTTATTTACCATTGGTATAGCTTTTTATTTTGAGATGCGTCGTCGAATGTCCACTATGGGCATGCTGTAAATTTCCACCATGAATTATGCATGGCTTAGATTAGCAGCCCAGGCGTTTCTCTAACACATATACAAACTCCATGATCCCATATGATTCCCAGCTTATTTCACATCGTGAGTATCCATAAACAAAAGATCACGATATCAACTCAAATAAGAGAAGTGCGATGTTGAAAGCTTTCCCCATGACGGCATGGTTTGGCTAATTTCCAACTTACAACTTGCAAGCATAACATCAACATAAAAGAGCCACAATGTCAAATTTTAAAAGCGAGAAAAGTAAAGTGTGCCATCAGGTTCGTGAGAGCTTTACTGACTAATTTTCGCATAACACCGAAAAAGTTTAATTCGAATGATAGATAAAAGCAAGTCAAATGTACTTTGGATTAGCAAATTGCTAATAGGTATGTATGGTGGACACATTGGCATAACTTGGTATTTAGGAGTTGGATGCACGAGTAGAGCTTATACTCAGTACAAAATGAGGGCTAGCAAAAGATTGGGAGCGACCAACTAAGAGAGCAATAACGGCCATAATCATGCAAAGTGACAAAGCATCATTAAGAGAAGCATAAAATGGCATCACATGTCAAAAACCAAATGATCATAGAGGCTTATGGCGACTTTGTTAGAGTCAAACTTGTTGTAAGCATGCGCCAAGTCAACCCAAATAAAGCATCAAAGGAGAAAACCAAATAAATGCTTCCACATAATAAAACATTGCATGATTTTTTTCAAAGGCTCATCAAGCAATCTCAGTCATTTGAGACAAGTCATGCTACAGAAAAAATCACTAAGCATACTATCAAAACAACATCAATCATGGAATGCAAAAGTCTAATCCACAGTCTAAACAAGCTCCTTTTTGTACCACTTTTTTGCATGAAACTTTTTCTCTTTTCCAACACCATTCGAACCTTTTTAAAACAACTCTTTTGATGAATACCAATGTAGACCAGAGGTCCAAATACACCTTGATGCAAAGATAAAGCAATATCTTAACAAAAATCAAGGCGAAAAATGAAAGCTAAACGCAGTAGCAGAAAAAGAGAACACTCGTTGAACGATAAGAGTAAAAAACAGAGTGTTCTTGACAAATGAAAAACGAGTACATCTCCTCCAAAAGAAATTTGTTGGGGTCCAACCATTTATTGCATCAAACAAAACAAAACAAAAGTAAAGATGCTCCAAGAAATACGCATAGTGCATGAAGCAATAAAAATATAGTGTGTTGAAAGGTCACCTGATTTTTGCTGATGAAGAAGGGGTGCCTCGGGGGCATCCCCAAGCTTTGACGCATGTACCTCTTGGATATTTCTTGGGGTGACATGGGCATCCCCAAGCTTGAGCTTTTGTCCATTCTTCATCACATCTCATCATTCTCCAATCCCTACACTTGAAAACTTCCTTTATACAAAACTTAACACAATTCTATTAGCAACGTTAGGATAAGCATAATAGTAAATCAACCCCTTTTTGGTTCAGGTTTCAACTCAAAAACACCACATATAAAGCATATACTACTGTAGCAACTTCCCCAAAAGTTCCGAGATCAAAGGAATTCAAAAAGAAAGCGATCGAGAGGCAAACACAAATAGTGGCAGAAATCTGTCAAAACAGAACAGCTGATAAAGGTCAATTTTTTCGCGGACCTTCTGTTGCTCAAATCGAAAAGTGCAAAACTAATGAAAGTTTGGCTATAACCTGGGGCATATGCACAAGAAATCGCAGGTCAAAAAGATATACTGAAAATTTTCACGAATGTTTACGGTGCAGCGCAGAAATCTGTTTCAGGACAGCAACTTCCCCAAATCTTACCTCCCTCAAATTAGAGGTTCTTCTTGGCACAACAACGAAATAAAAAGGATAAGGAGCTGTTATAACAGTACTAATAACTTCCAAGACTCAAATAAAAGAAAAATTACTAAAAATAAAACAATGGGTTATCTCCCAAGAGTGCTTTTCTTTAACGCCTTTGAGCTAGGCGCAGAAAGTGAAAATCAAGTAATATCAAACGATGAAGCATCAAGTTCATAATTTGCTCTAAGAATAGAGTCAAAAAGTAATTTCTTCCTTGTTCTAGGGAAGTGTTCCATACCTTTCTTAAATGGGAATTGATATTTGATCGTGCCTTCCTTCATATCAATGATGGCACCTACAGTTCGAAGAAAAGGTCTTCCCAAAATAATAGGACATAAAGCATTGCATTCAACATCCATAACAAGAAAATCAACAGGAACAAGGTTTTTGTTAACCATAATAAGAACATCATTAATTCTTCCCAAAGGTTTCTTCTTAGCAGCATCAGCAAGAGGAACATCAAAATAACACTTTTCTAGCGGTGGTAAACCAAGCATGTCATAAATCTTTCTAGGCATAATAGAAATACTAGCACCTAGATCATATAAAGCATGGCAATCAAAACCATTAACATGCATATCAATGATGGGCTCCCAACCACCTTCTAACTTCTTGGGAATAGAAGCTTTTTGTTTCAACTTTTCCTCCCTAATTTTCATGAGAGCATTGGTAATATGATTTGTAAAAGCAATATTCAAAGAACTAGCATTAGGACTCAAAGCAAGCTATTGCAAGAACAAAATAACTTCAGATATATTGCAGCCATCAACATCAAAATCATCAAAATAAATAGAGCTATCATCTCCTACACTCTTAAAAATTTCAGCACTCTTTTGAGAAAAAGTATTTGCAGTTTTGGGCTTTTTCGCACAAGGAGTAAGAGTTTTCTCTATACCAATCAAAGTAAGAGGATTGCTATTATTTGGAACAACATCATTAGAGGTAGTAATGGTACATATCTTCATCTTTCTAGCCATCTTATCTTCTCTTTCCCACCTGGCATGCAATTCTGCTAACATCCTAACATTTTCATCAATTCTAACTTGGATGGCATTAGTAGTGGCAAAAGTATTGCTTTCCTTCACATCATTAGGCAACACTTTTAGTTTCAGAAGTTCAACATCTAGAGCAAGGCTATTGTAGTGACCTCATCTGTTAAAGATGATGATCCCTGTGCTTTTCTGTGCTAGTCCCTGGATCAACGCTAGCACACATTGTTTGAGATGTAATATCAAGGAACAAAGGTCATTTTATTACATCGCATGATCCAGCAATTACATAAATAACTTTACAATGCTCATAGCCTAGAGCTTTCAGAGTTTACAATGAAATCAAAACTAGCATGGAGTCCTTCTTCTTCATGTGCCACAGGCGAACATGCTGCGGATAGACTCGTAACCCTGTCGTACCTTTCTTATCGTCAAAACCTGCAACATGAAACGTTGCAGCCACAAAGGGTCAATACACTTGAATTGTATTGGCAAGATGTCATTGTTTGGTGGACACAAATGGAACCTAACACTTAAATGAATATTTGGCTAGGTGGAGCTTCAGACCTATTTGCACTACGCAATTTAATCCTATCATTTTCTAGAAGCAAAACTTTAGCTGGACAAATTGACTTGGGTGTCGTACCCCTGTAGCCACAGGCCGTAGTTATCGTACGGGACACACTGGTCAATATATACCCATATCAAATGTCAAAACCTCAATTACTACATATGGACAACTTTGTTAGGGTGAACCCTTCCTGCAGACACTGGCACATAGACATGGCACGGGAACTGCTAGCCAATAGACACTTGCACCAATTGCCATATTCCCAGTTCAACCCACAAGTTTTAATTTTTAAGAAGTTGGCATGAGGAGATCCTTGAACAGCTTCAAAATCATGTCGCTCAAAATTGTCCGTAACCGGGGACACGGCTAAGTACGTAGTTTTAACCCTCTGCAGAGGTGGTGCACTTTTCCCACAAGACTTAGTCAACCTCTTTTGCCATGATGCTCATTTTGCTCAAATGGCCAAGTGAAGACCAAGACAAGAACTTTCAGAGGCAATCCCTCAGACCAACCCGGACGCGCTCCCAAATACCACCCTCTGTCCGTCTGGCTGAGTTCCTGCAACTTAGTTAGTCAAGACAGAGCCCATATGACTCATGGTTGCACTGGAAGCTTCACGACATTGAACGTCTCCAATCTCTTTGTTCCTGGGTGGCCATCCACAAGTGAGATATACACGACCGCCATAGACATGGCTCCGGTGAACCACTCAACATAAATCCATCGTACCAATTTCCACCCAGGTGTTTCATTAACTTGGTTGTTTTCTTGGTTTTTGCAAAACAAGGTTTTTCAACACTTAGTCAAAACATATGATAACCCTTCCCACAATAAGTGTAAGGCAACCTATAGCAGCAGTAGTTCTATTAGGAGATGCAAAAGCTAGACATAAGCTAGACAAAAGACTTAGCATAAAATTATAGCCGCTAAGACGTAAACTTATAAAAACACCTACACATGCATCTTCTACAAGAAAGCTACAAGTGTTAATACTTTTGTAGCACAGAGAGATGATGACACTTGCCTTAGTAATTTCTGATGATTGTACTTCTCTTAACCAACACACGTAGCTCTCCGTACAACTATAAGATAGAAAAGAATCACAACATAAACACACCATCCAAAGCAACATAATCAAACAAGACAAAAAGTGCTTATTAGTTTTAGCTTAGTCTTCATAGTCTTAGTGATTTTGAACAAGATTGGGGCATGAAGTTGACTTGATATGGATGAAGAGAATGGTTAAGTCAAAGATTCCAAAGGATTGATGGGGGTTTTCTAGATTGTTAAGAGGTGTCAAACACTTAGTAAAAATAGCTTCAAGGAGATTCTTAGGCTTGGTTTGAGAAGTTGGATGAATAATTTCTAAGTCATGAAGTTGGATGAATAATTTCTAAGTCATGAGGTCTAACATATTTAGGAAAAAAATCCTACATACATACACATCCTAAAAAGTAGTTCTATATATAAGACGTAGATGCTAGAATAAGAGCAATGCCACATCTGCAAGTTCAATTTTTGTGTTGTTTGACCACTGGTAGCTGAGCTTATGCCCAATCATCATTAATTAGTATTTCCCAAAACCTTATGATAATGCCTTCCAAAATGGCTGCACAAGTCCAAAATATAGAGAAAGAACTGATACTCAAATTTCGTTCCTTCATGCAAGCAATCTCTCTTAATGCCATCACATCGAACGAAAATCTGAAACTACGATCCCTTGAAACTTCAAGACCAGCCTTATTTGGAGACGCTTGGGAACAAGCTTGGTGGATGGAAGATGCCGCAATCAATGGGAGGGAGATTAACCTTGGTCACCTCGGTCCTCGCGGCGATGCCAATCTTCCAGCCAATTGTTCTAGACCAGCCTGTTTGGTTTACAAAAAAAGTCAATAATTTGATTTGCAATTTCTTGTGGGCTTGCAAGGATGAGGGAAAACAAGCAACAATGGAAGAAGCTTAACAGGGACACGAGACAAATAAATTTGCATTGTGAAGAAACTTGTAGTATTTGCTGTTTACATAATATTTTGCTTCCTAATTGGGGAACTGGCTCTTGATACATTTGATTTATCTCGGATGCTAGCAGCAACATACTTTTTTGGGTGGCATATTACAAGACCGTTGGAATAATCACCTTGTTTGGGTGGTATCTTGGATCAGATCCCAACAAGAATGGCCACCAGATTCTGCGTGCAGACAACAGCAAGCCTTACAAAGTGTGTTCCTGACAACAAAGAGTGGAAATTAATCACAACCTAGATCTGCTCTTATATCTCAATAAAGCTCTTCCTAAACCTCTAAACTAACAAGCAAGCAACCATTGATTTAGTAGACAACAACAAAGTAGTTTTGAACATCCAGGAGTAACTGTCGAGTCATAATGAATACGGAAAGCAGGTCTAAATAGCTAGTCTGATCTGAACTTGAGAAATTTTCTATCACTACCTACTGACCCAGCTCAAAGAAATGGAATGGAGACACCACCGTACCTTGCAAGCGCCTCCGCAATGCTAAGATGCCCTCTCCAGAAAGGTAGAAACACCATCCGCACCTACAAAAGATCGATGAATCAAACCCAAATATCGTAGCGTGGATATCACAGCGTCCAGTGGAGCAGACTAGACCTTCCGCGGCGGCAATGTCGACGTCGACAGCTTCTGCGGGCTGAGAGATGCGGCGGTGCCTGGTGCCGGCAACGTTGATGTCGACAGCTTCTGCTGTCTTAGAGGCGCAGCGGTGCCCGGTGCCGGCAACGTTGACAGCTTCTGCGGTCTGAGAGGCGCAATGGTGCCCGGTGCCGGCAACATTGACGTGGACAGCTTCTGCGGTCTGAGAGCCGCGGCGGCAGCTCGTCTGGTTGCCGGATTCGAAAGGGGCAGCATGAGGCGAGAGGAGAGGAAGAGAGGATATTTGAGGAGTGGAGGCATTTTGCACCGGGCGAGGTAGAAACCAGCACGATGGGCAGCCCCCACATCGTGAGCTGACCTGCGGTTGTGCATACACGCAGCTGACCGGCGGTTCCATTTTGGAAGCTGCAGCGGTTGCCATGGGAGAGAAGATGGCGCTGTGAGATTGGGGAGGAAACAACGGTGGAAGGTCAAAGCGGCAAAGAGGATGGCGGCAAAGAGGAAGGTGGCGAATCCGAGCGCTGGAGCTGTAGGTGGCGGTGTGTTGGGAGCTTGGATCGGCGGCGCATAGCAGGGGTGGGAGGAGGCGGCGCACGGCACGGGTGGGACTCCCACCCTGGGAGAAGGGGATCCAGTCGGGGCCTCGAGGTTGAACGACCATCGCCCCACTTGTCGTTTTTTTTGGGTACGATGCGGTTCACATTGTTTTTTTAGCGAGGTGAATCGTCACACGCGGTTTTCTTGAGTGCGGTGCGGTGGTAAGACGTACCAACAATCACCACCTGTAGACAATTAATATAGTAGAGATATATAAAAGTTAAAAAAACAGGGGGACGTGAACAGTACACGCCGCACCCAAATAAAAAAAAGAAGCCACACTTCCGCCTCGCCGCGTTCCTGCTGCCGCACGTGTTTGGGCCTTTTCTCTACCGTGATACCGTCTCACTGTCGTCTCGTTGTCATATGTGTCCTGTGGCCGTGTGTTCTCTACCGCGACACGGTTTCGATCAGTTTTTCTCTGCCACGGTGTCCACATAGTGTAACTCCTGCATATTTTGAGAGCTTTAGCTACAGCCTTTCTACAACATTGTGTTAGGAGCTTACCCATACGAGACTAGCTATTTCGTGCTTATTAAGCTGCTGTTGTGTGTGTGCGCAATCTTGTGCCTGTTTTCCTTTGAGCCAGCTAGCGTCTCTCTTGTGCATTGCAACACGAGCTATTTGCAATGTCACTTATATCTGTTGAGCTCTTGTTCAGAGTTGCTTTGCCCCGTTTATCCCCACCGTGTGTGTTTCCGTGGGTCTTGTCATACGATCAGCACTAGGACTTGTATTTCGGTGTAGTTATGTATCCATACCAAGCCCCACCATATACCCTAGTTTGTCGTGTGATAGTTTCTTATACTCTCGGTATTCGCTTCATCGCATCCGTGCACGTTTCAGTCTCTACGAGTGGCAAGCATTTATTATTCACTTTGGAACGGTAAGATACCTCTTTCTTTCAGTTTTGAGTGAGTTGTGAGCGTGACCACCACCCGATTATTGTTTGTGCACTAACCTAATAATCATGTCTTCTAGTGGTGTTGATGTGATGCAAAAAAAACCTAATGATACTCATGTCATATGGAGGGAGTATAAAGCTCTTCGTGATCATTTGGAAAGAATTATAACACGAACCACTGACAGTATTGATTCTGATATTCAAGCTGTCCAAATGAAAGTACAAGCCACTAAATCCACTGTTAATACTATGCAAGTGCAAGTCAATGATCTCCAAACTAGCATCTAAGCGTTGACACAATCTGTCAATGCACTGCGTCTTACTCATGAGCAGCGACCCCCACCACATGTTGATGCCAATGATGAGAGTGCTCATGGTGACAATGAGGGTTTTGCTGCAGATGATCGTGGTAATGGCCGATGCAATGGTCATCCTATTCGTGGTTGTGGTTTTGTTCCCCTTGACGCCCAGCGAGTTCTTTTTCAGCATGATGATGGATTGGGTAAGCCAAAGTTTTCCATTCCCAGATTTGAGGTGGTACTGACGTTGAAGAGTACCTCACATGGGAGTTGAAGATAGAGAAGTTATGGCATCTTCATGATTATACGGAGGACAAGAAAATCAAGCTTGCTTCTTTAGAGTTTGATGGCTATGCTTTGCGATGGTGGGACAGCGTTGTGCATACACGTCAAGAAAACAATGAGCTGCCCATTATAACTTGTGCCATATGAAGGAAGTGATGCGGGCTTGTTTTGTTCCGCATAACTACCTACACTCAGTTTTTGATAAGTTACAGCAATTGAAGCATGGTTCAATGTCCGTTAATGAGTATATATGGAGATGGAGATGCTTCTACAACGAGCAGAGTTCGTGAACCTCTTCAGCAGACCTTGCAGCATTTTCTCCACGGTCTGAAGTATAATATAAAGAGCATTGTTCGGCACTATCGGTATCGTGATATGAATGAGCTGCTACATCATGCACGTGAAGCTGAAGCATAGTTTGCAGAAGAAGCTCAGCTTAAGGCTTGTAATACTTCAGGCAGCCGTTTCACACCCAGGCCTGCTGCACCCACACCAAGTTCCCGTTCAGATTTTCTTGCTCCTTTGTCATCGCGATCTAATTCCAATGCAAAGAAATCCGGACCTGCTGCTAGTGGTACGGGTTCGAACATGTCTATAACACGTAATCATGATATGGAGTGTCATACTTGTGGTGGCAAGGGTCATTTTAAATGGGATTCCCCAAATAGAAAAGTCGTGCTCGTTAATGAGGACACCAATGAGTACGAGACAGGTGATGATGCTGATCCAGATGGTTACGATGACGATGACTTTGGTCATGACGGTGTTGATGCCTATCCTTCCACCGCCAACAACATTGTTTGCTCGCAACGTGTGCTTAATGCATCACCTACATCTGAAAGTCAGCAGTGCAATTTGTTCCAAACTAAAGCACTTGTTGGACCGGACAAAGCTTGCAAACTCATCATCGATGGTGGTAGTTGTCGCAACCTTGCTAGCAAAGAGTTGCATGCAAAGCTGAAACTGAAATACATCCCACACCCACATCCAAGGTCAGCCACATGGTGCGAGTTGATTTTGAGATTGGACCATACAAGGACTCCATTGAGTTTGATGTGGTTCCTATGACGGTTTGTCACCCCTTGTTGGGCCGACCATGGCACTTTGATTGCAACGTGTTGCACAATGGCCGCACCAACACATATCATTCAAGGGCAGAAAAATTAACTTGTAGCCTATGTCTCCGCAACATATTGTAAATGAATCTCGTCAGAAAACTAAAGTGAACTTAGAACATGAGAATGAGAGAGTAGCTAGATGAGAGACTATTACCTCGGTGAGTGAGAGCCACCCAACCACACCGAGAGATCCACACAAAAGTGAGCGAGTGAATTCTCTAGTATTGCTAGCCACCAAAGAAGATATGAGAGAATTTAGAGAGGATCCTACAGCTATGCCACTTGTGCTTATGTACAAGGGTAAGATTTTGGTTTCTAACAACACGACTCCTCTTCCTTTTGGTGTTTCTAGTGTCTTGCAGGATTTTGGCGACGTGTTTCCGGAGGAGGTTCCCGCTGGCTTGCCTCCTTTGCGCGACATTGAGCACCAGATTGACTTCATCCCTGGCGCCATCTTGCCAAACTGTGCTCCTTACCAAACCAACCCCGAAGAAACTAAGGAGATTCAGAAACAAGTGCAAGCGCTACTCGACAAAGGTTATATTCATGTGAGCTTAAGCCCTTGTGTTGTTCATGTTATTCTAGTTCCTAAGAAAGATGGTACATGGCGTATGTGTGTCGATTTTAGAGCTATTAATAACATCACTATTCGATATCGTCACCCTATTCCGCGCTTGGATGATATGCTTGATGAGTTGAGTGGTCCTGCTGTTTTCTCTAAGATTGATTTTCGTAGTGGTTACCATCAGATTAAGATGAAAGAGGGGGATGACTGGAAAACTGCCTTTAAAACAAAATTTGGTTTATATGAGTGGTTAGTCATGCCATTTGGTTTAACGAATGCACCCAGTACCTTCATGAGATTAATGAACCATGTTTTGCGAAATTTTATTGGCAAGTTTGTGGTTGTGTATTTTGATTATATATTAAACTACAGCCGCAATGAATCTGACCATAGTGATCATATTAGACAAGTTTTGCAAGTGTTGCGTGATTCTAAGCTTTATGGTAATCTTGAAAAGTGCACATATTGCAAAGATAAGTCATATTCCTTGGATATGTTGTTTCTACAAATGGAGTAGAGGTAGATGCATCTAAAATTGAAGCTATTCAAAATTGGCCTACTCCCATGACTGTTAGTCAAGTACGAAGTTTTCATGGTCTTGCTGGTTTTTATCGCTATTTTGTGAAAGACTTTAGTACTGTTGCTGCACCTTTAAATGAGTTAACTAAAAAAGGTGTTGAATTTGTATGGGGCGCAGCCCAAGATCATGCTTTTGATGAACTGAAACATTTGTTAGCTTCTTCACCATTGCTTGCACTACCAGATTTTAATATGCAATTTGAGATTGAATGTGATGCTAGTGGCATTGGTATTGGTGGTGTGTTGATGCAGGAGGGTCGGCCTATTGCCTACTTTTCTAAAAAACTTTGTGGTGCGAGGTTGAACTATCCTGTTTATGACAAAGAATTGTATGTGCTTGTTAGAGTTCTTGAAGTTTGGAAACATTATTTGTGGCCAAAAGAATTTATCATACATTCTGATCATGAAGCTTTGTGGGTCGAGTTCATTGAGTCTTTTCCATACATAATTAAACATAAAAGGGTAAAGACAATGTGGTTGCTGATGCACTATCTAGGAAGAACATGTTGTTGACACAATTAGACATTAAGGTTCCTAGTTTAGAGAGCTTGTGTGATTTATATGCTACTGATCATGATTTTTTAGCGCCATATGCCATGTGTATTGGTGGGAAAGCATGGGATAAATATCACATCCATGATGGGTTTTTGTTTCGTGCTAACAAACTATGTGTTCCAGAATCGTCCGTGCATTTGCTATTATTGCAGGAATCACATGCCGGCAGTTTGATGGGTCACTTTGGGCATGAGAAGACGCTACTCATGCTTGTTGATCAATTTTATTGGCCTAGGATGAGGCATGATGTGGACACGTTCGTCAAGTGCTGCATTACATGCAACAAGTCGAAGTCCAAGCTGAAGCCTCACGGTTTGTATACTCCATTACCTCCACTGACTACACCATGGGAGGACATTAGCATGGATTTTGTATTGGGTTTGCCTAGGACTAAAAGTGGCCATGATTCTATAGTTGTGGTAGTGGGCAGATTTTCTAAGATGGCTCATTTTATTGCCTGCCACAAAAGCAACGATGCGTCGCATATTGCTAACCTGTTTTTCAGGGACATCGTACGCTTGCATGGACACAATTGTCTCTGGTCGTGATGTGAAGTTTAAGAGCACTTCTGGAAGACACTTTGGGGAAAGCTGGGAACAAAGTTACTATCCAGCACTACATGTCATCCCCAAACTGATGGTCAAACGGAGGTGGTAAATTACACACTTTCAATAGTGCTGCGATGCATGATCAAGAAGAACCTGCATGAGTGGGAAGATTGTTTGCCGCATGTGGAGTTTGCATATAACAGGGCGGTTCACTCTACACGCAGCTATGTCCTTTCGAGGTGGTCTATGGTTTCAAACCCATTATGCCCCTTGATTTGTTGCCTCTTCCTATCCAAGAGCAAGTCAATATGGAGGCAAGAAAGAGGGCAGATTTTGTGAGGAAGATTCATATGAAGACTAAAGAGGTTGAGAAGAAAGGCAAGTATATTGTAGATCATGCAAACAAGAAGCGAAAGGAGGTATTATTTCAGCCCAGTGATATGGTTTGGGTTCACTTTCGCAAGGATAGATTTCCATAGCTACATAAGTCCAAGGTGCTGCCCCGTGGCGCTGGTCCTTACAAGGTTCTTGCCAAGATCAATGATAATGCCTACAAGATGGATCTTCCTACAGCTGAGTATGGCGTCAGCAATAGTTTCAACGTTGCTAATTTGAGGTTTGTTGATAACAAGAGCAATTACAAGAGCACGTGCAAAGCTATTAGAACAACAGGTGAACTCACTCTTAATTAAACCTGATCTTTTATTTACTGAGAACTTTATACTGCCTAACTCTATGCATCTATGTATGATCAGGTTTTTTGATAACACAAGCGTTGCACGAGGAGGAGATGAGTCGCAGCAAGAAGAGCAAGCCTTGATGATCAAGTGCGCGAGGGAGGAGAGGGAGGTAGGCGCACCAGGAGATCACCAGAACGTCAAGTCTACATGAGAGAGTCCGTGATGGCGCACTAGTACAGCTTACGACACGATGTCTACACGTCTAAGGCGTGCCACCCTCATGGCCTGCATGCCAAATTAGGCCGAACCCATGTATGGGTCGGTATGTATCCGATTGAGTCGAACCGAGTTAGTTTGGGCCCAAACCAGGCTGGTTTTGGGCCAGGTCCATGCTGAGGATGCCCCAGCCTCCCTTAAGTAGCCAGGGGCGCCCCCTCTAGTCCTAGAGACCACATTTAAACAAAACCCTAGTTTCCAGACAGAACCAAGTGTTCCTCTGAAATTATTTGCACCAATTCATATCGATCTGGTGTTTGTTCTACTGAAAATCTGAGTGTAATCTGCTGTTTCATTGAGAATTAGTTTATTGCATCACCGCTTCGTGGTCGGTGGCTACGTGCACAAGCGTGTGACATTGCAAATATCCAAAGGGTTGAGAGTTGTTGCGCTGGCAGCAGGGATTAGCCGGAGAGTTCTCTGCGACACTCGAGTTATGTTCAGCACCATCATCGCCATCTACCCCGTGCTCGCTGAGAAGATCAGGACGCCCCTTATCAGCCATGATAGAGCTTCCGAAGATGCCAGTCGAGGGGTTGTCATGACATCTTCGAGAAGCTCTATCGCAGGATCAGCCCTCGCCTTCACCATGCCCTTGGTGCCTCTTGCTCTGCGCTGCTTTAGCTGGTTCTCTCCCACCTCCTATGGGAGATGAGCACTTCGGCCTAGGATATATATAGCCTGGACAGCGGAAGCCTTTGTCTTCTTCCCGCAAGTGGGCTTGCGGATGGCTCTTTGCTGATCGAAAGCGGTGGCTAACCGTCCAGCAGTGCCTCGGTCTGGCCGCCGGGCGGTGAATCCTTATCCTCTGCCTTCGTGGAGCGGGCCAAGCGGCTAGAGCTGGGAACCCCTGGTCCAGAGCGGCGACAGTAGCCCCCAGCCGTGCCCCAGCAAAGTTGCCACTTGTTGTGGGGGTACGACCAAACAATGGAGGGCAAGCCCCATGACACGACCGGTCACACTTGACATGACTGGTCGCATTGCCAGGCCTGGCATGATGCCAGAAAAGATACACTCGAGTGCTTCACAGACCTGAATGGTCGTGCATTGACTCCGGTGCTCTCCCACGATGCCTCAATTCCTACGCGATTCGAAAACCACTCGGCGTAGTGGGGTAGTTGCCATGGAGGATGCACGTGGGGAAGGAGCGAGGGGTTAACGCTGGAGTGAAATAGATGGTGGGCCCACGCCCATACCCTATAAAGTGGTTTGGTAGTGTCCTCAATCCTTTTGCTGCCAACACAGTTCTCCTCTTGCCTCCTTCTTCGCCGCACTCCTCCTTCGATCCTCTGCATCTCGCCCCTCGCTACGCCATGGCGCCCAGGAAGTCCAGGGCCAAGAAGGCGGTCACGCAAGGCTCCCAATCTCGAGACCCCTTTCTTCCTTTTGATCCCCATGGCAAAGGGCAAGGGTTCAAGCAACTCGCTGGATACGTGGCGGATGCGTCGAACGAGCATGGTCCGAGCATCCTGGCCCATGCCAGTGAAGCCATCGGTCATGGGGTGAGGGATGCAAGGGTCTTCTTCTGATTCCTGGTGGCGGGGATGGTTCCACCGATGTCGCTCTTTCTCTATGCCGGGTTGTCCACCTACAGCGTGGTGCTGGCGCACCTCCACCCAAATGCCCTCCTCGCGGTGGCCATCTTTCAGCACCTTTGCGAGGCGTACGTTGGGGTGCACCCTTCGGTGGCTCTCTTTTGTGTCTTCTTCAAGGCAAGCCTCGCCGCCAGCGCCTCCGGCTGCCTCACCTTCTGCCTCTGTCCAAGCATGGTGATGCACTTCATCCCCATGCCGAGCAGAGAATAGGAGGAATGGCGAGCGAACTGGTGCTTCATGAGGTTCATGGAGGAAGACAACCCCATGGCATATGCCAAGCCGATGGGTGCCCCAGAAGCTCTCCCTGCTTGGACCTCACCGGCGAGCACGGTCGGCCTAGAGGCCACGATGGAGAGGATCCAGAATCTCCGGGACCTCCACCTCGTTGTCCACCACATGCTGCACTCTTACATTCGCCACAACATTGCGCCGCTATAGCAGTGCTATTGCGCTCACTGGGAGGTGCTCTCTCGGAATCACCCGACGAGGTTGCACAAGGAAAGCCCTTCAGAGAGCAAGATCTTGACAATCTCCAACTTTCTGACTGGCAGCAGCCAGACAGAATTGCTGAGGCCTCAAAGAGTTCGCATGCTCACCCGACTGAGCATTGCAAAATGCGAGGCCATCATTGTGTCCATGCCCCTATGTGACGAATGGGGTCCTACTGCTATTCTAGCTTCACCAAAGGTGGCCATCAGAGGAGCAGACGAGGACCTCACCGTGGCGTAGAGAAGCTGCCTGATCGGTTGCCTTCTCATGGCCCAAGAGGCCATTGAGGAGGATGAAGGATCAGACACCCTGGAGCGCCTCCCTCGGCGGCGCCTGAGGCCATCGCACCTGGCCAGCCCCCAGGCCTCAGCGCCTGAAGCGAGCTTCTCTGTGGGTGCCAGCACTTCATGCGCTGCTCCCGTGGGTAGCCCTCCCAAGAAATGCAGGTTGGGATGACCTAGAGTGGGGCTGCCTCCTAGACCCGCCTCGGTAATCTCCCCGGGCTTGCTTGCACATCTTCCTTTTTGTTGGGTCTTTTGAATTCACGATGCTTCTTTGCTTTTATGCAGAAGGGATCTCTCCATGGAACTCTCAGCCAAGCGGGCCCAGGTGCCCCTATGCAAAGTGAGACCACCAGCAAGAGGCTTCACGAAGCCCCCGACGAGCAGTTGCAACTCCCCGCAACTACTAACTCATTTCCCACTTTGTTTGTTTCCCACATCCATTGTCGTTGTCGCGATTGCCCTTCTTGGGCTAATGTATGCCATCTCTTTCGAGTGTAGATGATGGGGCCAGCATGGTTGCCGGAGGCCTTCCTGGAAGACTCCCCGCTACCAGTACCGCCATGCCAACAGGTGCACTCTTTTTGCCAACTCTTTTGCCAGTTTCCCTTCTTCATTGACCTTGAAGGCAATTGACTTATCCCTTCTCTTTTCCCTCTTGGGTCTACATTTGTCGTATCCTTCCTGGAGGGAAGGTTGTAACACCCCACCTTTGGATTAAGGTGGAACACTTGTTTTAAGTGCTATTCCCTAGATCACTGATAGCACCACAGTTCAAAATATAGTAATCATTGCAATAGTATCAAGTATTACATCACAGATCCAGTTACATAAGTGTCAAACCTTACAGATTCACAGCAGAAAACAAAGTGGCAATGAGCCTCCATCTTCATCACATGCCACAGGCAGACATGTTGGAATGTAGACTCGAGATCCTACTAACGAATCCTTATCTGAAAACCTGCACATTTGAATATGCAGCCCCATGATTGGGGGTCAGTACAATGATGTACTGGCAAATGACACATATTTGGTGGCTGTTGTGAAAGAACTATCTATATGATATTTGGCTGATGGAGCTTTTGGCTAAAATTTGCATAAAGCAAGTTTTATCCTATCATTTTTCAAATCAAAACTTTTTAATCTTTGAAGGACTTTAAAAGGGCACATGGTTAAATCCACCATGAGCACCAAAGTCACCTGGTTAAATCTACCAAGATGACTCCATGAGGTTAAATCCACCACATGGTCCTGAGACTGTTTCTAAACAAGTTTTATTCATTCTGAAAAGGTGAGGAGACTCTTCCGTACATCCATGTCTAGGAACTCAAATTGTCCATAACCGGGGACACGTCTAATCGATTAGTTTGACACCCTGCAGGGGTTGTACACTTTCACCTTAAGACCCATTCTACCCATATAGAATGATATAAGACCTTTTAGAAGGAGCATTCAACCATCCGGATCTGACCGTGCCCAAATACCACCCTCTGTCAGTACCCATGGATAAACCCTCACAACATACTCAATCAAGACAGAGCCCATATTGTCAAAAGGTTGCACTGGAAGCTCACTAATCAAGGAAGACATGGTAGTCTCTTTGTTCCTGGGTGGCCATCCATGATGACCCACAAGTATAGGGGATCGCAATAGTCTTCGAGGGAAGTAAAACCCAAATTTATTGATTCGACACAAGGTATAAGCCTTAATAGATGAGTTGTCAATTCAGCTGCACCTGGAAACAGACTTGTTCACCGCGGTTTATCAGTAGCAACAGTTTTATAGTGGTGATAGTAGTGAAACAGTAATAGCAGTAGTAAAATAAAAGCGGTAATAGTAGCAATAGTAAACAGTAGGATAAAATACTGTAGGCATAGGGATGTGATATGGGCACGAAGGAGGAGGTGAAGCCCAATTTCAGGACTCCACCAAGATGAGGGAAGCTCGTTGCTGATTGGCACGCCCGGACGACCTACGATATGAGATAATTTAGTCTAAGGTTGTGTCAGCAATTTATATACCTGTTTATGTTATTTCGTGTGTCAGGTCATGTTATGGGCCCCTTAGGTTTATTTGTGTTTTGGGTTTGGGCCTGTCCAAGCCCAATAGTTTTCTGGCCGTCTATATAAGGAGGCCAGCAGTCTAGGGTTTAGGGAGTTCAGTTGTTTAGTCGAAAACTATCGTGTGCTCCACCGTGTATCATCCCTCCGGGGAAACGGCGCTGCCGTGTTTATCAAATATATTGCTGCGAGGGTTCTTGTATTCATCAAGAATTATCAGGCTCAGGTTTGAGGCGTGGTGATCTTCATCACATTGCTTGCTGGATTCGTTCCTCTTCTTCAGGTGACGTTCTTTGCGTTATTGGAAGATTTTCTATACGGGTAGACTCACTGTGAAAGATCGGGACAAAACTCTATAGGATCACCGGCGTGATCCTTATCATGTGGTATCAGATTACTGGGTTGATCACCGCGAGTGTTTTCAGTTGATTGATCTACAAATTGTTCTTCATTGGAGGTTTTCAGATCAGCAGTTGAAGTTTTCAGATTGGATCGTGTTCTTTGTCAGCAGATCTGGATCGCAGAGTCCAGGTGATCGAAGTTTCCTACAGCTTTCGTTGCTCGGATCCGATCGGGGGAAAGGTCTCCAGCGAGCGCTTGCTCAGCGCCTGTGTCACCGCTCTTGCTGATCGCTAAAAACAAAAAAAAAATCCACGGCGATCGGCCCCGCGCGCCTCAGCACAGAGACCGTCTGGCCTCCCGCGAGACCACGCGCCCGCGCTCGATCGGGTTGCCTCGGGCGGTACGAGGCTATCGCGGGATCGCACGCCTGGATCGCGGGTCTGCCTAGTGGGCCGGCCCACTACATCGCTGCGTGACAGGCTGCGTGACAGGTTCCAGCTCGGCTCGATCACCTAAGCCGGCCTCGTTGGGTTCGCTCGCTTGCGCGTTACCGCAGAGGTTGTCTGGCCCCCAGCGACACACGCGCTCGCGGGGTTCCTCGCATTCGCGCTCTACCACAGACCACCTCCGTGGTCTAGCGCCCTGCTTCACCTCGCTCCTGGCTCGTCTTCTCGGTGCTGTGCTGCGGGACTCAGTTGGAATTGATTGTTTCCATTAATTCCTGGCCAGCGGTGTATTCAGCTCAGATTGGGAACATATTGGGTTCGCATAGGTACTGTGGAAAATAAATACTTGATTGCAGCAGTTCTTGGATTTCTTGGTTTGGTACACACGTTATTTCAGAGTTTGGTGTGACAGACCAAGAGGCACAAGATGGATTCTTTTCCAGGTGATTATTATGGCTACAAGTGTCGCATTGGTAAGAAATCTAGCGATATTTTCAATGATTTTCTTGACCTGCTGGATGGTGTTTTAACATATGATGAATATAAGATTAATTGGTACCTGACCTACGATGCAACTGTTGAAGAGTTTGAGTCATGGGAACGTCATATGCTACAGGGTTTTTATAGATGTGCTACCTATGATTCCGACATGAATGATTCTACACGTTTGGCTCTTGCCGACCGACGCGTGGATGACAGGCTATACAGTTGGTGGCATAAAGCGTTGTAGGAGAAGAGCATTACCTCTGCAACTTGGGCGAATTTTAGAAAATTTCTACGAGAGTGCTTTATACCTTATAGTACCGTGGTTCCTTCTCCAAAGCCCATGGTACCCGTAGAAGTAATTAAGCAGCCACCTAAGGTTGTGCATCGGATAGAGGATGTTGGCAAGAGCATAGCTCCTATACCGAAGGTCGCGACAGCTGTGACTACTCATGAGAAGTTAACAGTTGTTCCATTGCCGACAGTTAGCAAGGTGGCAGCCACGAATTCTGAATTGTCAGCGGTTGATGTTGTCAAGGCTGATGTTGTAAAGGATATCGTGGAGGAGGTTGTACCATTGAGTGGGCTGAATATGCAACTCAAAAGAGTACATGATGCGACTTGCATGACAGCGGATAGAGGTCAGCGATGGAATTTATTTCAGGCACAGTGCATAATCAAAGGCAAAGCATGCAAGTTGATGATTAACAGTGGTAGTTACTGTAATGGCATTAGCAAGGCGGTTGTGGAGGCTTTGGGTCTATCCACATGGCGTATTCCAGAACCAAGGCATGCTGCGGTATGCTGAAGATTACTCACAAGGTGCGTGTGCCATTTACAGTTGATGACTATGTTGATGAGGTGGAATGTGATGTGTTGCCATTGGAGGTGTGTGGATTGTTACTTGGACGTCCATGGCAGTATGATCACAATGCTATGCATGCTGGGAGAGCAAATACATATTCTTTTGTGCATGATGGCAAACAGCGGACTTTGAAGCCTATGCGTGATGATCAAATCATGTCCGATGTTGTGTTGGTGGTTCGCAAGGAGAAGTTGCATAAAGCTAAGCAACAACAAGGGCTAGCTAAGGTGCAGCATGAGGAGCATGATGCAAATAGCGTCAGTGGTGATATTGTTTCAGCCAAGCCTATAGATGATAAGCCAGTTGTTCTTGTTAGTGACAAGCCGGTTGAAGTTCAGCCTCATATAGATGAAGGGAAGGATATGTCACCATGTATTCCATGTGTTCCCCTTCCAGTTTGTGTTGACATGGGTGTTCAGATCGATGACAGTGGTGCTGATCGTGTTCCGGTGCATATGGTGCCGCGGGTAGTCAGCCACAGTTTTGTGAGAACATCTCAGAAACGTTTTGTTGGAGCAGCAGTACGTGTGCACAAAGGCAAGGATGGACGTGTTCGTCAGTTGTGTGGCCCAGGCATTACTACTTTGCAGGGTCGTGCACAGAAGGTTCATGTTCAGCAGCACAAAGCTCCATCAAGAGTTGAGAAGAAGAAGAAGGTGGAGGCGCCTAAGTACAAGTTCGTTTGGCGAAGAAAAGAGGTGCAGCCACCCAGGGCTGTATCAAGTCGAGCAGGCCAAGAGGGAGAATGTGGTGCGGAAGGCAAGCAAGACTTGAAGACGGCGAATATGCGTGGTGCTATTGATATTCCGCCACCCTTTCGAGCAGACCCTCACGCGTTGGGGACAACGCTTTTTGAAGGGGGGGAGGATGATATGGGCACGAAGGAGGAGGTGAAGCCCAATTTCAGGACTCCACCAAGATGAGGGAAGCTCGTTGCCGATTGGCACGCCAGGACGACCTACGATATGAGATAATTTAGTCTAAGGCTGTGTCAGCAATTTATATACCTGTTTATGTTATTTCGTGTGTCAGGTCATGTTATGGGCCCCTTAGGTTTATTTGTGTTTTGGGTTTGGGCCTGTCCAAGCCCAATAGTTTTCTGGCCGTCTATATAAGGAGGCCAGCAGTCTAGGGTTTAGGGAGTTCAGTTGTTTAGTTGAAAACTATCGTGTGCTCCACCATGTATCATCCCTCCGGGGAAACGGCGCTGCCGTGTTTATCAAATATATTGCTGCGAGGGTTCTTGTGTTCATCAAGAATTATCAGGCTCAGGTTTGAGGCGTGGTGATCTTCATCACGTTGCTTGCTGGATTCGTTCCTCTTCTTCAGGTGACGTTCTTTGCGTTATTGGAAGATTTTCTATACGGGTAGACTCGCTGTGAAAGATCGGGACAAAACTCTATAGGATCACCGGCGTGATCCTTATCAGGATGGATGTACGGGTGTTGCATGGATAAGATAATTCATGAAATCAGTGAGACGTGGGCAATTGCAGATAAATAAAGATAAAGCATCCTAGTACTAAACAATCATAGGCATGTGTTCTGTATATAGTCGTGCGTGCTCGCAATGAGAAACTTGCATGACATCTTTTGTCCTACCAGCCTGTTGCCGGAGGGCCTCAAGGGAAACTACTGGTAATTAAGGTACACCTTTCAATAAAGTACCTGAGCAAAGCATTAACACTCAGTGAACACATGTGATCCTCACATCATAGCCATTCCCTCCGGTTATCCCAATTTCTGTCACTTTGGGGCCTCGGGTTCCGGACAACAATATGTGTATACAACTTGCGGTAAGATCATAAATAACAAGTATCATCATATAACAATAATAAGTTCAGATCTAAGATCATGGCACTCGGGCCCAAAGTGACAAGCATTAAGCACAACAAGTTGCAATAATGTCATAAGCACTAATAAAAGATACTAGGCACTATGCCCTAACAATCTCATAGCAAATTACATGAATGATCTCATCCAATCCCTACCATCCCCTTCTCCTATAGCGGGAATTACTCACAAATGGATGGGGGAGTCATGGATGGTTGATGGAGAGACGTCGGTGATGATGGTGATGAAGATCTCCAAATCCCCGTCCCGGCAGGGTGCCAGAATGGAGTTTCTGGTTCTGAATCGTGGTTTCTGATGGTGGCGGCGCAGTGGTAGTCTATCTGGGAAAAACGTCGAACCCCCGCTCCTTTCAGGTCAGAGGGTATATGTAGGCGGAAGGAGGGGTCGAGGCGATGGCCGAGGCAGCCTCACCACAGGTGAGCACGGCCAGGCCTGGGCCGCGCCCCCTGGTGGTGAGCCTCTCTCCGTCTCCTCTTCTGGCTCCGTGGGTCTTCTGGTAAAATAGAATTTTTGCAATATTTTTTGGGATTTTTCCTGAAAGTCGGATTTTTGCCCAAAAACAAGACACCAGGGCAATTCTGCTAAAAACAACGTTAGTCCGCGTTAGTTGTATTCAAAACACACAATTTACAGGAGAAACAATAGCAAAAGTGTTCGGGAAAGTAGATACATTTTGGACGTATCAACTCCCCCCCCAAGCTTAGCTATTTGCTTATCCTCAAGCAATTCAGTTAACAACTGAGAGCGATAAAAGAAACTTTCACGAACACATTTGCTTCATAAGATGTATATATTCTCACTATATGATCAAGTACTCAGGCAATTCATAATAAGAAATATGCAACTAATGTTACCTCATAGTCAAGCAAGCTATGAAAGAGTGCCAATGCACTAATAATGAGCAACATGAACATAAGAAGCTACAAGATTGTAGTGTTCATAAATGATATGAAAGAGTGGTATCCCGTTTGCCTTTATTTGTGGAGCAAAACATAAATGCTGAGGCACATCTGAAGTCCAAGGGAAGACTAGAAGTAAAAATATCAAAGATACAAGCATCAAAGTTATACCACTATTAACCGTGTTCTGGGACAAGCACATTACACTAAGAATAACAGCTATGTTCTCAAGAAGGTGCTTTAAAGTTAGAAGATGAAGACTCAACATAAAAGTAAAAGAAAGGCCCTTCGCAGAGGGAAGTAGTGATTTAATATGTGCTAGAGCTTTTCATTTGTAAAACAGAGATAAAAAATTATTTTGAGAGGTGGTTGTTTCATGTCAATGACTGACAATGGGGACTTGCTATCTTCCATAATAAACAAGTGATAGCGGTTTCGAGTTCTTTGAAAATTTGGCACATTGGTGCTCTTTTATAAAGCTTTGGCACTCCTCTCCACCTTTTTTTCCTTTCTCAAACCATGGCTAACCGATTCCATCAGGTGCCCACCAACTTTCACATACCTTGGCGGAGAGCTCTTTTTCTTTCTTTTTTAGATTAGATTACAATGGTCTGACCAGCTCCCTTGCACAATTAATGATGAGCAGATGAAGCTGCCTAGTCGAGGGGTACTTAATTTAATATGGAAGATAGCAATTCTGACCACTATGTCTTCATGAGCTAAAAACAGTGGCACAAAATGAGAAGTATTTGAAAGTTTTGAAAAGTAGCACACAAAAATTTACTTGGAATGGCTTTGAAATACCATGCATAGGAATTTATAGTGGACTCTTTGGTAGACTTGGTTTTTGGTGATTGGATGCACAAGAAGTATTCCCTCTCAGTACAAGTGAAGGCTAGCAAAAGACTGGGAAGCGACAATCGAGAAAGCAATAGCTGTTATAATCATGCTTGCAACAAAACAAAATTAATATAGGTATAAAAATGATACAAGAACTCTGAGGCAAAGTAAATCATAGAGGCTTAATTGACTTTTTGTTCAGTCATGTACATGCTTGAGCATGTGCCAAGTCGATTCAAATGAAACTTTCAGAGGAGGATACCACAATGTCATACCATATTATGAATAAAGCAATGCAAGCAAGCATCTACATGACATGCTACAAACTATTAGTAGATTGGAACTAATCATATGAGAGAAAGAACTACAAAGCATCCATTAAATAACATATACCTTACATGAACCGACTAAGCATGTCCACATAGATGAGTATATGTCCAAAAATGAAAACAAATAGAGTTCATACCAGCCTCTTACCACATCTCGGATTGTCATATGTCGTCATTATTGCCTTTTCACTTGTGTGGCTTGAATAATATGAAGTGAATACCAAGCTCCCATGGAGTCACGGGAGACTGAACTCTGCAATGAACTTTACAAAACCGAAGAACAACAAATATTTTTGGGTTTTCGATTTTTGAAACAAGAACAGAAGGAAACAGCAAACAAAGCAAAATATTTTTGGATTTTTCAAATATCAAACCGAAAATAGAGAACAAAGCAAACCAAAGCTAGAAAACTAAAAAGGCAAACAAAGAGATACAACAGAAATATTTTTGGTCTTTTTATGTTTTGGAAAGAAGAAATAAGAACAAGAACAATAAAGAAAGCAAAACATGGATATACAAAGTACCGAAAAAATGTGATATGTAGATGAGTGAATCGTCGGCGTACCTCCCCCCAAGCTTAGGCTTTTGGCCTAAGTGGAGATTAATCCCAACTCGGCCAGCTCGGCCATGAAGTGGCGCCTCCAAAGTGTGACGAAGAAGATCCTTCGTCCTGGTATGAGCTCGAGGACTCCCCGGCATGGTATGTGGTGTAGTGATCGGCAGACGCCTCCTCTTCCTCCTGGTCCACTGCGCCGTGCTGAACGTGGAAGCCGAGCAACCTAAGTTGCTCGTCCAACTCCTCCTTCAAGCGCGACCATGGTCTCCTGTGAATAGTGAACAAATTGGACTGTGGCAAGGGAATTTCCCTTTCCTCTCCATCAGTGAATAACATTCTATAAACTAATTTCCCTGCACATGAGTTAGCAGTAACAAAGTGATGGAGCTTCATGGCAGCAAGATCGAGCCTCTGTGGAGCCAACAATATATCATGAGGAGCAATAGAAAGTCCTAGAGCAGCAACAATGCGCGCAACGACAATGCCTCCATAAATGGGTCCCCTAGCAGCTAGGCGACGAGCAATAAGAGCACCGAGGTTATACTTCTTGCTAACATCAAGAGCGGTAGCTAGAAAAGCTAAATGATAGTTAGAGATATTGCTAGTGTTCCCCCTACTGAGAATGCTAGTGGCAAGTGATAAGGGGTGTCCCGATCTTCTCAGCGAGCGCGATGTAGATGGCGATGATGGTGATGAAGATAACTCGAGTGTCACTGTAAACTCTCCGGCTAATCCCTGCTGCCAGCGCAATAGCTCTCAACCCTTTGGATATTCGCAACATCACACGCTTGCGCACGTAGCCACCGACCATGAAGCGGTGATGCAATTTACTAATTCCCAATGGAACAGCAGATTATACTCAGACTTTCAGAAGAACGAACAACAGATCGATACGAATTGGTGCAAATAATTTCAGAGGAACACTTGGTTCTGTCTAGAAACTAGGGTTTTATTTAAACGTGGTCTAAGGAACTTGAGGGGGCACCCCTGGCTACTTAAGGGAGGCTGGGGCGTCCTCAGCATGGACCTGGCCCAAAACCAACCTGGTTTGGGTCCAAACTGACTCGGTTCGACTCAAACGGGTACATACCGACCCATATATGGGTTCGGCCTAATTTTAGCACGCAGGCCATGTGTATAGCGCGCCTTAGACATGTAGACATTGTGTCGAAGGCAGTCCTAGTGTGCCATCATGTGCACGTGCTCATCCAGACTTGATCTCCACTTGTCTCTCGATCGCCGTCCTCCCTCTCCTCCCGCTGGCGATATCTTGACAGATGACATACCTAAATACAACATAGTACATCGCTTTTAGGTAGTATATAATTCGGAGATATCAAGACATTCTTTTCAACTAGGAAAGAATTCACCTTATAATAATCATCAATTAGACTCAATATTTCCTTCTAGCTCAAACACTCAAAATTAGCATGATCCATGATTGTATCCTCATCATCCTCCCTTTCTTCAAGAAAAGCCGTCCTCGGCTTTGGGTAAGCTGAAAGTGGTAGGAACAAAAAGAACAAAGTGTACGCAGAGTATATGTATACATAACATGTTGTATTATTTTTGTTCACATGAAAAATATGTCTACTATACATCAAGCAACTTAAATTGCAGGTATAAGTGAACTACATTTTAGTAGCATATAAATGTAGCATGTGTTGGAACAAAGATAACGGATATGAAAAATCTGATTCAATTCTAGCAGAATTAGAACACTCCAACACAGGTAAAAGTATGTTGGTTGGTTCTAGTAGATCAACTAGGCCAGAATATAGTTGCATACTATCTCGAACATAATCTAGTGTCCCACAACAAAAGGATTGCGACACATAGCATATAGGACTGAGGACATCAAGTTTTAGTGCATTAATTCTATCACAAGTTATGCATATGTGATCGACAAGAAAATTATCATTCATGCTATATTCACCAATCAAGTTAAACATGAAGCAATAGGCATGTGTGCTAGAATTGAAATATGAAATTTCAGAAATCTTATGCATAGCACAACGCAAACTAAGAGGTTCTTTTAGCATGATGGAATACACAATGTGATTCGATGGTATTCTAGCAAGTACTTCCTTATGTGTCAGCACTACCACATGATCAAAATTCGAAATATGCAAATTATCACATGGTGCTGAAACATTAGTGCAAAATAAATCACTAGAAGGAACCAGCAAAGGAGTAGACTCACAAATATTATCCATAGCTGCTGGTTGTGGTTCCAAATCAGTACCTATGTCAATGACATGCTCCTCCGAAGATGTAGGCACTCGAACATCCTCCTCAAGTGATAATGCACAAACCGGTGATGCAGGTTGTAAAATAGGTTGTAAAATAGGTTGTAAAATAGGCGGCTCACTAGGAGTAGACATGGTTACATTAGTTGAAATATCCTCACATGTCCTAGCAACTCCCTCGCTCAGTTTTTCTGGAACAATGACATTCTCACTCTTGTGCACACTCGTATCTACACATGATGTGGAATCAGGCAAGTTAACTTTAGGTGGCTGAGATGTACACATGGTGGGAATACATAGGTCAGGTGGTGTAAGAACAGGAGCAACATGTGGTTTTATTGGGAGGGCTGCAGGTGGACGTAGGTTTTGACGTCTAACCGCCTGAAATTCCTTAATGCAAATATATGACAACCACGTGTGCTTACTATTCCAAAAGATGGAGGGGTCGGGATGATCACTACCAAAAACAACCTGAAACTGAGAACACCAAGATTTTCCCAACAAAATATGGCAAAAATTTAGCGCTCTAGGAACCACATCACAACGAATATGAACTGTATGGCCATAAATGGTGAGAGGAACATGGGTGGTTCGCGTAATCGGTAGTGCATGATCATAAGAAGCCAACATATATGGTTTAATTTTTCCATAAGTACGCAATTGCATCTTTTCAATAACCTCAATACTAACCAAGTTCGGTAAAGAACAGTTATCAATGGTAACAGCAGCAGGTCTTCCATTAATATCTGCAGTGAAGTGGAACAAACCCGAATTAAGCACCACTCCAGAATCCTCCTCCCAAAATGTATTGCTGCAAGCAAACTGCAATGGTAATGGATCCTCCTCGTCATCATCTGCCATTATTAGTAAAGACAAAGGAAACGGCAGCAATATATATATGGTGGAACTCTCAGCTCACTTAAAACTGAAAGAAAGAGGTATCTTACCGTTCCAAAGTGAATAATAAATGCTTACCACGCGTAGAGACTGAAACATGCACGGATGTGATGAAGCGAATACCAAGGGTATAAGAAACTATCACGCGACAAAACTACACCGAAATACAAGTCCTAGTGCTGATCGTATGACAAAGACCCACAGAAACACACACGGTGGAGATAAACGGGGCAAAGCAACTCTGAAAAGTGAGCTCAAAAAGATATAAGTGACAACGCAGAGTAGCTCGTGTTGCAATGCACAAGAGAGACACTAGCACTGGCTCGACGAACAGGCACAAGATTGCGCACACGGCAGCAGCCTGATGAGCACGAAGTAGCTAGTCTCGTATGGATAAGCTCCTAACACGATACTGTAGATAGGCTATAGCTAAAGCGATCAAAATCGTGTAGAAAGGACGCTATGTGGACACAGTGGTAACACGCTGTCACGGCAGAGAAATCGACAAAAAATATGACACGACAGAGATATACGACGCCGGAAACACACGGCAGCGCGACGGCGACACAAAATGGACAAAGTAGTTTGTCTTCTTTTTTTTGATACTATATGCTATCTCTTGCTCCGCTATGTGGACACAGTTTAGAACGAAAAGGAGCAAAAACGGACTCACGAACAGACACAGTTTATACGCGCGCGGGCAGACAAAATTCTCAAAATGTCTGATCGATAGCGTGCATGGTGTTACGCGCGGGAGCAGACAAAAGCGCCAATTTGTCTGGTCGGGCACGTGAGATCAAAAGCGATCAGTTTCCTTTTTTTTTTTTTTGCTTTTTGAATCGCGATCGGTGCAGGATCCGATCTACGTGATGGCTTTTTTTATGTTGGCTTAGATCCGATCGGTGTAGGGACTGCTAGAGAAAACCGATCTCCACAGGAGCTCGTTGTTTTTTTTATAAGTAGCGATCGGATCTGGGAATAACCTGAAGAAGAATGACTCCAAACAAACCTGCAGACTAAGGAAGAAGAAGGAGATCAAAGAGGGATCAAACAAAGACGAAAACCGCAACGAAGATACAGAAAAGAACGAGGGTCCTAGACTCCTACAGATTGAATGAAAAGATACGCGAAAAGACGATCAGCGACTAAAACCAGTACCTCGATGCAATCTAGGCTATGGCGAAACTAAGAACCCTACTTTTTTTTGTGGCTTTTTCTGTATAGGATAAAAACAAAAACGAATTTGCGGGGATGGATTGCTCACCGAGTAAACTCTGGAAATCTGATACCAAGATGATAAGGGGTGTCCCGATCTTCTCAGCGAGCGCGATGTAGATGGCGATGATGGTGATGAAGATAACTCAAGTATCGCTGTAAACTCTCCGGCTAATCCCTGCTGCCAGCGCAACAGCTCTCAACCCTTTAGATATTCGCAATGTCACACGCTTGCGCACGTAGCCACCGACCATGAAGCGGTGATGTAATTTACTAATTCCCAATGGAACAGCAGATTACACTCAGACTTTCAGAAGAACGAACACCAGAACGATACGAATTGGTGCAAATAATTTAAGAGGAACACTTGGTTCTGTCTAGAAACTAGGGTTTTATTTAAACGTGGTCTAAGGAACTTGAGGGGGCACCCCTGGCTACTTAAGGGAGGCTGGGGTGTCCTCAGCATGGACCTAGCCCAAAACCAACCTGGTTTGGGCCCAAATTGACTCGGTTCGACTCAAATGGGTACATACCGACCCATATATGGGTTCGGCCTAATTTTAGCACGCATGCCATGTGTATAGCGTGCCTTAGACGTCTAGACATCATGTCAAAGGCAGTCCTAGTGCGCCATCACGTGCTCGTGCTCATCCAGACTTGATCTCCACTTGTCTATCGATCGCCATCCTCCTTCTCCTCCCGCTGGCAATATCTTGATAGATGACATACCTAAATACAACATAGTACATCGCTTTTAGGTAGTATATAATTCGGAGATATCAAGACATTCTTTTCAACTAGGAAAGAATTCACCTTATAATAATAATCAATTAGACTCAATATTTCCTTCCAGCTCAAACACTCAAAATTAACATGATCCATGATTGTATCCTCAACAGCAAGATAGTAAGTAAAATATCTAATAGCTGGGATTTGAATGTTTCTTATCCTGCCACGCTGTGCGGAGCGGTCATCGCCATTAGTTACTCCTCGGTAGAGCTCCAACAAATCAGTAGGTTGTTGCAGCATCTTCTTGGCTGTCCCAAACATAGGAATACCTAGAATATCACAAAACTTCTCCAAAGACATGGTGATAGACTTATCATAAATCTTAAATGCAATGGAAGGCTTAAAATGAGAGTTAGTGAATTTAAAGCTTTCAACGAAAATCTTTGTGAGCAAAGCATATTGATTACTCTCATCCGTCATGTATGTAGTCAATCCAACCCTGTTGAGAAGGAGTAAGAAATCATCAAGAATCCCTGCATCACTCAAAAAGTTAGCACAAGGAAAGATGGATGGATGCGCATCTCCATCGTCTCCCTCAATGTTTGGTGACATAAGATCCTCATTGTAGGATATCCTATATTGAGCAGTAGATCTTGAAGGCCTTGATGACCTTGGTGCTTCTCTTTCAAAGACTTCTCCATAGGTGCAGTTTTCCATCTCCCTTTTCTGAAATTTTTGACAAACCTCATAAAAAATGATTTTGAGACAAGCAAATGTAGGAAACTACTATAAGGAGTTACTAGAGGGCTAACATGCATTAAAATAACATTTATAAGCAATAGAACAAGCATGCCAAATCATTTCACCTGCAGTCTATAGAGCTAAAATACTCAAGAAATACTCCACTAAATAAAATTCTACTTGGACAATCGAAGGAGTCACATACCGGAGAACAAATGCTCCAAATCTCAGCAACAATGATGGGCTGAGCAAGGAGATCGAAAAATCGAGATGGAGAGCAGCAAGAACGTGAGTTTGAGCTAGGGTGTCATGATTTTTTGGGAGAGAGAAAGAGCTGGGGATGAAGAGATAAGTGAGAGGCCAGGGGGCCCCCCTCACCATAGGTGGGCGCGGCCAAGCTTGGGCCGTGCCCCCTAGTGGTGAGGTGGCGTGGTAGGTCCCCCTAGGGTCTCCCAGGTGCCTCTCTACCCCTTTTTGACATAAAAATTTAAAAAGATTTTTCTGGAATTTTTTGAGAAACTTTATTTATGAGGATTTTTTAGAAATTGACAATAGATTTGAAACTCAGGAAAATGAAGATGGCATGATTGCAAGCAAATCAAAACCAAGTATGCAGCAGCTCTAAGATACTCTAATCATGTAACTAACAAAGGGAACAAAAAAGGTGAAAGTAAAAATGTGTGAGGTAGAGTAAATGCGGTGAAAACAAAGTTTCATTCATATAAAATCACTTTGTTAACAAGGTTGATCAAGTCTTGTTACCAAACTAATTTTATATGAGGCAAAACTTTGCATTTCACTATATGCTTATGTTACCTCGACCTTGATAGGCATAGTCCCAATCATGACAACTTTATATTCTTCCTTGGGCTTTCGCTCCGAACAAATAATTTGACCAACTCGAATGGTCTCAACATTCTTGATTGAATTTAGAGCATTCTTTCTATCAATCTTCTTGGGAAAATAGACCGTATACTCTTTGTCATTGACATTAAAAGTTACTTTTCCTTGATTGCAATTAATAATAGCACCTGCAGTGTTTAGAAAAGGTCTCCCAAGAATAATAGACATATTATCATCTTCAGGCATTTCCAACACAACAAAGTCAGTTAATATCAAGCAACTGTTAGCAACTTGAATAGGAACATTCTCACATATACCAATAGGAATAGTAGTAGACTTATCAGCCATTTGCAAAGATATATCAGTTGATACCAATTTTTCTAGATCAAGTCACTTATAAATAGAAAAAGGCATGACACTAATTCCAGCTCCCAAATCACATAAAGCAGTTCTAACATAGTTATTTTTAATGGAGCAAGGAATAGTTGGTATACCTGGATCTCCAAGCTTCTCTGGCACTTTACCATTAAAAGAATAATTAGCAAGTAAAGTGGAAATTTCCTCATTAGGAATCTTCCTTTTGTTAGTAACAATATCTTTCATATACTTTGAATAAGGAGGCATTTTAATTGCTTCAGTCAAAGTAATTTGCAAAAATAAAGGTTTCATCCATTCACAAAACCTGTTGTAGTGCTCTTCTTCTTTGGATTTATGTTTCTTACCAGGAAAAGGCATTGGTTTCTGTACCCAAGGTTCTCTCTCATTACCATGCTTGTTGTCAATGAAGTCTTCTTTGGTGTACTTTGCATTCTTGGCAAGCTTTTCTATTTCCTCTTCAACTTCTTATTTATCGGAAGCATTACCTGGTTCAGTTTCAACATCAGAAATAGAAATACTATTAGGATCTTTACCTGCTTCAGAGGATTCTGCAACTGTTTTATGCTTCTTCTTCTTCTTCTTGGAAGGAGAATCATCTCTTGAAATGCGTTGAGAATCTTGCTCGATCCTCTTAGGATGTCCTTCAGGATATAAGGGATCTTGAGTGGTAGCACCTCCTCTTGTGCGTATTTCACACGCTTGTTTTTCTCTTGCGGCATTAACTAGCAAGTCTTTTTGCACCTTGGTAAGCTGATCAATTTGAGTCTGAACCATTTGAAAATGTTTAACAAGTATCTTCACATCATTGGAGGTTCTCTCCAGAATATCCTGCAACTTGTTAATAGCTCTAGAATTTTCCAACAAATGATTATGCACCCTTCTATTAAAATTATCTTGCTTAATAATAAAATTATCTAATTCATCTAAGCTTCTATTAAAATTATCTTGCTTAACAATAAAATTATCTAATTCATCTAAGCATTGATCAGGAGGTTTAGAGTAAGGAATATCTCTATCATCAAAGCGTTGGAGAGAGTGTACCTCAATAGTGGATGAGTGAGAGATTGGCTTACATAATTCTTCTATAGGAGGTAAATTCTTCACATCTTCGGATTTAATACCTTTCTCCTTAAGAGATTTCTTGGCTTCCCTCATAACTTCATCATTTAATTCAATCATTCCTCTCTTCTTTGGGGTCGGCTCTGCAGCTGGCGCGGGCATTGGTGTTGGTGTTGACTCAACTAGAGTCCAATCATCATGATTTCGGCTTATTTTAGCCATTAATTCTTCAGCTTCGGCCGGAGTTCTTTCCCTGAAAACACAACCAGCACAACTATCCAGATATGTCTTAGATTCATCAGTTAGTCCATTATAAAATATATCAAGGAGTTCATTTTTAGGCAATGGCTCTTTAGGCAATGCTCTAATTAAAGAACAAAACCTTGTCCAAGATTCAGGCAATATCTCTCCTTTTCCCTGTTCAAAGTCAAAGATTTTCTGCACAGCAGTATGTTGAGCACTAGCAGGAAAATATTTCTGAAAGAAAGCATTAACCAGAGCAATAGGACTATGAATAGATCCAGGAGACAAGTTATTAAACCAAGTTTTAGCTGCATCTTTCAACGAGAAAGGAAAAATCTTAGAAACAAAGTAAGAGCGAAGCTTAATATCATCAGAAAACAAATTACTCAAAGTAGAAAGTTCATTCATGTGCTCCATCGCACTTCCATTTTCAGTACCATAAAAAGGTTCTTTCTCAACAATAGATATGTAAGATAAATCTAAAGAGAAATCATAATCCTTATCTCTAATATTTATGGGAGAAGCAGCAAACTTAGCATCAAGAGATAATTTATATCTAACATCACGTCTTGCTAGAAGTTCCTTAACACAATTAGTATCACGAGTAGCCCGAGCTTAGGCAATAAAATCATCGTCAAGCTCAATATAAGCGTCATCAAAATCATCACTAGGATATTCCCTAGACTCAGGTCAACTAACCGGTGTAACAGTAGTGTTTCCCATCTTCGCTCTAGAAATTGTAGCATCTAAAAAGGAACCTAGCGAACCACTCTCATCCAGCACAGTAGAAGCATCATCTAAATTATCAGTGGCATTTTCAAACTCAGTAGAAAAAGTAGCAGTAGCGTGTGCATGTGGTGGTGTAAGCAACTTACTCATAACAGATGGTGAATCAAGAGCAACAGAGGTGTTCAAAGTCGTACCTCTTCTTGTAGTGGATGGTAATACAGGAACTTTTCCATCGTGAAGTTTACCCATGACGAATGGATTGCAGCGAACAATATGAATTCCAAGTGAACTTACAAATAAAGCTATGCTCCTCGGCAACGGCGCTAGAAAAGAGTCTTGATGACCCACAAGTATAGGGGATCACAATAGTCTTCGAGGGAAGTAAAACCCAAATTTATTGATTTGACATAAGGGGAGCCAAAGAATATTTATAAGCCTTAACAGATGAGTTGTTAATTCAGCTGCACCTAGAAACAGACTTGTTCGCAGCGGTTTATCAGTAGCAATAGTTTTATAGTGGTGATAGTAGTGAAACAGTAATAGTAGTAGTAAAATAAAAGCGGTAATAGTAGCAATGGTAAAGAGTAGGATAAAATACTGTAGGCATAGGGATGGATGTACGGTCGTTGCATGGATAAGATAATTCATGAAATCAGTGAGACATGGGCAATTGCAGATAAATAAAGATAAAGCATCCTAGTACTAAACAATCATAGGCATGTGTTCCGTATATAGTCGTACGTGTTCGCAATGAGAAACTTGCATGACATCTTTTGTCCTACCAGCCTGTTGCAGCAGGGCCTCAAGGGAAACTATTGGTAATTAAGGTACTCCTTTTAATAAAGTACCGGAGCAAAGCATTAACACTCGGTGAACACATGTGATCCTCACATCATAGCCATCCCCTCCTGTTATCCCAATTTCTGTCACTTTGGGGCCTCGAGTTCTGGACAACAATATGTGTATACAACTTGCAGGTAAGATCATAAATAACAAGTATCATCATATAACAATAACAAGTTCAGATCTGAGATCATGGCACTCGGGCCCAAAGTGACAAGAATTAAGCACAACAAGTTGCAACAATGTCATAAGCACTAATAAAAGATACTAGGCACTATGCCCTAACAATCTCATAGCAAATTACATGAATGATCTCATCCAATCCCTACCATCCCCTTTGCCTACAGCGGGAATTACTCACACATGGATGGGGGGTCATGGATGGTTGATGGAGAGACGTCAGTGATGATGGTGATGAAGATCTCCTCCCTAGCAGGGTGCCAGAACAGAGTTTCTGGTTCCGAATTGTGGTTTCTAATGGTGGCAGCGCAGCGGAAGTCTATCTGGGAAAAAAGCTGAACCCCCGCTCCTTTTAGGTCAGAGGGTATATGTAGGCGGAAGGAGGGGTCGAGGCAATGGCCGAGGCGGCCTCACCACAGGTGGGCGTGGCCAGGCCTGGGCCGTGCCCCCTGGTGGTGAGCATGACTCCTAGCCTCTCTCCGTCTCCTCTTCTGGCTCCGTGGGTCTTCTGGTAAAATAGAATTTTTGCAATATTTTCCGGGATTTTTCCTGAAAGTCAGATTTCTACACAAAAACAAGACACCAGTGCAATTCTGCTGAAAACAACGTTAGTCTGTGTTAGTTGTATTCAAAACACACAAATTAGAGGAGAAACAATAGCAAAAGTGTTCGAGAAAGTAGATACGTTTTGGATGTATCAATCCACAAGTGTACTAACCCTTAGGTTATCACCACATACTCTGGCTAAATCCGCCAGGTATGTAGCCCTGAGTAGCCACTCAACATAAACCAAGCAATGCCATTTCCACCCAGGTGTTTCATTGGGTTGAAGTTTAATTTTCATACCAATTCAAAACAAAGCATGGCATCATTTTCCATAGTAATTTGAAATCCTAGCAAGTGGGGTTTAAAGGATAGCTACACACTGCTAGGATCTAAGCATTTCATAATCCACCTTGAAAATTTCATATCATGCATGGTATTGAAAACACTAATGCATATAATAAAGGATAGGTGGAAGCATGTGTGTCACTTGCCTTTTTGGAGTTCAAACCCTTTCATTTCTCTCAACAAGACACGTTCTCTCCTTTCAATCTATAGCAATAGGAGTAACACAACATAAACACACTGTTCCAAGACAAACAGGATCAAGCAATGCAAACAATTGAAATGGGTTGGTTCAACATTTTAAATTTCTTATGATTTCTATGATGAGAGAGATATGGCTTGAAACTTGGCTTACAAGATATGGATTGAGAGTTTGGATGGCAAGGTATAATGATTGGAAAGGATTGATCCTCCAAGATTACAATGAAATGATAAAATCTTATGCTTGGCATAAGCATGGTTAGAGTTTAGGGATGACTCATGTGAATAGATTCACATAAGTATAGAATAGTGCAACAGAACACTACTGAATAAAGTGTGACAACACTTATTCATAATAGTATATGTTTCACATAGGCTTGGGTGTGTATAGGTGATACATTGAATTACTCAGTTAACTCATCTGTAAATTGAATAGTTCAATATAGGTCAAGGGTTAAGTTGGCTTGGGGTTGAATAGGTATGAAATTTATTTAGAGTGATGGTGCCTTCTTGGCCACAAAATTTTCTTGGACAAGAGATTTAAATTAAACTAGGGTTAAAGTCTCAAGGTTTGGCCAGGTCAAAGTTTAAATTCTCCTTTGAAGGATTCAACTAGTTTTGGTTATGAATAAAAGATAATAATGGATCTGAATGATTTAGGACAGGTGTGATAAAGGGTAGGTTTTATCATCATATTGGCAAAGGAGAATCAAATTGAGATACATTCACAATTTACTCAAATTACTCAGGTGTAATTTGAATATTGTGAATTAAGCCCATAAGAGTAAGATGGCATGATATTGGGTCAGGGTTAAGAGTCAATATGATAGGGTTAGATTGGTATTGTCACATGGTTCACTTTTATAGAAGGAATCACATTGATAAGTGATGAGGGTTAACTCGACAAATGTCCTAGATGAAGGACTTAGGATCGGGGGAAGAGGGCGTCGGATGAACTCAAAGGTAAAGGTTGGTTGAAATAAGTGTATATCGAAAGTAAACGTGGGTGTTCAACCTGGCTTGCTTTCAATCTGCCCTACACCGCCCCCTCCTGGCCCCTATATATAGATGGCCAGGTCTCGAGGATCGGGTAGGGTTCGATAAAGATTACAATATCGACATACGGTAAGAACTCATATTCGACTATCATTACAGTTGGGCCTAGCTATACGGGCCTTAGGGGTACTCAACTAACGGGCTCTATTAATTATACCCTTGTCAGTAGCCCCTGAGATTCTACCAGAATTGCAGATTCGGGTTGAATCTCTAATCTTCAAATCTTCGACTTGATCAATTCTTCAACTTCTTCTTATCTTCAAATCTTCGACTTTGGTCTTTCGACTTATTTTCATGATAATTTTTTCGCAAGGGGTTTTGATGAACAAGCCTAACAACTCTGACAGATCAAGAGGTCAGTTAACTGCCAGAACAGATACTTGTCACCTACTTCAAATTCAATCCCCTTGGACTTGAATTCGGGATACCGGTCAAACCCACTCTTTTGCCGCATTTAGGACTTACAAAGAATGAATCCCAGTGATTCCCAGGGTACCCAGTGCGTCCACCAGAATTTTCTTCGCGTCGTAGACACGGATACATACCAGCAGAGCGCATCCATGTGCGTATACCAGGCCACACAGCACGGATCCCAGGGTCTTACCTTCGTGATAGGTCACGGCATTCGAGTTGCGTTGCGATAACATAACTCGAGAATCTTATGTCGCAGTCAAATTTTGACTGAAAATATTCGGGTTTCAACAACCATAAAACTCGCTCCCGATGGGAGTAACACTTCTGCACAATGCTTTACCAAGAAATATCGTCGGGTGCGCGCTCAGCGCTCCCGATGGGAGTAGCCCCCGAGGCTATAGTCGAAAAAAGACTTTTTCGAGTATTGGCTCAAAATATAGTGTGGTCCATCATACTTCAACTCGAGATACTTTCAATATCTTTGATAATAGTAGCCCCCAAGGCTATAATCGAAAATCCTTCACATATAATCTTGTCTATAAATTTTGTACTTGTCGGCGCCATCCTTCTTCTTTCTTATATCATCTTCTTTATGACGTCAATGAACACGTCACTCTGTATGAGTGCGAACCGTTTTATGGGCAGCACTGTAATTTTCGTGATTTTTGACCGTTAGTGGGCTGCCGTTAGTGACCTTTTTCGCCTTGGGCACCGAATGTGCTGAGTACCTAAAGGTTGCGAAAGCTTCCGAAGGTATGTTCTATATCCAGTCGTGGTTTTTCTTCCACGCTTATCTTTTGCTGTTTATCTGACTTCCTTTCTTCTTCTACTGTAGCTGCTCTAGCAACAGCCAATGCCCGAATTGCATCATTGGAGGCTGAGCTTAGTGCCTCGCAGAAGGCATATGATGTTGCGGCCGCTGCCAAAGCAAGCGCTGAGAAGTCGCAGAAATCAGCGCTTGGTAAGGCGAAAAAGGCTGAAAAAGCTTTGGCCGATGCCAACGGGGAGCACGCTCAGCGAGAGCAGGCCGTAATGGAGCGCCTTCACACAATGTCTACCTCTGCTAAAAGTAAGTGTTTCGTCTTGCCTTCTATTTCGACTTCTTGTTATATTATTGATCTTCGCTAATTCTTTCCTTTACTTTTTCCTTTGTCGCACATGATTTATCAAGGTGTCTTCTTCATCTTTGCCATCGGGCGATGATCCTTTGCTGACCGCGGTTAACCTACTCGAGGCAAACTGGATATCTATCTAGGAGACTTTTGAGTTGGTTAGCCGCGTTCTGTCGCGGTTGTTCGTCAGGTTGTGGCCGAAGAAGAAGGCAGAAGTCCCAAAGGATAACTTGGAGAATCTTGCCAAGTCCTTCGATACAATTGAGGACCCGACCCTCCAGCTGAAGGAGCTCTCTCTGAAGCGTGGCGCTGAGGGTGCTATTGCACTTTCTTTTGCTCACGGCGCGGACTTCGACTGGGAGAAGGTGAGCTCTCCCCATGGCCGCACCCGCGATGAGATGAAGGTTTTCTTCGAGAAGGCGAAGAAGTTGGCGCCTGCACTGGCGGCAATTATTTCTCCTTCTGCAGCCTCCACGGCATCTACTACACCGGCTCCAACGATGGAAGAGCCTGCACCTCCGTCGACTTCTGGCGACGGATTTGCCATGCCCTCTTTTGCCACGGAGCAAAATGCTGAGGTGGCGTAGACTTCGGCTCCTCTGTAGCTTTCAATTTCTTCTTTTGAATGTAACAACCTTTAGTCGCGTGCAACCCGAGAACTTTAGCCAAAGGGTTTTGAACTTATGTAAATATATTTTCTTCACATGAAACCTTGTGTTGCCTCTCTGAAATGTTTCTTCTTCATTTTCTTTTGACTTCCAGTCGATGCATACCAATGATCCCTTGACTGGCGGGCCTGCTCCTTCCGCTGCCCGCACATTTGACTCGACGATTTCGTCGCCTCCTAGTCGATGCAGTCAATGCGCAGAGTACTTTTTAAGGATTTCTGATCTTGAGGCTCGCTTGACTTTAGCCAAACGCCAAGCACAGATGGCTGTGAGCAAAGCTAGTAAAGCTTGTGGTTATCTGAAGCAAATATCTTCTCTTGATGAAAAGGTTTCCAATTTGACGGCGAAGATTGTCCATAATGAAGAATGCGAATCTTTTATTCTTGGCATTGTCGAGTCTGCCTATGAGATGTTGCGATGTAAGGCTTTCTTCGGCTTCTCTTTTCCCTGTTTCTTCACTGCTGTTTTTGTGACGTCCTTTACCGTTACAGGCACTTGTCTGGATTTCACTGCTGAAGATCGTCGGGTTACCGAGTGAAATGCAGCTTTGGAGAGAATGTTAGAAGGCTGTGCAACTTTATGGTCTGATCCTCGGCGTCGGAGTGCCATTGTACTGCTTTAGGACCGTGCCCAACATATTGGCGAGTCAGTCGATGGTTGCCGACGAGCTCTGACAACTATGCATTCTGTCATGCTTCCTCGCAATCCTCTGCCTCCAACTTTCCCGCTTCTTCTTGATACTTTTAGGTCCAGCCACCGTATTCATAGATTGATAGAGTTGAACTTGGTGGCGGGTGCCAATTTTTCTCTTGGGTGGATGTGCAAGTGGCACCCAAGGCTTAATTACAGCACTATGTCCCTGAGTTTGGCTCCTGGTGGAGCTAGTCTTCGAGTTCATATGGAAAATACTTTACAGCCTGCTCGGAGGCTTGTAGCTAGGCTGCTTGAAGCAGACGCTGGGTTTTTCCGCGAGTATCACTATTTAGATCCTTTAGGCATAGATGATTCTGATAACCCGCTGTTGTGACCCTTATGTGTATACTGAACGCGAGAGTTCCTGATTTCGCGACTTTATGTCTGAAATTTGTTCTCAAAGCGTTATTGTATGATTCGTGCGTTTGCCACATTTTCTCTTTCAAAGACTCATAAACTCGAACATGAGGAACGTTTCGTCTTTATTATACTTGTAATGTAAGATACATGGGGTGACCCAAGAGATCCGGCCCGTGACCTGTGTTCTGGATCTAGAGGGCATTGCCCCTGGTATAACTCGTGGCTTTTATAGCCTTATTCTTCTACTCTACTCTGTTGCTCTTGATGTTTTATGTCGTCGTGTCCTTCTCCTCTTCTCCTGCTTCTTTGTCTTCTCCTGATGCTTCTACTCGTGGTTTCTTCATCTCTGGCTCCACAACGCGTCCTTCGAGTAGCTTGACGCTGTAATTGTACTTTTCGCTTTCTCTGCATGGTTGGCTATCATGCCAAAATTTTGCGCCATCTTGTGGAACTCCCTGTCGCATAGATCTGAGACTTCAAAACTTCCTTTTACTGTGATTACTCCCTTTGGTTCTGGCATTTTGAGTACCAGATATGTGTAGTGAGGTACTGCCATGAATCGCGAAAATGCGGGTCGCCCGAGGATCGCGTGATACAGGGATGGCCAGTCCATGACTTCGAAGTCTAACTTTTCTCTTCTGTAGTTTTGTCGGTTGCCGAAGCAAACGTTGAGTGCTATTCGACCTAATGGATAGTTAGCGCTTCCTGGTACTATCCCATGGAAGGAACAGTCTGTTGGCTCCAAGAACTCTAGTGATATATGCATTGCTCTGAGTGTTTTTGCATATATCAGATTGATTCCACTTCCTGCGTCCATAAATATTCTGTCAACATCGTACGTGCCAATTTGAGCTTTAAGTACCAAAGGCGCGTTTCCTGGCCGAGGTACTGTTATAGGGTGGTCTTCTCTGTTGAACTCGATTGGTTGTTCTGACCAATGCAGATACTCCATTGCGGCTGGCGGTGAGATGACTGCTAAGTTGACTTGTCGAGTGATACCCTTTTCTTCTTTGTTCGACTTGGGCACAGGTTGTATCATTGCTGTGATGTGTCCTTTGGATGGAACATACCCTTCGTCGTCGTCGTGCCCCTGATTCTGCTGGTCTTGTCCTTGAGGAGCTCCGTTGTTTCCTTGTTGTTTTGTCGGAGGATTGTTGCTTCCTTCAAATCCTTGTCGCCTTGCTTCGGTTTGCTTGTTTAGTGCTGCCTCTTGTAGTTTTAAGAATATTGTGCAATCTTTCATTGCGTGCCTTGATACTCGCTTCCCATCGACGAACGCTGAGTGTATATGACAAGGTCCGTTGAGCATATCTTCTGGCGGAGGGTTGTATTCTCTGGATTCTCTTGCGGGGAATTTTTTATAGTCCTTTTTTCCATAGCTTCGATATCCTGAACTTCTTCGATCGCTTCCTTGGTAGCTGTTGTCTTTGTATCCTGCGGTGACTTGGCTATGGGAGCCATAGTTGTCGTAATTTCTGGACCGTCTCCTTTGACTTCCATATCTATTTCTTCTATCGTCCTCTGGGGATCGCGTCCGCTTGTTGTTGCATGCGTCTTCTCCATCTGCAAATCTGTTTGCTACGTCCATGAGGTCTGACACTGTTTTCGGCTTGATTCTGCCCATCTCTTCGACTAGGTCTCTTCGCCTTAATCCAATGATGAACACATCTATTGCTCTTTCGTCTGAAACTTCGACTGTGGAATTTTTGATAAGACTCCATCTTTGGATGTATGCCCGCAGTGTTTCGTCGCGTTGTTGCACACACGCTTTAACTTCTTCTATTGATGTTGGCCGCTTGTATGTCGACCTGAAGTTGCTTGTAAATTGCTTTGTGAGGTCTTCCTAGCTTCCAATAGTTTCCTTGTCAAGTTTGCTCAACCATGACCTTGCTGCGCCGGTGAGGTGTAGTTGCAGACTTTGCATTGCTGTTTCTTTGGTTCCTCCCAATATTTGTACTGCTTGTAGATAATCTGAGAGCCATGATTGTGGTTCCTGTGATCCGTCATACTTTTGCTGATCATGAGGTAACTTGAATCCCTTGGGAACTGGAGTGGTGCGAACCCTGCGAGTAAAGCATGATGCCCCCATTTCTTTTTCGTCTTCTTCATAGTCGCGCTTTTCTTTTGGGGATCATGATCTTCGGGTTCCTCCGTGTTGTTTTGGTGATGGCGATCGAGATCGTTGATTGCTGCTTCTACGCCGAGGACTACTGTGACGGCGAGGCGATCTTGGCTTGAGCGTTTCCTTATGGTGGTGTGCTTCTTCTCCTTTTGCTGATAGCTTGTGACCCACCATGTTTAGTCCGTTCAACGCTGCTCTGTGCATATGTTCTCTAGGATCTCTCGGGCTTGGTCGGGTTGTGAGCAGATAAGCTTGAGCTGCCACTAATGCTGCTTCAGGAGTTTTTGGTACGATGTTTCCTTGTTCGTCGACTGATAAAAAGGACGAGTCGAGGTTTTTGGAAATGCTTTGCCTGTCGGAGTACTCGAGGTTATCGTACCTTGAACCATGTCGGCGATTTTTCCTTGCGTTGCTATATGATGCGTCGCTTCGCGCTTTACGAGCGGCGTTGCTGGCTGCAATGGCTGAGTCTTTTCTTCTCTGTATCTCTATTTTCTCCTTTGCTAATATCTTTGCCTGCTGCCTTAGGGCATAATGATACCCCAGAAGCGTGTCTTTGCTGGAATTTGATGGTATCGGCGTGCCGTGTTCTACGGCTTCTCTTATTATCCTCCATTCATCGACTGATAGTCGAATTTTTTCCCTGGTTGTGAGAGATTCTGCTGTTTGCCCTTCTGCTAGGTGATTTGCTCCTCTGTCGATATTTGTTGGGTTTAGCACTGGATTGTTGTTTTTGTCGAATTCTTCTGAGTTATCTCCTACAATGGCGAGCACTTGGCACTGTTTGCCAATGTTACCCTTGAAGCTTGAGAAGATCGAGTTACTATCCTCAGAAAGCTCTAATCCTGTCTTCCATGTATCTGTTGACTTGTCTGAAATATCGTCGAGGTGGATCATAAGATCTTCGAGTTGGACCCCTGCGTTGAAATTTTCCATTGCTTCGTTGTCTTCTGTGATTTTTCCTTTTTGCACTTCTTCCAAGCTGACCCGCGAGTTTACCTCGCTGGAAGAGCCTTCAGAATATTCCATCATTGCTACTGTTTCGGGCTCACTTGCCGATGGATCTTGTTTCATTGGATCTGAAAGGCGAGATGAACTCGATGGCCCGATGAGGATGCTTAAACTTCCGATTGTCAACTCCATCTCTTGATTTTCATTGACTTCTGTACTGCTATTGGCTAAAAGCGAAAAAGCCATCGAATTCATGATTCCAACGCCCAAGCTCCCCACGGTCGGCGCCAATTGACGAGGGTTAACTCGACAAATGTCCTAGATGAAGGACTTAGGATCGGGGGAAGAGGGCGTCGGATGAAATCAAAGGTAAAGGTTGGTTGAAATAAGTGTATGTCGAAAGTAAACGTGGGTGTTCAACCTGGCTTGCTTTCAATCTGCCCTACACCGCCCCCTCCTGGCCCCTATATATAGATGCCAGGTCTCAAGGATCGGGTAGGGTTCGATACAGATTACAATATCGACATACGGTAAGAACTCGTATTCGACTATCATTACAGTTGGGCCTAGCTATACGGGCCTTAGGGGTACTCAACTAACGGGCTCTATTAATTATACCCTTGTCAATAAGAATTATAGAATTAATCTTATGATGAAAATACTCAAATTCTCATATTTGAATTTGAATATTTACAAATGATTTCAAATAATTTGGGCAGTGATGTTACTGGATAGGGTACTGAAAAACTAATCTATAGCAATTGGTTTCACTTTAAAATCATTTTTAAAATTCAAGTTATGATCAAAGTGGTGATTTGAATAAATTTGAATGCACCAAGTTTGTTCACGTATCAACTTTGGTGTTTCTTGATTCTAAAGTGTTCTACATGTTCATAGGATTCTAATGACTACAAATTTGTTATTTGTGGATAACCGGAGCAAAAGATATGAATTATTTTGTATTAAAGTGCTATTTAATCCATTTGAAATTCACTTCGACATTTTGTACAGTAACCATGTGATATTATTGCACATTTGGATTCTACACATTTTTAGGATTCCAATGATATATTATTTGCAATTTTTGGACTTACAGAAAATTTTCAATGTATTTTACAAGGTTCAGCATATTTGATAACCTCTTAAATCTATTTGAAACAGAACTGGCCACGTGGCTGCTTCTAATAGGCCCATACCGGTTCGGCCGGATCGTGGATGCAAGCCGTAGAATTTTATGAGATCTGAACGGTCTAGATTTGACTATACCCTTTCGGTTAAGAGAGAGATTAGGCACCGTCAGATCTAGATCTGACGGTTGGGACGGAATCTGCTCACCTAGGGTTTTCTCGGTTCACCGGGAATGGCTTGACCTCACCAGTGGCGGCTTTCGGGGAAGGAGACATGGTCAACGAGGTGCGGAAAGGCTCGATGAGGTTGCTCGCTGCGTCGGTGGGTCCGGGCATTGTTTCCTACGATGGCGACTGGTGGACGGAGCAGTACCAGTGGCTGCGGCTTGAAATTCGGTGGTGCTATTGATGTACTATAGGAGAAATCAAGGAGAGGGTATGAGGAGATGAGAAAGGAAGAGGGAAGAAGAAATGGACAAGCATCGGTGGCGCTTGCTCTCTAGTTCGATGGCAGGGGCGCAAAAACGGCGGCGGTGATGGTGATGCTCCGATGAGCAATTACAGCATCCAGTGGGCGTCTCTAGAGGTGTCGTGTGAGGGCAAAAGGAGAGGAGGAGATGGGGAGTATGAGGGGTAGTTTGCGGGAGCCGTTGGTGCTCTGGAAAACGAGGGGGAATTGAGGAGATCATGCAGGCTTCGGGCAGGAATAGCGGGGTGGAGGTTAGGGGTGGATCTGACAGGGGGGTCCCACCTGTCAGGGGGAAGAGAGGAAAAACAGGGTAACGGTTCGGGTTTGTAGTTGGGCCGCCATGGTTGGGCCGGACTGGGCTGCTCGGTCCACTTCTCCTTTCCCTTTTTTTCTTCTTTCTTTTTATTCTTTTCTGATTTCTTAAATCTTTTGTAACTTTTGCATAAAAACTTCAAATCCTGTCAAACCAATTTCTAAAATCTTGTAAAATTCAACACTACTATTTAAAACAGTAGAAAGACATTTTTCATGATGAAACAAGTATTCCTCAAACTTTGTAAATTTGGCCAAAATAAATTATTGCAATAATGCAAAGTTGGGTAGGGTTTTTAAAATAATTTCTTTTAAATTTAGAGAATAAACTCAAATAAAATAACATTTGAACTTTATTTTGAAACATACTTTTAGAAATGCAAAACTTTATTTGGTATTAAACCCTTTTGTTAATAATTCCCTTGCAAGGATGCTCGCATAAGATTTGAACAAATGCAAAATAATATTTTGAAAATTTATTTTCTCAAAATAATCCTTCAAGCAACAAAGGAAAGTTTGAAATAGTTTTTGTAATTCTTTATTTTAAATAATCTCAAAAGTTTTAATTCCATGCGAAAAATTCAATCAACGAACAAACCATTTTTTAATCCAAAATTTGATATAAAAACTTGGGATGTTACAGACTACCACCCTTAAAAGAAATCTCGTCTCCGAGATTTGAAGAGGCTAGAAAGGTAGAAGGGTTTGGAGTACTTAGGTGGCTACCACCCTTAAAAGAAACTTTTGTGGGCAGTCTAGGTCCTTGGGTTCTAGCAGGGCACACCTTGGTTTGACCTGGCACTGGGTCATCTTTTAAATCTATGGTTAGATTCTATCTTCATTTGTAGAGCTTCTATCCAACAATGTAGTTTGTTGAACTACCTTGGACACTGAAGGGTCACTCTTTGGGTCAATCAGAGGACCATGTTAAGGTGGTCTCCTGTCTTCACTTCATCTTCTTTAGTCGTCATCCTTGTTGATCTTTCAGCTTATGGTTCTTCCTGCTGCATTCCACTCATAGTCATTAAGCTTGATGTGGTATATTATTTTTCCGGCCTTCCTCAATGGTAAGCTTGTGTTTCACTCTCACCGTAATCCTACGTGATGACCACACTGGCTCTCTATAAAGGGTCTAACCTCTTATCCTCCTAGGGTTAAGGTTTAACAATGTCGTCTCTCTTATAGGTATCTCTCTCTAGGTTTGTAAAGCCAACATTATGAGAGCGAATAATAAGAGTAGTAGGAATGGTGATCAATCCATCCTGTACCCAAATCATTACTTCACACATGGTTTGTAAACCTCGTATTCTAACTCAACCTCACTTGCCTTGGCAAAAACTTCTTGAAATGAAAACCTGTGTTCCAAATCTAATTTTTTTAAACAAATCTATCGTTCCTTAGCTAGGGTTTTGCGTAAACTCTGTCGTATGGCGTTAACTCTTGAGTTACATATCCTTCAGCTTGCCATTTCATGGGAAATATTATCCATACAATAAAGTCACTCATTGATCTTACATGTCCATTCAACATTTATTACAGGTAGTAGCCGAATACAATTGCTTCTAAGTCGGCCACACTTTGTTGTGTCTTCACTTTGTATTTTGTGGCATCCTTCAGTTATCCCAGCTCACTGAAGTCTTGGAGTACCATTCTCTGAACATTTATCTGCATAGTGTCCCTTTTGTTTGCACTTGTAACAAGTGATCAGTCGGAGGTCCTTCTTCACGCTATCTTGCCTGTTTGCTTTGTTGTCCCTTTCTGCACATTTGTCGCATAATGTCCTAGCTCCTTGCAATTTAAGCACATCACCTTGCTATTGTCCTTCTTTCTTTTGGGTCTCTCTAAGGCTAGAACATCTCTTACTTCATTTGCTTTTTATTCCACTGCTGTGGTAGGAAACCTTTCTCTTTCCTTCAAGCAATCTCTAGATAAGTGTCCTTCCTCTTCACATGAAAAGCAGAACTTGGTGGTATGGTTGTGTGTAGTTCTTGGGACTTTATCTTCCACCTTCATCTTGGATCCTCTATTTTTAGGGGTCTTTCCAAGCAACTGGTACAGTCCATCCTTGGATTGTTGATTCATTCGTTGCACCATGGGGTAAAACTTACATTCAGCAGGAACATGATTGATTCCTTCGCATAGGTAACATGTAACCTGAGTCATGGGACATTCTCCAATTGAGTGATTCGCATCACAGTAAGGGCATTGTTCTTGACATTCCTTAGACATGTATCCTATTTCTCCACATCTCTTGCAGGCTCACAATGTCATCTCAACATCACCTCTTGGTTCCTTGCCACCATGATCCTTTCATGGCAGGTTGTTATTGGAGTTAGTCAAAATCTAGGACATCATTTGTACTATTCGAGTATGATTATCCAGTACTTGTTGCATTCCCCGAGGTATCTCGTTGCTGTCGTGATTGACCATATCCTGGGTTAACACTCGCATCATTTCAGCGTGCACTTCAACCATCCGTTGCGTTGCTATCTCCATCTGAGGGTGCAATTGTTTGGGGTTTAGGATAGGTTTAGGTCTTAGCATAGTTGAGAAATAGATAGAAGGGATCTAAAGAAGATTCCTACCCAAACATAGCAGATCAAGAGAAATCATCTTACAACAAAAGTCTAATCATGCATCAACCATTTCAAAGCATAATTCAACACACCTAATACAAATTCTCAAACACACATCAAAGTTGTACTACAAGTTTTGGAAAACAAAAGACTAGTAAGATCATACCACTGATTGGCACGACTATATCACTACACGATCGTCGATTTATTACATGATATGGTGGTCTTACTACTTGAACCTCGCAAGATATGCCTTGGTGTTTCTGGTCTTGCGGTGTTGATGACCCACAAGTATAGGGGGTGTATCGTAGTACTTTCGATAAATAAGAGTGTCGAACCCAACGAGGAGCAGAAGGTGTTGACAAGTGGTTTTGATCAAGGATTCACTATAAATACTAGCAAATGGGTTTTCAGGGGTATTTGGTAATGCAAGTAAATAAAGTACGAGTAAATAAAAGACAGTAATAATAATTGCTGCAGGTGGCCCAATCCTTTTTAGAGCAAAGGACAAGCCGGTTGTGTAACTTATGATTACCAAATGTTCCTGAGGACACATGGGAGTTTCTGTCGAGAGCTTTCGCTTCATGATGCTAAGTAATCTTCATTGGTTTGGTAAGTGTTATGGGGGTGAACCTGTGCTAGCGTACTACCCTTACTAGGACTAATACACACTTGTGATTATACCCCCTGCAACCTATCCTACGCTCCCTGGTGCAATGGTTTCCTAATGGGGGTTTAGGTTTTTGTCGCTCCGGCAACCCCATAATTAGTAGCCAAATACAAAATGCATTCCACTAGGCCCATAAATGGTGAAGTATCATGTAGTCGACGTTCACATGACACCACTAGTGAAATAACACCACAACATATAAATATCAAACCATTAAATATTACTCAACATAGTTTCACTACTAACATCTCGACTTCTCCCATGTCCTCAAGAACTAAACAAACTACTCACAAGACATCATATGGATCATGACCAGAGGTGAAATAATGGTAAATAGCAATCTGAACATAAACCATAATTCAACGGTTCCACTCAATAGCATCAACTACAAAGATAATCAACACCGGGAAAATTTCCCCCAAGAATTGGACAAGATTCAACCCAAGATGTTACAGTGGGATGGCGTGGTGATGGTGGAGATGAAGGTGCTGGTGATGATGATGATGATGGTGATGATGATCCCTATGAAGTCCAGCGCGATGGTGATGACGATGGCGACAATCTCCCCTCTTCGGGAAGGAATTTCCCGGGCAGATTTTTGCCTGCCGGAGAGCTTTTCTCTCTCGGTGTTTTCCGCCCCGCAGAGGCGGTGGTGTCTATCTCTGATGCCCCCCCTTGACTTAGGTTTTTGGGGACGACCATATACGCGAGAGGGCGATGGCAGGAGTGGGCCAGGGTGGCCGCACCCTAGGGCAGCGCGGCCAGGGGTGGGCCCACGCCACCTGGTGGCGTGGCCCCCTGTTGCTCCTCTCGCTTTTTCCTTCTGGCTACCTTCAACTTCTAGTAATATATGCATTTCTGGGTATTTCTCTAGAATTGTTGATCTTCAAAAATATGGTGTCTTGATGGTCCTTTTTCCAGCAGAATCCTGACTCCGGCAGCAAGTTCTCCAATGATTATCAAACATGTAAAAACAGATGAAACAACATAAGTATCACCTCTAAATATGAAATATATCAATGAATAACAGTAAATTATGATACAAAATAGTGATGCAAAATGGACGTATCAACCCTCCCCCAAGCTTAGACCTCGCTTGTCCCCAAGCGAAAACTGAACTCGGTAAACATGACCACAGGTTTATGGAGTGAAGTGTCGATAAACAAAATACGGACAAGAAGCATCACATTTACCAAGGCACAAGTCATAATAGACAGCAACTTCCCTTCATATAACCAGACTTGCAATAAGCAAAGGGAATCACAAATAAAGATGCACAAGGTAAATCATGATTGGTGATGGCAAACCTTTGTTCTTGGTCAGAGAACAATGAACAAACTGTACTTATTTTTGAACAAAGCCTTTTATAACAGAGCTAATACAACAAAAACCATATGCTCAATGTAACAAACTCGTTGCAATCATAGAAAGCTTTCAAAGATACATTCTTTCAGATAAAAGCATTGTACTTAACAAAGGAAGATAGTAAACATGATTGAACAAATCAACATATGGATGAATGAAACATAACAACTCAAATGCTTGCTTGAGATAGAGGAGAAGAGGTTGACTCAACATAAAAGTAAAAGATAGGCCCTTCGCAGAGGGAAGCGGGGATTAGACATGTGCTAGAGCTTTTCATTTGTAAAACAGAGGTAAAAGTTGTTTTGAGAGGTGGTTGCTTTTGTCAACGACTAGCAACGGAGTTCTTGATATCTTCCATACTAAACAAGTGAGAGCGGTTCCGAGATGTTGATTAATAGGCACAATTGTGCTCTTTTATAGTCGCAGACCAATCAACGGATACTTGGAAGACAGGACTAGAACTTTAAGAAGATGACAATTCGATCTTCTCAAGTTACAATGGCAGACTCGACAATCGATGCCAGATATTAGCCATCACAGAAGACAATTCAGAAGAACTCGATGACAACAACAATCCAGTGCTCAACCCAGCAAACATAAACAGAGGAGCAAACCACTTAGCGGAAGGAGAAACCGCTGACTCCCTCTCAACAAGGGTAAAAGTTTGACTATCAGAAGATGAGTGGAGAACAATCAATACAACCGTGGAGTACGGCACGCCAATACCGGCAAATTCCAGCCAAACCATGCTTTTGGGATACCATTACGCCCTAAGGTAGCAGGCGAAGTTATTAGCAAAAGAAAAGATTGAAATACAGAAAAAGAAGGACTTAGCCATTGCAGCAAGCGATGATGCTCGCAGAGCACGAAGCGATGCATCATACACAAACAGAAGGCATCATAGACATGGATCGAGATATGAGAATCTCGGGCATTCAGAAAGGCAAAGTATCTCGAAAAACCTTGACTCGTCCTTCCTATCGGTCGACGATCAAGGAAATATTATACCAAAAACTCCTGAAGCAGCACTGGTGGCAGCTCAAGCATAGTTGTATACAACATGACCTAACCCAGGAGATCCGAGGGAACATATGCACCGCGCAGCACTAAACGGATTGAAGATGGTAGGCAACAAATTATCAGCAAAAGAGGAAGAAGCGTATCGCAGCAAAGGAACCACAAACCAAGGTCACCACGCCATCACAATAGTCCTCGGCATGGAAGTGGAAGTCGACGATCTAGGACGTCATCACCAGAACGATGCGACAATCCAAAGAACAAAGGAACCCAATGATCTAGAACTCCTAATAAAACACGTGACTATGAAGACGATGAAAAGGAGATGGGGCGCCATGCTTCACCCATAGGGTTCGCATCACGCCAGTACCCAAAGGTTTCAAATTACCTCATGACCAGCAAAAGTACGATGGATCTCAGGAGCCACAGTCATGGCTTTCAGACTACCTGCAAGTAGTGAAAATCTTAGGAGGAACCAGGGAAACAGCAATGCAAAGTTTGCAGTTACACCTCACCCGTGTAGCAAGGTCATGGTTAAGCAAACTAGGAGGGGAAACAATTGGAAGCTGGGAAGAACTCACAAAGCAATTCACGAGTAACTTCAAGTCGACATACAAGCGGCCAGCATCTATAGAAGAAGTCAAAGCCTGCGTGCAGCAACGCGGAGAGACACTAAGGGCATACATCCAAAGGTGGAGTATAATCAAAAACTCGACAGTCGAAGTCTCAGACGAAAGAGCAATAGACGCATTCATAATTGGATTACGACGAGGAGACCTAGTCGAAGAGATGGGCAGGATAAAGCCAAAAATAGTATCAGATCTAATGGATGTAGCAAACAGATTTGCAGATGGAGAGGATGCGTGCAACAATAAACGCACGCGATCACCAGAGGATGATAGAGGAAACAGGTATGGAGGTCAACGCAGAAGATCCCGCAACTACGACAACTATGGCTCTCACAGCCAAGTAGCCGCAGGATACAAAGATAACAGCTACCAAAGTAACGACCGTAAAAGCTCGGGATACCATAGCAACGGAAAAGAAGACTACAGAAAGTTTCAACCAAGGGAATCTAGAGAGTATAACCCATCACCTGAAGATATGCTCAACGGACCATGTCATATTCATTCTGCATTTGTCGATGGGAAACGTGTATCCAGACATGCAATGAAAGATTGCACTACGTTCTTGAAACTGCAGGAAGCAGCACTTGACAAGCAAGCCGAAGCAAAACGGCAAGGATACGACGGAAACACAAGCAACGCACCAACAACCCAACAAGGGAACAGTGGAGCTCCCAAGATCCAAGATCAACCAAATCAGGGCCGCGACGATGACGAAGGATATGTTCCATCTAAAGGGCACATTACAGCAATGATACAGCCAGTACCCAAGTCGAACAAAGAGGAGAAAAGTATAACTCGACAAGTCAATCTCGCAATAACTTCACCACCAGCAACAACAACAGAGTATCTGCATTGGTCAGAGCAACCAATTGAATTCAGCAGAGATGATCACCCAATAATAGTACCTCGGCCAGGAAATGCGCCCTTGGTACTCAAAGCTCAAATCGGAACCTATGATGTCGACAGAATATTCATGGATGCAGGAAGTGGGATAAATCTCATATACGCAAAGACCTTACGGGCAATGCACATTTCATTGGAGTTCCTGAAACCCACTGACTGCTCTTTTCATGGAATAGTCCTAGGAAGTGCTAACTATCCACTTGGTCGAATAGCACTCAACATCTGTTTCGGAAATCGACAAAACTACAGAAGGGAGAAACTTGACTTCGAAGTCATGGACTGGCTATCTCAGTATCACGCGATCCTCGGAAGACCTGCGTTTTCACGATTCATGGCAGTACCTCACTACACGTATCTAGTACTCAAGATGCCAGGTCCAAAGGGAATCATCACGGTAAAAGGAAGTTTTGAGGTATCAGACCTATGCGACAAGGAGTTCCACAAGATGGCGCAAAACTTTGGCATGATAGCCAACTACAGAGAACCCAAAGAAAAGGCGAAAATCGCGACTACAGAAGTCGACAAGTTACCCGAAGGGCGTCCCGCAGAACCAGAGATGAAGAAACCACAAGTAGAAGAGTCAGGAGAAGACAAAGCTACAAGGGAAGAAGAGAAGACCACGGCGGCATAAGTATCGAGAACACCAGAGTAGGGTAGAAGAATAAGGCTATAAAAGCCACAAGTCATCCTAGGGCAATGCTCTCTAGATCCAGAACACAGGTCACAGGCCGGATTTCTTGGGTCACCCCATGTATCTTACATTACAAAATATAATAAAGACAAGTTCATCATATCTAAGCTTACATGTCTAAATATGGCAAACGCCAAAAATGGATAAGACGCCTTGAGTACTAAAACTTCCTCGGATAACGGCCCAAGGAAAAAGCACTCTCGCGAATACAATAAGTATATACATCCAAATCATGGAGCAGGTGGCTCTAAGTCATCCACATCAAAAGGATTCAAATAATGATACTCCTGGAAAAACCTGGCGTCCTCTTGCAATAACCTTGAGATAATCCTCCTCGCTGGTTCCAACGTTGCATCCATGTGAATTCTAACCGTAGTTTGTCCTAGAGGCAAACTCTGAGACATGCGGTCGAAATTAAGTCTTGGATTCCACTTTCGCATCCATCCAAGAGCAAAATTAGCACCAGCAATCAAGTTCAACTTTATAAGGAGGTGGACTCGCTGGCTCGTCCGGAAAGTTTCGAGTAGCTGTCTAAAATCCCTCGGCATAGGATTACGAGGCAGCATGACAGAGCACATGGTTGTCAGGGCCTTACGACAACCATCAACAACTTCGCCAATGTACTGTGCACGATCCTGAAGAAGCACGATGGCACGACAATGGCGGGGATTGGACCATAAGCTTTCAGTTCCTTGAGCAACACTTTGAAGAGCAGTAATCCGCTCAGTAACCCGACGTGATTCGCCAACAAGATCGAGGCAGGTACTGATGCGTGGTTGATGACCAGCCCGTTGGGAACCCCAAGAGGAAAGTGTGATGAATATAGTAGCAAGATTTTCCCTCAGTTAAGAAACCAAGGTTTATCGTTCTTGGAGAGGAGAGACAAACGACTGAAGGTGATGCGGACTGGCTTAATAGCACTCCAACAAGGGCGCCGTTTACGACACTTGTTGACTCGTCTTCGGCCAGTAGCAACGCGGAACCTGCACACACACACACAACCAAATACTTTGTTCCCAACTTACGATGAGGTTGTTAATCTCACCGGTTTGCTTGAAACAAAGGGTATCAGCGTATCGAGTGGAAAACAGTGAAAGTATGCGAGTAAAGTAAACAGTGCGAGTAAAGTAAACAGGTGATAGCAATATGATGAAAATAGGACCAGGGTCCACAGTTCACTAGCGGTGTCTCTCCATAAGATAAATAACACATGCTGGGTAAACAAATTACTGTTGGGCAATTGATAGAATAAAGATAAACATGATATGTCAAGAAGATCACTATGCGATTTACTCTGGGCATTACAACAAAATACATAGACCGCCATCCAATTGCATCTATGACTAATAACCACTCACGGGGATATCGTCTGAACACCCCATGAGTATTAAGTTGCGAACAACAGATAATTGCATTAAGCAAAGTGTGTAATGTAAACAAAGCATATGCCCTTGAGCATATGAATGTTGTTTTCTCCCTAGTAGCAATAACACATCTACAACCTTAGAGGTTTCTGTCACTCCCCCAGGTTAAATAGAGGCATGAACCCACTATCGAGCATAAATACCCCCTCTTGGAGTCACTAGCAACTACTCGGCCAAGATAGCTACTAACAACAGAGAGCATGCAAGATCATAAACAACATAGAGATAACATAAGATATATTTCAGTATAGCAACAGAATCATAACACCAATATTTATCGGATCCCAACAAACCAAACATGTAGAATTACATAACGGTGATCTCAATCATGTAGGGCAGCTCATGAGATCTAAACATGAAGCACATGGTGGAGGAGACAACCATATAGCTACTGCTATGGACCCATAGTCCAAGGTAGACTACTCACTCATCGCTCCGGAGGCAAGCATGGCGATGAAGAAGACCTCCGGTGGTGATTCCCCTCTCCGGCTGGGTGCCGGAAAGAGCTTCTGGACCCTCCCGATCTCAGGTCGACAACGGCGGTGGATCGCGATGTGTTTCTGGAAAATTGATCGGGTCCTTAGGTTTTTCCCGTCGGGGGGTCTTTATAGGCGAAGGGGCATCGTCAGAAGTGGACCCAGGCATCCTCACACATAGGGGGCGCGGCCAGGGGCTGGGCCGCGCCGCCCTTGTGTGAGGGTGGCCTGTGGCCCCTCTTCGTCTCCTCTTTGGATCTCTGGAAGTTTCCGGGAAAAATAAGACTTCAGGAACTTGTTTCGTCCAATTCCGAGAATATTTCCTGTGTAGCTTTTCAGAAACACAAAAACAGCAGAAAACAGGGAACTAGCACTGTGGCGACTTGTTAATAGGTTAGTTCCGGAAAATGCATAAAAGTACCACGAAGTGTAACGAAATATTAGGCAAATGGTGTAAAAACAAGCATGGAGCATCAAAAATTATGGATACGTCAGAGACGTATTAGCATCCCCAAGCTTAACTCCTGCTCGTCCTCAAGTAGGTAAGTGATAACAAAAGAAATAATTTTTGAGGTGACATGCACCTACACAATCTTGATCATGTATGTAAGCATTTGTGAGCTGGGATCATAAGAACTTAAAACATGGGCATGAAAGATATAATCTTGATAATAGAATCTTAGCAACCATGTTATAACATGAAAATGAACACAAACAAAAGATCATGAAAATGAAACAATGAAAGTCAAACGTGTGTTCAAATCATAAGGAAAAACATACAAATGGTTTTCAGCTTGTCCTTCATAGAGAGCAAAACATAAATGCATAGGACACCTTCAAGTTTAAGAGGGCGACTAGATACAAATAATTTAAGAACAAGTGAAACCAACAATATGAATCAATCAATGAAAACTTTGGGACAATGCACATTATACTAAGAATGACAACTATGCTCTCTTAATGGTGCATAAAGATAGAAGGTGGTGACTCAACAAAAAAGTAAAAGAAAGGCCCTTCGCGGAGGGAAGTAGTGATTGCAAGTTTTATAACCTTCAAAAATTATGTTACTTACCGGCTTTGAGGCTTTGAGCTCTCATTGCCCCCATCATAAGCATCTTGAATGGTTAAAGTTAATGCGAGAACAATTATGATGCATATGCTTGACAAATCATAAGTTGAAAACCTCGTGTCCTGTGAATACGAGTACCCAAACCTCATGCTACTTTACTTAGAGTCCCAAGCAAGGCTCTTGTCATTGTAAGTATATGCGTATCATTGAGAACCGCCAACGGGGTACCTCCGTGCCCGATGACATGGAACAAGCCCACATCAAACTGACAGGACAAGCAGACAATGAACACCTCGACATCTCTTTTATTTACCATTTGTTTAGCTTTTTATTTTGAGATGCGTCGTCGAATGTCCACTATGGGTATGCTGCAAATTTCCACCATGAATTATGCATGGCTTAGATTGGCGGCCCAGGCGTTTCCCTAACACATATACAAACTCCATGATCCCCACAAGATTCCCAATTCATTTCACACCGCGGGCATCCATAAACAAAAGATCACGATATCAACTCAAAAGAGAAGTGTAATGTTGAAAGCTTGCCCATGACTACATGGCTAGGCTAGTCAACAACTTACAACTTGCAAGCATAACAACTCAACATAAGAGACCACAATGTCAAATTTTTAAGAACAGGAAAAAGTAAAGTGTGCCTTCCAGTTTGTGAGAGCTTTACTGACCAATTTTCGCATAACACTGGTAAGAGTTTAATTTGAAGAGAAAATAAAAGCAAGTCAAATTTACTTGGAATAGTAAATTGCTAGTAGGTATGTATGGTGGACACTTTGGAAAACTTGGTTTTTAGGAGTTGGATGCACGAGTAGAGCTCATACTCAGTACAAGGCGAGGGCTAGCAAAAGACTGGGAGCGACCAACTAAGAGAGCAATAATGGCCATAATCATGCAAAGCGACAAAGCGACATTAAAAGAAGCATAAGATGGCATCAAAAGTCAAAAACTAAATGATCATAGAGGCTATTGGCGACTTTGTAAGAGTCTAACATGTGTGAGCATGCGCCAAGTCAACCCAAATAAAGCATCAAGGAGAAAACCAAAATAATGCTTCCAAATAATTAAAACAACGCATGATTTTTTTCTAAGGCTCATTAAGCAATCTCAGTTATTTGAGACAAGTCATGCTACAGCAAAACCACTAAGTATGCTATCAAAAAGACATCAAGCATGACATGAAAAAGCCTAAGCCGCAGTCTACACAAGCTCCTTCTTGTACCACTTTTTTGCATAAAGCTTTTTCTCTTTTCCAACACCATTCAACCTTTTTATAAACACCTCTTTTGATGAAAACCAATAAAGATCAGAGGCAAGAATACACCTTGATGAATAAATATAAGAAGATCTGAATGCAAATCAAGGCGAAAACGAAAACCAAAAGCAGTAGCAGAAAAAGAAAGAACACTCATTTTTTGATAAGAATGAAAACTAGAGCGTTCTTGGCAAATGAAAAGCAAGGCAACTTCTCCAAAAGAAATTTGTTGGGGTCCAACCATTTATTGCAGCAAACAAAACTAAACTAATAAAGAAAACTAAAACAACTGACGCTCCAAGAAAAACACATAGTGCATGAAGCAATAAAAATATAGTGTCTTGAAAGGTGACCTAATTTTTGCCGATGAAGAAGGGGTGCCTCGGGGGCATCCCCAAGCTTTGACGCTTGTACTTCTTGGATATTTCTTGGGGTGATGCATGGGCATCCTCAAGCTTGAGCTTTTGTCCATTCTTCAACTCATCTCATCATTCTCCAATCCCTACACTTGAAAACTTCCTTCATACAAAACTAAACACAAATCTATTAGCAACATTAGTGTAGCATAACATATAATCAACCTCTTTTTGCTTCAGGTTTCAACCCAAAACCACCACATATATAGCATATACTACTGTAGCAACTTCCCCAAAAGTTCTGTGATCAAAAGAACTCAAAAGAAAGCGATTAAGCGGCAAACACAAATATTGGCAGAAATCTATCAAAACAGAATAGCTGACAAAGGTCAAATTTTTAAAGGGTTTTCTGTTGCTGAAATCAAAAAGTGTTCAACTAATGAAAGTTTGGATATAACCTGGGGCATATGCACAAGAAATCGCAGGTCAAAAAGATGTATAGATAATTTATACGAATTTTTACGGTGCCGCACCGAAAACAGTTCCAGGACAGCAACATCCCCAAATCTTACCTCACTCAAATTAGAGGCTTCTCTTGGCACAACAATGAAATAAACAAGATGAGGAGCGGTCATTACAGTAGTAATGACTTCCAAGACTCAAATAAAAGAAAAAGTACTGAAAATAAAACATTGGGTTATCTCCCAAGAGTGCTTTTCTTTAACGCCTTTGAGCTAGGCGCAGAAAATTGCGAATCAAGTAACATCAAGAGATGAAGTAATTATGAAAGAAGCATCGAGATCCACAATAGGAGTCTTTTCAACAATGAAAGGAATTATGTCCAAATGAGTTTTTGAAGATCCTTTATGATCACGCTTTGGTACACTACTTTTATCGAAAGGATTTTTAGGACAAATCCAACTAGAATTATTTTCCCAAACATCATGTATTCCTAAAAGTTTATAAGGTATTGGCACTCTAAAATCTTCATTGGGTGTGCCGACAACCGTTACAGGTGAGCTAAGCTTATTGAATTTCTTAAAAACTTTTCTAGCCTCATTGGCAACATCTTTAAATTCTAAGCGCATAGTTTCCAAAATGAAAGCTTTCTTTTCAGGATCTACAATTTCATGAAGCTTAAGGAACATGTATTGCAAAAAGGGATTAAGATTAGCAAACCTAGCTTCTAACATGTGAACTAAATAAGCGGAAGCAACTTCATAACTAGGAGCTAGCTCAACCAAAGATTTTTCCTCAACTTCTTTATGCATACTAATGTGATTAAAGAACTCCTCAATGTTATCTTTCCCAATAATTGAACCACTACCTACTGAGAGGTCCTCCAAAACATACTTAGGGAACAACATGACAAACTAAAGTAAAGAAATAACAACTACCAAGGATTCTAATTTTTTTGGTTTTTTGATAAAAAACGATGCAGGTAAAATAAATAAAGTAAAGCAAAACAATAAACAAAGTAAAGGATGTGTGTGTGAAAACTCCCCTCACAGAAGTCTTCTACTTCCTCCCCGGCAACGGCGCCAGAAAATATACTTGATGCGTGGTTGATGACCATCCCGTTGGGAACCCCAAGAGGAAGATGTGATGAATATAGTAGCAAGATTTTCCCTCAGTTAAGAAACCAAGGTTTATCGTTCTTGGAGACGAGAGACAAACGACTGAAGGTGATGCGGACTGGCTTAATAGCACTCCAACAAGGGCGCCGTTTACGACACTTGTTGACTCGTCTTCGGCCAGTAGCAACGCGGAACCTGCACACACACAACCAAATACTTTGTTCCCAACTTACGATGAGGTTGTCAATCTCACCGGTTTGCTTAAAACAAAGGGTATGAGCGTATCGAGTGGAAAACAGTGAAAGTATGCGAGTAAAGTAAACAGTGCGAGTAAAGTAAATAGTGCGAGTAAAGTAAACAGGTGATAGCAATATGATAGAAATAGGACCGGGGTCCACAGTTCACTAGCGGTGTCTCTCCATAAGATAAATAACACATGCTGGGTAAACAAATTATAGTTGGGCAATTGATAGAATAAAGATAAACGTGATATGTCAAGAAGATCACTATGTGATTTACTCTGGGCATTACAACAAAATACATAGACCGCCATCCAACTGCATCTATGACTAATAATCCACTCACGGGGATATCGTCTGAACACCCCATGAGTATTAAGTTGCGAACAACAGATAATTGCATTAAGCAAAGTGTCTAATGTAAACAAAGCATATGCCCTTGAGCATATGAATGTTGTTTTATCCCTAGTAGCAACAGCACATCTACAACCTTAGAGGTTTCTGTCACTCCCCCAGGTTAAATAGAGGCATGAACCCACTATCAAGCATGAATACCCCCTTTTGGAGTCACTAGCAACTACTCGGCCAAGATAGCTACTAACAACGGAGAGCATGCAAGATCATAAACAACATAGAGATAACATAAGATATATTTCAGTATAGCAACTCAATCATAACACCAATATTCATCGGATCCCAACAAACCAAACATGTAGAATTACATAACGGTGATCTCAATCATGTAGGGCAGCTCATGAGATCTAAACATGAAGCACATGGTGGAGGAGACAACCATCTAGCTACTGCTATGGACCCATAGTCCAAGGTAGACTACTCACTCATCGCTCCGGAGGCAAGCATGGCGATGAAGAAGACCTCCGATGGCGATTCCCCTCTCCGGCAGGGTGCCGGGAAGAGCTTCTGGACCCTCCCGATCTCGGGTTGATGACGGCGGCGGATCGCGATGTGTTTCTAGAAAATTGATCGGGTCCTTAGGTTTTTCCCGTCGGGGGGTCTTTATAGGCGAAGGGGCATCGTCAGAAGTGGACCCGGGCGTCCTCACACCTAGGGGGCGCGGCCAGAGGCTGGGCCGCGCCGCCCTTGTGTGAGGGTGGCCTGTGGCCCCTCTCTGTCTCCTCTTCGGATCTCTAGAAGCTTCCAGGAAAAATAAGACTTTAGGAACTTGTTTCGTCCAATTCCGAGAATATTTCCTGTGTAACTTTTCTGAAACACAAAAACAGCAGAAAACAGGGAACTGGCACTGTGGCGACTTGTTAATAGGTTAGTTCTGGAAAATGCATAAAAGTGCCAGGAAGTGTAATGAAACATTAGGCAAATGGTGTAAAAACAAGCATGGAGCATCAAAAATTATGGATACGTCGGAGACGTATCAGGTACCTGCGGTACAAGCAAAAATCAGCACGGAGAAAGTCAGAGCAAAAACAAAGAGGAGAGGCTCCCTGAAGACTTACAAAGTAACATCTCACAAACAGACTCGACGATACCAAGAAGAAAGGACTCGCACTCCTCAAAATGAGTGATTCTCGCTACTAGACCCGACACTTTGTCTTCGAGATCAGACACTTGTCTTACGAGACCGTGGGACTTACTAGCCTTGTCTAGAGCAACTTGTGCCTGGCGTTTCATCAAGGATAGGCGGCTCTCAAGGTCCGCAACTCTGAAAGAATATTCCTCACATCGACAGGGAGGTCGAGGAGGCGAGGAAATCCCAGAAGTGAATATATCATCAGGGGATGGAGCTCGATCATAACCCGACGATTCACCAGCAAGCAAAGGCTGAAGTCAATCAGAAGAAAAGACACATCTCAGGAACATCATTCAAGCATTTCATATTAGAAAAAATATCAACCATCAAGTGCAAAGCCTTTTGACCAGTTCTCAAGCAGAGCATAATTAGAAGTTCATTACAACAAAAGAGATGAATAAAACAATAGGAAGACTAAGTCTATGCCACCTCAGCGTCATGTTCCGTGGCTGAGGAAGGCGTGGCAGAAGCAGCACCAGCAGTCAGAGAAGGCGCGGATTCATTCGTCGCTGGTGTCGAAGAAGCTGGCGTAGAAGAAGCCACAGAGGGAGAAATCATTGCCACAATGGCGGGCGAAAACTTCTTCGCCTTCTCAAAGAAAGCCTTTAGCTCTGAGCGGGTGCGGCCATGGGAAGATCCAACCTTCTCCCAGTCAAACTCCGCACCATGTGCATATGAAAATGCAATGGCCCCCTCGTTACCACGCTTCAAAGAAAGGCCTTTCATCTGAAGGAGGGGGTCGTCAGTGGTGTCAAAGGCATGGGCGAGTTTCTTCACATCATTGTGTGGCACTTCCACCTTTTGCTTGGGCCAAAACCCGACAAAAATCCGCGCAAGAACGCGGTTAACTAACTCGAAGATGTCTCGGACAGATTTCCAATTCGCTTCAAGCAAGCTAACCACAGCCATGAAAGGATCGTTGTCTGGTTGCAAAGTTGACGCAGGCACTCTAGTGTATTCTGTAGAACCAAGAAGACAGAAAGCAGCAGAAGAAGAATATATAAGCAAGTATAAGAAAACAAGTAAATCAAAAAGTAGAAGAAGAAGAAGAAGAAAGGTACAGTATGTACCTCCAGCAGCAGCAGACATCGTGTTCAGCCGCTCAGCCACAGCTTGCTCCCGCTGGAGGTGCTCCTTGTTAGCATCAGCCAAGGCTTTCTCCGCTTTCTTTGCCTTAGCCAATGCTGATTTATTCGACTTCTCAGCACTGACCTTGGCAGCTGTCGCGGCATCAAAAGCTTTCCGAGAAGCGCTGAGTTCAGCTACCAGCGATGAAATGCGAGCATTGGCTATCCCTAAAGCAGCTGCGGGACAACAAGGAGGAAAGAAAAGATCAAGCAACAAGCAAAGAAAAGCATACAAGATAAGCAAAGGTAGGAAAAGTAATTCACCTTCGGAAGCTCTAGCAACCTTCAAGTGCTCAGCACATTCAGTGCCCAAGGTGACAAATTTCTTCATCAATGCCTGTCAAGGAGGGAACACGTGAGTATACGGATAACGCAAGAAACATAAGGGAGGATAAACACTTACATCATCAGGGGAGTCCGTGGATTCATGGGCTTCGAGGGAAACATCAGCTTCCTTCGATTTTTTCGACTGCTTGGTGCTCCGGGACACGGGAATTTTCTTGATAGGAGCTCTGGGGGCCTTCGGAGATTTCACAGCCGGCTCAACTTCTGGCATGGGAGGTTCATCAGTAGTTATATCCTCAGCAGAAGGAGCAGTGGTAGCATCCCTCTTCGGGTCCTCATCATCACTGCAAAGAGAGCAAAAGGAAACAGGTTTTATACAACCCAAAAAGGGAAAAAAGCAAACACAATAAAATCATAGAGTACACAGAACATTTATGATGCCATGAAGTTGAACAGTTCTAGATCATCTTCTTGAACAAGGGCTTCACCAGCCGCAGTTCTCTGGATGGAGGTACTCGAAGAAGCGAGCTCTTCGACAAGCTTCCTCTTCTTATCGACAACAAGATCTTCAGAAAGTGTAGGAGGAGGCGACATCGTCGAGCTCGTCTCATCTTCCGATACTTCGGCATCATCTCCGTCCTGATTTTCTTCAGCCTTAGGGGCTTCGGAAACAGCAAAGGCCAGATCCGCCGGAAGAGGCCCCTCCTCTAGAAGGGGAGGGCGTGAAACAAGGAACTGATGATCCTGCAAAAGAAGTAAGTCAGTAAAATCATCGAGACATGCCAAATGACAGTAGGAAGATGATGGGAAAAACGAGAATCGATAACGCAAAGAAAACATACCTCGGGCAAAGGGTGCTCGGAGTCGAAATAATGGGCGGCCAAGTCCGCAACTGCGTGATCCTTGGTGAGTTTGGTAAGATTCTGATGAGGACATCCCATCTATTGATACACCCGCTGCACCTACAGCGGAACACATACAAGGACCCATCACTCGAGCTCGTGCCAAGCAACTTAACTATCAGGTACTTTCGTTTCTTGGAACTATTTCTCACATACATGAGAATATGATGCTGCCTAAATCAGATATGTTTGTTACTCTTAGGAATGATGGACCTAGCATGGATGAGAGGGACAAGCATTGGAGCATGATCGTGCATGGAGATGGCAGCAAGCGTTTGAGGATTGAAGAAGATGCCACGAGTGGAGATTTCAGAACTTTGAAGCCACCATAATGAGGGATGAAGACTTGGACGAAATATACAAAGAGCTACTTCATAATTTCGTCCATAGATACATATGGTGCTGCGTCACTTCTATTTTTGGGCCAGGCCCATGTAATTTTCGCAGCAAATAAGACAGCCACTTTTAGGAGTCCGAATTTGAGGAGAAAAGGCCTGTTAGGGCTCCGTTCGACCACCCTACCCAAGGCTGGTCGCACCCCTACCTTTTCCTCCTCAAATACCCCCCATAGCCGTCATTCGAACGCGGATTTTGATTAGACTAAAAGTTAGCCATTGCTGCAACTACGAGCTCGACTTTTGAGGCCAATCGCCCAGAAGAAGACCGCCTATTCGGAATCCCACCTTTTGAATAAAGCATACATCTTTCATCCGCAATATCTTGATTGCAGTATTAGTTCTTACTTGTTCTCGATTTCAGGTAGGAATTAAGACCCTCGCTGGTCAGGCTGATCGTGCATCCGCAAGATCAGTAACTCCCGGAGATTGTCCTAGCGATTGCATTGGCGCACGAGCTTCGCACGTGTAGTCGGATTGTCAAGCACGAACTCCATCCACCAAATCGACATATCAAGATCTCATCGAAAGATCGGACACCTTTGCCCTATCAAGTGGTATATCGTCAAGCACGAACTCCATCCACCAAATCGACATATCAAGATCTCATCGAAAGATCGGACACCTTTGCCCTATCAGATTCCTGACCTGCTTGTCGACATCTTGCTTCTCAATTAGATCTTCAGAGACTCGAGAAGAATCTACCAAGCCAGAGTAACTCCAAAGCCTGGAGAGACGATGCTGCAGGGGTTGAACCCGACGTTGTACGAAAAAAGCCATGAGTTGGATACCCGACAGAGCACCTCCTCTACCTTCTTTCAGAGCTTGGATGCGGTCCAGCAGTGGTGCGATCTCCTTCATCTTAGCATCTGTGGGAGGCGAATCCCATGATGCCAATTTCTTCCATTCTTTGGAGGCATCAAAAGGGGCCATGCCGTACTCGTCTTCGGAGGAGGCCTTACGGTCTTTGATGTAGAACCATTTGGTCCTCCAACCCTGGACTAATGTAGACATGGAAAATTCTAAATACTGAGCTTCGGCATGCACAGAGATGACAGCCCCGCCCAGTTCAGGCTTATGTGATAAAGAAACGCTAGGGCGGAGCCGAAAGATGGACCTCCAAAGCAGAAAATGGGGTTCGATACCCAGAAACGACTCGCAAAGAGTCACAAAACAGGCAATGTGGAGGATAGAATTTGGTGTGAGCTGGTGAAGCTGCACACCGTAAATATAAAGAAGCCCACAAAGGAATTCGTGGGCAGGAAGAGAGAGTCCGCGGAGAAGGAAAGGGAGGAACATCACCCGGTAGCCGCTTGGGGGCTTGGGGATCCGCTCGGTGATAGGGAAGATGATAGAGTCCTTGTTGGAAATGAGACCGTCCACCTTGGCCTTGTCCAACTCCTTCTACATGAGAGCAGAGGGCACCCAGCTCGTTGCGGAGTTCGTCGCTTTACCCTTGGCCATCTTGTTCTTCTTCGCCAAGTGCTTCACACGCATCCACGATCTGCGCTCGGGGGCTAGGCAGGAGAATAGCACGGCGCAGAGATTGAAATAATGGCGGCGGTGGAGATAATGAGCTGGTAGACAGTACAAATCTCCACTCTCCCCTAATATACCTCCCCGGAGAAGGAACGTTGGCTGAGACATGGCGCACGGAGAGGAAGCGGCAGCCCACTAACGGGCGGGGAAAATACAAAATTACCGCGCTATCCACGAAATGGTTCGTGCTCATTCAAAGTGACGTATAGAGAAATTTGGCCACTGACATCATGAAGAAGATACAAAACCAAAGATAAACTTGACAGATGCGTATACTTGACAAATATTGAATATGGCGATTTGCGAGTAAAGAATGAAAGGGAGGTGACAAAAGATTGGCGCCGACAAAACAGGAATCAATTTTGGAGGCTATACCCAAAAACATTCGACTATAGCCTTGGGGGCTACTACCATCGGGAGCGCTGAGCGCGCCCCCGACGATATTATCATCAAACTATTTCGAGTTGAAGTATGAAGATGGAGCACACTATATTTGAGCCTATACTCAAAAAAATAATTCTTTGACTATAGCCTCGGGGGCTACTCCCATCGGGAGCGCTGGGCGCGCACAATTTACAAATACTGGAGCAAGGAAGGTGAAGGAAAATTCGATGAAATGTTATTACTCCCATCGGGAGCGAGTTGTTTATTAAGTCATGGTTATATAACCCGAATATTTTCAGTCAAATAAGACTGCGACATGCAATTCTCAAGTTGCGTTATCGCAATGAAACTCGAATGCCGTTATTTATCACGAAGGTAAGACCCCGGGATCCGTCCTGTGAGGCCTGGTATACGCACATGGATGCGCTCTGCTGGTATGTATCCGTGTCTACGACGTGAAAAAAATCCTGGTGGACGCACTGGGTACCTTGAGAACCACTGGGATTCATTCTTTATAAGTCCTAAATGCTGCAAAAGAATGGGTTTGACCGGTTTCCCGAATTCAAGTCCAAGGGGATTGGATTTGAAGTAGGTGGCAAGTATCTGTTCCGGCAGTTAACTGACCTCTTGATCCGTCAGAGTTGTTAGGCTTGTTCATCAAAACCCCTTGCAAGATATTATCATGAAAATAAAGTCGAAAGGTCAAGTTGAAGATTTGAAGATATGAAGAAGTCGAAGAAATGATCAAGTCGAAGATTTTAAGATTAGAGATTCAACCCGAATCTATAATTCTGGTAGAATCTCAGGGGCTACTGACAAGGGTATAGATAATAGAGCCCGTCACTTGAGTACCCCTGAGGCCTGTTAAGCTAGGCCCAATTGTAATACTAGTCGAAATACGAGTTCTTACTGTATGTTGATATTGTAATCTGTATCGGACCCTACCCGATCCTCGAGACCTGGCCACCTATATATAGGGGCCAAGAGGGGACAGTGTGGGGCAGATTGAAAGCGAGCCAGGTTTTACACCCACGTTTACTTTCATAGCCACCTTGTTTGACTGAGTTTACCTTCAAGTTCATCCGACGCCCTATCTCCCTGATCCTAAGTCCTTCATCTAGGACATTTGTCAAGTTAACCCCTCGTCAGCCGCAGTCATGCTAGTCGAGGCAGTCTGGACGAAGCCGTACATCGCCTACCTGATAAGGGGCGAGCTACCAAAAGACACCATCCACCATCGATAAGTCATGCGATGCTCCAAGGCCTTCACGATAATCTAAGGAGAGCTCTACAAGCGCAGCACCACAGGAGTTCTCCAAAGATGCATAGCGCCCGAAGATGGGGTAGTTCTCCTTCGAGACATCCACGAAGGAACCTGTGGGCACCATGCCAGTAGCTGAACTCTAGTTGCCAAGGCCTTCCGCTCAAGGTTCTACTGGCTTTCTACCCTTCACGACGCCAAGAACATCATCGAACGGTGCGACGCCTGCCAGCATTTTGCAACAAAGCCCCATGCACCCGCATCGGAGCTACGCACCATACCCGTGGCCTGGCCCTTCGCGCAATGGGGACTCGACCAAGTGCGACCTCTACCCAAGTCGTCACGAGTTGGACACACCTACCTCTTAGTCGTCGTCGACAAATTCTCCAAGTGGATCGAAGCAGTCCCGGTCACCAACCAAGAAGCAACTACGACGGTCAAGTTCTCTGAGTCCATCACTTGCCGGTATGGGGTGCCCAACAGCATCATCACCGAACATGGTACTAACTTCACCTCGGGCGAATTTCAAGAGTTCGCCAAAGAGCTGGGCATCAAGATCAAGTACGCGTCGGTGGCGGACCCCAAGTCCAACGGGCAGGTCAAGAAAGCCAACGGTCCTGTTTGCGCCGGTCAGAAGAAGCGACTCCTTCGACCCCTCAAACGTGCGGCGGGCGCTTGGGTCGAGGAGCTACCATCAGTCCTATGGAGTTTGCGCACTACGCCCAACTCCTCCACCGGCTACACGCCATTCTTCCTGCTCTTCGGAGCCGAAGCAGTACTTTCCACCAATATACGTTACTGCGCACCCCGTGTGGTAGCTTATGTCAAAGAAGATGCTCAAAAGGCACTGGAAGATGCCCTCGACCTGCTGGATGAAGCTCGAGACATCACCCTCGCTCGATCGGCAGTTTACCAACAAAGCCTCCGCAACTACCACAGCAGATAGTCTTTTGAGCCCGGCAACCTTGTGCTTCGCCTCAAGCAAACAAGCACGTCGAAGCTAGAGTCACCATGGGAAGGCCCATATCTTGATAGGGCGAAGGTGTCCGATCTTTCGATGAGATCTTGATATGTCGATTTGGTGGGTGGAGTTCGTGCTTGACGATCCGACTACACGTGCGAAGCTCGTGCGCCAATGCAATCGCTAGGACAATCTCCGGGAGTTACTGATCTTGCAGATGCATGATCAGCCTGACCAACGAGGGTCTTAATTCCTACCAGAAATCGAGAACAAGTAAGAACTAATACTACAATCAAGATATTGCGGATGAAAGATGTATGCTTTATTCAAAAGGTGGGATTCCGAATAGGCGGTCTTCTTCTGGAAGATTGGCCTCAAAAGTCAAGCTCGTAGTTGCAGCAATGGCTAATTTTAGTCTAAACAAAATCCGAGTTCTAATGACGGCTACGGGGGGTATTTGAGGAGGAAAAGGTAGGGGTGCGACCAGCCATGGGTATGGTGGTCGAACGGAACCCTAACAGGCCTTTTCTCCTCAAATTCGGACTCCTAAAAGTGGCTGTCTTATTTGCTGCGAAAATTACATGGGCCTGGCCCAAAAATAAAAGTGACACAGCACCATATTTATCTAAGGACGAATTTATGAAGTAGTTCTTTGTATATTTCGTCCAAGTCTTCATCCTTCATTATGGTGGCTTCAAAATTCTGAAATCTCCACTCGTGGCATCTTCTTCAATACTCAAACGCTTGCTGCCATCTCCATGCACGATCATGCTCCAATGCTTGTCCCTCTCATCCATGCTAAGTCCATCATTCCTAAGGCCTTGTTTTGTAGAGGTGGTTTACCTGGGTTTCTACGTGTTTATTCCCAGCCCAATCCAATACACCTAGAAACACACGTGAGCTATTTTGTAGACCGGGAACCAACGGCCAAAACACGAGAGCCCGCTGGAAAACACGTCGGGTCAAAGGAAATTAAGACACGCCCTCGCCTCGCGTTTTGATCGGGTTTCACACGTCTCCTGGAATCACAGGGATTGGGTGTCACACCCAAACCACGTGGGATTAATACTCGGTAAATCCCTTTGACCCCCCTCTACAAAACAAGGCCTAAGAGTAACAAACATATCTGATTTAGGCAGCATCATATTCTCATGTATGTGAGAAAGAGTTCCAAGAAACGAAAGTACCTGATAGTTAAGTTGCTTGGCACGAGCTCGAGTGATGGGTCCTTGTATGTGTTCCGCTGTAGGTGCAGCGGTTGTATCAATAGATGGGATGTCCTCATCATGCTCCCCTTCTTGAATTGAAGTCGTCCTCGACGAAACCTCATCTTCTTCACCGAAGTAAGGTTTTAAATCTGCAATGTTAAATGTAGGACTTACCGTACCAAAATCTGCAGGAAGCTCAAGTTTATATGCATTATCATTGATTTTCTCTATCACCTTAAAAGGACCATCAACACGTGGCATTAACTTAGACTTGCGCAAATCAGGAAAATGATCTTTGCGCAAATGCAACCAAACAAGATCACCAACCTCAAAGACAACATGCTTTCGTCCCCTATCCCCAGCAACTTTATACTTAACATTCATGCGTTCTATATTGTCTTTAGTAGTTGCATGCAATTTTAAAATCAATTCAGCACGTTGTGTAGCATCGAAATTATTTTGCACTGAAGATGGTAAAGGCAACAAATCAATAGGTGCACGTGGAACAAAACCATAGACAATCTGAAAAGGGCTCATCTTTGTGGTAGAATGCAGCGAACGATTATAAGCAAATTCAATATGAGGCAAACACTCTTCCCACAATTTTAAGTTCTTCTTTAAAACAGCCCGCAACATGGTAGATAAAGTTCTATTAACTACTTCAGTTTGTCCATCAGTTTGGGGATGACATGTAGTACTAAACATCAATTTAGTCCCCAACTTAGCCCATAAACATCTCCAAAAGTGGCTAAGAAATTTAGTATCACGGTCAGAAACAATAGTATTTGGCACACCATGCAAACGAACGATATCACGAAAAAACAAATCAGCAATGTGCGCAGCATCATCGGTCTTGTGACAAGGAATAAAGTGTGCCATCTTAGAAAACCGATCCACAACAACAAAAATACTATCCCTCCCCTTCTGTGTACGAGGTAATCCCAAAACAAAGTCCATCGAAATATCCTCCCAAGGAACACTAGGAACAGGAAGAGGCATATATAAACCATGTGGATTAAGGCGAGACTTAGCTTTTTGACAAGTAGTGCAGCGTGCCACGAATCTCTCAACATCTCGCCGCATGCGTGGCCAAAAGAAGTGTGCAGCAAGAACATCCTCCGTCTTCTTGACACCAAAGTGTCCCATTAATCCTCCGCCATCCGCGTCCTGTAACAACAAAAGACGAACGGAACCATCTGGGATGCATAGTTTGTTAGCACGGAACACAAATCCATCATTAAGGATGAATTTGTTCCATGTTCTACCATCTTGAAATTCAGCATCATGCAAGTATTGTTCCTTGATAGTTTCCAGCCCAAAAAATTTGAAGTCAAGCTGAGATAACATAGTATAACGGCGTGACAAAGCATCAGCAATAATATTATCTTTACCCTTTTTGTGTTTGATAACATAAGGAAAAGATTCAATAAATTCAACCCACTTTGCATGGCGACGATTCAGTTTTGCTTGACTACGAATATGCTTCAAAGATTCATGATCAGAATGTATAACAAATTCTTTAGGCCATAAATAATGTTGCCAAGTTTCTAATGTCCGAACCAGCGCATATAATTCTTTATCATAAGTAGAATAGTTTAGACTAGGCCCACTCAATTTTTCACTAAAATATGCTACAGGTTTGCCCTCTTGTAATAACACACCTCCCAAACCAATTCCACTAGCATCACATTCAAGTTCAAACGTCTTATTAAAATTAGGAAGTTGGAGTAATGGAGCATGTGTTAACTTATCTTTCAGTATCATGAAGGCCTCTTGTTGTGCATCGCCCCAAACAAAGGGCACATCCTTCTTTGTGAGCTCATTCAATGGCGCAGCAATAGAACCAAAATCTTTGACAAAGCGCCTATAAAACCCAGCGAGACCAAGAAAACTCCTCACTTGTGTGACTGTCTTGGGCTGCGGCCAATTCTCAATAGCTTTAATCTTGGCTGGATCAACTTCAATTCCCTGTTCTGTAACAACATAACCAAGAAAAGCAACTCTGTTTGTGCAAAAGGTGCACTTCGCAAGATTACCATACAGACGTGCATCACGTAAAGCATTGAAAACAGCACGTAAATGATCCAAATGGTCCTCTAAAGATTTGCTATATATGAGAATGTCATCAAAATATACCACCACAAAACGACCAATAAAAGCACGTAAAACTTCGTTCACCAGTCTCATAAAGGTACTAGGTGCATTAGTTAAACCAAACGGCATTACTAACCACTCATATAATCCGAACTTAGTTTTAAAAGCTGTTTTCCATTCATCTCCTAATTGCATACGAATTTGGTGGTAACCACTACGCAAATCAACTTTAGAGAACATAATAGAACCACTCAACTCATCCAGCATGTCATCCAAACGAGGTATAGGGTGACGATATCGAATGGTAATATTATTAATAGCTCGACAATCAGTACACATGCGCGAAGAACCATCTTTCTTAGGTACTAAAATAATAGGAACAGCGCATGGACTAAGAGACTCACGAATATAACCTTTGTCCAATAAACTCTGGATTTGTCGTTGGATCTCTTTTGTTTCTTCAGGATTGGTGCAATATGGCGCACGGTTGGGCAGCGAGGCTCCTGGAATCAAATCAATTTGGTGTTCTATCCCACGAATAGGTGGAAGTCCAGGTGGAACATCTTGTGGAAAAACATCCATGTATTCCTGCAAAAGGTTAGCAACCGCAGGTGGCAAAGAAGGAGGCATATCCTCAAATGAAAACAGAACTTCTTTACAAACAATGGCATAACATGGAGTAATATTAACATCAATTTCAGCAAGATCAGATTTGCTAGCAAGTAAACAAGGATTCTTCAAACGAATTTCAGTAGCATGGTTAGAATCAGATTTAGAAGAATGCTTAGGGGGTACAAAATCTGCAGCAACAATCTGATTCTCACTCTTATGTTTGTCATCATTTTTTAATCTACTAGCTCTAGCAAGATCATCTTTCAAAATTTGTTCCAGAGTCATGGGTTTAAGTCCAATTTTCTTGCCAGCATGTGTAAGAGAATACTAATTAGTTTTACCATTATGTACAGATTCTCTATCAAATTGCCATGGTCTACCAAGTAACAAAGAACAAGCTTGCATAGGTACAATATCACAATCAACAAAATCTGAATAAGTACCAATAGTAAAATGCACGCGTGCAGTTCTTGTTACCTTGAGCTTACGGGAGCTCTCAAACCATTGAATGTAATAGGGATGAGGTCGTTGTCGTGTGGGTAGAGCAAGCTTCTCCACCATGTCAATACTAGCCAGATTGTTACAACTCCCTCCATCAATGATGATCTGGATAGCTCTCTCCTTAACAACGCCTCTTGTTTGAAACAAATTGTGGCGTTGATCATGCTCGGCTTTGCTCAATTGCACACTCAAGACACGTTGTGCAACTAAACTCTTGTATTGATCAGCAGTCTCAGCCCCCATTACCTCCATCTCCTTGTCAGAATCAGAATTGGCACCATCATGTGCCGCAATAAATGCCAATGTATCATCATCAAAATCACTCGCAGAGTCATATTCGACATCTTCAAGCACCACCATTACACGTTCGGTTCTGCATTCTTTTTCGATGTGACCAAACCCAAAACATTTGCGACATTGAATGTCGCGAGTCTTCCCCGTGGAGGCCATGGAAGAAGAACTCCATGTCGGACCCGTAGATGGTGATGGAGCAGGAGCAGGTGGCGTTCTTGACGTCGGCGTGGTATACCTGGAGGTGGAAGGACCTGGTGCATCCCCACGAGAAGGTGGAGCTGATTGGCGCATAGACCATGAAGGAGTACGACCTGCAGAATTATTAGCTCTTCTCCATGATGGTTGATGATCCTGCACTTCAAGTTCAGCTTTGCAAGCAAGGTGAAATAAACGAGTAATAGTGTTGTACTCCTTATAGTCTAAAATATGCTGAATCTCCTTATTTAAACCACCAAAGAAATGTGCTAGCATAGCTTCATTATCCTCGACAATACCACAATGAATCATGCCCGTTTGTAACTCTTGATAATAATCTTGTACGGAATTTTTGCCTTGTTCTAAACGAGCTAATTTTTTAAGCAAATCCTGTTGATAATGTGGAGGTACAAAACGAGTACGCATGGCATGTTTTAGACCAAGCCAAGTAGCAGGAATATTAGCATGATTGACGCGACAATGTTTAGACCACCAGATAGAAGCAAAATCTATAAATTCACATGTAGCAGCACTAACACGCAAATGCTCAGGGTAGCGTAAACATGCAAAGTGTTGCTCTACTTCTAATTCCCAAGTAAAATATGCATCAGGATTATATCTACCCTCAAATGGCGGAATATTTAATTTCAGCTTGGCCACATGTTTATCATCACGTACCGGACGCGGAGGTGGACGAGCGTTGCGGTTGTATTGCCGTGGACGGCCAGGTGCAGGTTGTTGGACCTCGTCCTCCTCGAGCTCGTTGTCATCTTCGAACTCATTTTCCCCCTCGTCAGGAGCATATCCATCCTGGGTGGCCGCCTCCGTAGCGGCCGCAGCAGCTGCCGCGGCTATAACGGTACCCGCAGATGGCGGTATGAGAGGAACTCGGCGAGCACGTGGTACATGGATGCCCGGCTGTGGCAGTGGTGGTAAACGGGCCAGGACTTCCTAGAACTGGGTGTCGAGCTTGGTGTTGAAGGATGCCTCAAGACCAACAATCTTGTCAATCGCATCAGAAAGCTTGGAATCAACATCACCCAAGCGTGTTTCCACATCTTGTGCATGCCCCACCAACAGCCGAGTGAAGTGGGCATGCAACTCTGCATTAGTCATCTTCTCCGGATCAACATCATCCTTCGTGGTTCCTGTCATGGTTAGCGTAGAAGCAAGCACAAATATATATACCTACGCACTACGGAATATGGTGGAATCACGCGTAATCCGTCAAGCGGTATACAAAGCTCTTACAAGTTCTTACCAAACAGGAGGAAGGTGATATGCAACCAGCAAGGATCAGCGACTCCCAAAATTGCACAAAGCAATTACCAGGTGTCGATACAAAGCACGTGCAGAAATATGTGGAGCTGTAGGAAGGCTTATATGGTAGCAAAAACACAGCAAATATCAAAACTGCAATGCAATGTTGAAAGAATGCTCAACCATGGTATTGTGCTAGTCCTAGGCTATACCGTGCTAGAGACGCGAGCTGAGAACACTAAGAAAGTCATGGCGTGGCACAATAAGCAGAAAGAAACAGCTCCAAAGCAAGATATAAGTGAAGATCCGCAGGAATTTTCGGGTCCGAAACTTCAGAGGGCAAAAACTCGGCCTTCCCGGCCTTTTTTGGGCGTTCTGAGTGTCGCACAACGACAGTTAGATAGATCTTTTCGTGCTGAGCATTTTGAGTGGTCGCACGTCGAAAACGGAGTTCGTATGCAAAAGTTATGGCCAGTTGAAGTTTGTTGTCGAAAACCGTCAAAAACTGACGAAACTGTCCAATTCGGACTAAATTCGGACTGGACTAGTAGGCACGGGTCAACCCGACTTGGATGCGGATTTGAATTTTTTTTTTTGACTGGCGACCGAAACCTAACTCACGGACTCTGAAAAAGGCACGGATGAAATTGGGAGGAACGAACAAAATCTTATGTGAAGGCGGTGGCGGAAGTATATGGCGTGGTGGTGGAAGGATATGGTGGAGCAGTGGTGCAAGCGTGCGGCGGCGGCGGGACTATGGTGATTCGAACTCGAAACTCTAAAGGAACAGACACTAAGACCAGCAGCTCGACACGCGGATGCAGACACAAATTCAACGATGCAAACTGAAAAGACAATGCAAAGGCTCGGATGGTTTATGGGACGAGATGATCTAAACCCTAACTGTATTTTTGGCTTTTTCGTGGTTTATAGGTATGAACACAGATGCAATCTAAACTACGAAAACAGTAAATCTCACTGAGCAACCTGAAATCTGATACCACTTGATAGGGCGAAGGTGTCCGATCTTTCGATGAGATCTTGATATGTCGATTTGGTGGGTGGAGTTCGTGCTTGACGATCCAACTACACATGCGAAGCTCGTGCGCCAATGCAATCGCTAGGACAATCTCTGGGAGTTACTGATCTTGCGGATGCACGATCAGCCTGACCAACGAGGGTCTTAATTCCTACCTGAAATCGAGAACAAGTAAGAACTAATACTGCAATCAAGATATTGCGGATGAAAGATGTATGCTTTATTCAAAAGGTGGGATTCCGAATAGGCGGTCTTCTTCTGGGCGATTGGCCTCAAAAGTCAAGCTCGTAGTTGCAGCAATGGCTAACTTTAGTCTAAACAAAATCCGAGTTCTAATGACGGCTACGGGGGGTATTTGAGGAGGAAAAGGTAGGGGTGCGAGCAGCCATGGGTATGGTGGTCGAACGGAACCCTAACAGGCCTTTTCTCCTCAAATTCGAACTCCTAAAAGTGGCTGTCTTATTTGCTGCGAAAATTACATGGGCCTGGCCCAAAAATAAAAGTGACGCAGCACCATATTTATCTAAGGACGAATTTATGAAGTAGTTCTTTGTATATTTCGTCCAAGTCTTCATCCTTCATTATGGTGGCTTCAAAATTCTGAAATCTCCACTCGTGGCATCTTCTTCAATCCTCAAACGCTTGCTGCCATCTCCATGCACGATCATGCTCCAATGCTTGTCCCTCTCATCCATGCTAGGTCCATCATTCCTAAGAGTAACAAACATATCTGATTTAGGCAGCATCATATTCTCATGTATGTGAGAAAGAGTTCCAAGAAACGAAAGTACCTGATAGTTAAGTTGCTTGGCACGAGCTCGAGTGATGGGTCCTTGTATGTGTTCCGCTGTAGGTGCAGCGGTTGTATCAATAGATGGGATGTCCTCATCATATCTCATCCACGAAGTCATCCCAGGAGGAGCGTATCGACAACGCAATCCCAAAACAGGGGTGGATGAGAAGAACCTGTGGAACGCCGCGCAGCTGTGCCACTTCTACCCTTAGAAGAGATATAATTTCTTTCCCCTCCCTCTCTCTATAACTAGGCGTTGGCAGCAGTCCACGCTCAACATTGTGCCTTTGGCACCAATCAATAGAGTACAATTCCTCACATCTTGAGTCGACACTTACATTAACCCACGCTTGGGGGCTTCGCCTTAAAACTATTCGACCCACGCTCGGGGGCTTCGCCTTAAAACTATTTGACCCACGCTCGGGGGCTTTGCCTTAAAACTATTCGACCCACGCTCGGGGGCTTCGCTTTTCGACCTATGCTCGGGGGCTTCACCTTTCAACCCACGCTCGGGGGCTTCGCCTTTCGACCCACGCTCGGGGGCTTCACCTTTCGACCTTCGTTCGAGGGCTTCACCACGAAAACTTTCAACCCAGGATTGGGGGTTTCGCCCTAAGGACCTATTTCGACCCACTCGCGTTCAAAGAGTTCACTCCACATACAATCGGCGATGTGTCATATGAATTCACAGAGTATGTACAATACACATTTACAGTTTACATCAAAAGATCCGCCTAAGCTACTGGAAGATTCTGGGCTACTCTCTCCTTGTCGCTCTCATTGATAATCTGCGCTGCTATACAATCGGCGGCTCACCCGCAAGCAGTATAATGGGCGGTCATGTCAGTACGACCGCTAGGCGTCGGGGGTAATCTCCTCACCAACTCCATGTCGACCTCCGGATAATGGATTCACACGAAGGACAAAGCTACAAGAGCCCCACATCGAAGGTTCTGGCGGACGAAGCGGTAGATGGCTTCCCTATCCTCGAATTGTCTCAGCAAGTCAGGAAGGCCGCTTGGTTGATCATTCATAGGAAACATCACCTGATGAACAGTCACCAGAGCCGCATGACACGTCTCAGCCAACGCTCCGGCCTAGGAAATTTGATCCTGGAGCACAGTTAATATCTCAGCCTTCGATTGATCAGCCTAGAAGTTATCTACGACCGAATTGGCATGCGTCTGAGCCACACTCAGATGCACCTTAACCCGACGAGCCTCAACCTTGTCATCAAGGCACGCATCAGTGTTTCACAAAGAAGCGATCAACAAGAGCAGGCCAGAAAAAATACATCACGAATAAGAGAGTACTTACAGTTAATCGCTTTGCCAAGACTGGTTATTTCACCAAGAAGGATCCCTCTGCATTGGCAGGCCGCGAAGCTTTTGAGAGAGCAACATCGACCTGAGCGGTAACCCATTTCAACTCCTGCTGGGTACACCTCAACTGGTCTCGCAAGGACCGGATCAAAGATAATTCGCCTGTAGAAGGCGCTCGCCTTTCGACGGCAGATGAAGGCGATTTCTCGGCTGAGGAACCACCAGCTATCTCATAGGAGACCGGCCAGGCATCAGACCCTGCGCGCGTACCCTGCAGATGAGACACACAGTTATACAGAAGAATCAAAATCATAGCACATTCAAGCATCGACAACCTCAAAAGAGGACTCAACAGTCAAATGCGCGGAAGAAACAAAGATTCATACATCCACCATAGATTCGGATTAACGATACATTGTCCATTACAAAAGAGAAAGCTTCATTCTTGAAGCTCCCTAGGTGGAGCTGCCTGCGGCTCTACCGGATGATGCGCCCTTCGCGCTGCGCCTCTGCTCTCACGCAAGCTTCTTCCTGGCATTCCTCTCGGCCAGGAAGTGCGCGAGGAGGTTGGATAGCTCACGAGCTCCCTTGAGGCAGTCTTTGGGAGAATTGTCGCGGTCGTCCTTGCCCTTTGGGTAGGTGCCCGTGATCTTCTCGAAGTCGCATTCGACCCCATGCATCATCATCATAGAGAAGACAGACTCGTAGCCGATGGTTACCTATCGATGCACCGCATCAACGAGTGGGTCTTCACCATCCTCCTTTAGCGCCAAAGCCTCGAGGATGCCCTCCATCGTTGTGCTCATCGATTCTGGTGCAGACACATCCCGAACGCGCTCAAGCGTCGAATGCATCTTCACCAGGAGACTCCGCACATCTTGGCAGATGCGCTCTACGGTTTCGACGCTGGCACCCAAGCCAATGGGCTCCATTGTCATTTCCACGACATCCAACTCAGCAGCAACTACAGGGCAACAAAAACGTGGTCAGCAAAAAGGAGTACTCTGGCATATCACAGTACAAGCAAAGCATAGGCTTACTGCCCAATGAGTCAATGGCAGTCTGGAGGCACTGTCAAAAACTCTCCTCCTTCAATTCGGCTTTGGCTTGGTGCTTGTCATGCAGCTCTTGAGCCTTCGCTTGGTCAGCTTTAAGCTAGGTAACTTCAGCAGCCAGACCGCCGACTCGAGTTTTCAGCAGAGAGTTATCAGCGGCGAGGCCATCAACCTGAGCCTTCATCGACAACTTGTCGGCAGCAGTTTGAGCAGCGACTCCTGACCATCCCAAACACAAGTCGATATGCCAGCAAGCAAAAAATTTCAAGCACAAAACATAAACTGTACACAAAAGAGTCACTTACAACGAACATCGGCCAGCTCAGCAGCTAGACGTTTGTTTTCCTTCTTTATTGCAAGGTAGTTCTTACAAACGTTGGAGAGGTTTTTGACAATAGGCTGCATCAGAGACATCGAAAGAATCAACATATAGACTCTGGATTAGAGGGCAAGCCCAAGTGTAAACACTTAGACTCACCCTCGGGGGCTACTGATGGGTGACACTCAATAAACATAGTACGAAATTCAGGGTCGATGCTTCTCTCTTGTGACTCAGCAGTTTGCTCGAGGGCGGCATCGTGATGCTGAATCTGGAAGTGGTCCTGATCATCTAAACTCCCGGAGGCCTCATCGTTCGAAGACCTGAAGTTTATGAACAAGTTAAGCGCAGTAAAGTCATACAGAGAAATATTCGAGATCAGTTAGAAATGTACTTACGAAGCATCGACGCTGAAGATTGGAAGAACTTTCTTTCCAGCTTGAGGAGGAGGGCGACTGTTGAGAGGTTTTGCAGGAATGGCCGGACCGTCATCTTCATCAGAAGAAAAGTCACGGCCATCAAAGTCTTCTGAATCCTCCATCCTGTCAACTTTGGCGACATTCTTACGCTTCGCCGAGGCGCGCGATGTCGTGGGAGCGATGGAGGCCGATTCTTCTGGCGCCTCGGCAAACTCACGCCTGGGGAACTCGCCCCCTTCTTGTTGGGGTGGGTAGCAGCAGGCTATGTCAATGACCTGAGCAAGAAACATCGTGTCAGTTTGCAATTCCCAGTGAAAGGATTTATCGAGCATCAAATGAATTCGATCAAAGAACAGTAGACACATACCTCGGTGCGGGGATGAGATTTACGGAAGGCTTCCATGCCGAAGTTCTTTGGTACGACCGTCCTCTTCATTAGAGAAGTGACGGTGTGCACTCCATTGTCGATTTCGGCTTCCCTCAGCTCATCGGAAGTGAATCGGGTCGAGTCCCGATGGTCTATATAATCCCACATGCAATGTGCCCGAGCGTCAAGGGGTTGGATCCGGCGCTCGATGAAAGTATGGATCAACTAAAGGCCAGACACCTCTTTTTTGGGTGTGGCTCATAGCTGCCAGATCTTCTCCATCAAAGGCTCCGTAATCGTCATTTCTTCTTCATTCAGCTCGTGCGCCCAAGACGCCCTGGGCCAAAGGGCGTTGGTGGGGCGAAATACTTCAAGTCCGAACTGCTGACCGGTGGCAGGCTAGTCCTTGGCGTAAAACCACCTCATTCTCTAGCCAGGATTGTTCTCAAGCGTCCGCAACTTGAAGTATTCAACTTTGAGGCGCACCGTGCAGTTGAAACCGCCGGTTTGATAGTTGAGAGGGTGCCTAACGACGAAGATTCGCCTCCAGAGCGCCCAATGGGGTTTGATCCCCAGGAAACATTCACACAACATGATGAAGCACGCTATTTGTAGGATAGTGTTGGGATTCAGATCGTGGAGCTGAATCCCATAAGCAAAGAGAAGCTCGTGGAGGAATGGATGCAGGGGAAGAGAAAACCCTCGGAGAAGGAAAGTAAGGAAGATTACCCGGAATCCGGCGGGTGGCCGAGGGATGATCTCTGGCCCAGCGATGTGGACCTCCGCTGGGTCGTCCTTTAGAATGCCGATCTTCACGGCGTTCTGCAGATCTTTTTCCAGAAATTTGGTCTGGACCCAGTGGCCCACGGTCGGCGCGTCGGCATCGGCGGCCTTGGCGCTCATCTTGTCCTTCTTCACGGCGATCGAGGTGGCACCAGCGACGGAAGAACATCTTTTGCCCATGGCGGTGGCACTAAAGTAGGAGCACTCTCAGAACGGGAGCAGATACGCACAGTGATGGCAGGGCGCTAGGAGGAAGACAATGACGGCGGCGGAGTGGGGTAAACAGTTGTTCCCTCTCTCCTTCTTTATTCCAGCACGGAAAAATCCCCGGATCATCCTGGTCGTTTGTTCTGAAGAGGGAATGGTGGTCTGAATCTGGCCGTCCACGTGTTAGCAGCGCGTGAGTTAAGGCTCCCACTACACACGGAAATTGAGGAGGCGCGGCAAATTTTTCTCATCGGCCGTGTCGGACATGTGGTCAAACAAAGTCAATAGCCGATGTGCGTGGCACAGGGCCCACCAGGCGTCTGGTCTTGTCAATGTCAGGCTATCTATGTAATGGGTGGCGTGACAACTCGAAGAAGTGACGCGTCATCCCTGATGTCATCACTGACGATACTTCTTCTTTTATCTAAGGGGAGAAACCTCCTCGAATCGTTACTCTTTCAAGGTATGTATCACCAGAACCTACTGTCATACTACATGGCGAAGTTTCTCGAGACCACCACACCCTTTGCGTAATTCAAAACGCAAGTGTTGTTTTTTCGACTTGCTCTCTTTTTGGGCCTGCAGTGCCCTCTTTTCATTCAAGGTTGGGTTTTGAGATCTTTAGATCAGCTTATTAAGGTCTCCGATGCTGCGTGGGGTGTGATTATCGACCCCTCGAACCGCTCTTCTGGAGTTATTCGACGCTGTCTTATCATTTGAGTTGTGGATTTTTATCCCTCGAATCATTTCCTTTAGGCCAGCAGAGCCGCCTTATCATTCGAGTCGTGGATTTTTACCCCTCGAATCACTCTTTCCAGGCCAGCAGCGTCGTCCTATTGTTTGAGTTATGGATTTTGGTCACTCGAATCATTTCCTTTAGGCCAGCAGCGCCGCTATACTATTTAAATAGTGGATTTTGATTTCACGAATCGCTTCTTTTAGGATTACAACATCTCTATACTCTTCAAATCTTGTAATGCCACTTCATTGTTCGAGGGTGTTTTCGCAGCTCGCCGAATTCATTCATTCAGGCCATCAGTGCCATTATCATGACCAATTATGGGCTTTAGTCCCCCAATTTTCTCTCATTCAGGGCCAGCAGCGCCTCAGCTTTAATTCTGGTGGAGATTCTTGCTCCTCGAGATCCCTTTTCACGCTTAATGATATGGGCACGAAGGAGGAGGTGAAGCCTAATTTCAGGACTCCACCAAGATAAGGGAAGCTCGTTGTAGATTGGCACGCCAGGACGACCTACGATATGTAATAATTAGTCTAAGGTTGTATCAGCAATTTATATTCATGTTTATGTTATTTCGTAGCTAGGTCAAGTTGTGGGCCACTTAGGGTTATTGGTGTTTTGGGTTTGGGCATGTCCAAGCCCAACAGTTTTCTGGCCATCTATATAAGGAGGCCAGCAGTCTAGAGTTTAGGGAGCTTAGTTGTTTAGAGTTAAACTATCGTGTGGTGTTCCACCATGTATCATCCCTTTGGGAAAATGGCGCTGCCGTGTTTATCAAATATATTGTTGTGAAGGTTCTTGTGTTCATCAAGGATTATCAGGCTCAGGTTTGAGGCGTGTTGATTATCTTCACGTTGTTTGCTAGATTCGTTCCTCTTCTTCAGGTGACGTTCTTCGCGTTGTTGGAAGATTTCTATCCTGGTAGACTCGTTGTGAAAGATCGGGACAAAACTCCAAGGATCACCGGCGTGATCCTTATCATGTGGTATCTGATTACTGGGTTTATCACCATGAGTATTTCAGATTAATTATTCTCTAGATTGTTTTTTGTTCGAAGAGTTTTCAGATCCTTGGTATTGCATCAATCGGAACCTGTTCCGCCAGATTGATTTTTCAAGTCAAAGCGGCGAGCAGACCATCAATCTCGTGTGGATCAGATCAGATCTTTGTATTGCTATCAAAGAAAACAACCGAGGCAGACTGCACGCCTCGAGCGAGTCCCTAGCTCGCCTCACACCTGGGAAGACTTGGCCGCCGGTGCTTCCTTCTAGGCCCGATTGAAGGCTCCCATCAATCCCAAGTCAGATTGGATCGGGATCGATCAAACTGAGACGAGGCCAGCCTTGCAGGTTTCCAGATCCGATCAGCAAAAAAAAGGGACAGCGATCGCTCGCGTGACCACGGAGAGTGTCTGCCCCCTGGCGCCCCGCGCCTGCATCTCGTGTGTGCCTCACCCATCCCTATCAGCTCTCAGTTACGTCTGTTTTGCTTCAGTTTGCACAGGATTTGCAGATTTTTGTGTGACAGATCACTAGGAGTAACACAAGATATTTCGAATCAGTGGGATAACATAGTACTACAATGGATTCTTTTCCGGGTGATTATTATGGCTATAGGTGTCGCAGTGGCAAGAAATCTAGCGATATTTCAATGACTATCTTGACCTGCTGGATGGTGTTTTAGCATACGATGAATATGAGATCAATTGGCAACTGACCAACGATGCAACAGCTGAAGAGTTTGAGTCATGGGAACGTCGTATGCTATAGGGTTTTTACAGATGTGCTACCTATGATCACAGCATGAATGATTCTACACGTTGGGCTCTTGTAGACCGACGCGTGGATGATAAGCTATATAGTTGGTGGCATAAAGCGTTGCAGGAGAAGAGCATTACCTCTGCAACTTGGGCGAATTTTAGGAAATTTCTACGAGAGTGCTTTATACCTTATAGTACCATGGTTCCTTCTCCAAAGCCCATGGTAACCGTAGAAGTAATTAAGCAGCCACCCAAGGTTGTGCATGGGATAAAGGATGTTGGCAAGAGCATAGCTCCTATACCGAAGGTCGCGACAGCTGTGACTACTCATGAGAAGTTGATAGATGTTCCATTGCCGACAGTTAGCACGGTGGCAGCCACAAATTCTGAATTGTCAGCGGTTGATGTTGTCAAGGCTGATGTTGTCAAGGATGTCGTGGAGGAGGTTGTACCATTGAGTGGGCTGAATATGCAACTCAAAAGAGTACATGATGAGACTTGTATGACAGCGGATAGAGGCCAGCGATGGAATTTATTTCAGGCGCAGTGTATAATCAAAGGCAAGCATGCAAGTTGATGATTGACAGTGGTAGTTATTATAATGGCATTAGCAAGTCAGTTGTGGAGGCTTTGGGTTTATCCACATGGCATATTCCCGAACCGAGGCATGTTGAGTGGGTTAATAGCTGCAGTATGCTGAAGATTACTCACAAGGTGCATGTGCCATTTACATTTAATGACTATGTTGATGAGGTGGAATGCGATGTGTTGCCATTGGAGGTGTGTGGGCTATTACTTGGACGTCCATGGCATTATGATCGCAATGCTATGCATGCTGGGAGAGCAAATACATATTCATTTATGCATGATGGCAAACAGCGGACTTTGAAGCCTATGCGTGATGATCAAATCAAGTCCGATGTTGTGTTGGTGGTTCGCAAGGAGAAGTTGCATAAAGCTAAGCCACAACCAGGGCTAGCTAAGATGTAGCATAAGGAGCATGATGCGAAAAGCGTTGGTGGTGATATTGTTTCAGCCAAGCCTGTAGATGACAAGCCAGTTGTTCTTGTTAGTGACAAGCCAGTTGAAGTCAAGCCTCATATTGATGAAGGGAAGGATATGTCAGCATGTGTTCCATGTGTTCCACTTCCAGTTCGTGTTGACATCGGTGTTTAGACCGATGACGGTGGTTCTGATCGTGTTCCGGTGCATATGGTGTCGCGGGTAGTCAGCCAAAGTTTTGTGAGAACACCTCGGAAACGTTTTGTTGGAACAGCGGTACATGTGCACAAAGGCAAGGATGGACATGTTCGTCAGTTGTGTGGCCCAGGCATTACTACATTGCAGGGTCGTGCTAAGCAGGTTCATGTTCAGTAACACAAGGTTCCAACAAGGATTGAGAAGAAGAAGGCGGAGGCGCCTAAGTACAAGTTTATTTGGCGAAGAAAAGGTGTGCAACCACCCAGGGCTGTATCAAGTCGAGCAGGCCAAGAGGGAGGATGTGGTGAGGAAGGCAAGCAAGACTTGAAGACGACGAATATGCGTGGTGCTATTGTTGATATTCCGCCACCCTTTCGAGCAGACCCTCTGATGGCTGGCGTGTAGTTGATGATGATTATGGCCAGGCAGTTGGGAAACTCCAAGCGGAAAGTATGATGAGCACAACGGCAAGTCTTTTCCCTCAGTTAGAAACCAAGGTTTAATCGTTCAGGAGAAGAGCAGACAAACGACTGAAGGTGATGCGGACTGGCTTAGTAACACTCCAACAAGGGCGTCGTTTAACGATACTTGTTGACTCGTCTTTGGCTAGTAGCAACGCGGAACCTGCACACAACACAACCAAGTACTTTGTTTCCAACTTGCGATGAGGTTGTCAATCTCACCGGTTTGCTTGAAACAAAGGGTATGAGCGTATTGAGTGGAAAACAGTAGAAGTATGCAAGTAAAGTAAACAGTGCGAGTAAAGTAAACAGGTGATAGCAATATGATGGAAATAGGACCAGGGTCCACAGTTCACTAGCGGTGCCTCTCCATAAGATAAATAACACATGCTGGGTAAACAAATTACAGTTGGGCAATTGATAGAATAAAGATAAACGTGATATGTCAAGAAGATCACTATGCGATTTACTCTAGGCATTACAACAAAATACATAGACCGTCATCCAACTGCATCTATGACTAATAATCCACTCACGGGGATATCATCCGACCCCATGAGTATTAAGTTGCGAACAACAGATAATTGCATTAAAAAAATTGTGTAAGGTAAACAAAGCATATGCCCTTGAGCATATGAATGTTGTTTTCTCCCTGGTAGCAACAGCACATCTACAACCTTAGAGATTTCTGTCACTCCCCCAGATTAAATAGAGGCATGAACCCGAGCATAAATATCCCCTCTTGGAGTCACTAGCAACTACTCGGCCAAGATAGCTACTAACAATGGAGAGCATGCAAGATCATAAACAACATAGAGATAACATAAGATATATTTCAGTATAGCAACTCAATCATAACACCAATATTCATCGGATCCCAACAAACCAAACATGTAGAATTACATAACGGTGATCTCAATCATGTAGGGCAGCTCATGAGATCTAAACATGAAGCACATGGTGGAGAGGACAACCATCTAGCTACTGCTATGGACCCATAGTCCAAGGTAGACTACTCACTCATCGCTCTGGAGGCAAGCATGGCGATGAAGAAGACCTCCGGTGGCGATTCCCCTCTCCGGCAGGGTGCCGGGAAGAGTTTCTGGACTCTCCCGATCTCAGGTCGACGACGGCGGCCGATCGCGATGTGTTTCTGGAAAATTGATCGGGTACTTAGGTTTTTCCCGTCGGGGGGTCTTTATAGGCGAAGGGGCAGCGTCAGGAGTGGACCGAGGCGGTCTCACACATAGGGGGCGTGGCCAGGGGCTGGGCCGCGCCGCCCTAGTGTGAGGCCACCTCGTGGCCCCACTCTATCTCCTCTTCGGTTCTCTGGAAGCTCCGTGAAATATCTGGACGGCTGGCTTTGGTTTCGTCCAATTCCGAGAATATTTCCTGTATAACTTTTCTAAAACACAAAAACAGCAGAAAACAAGGAACTGGCACTGTGGCAACTTGTTAATAGGTTAGTTCCGGAAAATGCATAAAAGTGCCACGAAGTGTAACGAAACATTAGGCAAATGGTGTAAAAACAAGCATGGAGCATCAAAAATTATAGATATGTTGGAGACGTATCAGCATCCCCAAGCTTAACTCCTGCTCGTCCTCGAGTAGGTAAGTGATAACAAAAGAAATAATTTTTGAGGTGACATGCACCTACACAATCTTGATCATATATGTAAGCATTTGTGAGCTGGGATCATAAGAACTTAAAACATGGGCATGAAAGATATAATTTTGACAATAGAAACTTAGCAACCATGTTATAAACATGCAAATGAACACAAACAAAAGATCATGAAAATGAAACAATGAAAGTCAAACGTGTGTTCAAATCATAAGGAAAAACATATAAATGGTTTTTAGCTTGTCCTTCATGGAGAGCAAAACATAAATGCATAGGACACCTTCAAGTTTAAGAGGGCGACTAGATACAAATAATTTGAGAACTAGTGAAACTAACAATATGAATCAATCAATGAAAACTTTGGGACAATGCACATTATACTCAGAATGACAACTATGCTCTCTTAATGGTGCATAAAGATAGAAGGTGGTGACTCAACATAAAAGTAGAAGAAAGGCCCTTCGCGGAGGGAAGTAGTGATTGCAAGTTTTATAACCTTCAAAAATTATGGTACTTACCGGCTTTGAGCTCTCATTGCCCCCATCATAAGCATCTTGAATGGTTAAAGTTAATGCGAGAACAATTATGATGCATATGCTTGACAAATCATAAGTTGAAAACCTCATGTCCCGTGAATACGAGTACCCAAACCTCATGCTACTTTACTTAGAGTCCCAAACAAGGCTCTTGTCATTATAAGTATATGCGTATCATTGAGAACCGCCAATGGGGTACCTCCGTGCCCGATGACATGGAACAAGCCCACATCAAAATGACAGGACAAGCAGACAATGAACACCTCGACATCTCTTTTATTTACTATTTGTTTAGCTTTTTATTTTGAGATGCGTCGTCGAATATCCACTATGGGCATGCTGCAAATTTCCACCATGAATTATGCATGGCTTAGATTGGCGGCCCAGGCGTTTCCCTAACACATATACAAACTCCATGATCCCCACAAGATTCCCAATTCATTTCACACCGCGGGCATCCATAAACAAAAGATCACGATATCAACTCAAATAAGAAGTGCAATGTTGAAAGCTTGCCCACGACGGCATGGCTAGGCTAGTCTCCAACTTACAACTTGCAAGCATAACAACTCAACATAAGAGACCACAATGTCAATTTTTTAAGAACAAGAAAAAGTAAAGTGTGCCTTCCGGTTCGTGAGAGCTTTACTGACCAATTTTCGCATAACACTGGTAAGAGTTTAATTGAAGAGAAAATAAAAGCAAGTCAAATTTACTTGGAATAGCAAATTGCTAATAGGTATGTATGGTGGACACTTTGGAATACTTGGTTTTTAGGAGTTGGATGCACGAGTAGAGCTCATACTCAGTACAAGGCGAGGGCTAGCAAAAGACTGTGAGCGACCAACTAAGAGAGCAATAATGGCCATAATCATGCAAAGCGACAAAGCGACATTAAAAGAAGCATAAGATGGCATCAAAAGTCAAAAAATAAATGATCATAGAGGCTATTGGCAACTTTGTAAGAGTCTAACATGTGTGAGCATGCGCCAAGTCAACCCAAATAAAGCATCAAGGAGAAAACCAAAATAAAACTTCCAAACGATAAAAACAACGCATGATTCTTTCAAAGGCTCATTAAGCAATCTCAGTTATTTGAGACAAGTCATGCTACAGCAAAACCACTAAGCATACTATCAAAAAGACATTAAGCATGACATGAAAAAGCCTAAGCCGCAGCCTACACAAGCTCCTTCTTGTACCACTTTTTTTTGCACAAAGCTTTTTCTCTTTTCCAACACCATACGAACTTTTTTAATACAACTCTTTTGAGGAAAACCAACATGGTCCAGAGGCAAAAATACACCTTGATAAATAAATATAAGAAGATCTGAACGCAAATCAAGGTGAAAACGAAAACCAAAAGCAGTAGCAGTAGCAGAAAAAGAAGAACACTCGGTTTTTGATAAGAGTGAAAACTAGAGCGTTCTTGGCAAATGAAAAGCAAGGCAACTTCTCCAAAAGAAATTTGTTGGGGTCTAACCATTTATTGCAGCAAACAAAACTAAACTAATAAAGAAAACTAAAACAACTGACGCTCCAAGAAAAACACATAATGCATGAAGCAATAAAAATATAGTGTCTTGAAAGGTGACCTGATTTTTGCCGATGAAGAAGGGGTGCCTCGGGGGCATCCCGAAGCTTTGACGCTTGTACTTCTTGGATATTTCTTGGGGTGATGCATGGGCATCCCCAAGCTTGAGCTTTCGTCCATTCTTCAACTCATCTCATCATTCTCCAATCCCTACACTTAAAAACTTCCTTCATACAAAACTAAACACAAATCTATTAGCAACATTAGTGTAAGCATAACATATAATCAACCTCTTTTGCTTCAGGTTTCAACCCAAAACCACCACATATAAAGTATATACTACTGTAGCAACTTCCCCAAAAGTTCCGTGATCAAAAGAACTCAAAAGAAAGCGATAAAGCGGCAAACACAAATATTGGCAGAAATCTGTTAAAACAGAACAGCTGATAAATGTCGAATTTTTAAGGGGTTTTCTGTTGCTCAAATCAAAAATTGTTCAACTAATGAAAGTTTGGATATAACCTGGGTCATATGCACAAGAAATCGCAGGTCCAAAAGATATACAGAGAATTTTTACAAATTTTTACGGTGCAGCACCGAAAACAGTTTCAGGACAGCAACATCCCCAAATCTTTACCTCACTCAAATTAGAGGCTTCTCTTGGCACAACAATGAAATAAAAATGATAAGGAGCGGTCATTACAGTAGTAATGACTTCCAAGACTCAAATAAAAGAAAAAGTACTGAAAAGAAAATATTGGGTTATTTCCCAAGAGTGCTTTTCTTTAACGCCTTTGAGCTAGGCGCAGAAAATTGCGAATCAAGTAATATCAAGAGATGAAGTGCTAGGGTCAGCGGGTGCCTTACGTCTTCCTTTCTTACCTTTGCTCTTGACTCTAGGAAAGACATGGCTATTTCAAGGTGGGGAGATAAATCTTATATTGCCTTTTCCCACATCAATGACGGCGCCCAGGAGCTTCAGTAGGGATCTTCCAAGTGTGATTTGTCCTTTTCCTACACATTCAATAACAAGATAATCAGTAGATATCATTCTTCCTAGGACTTTTGTAAAAACTCCTTCAGCTATTCCAATGGGAAATATAGTGGCATTGTTAGTAAGAGAAATTCCTTCTCCCCCCTCAGAAAGCTTCCAAAGACTCAAAGATTCATAAACATCCTTTGGCATAAGACAAAATTCAGACATAATATCACAACGAGCATGAAAGGTTTCACCACTAATGGTGATTTTTACCATAGGATACCAACTCGAAGGTTCAGAATTTGTTGGCACATAATCAAAATGTTGGCGCAAAGTATTGTAGCAAGTGTTCAAACTAGCAGTGCGAGTCTCAAGAGTATCAAGTCTATTAAAAATGCACACAAGAGAGGAATCAAAATAGGTTGGCATGCTATAAATTGTAATCAATTTTTTTATAATATTGAAGGCTTGATCTCCATCACAATGAAGGAAATCTCCTTCTGCAGTAGCATCTAAAGCATATCTATAACGAAGAGCAAGTCCAAAGTAAAAGCTACTAAGAAGCAAACTCAAGGTCATTTTAGGTTCAGTTTTTCCATGCCAATCATAAATTCTAGACCAAGCTTCTTTAAAACTTTCCTTATCCTTTTGTTTAAAAGTGAAAATCATATCCTCGGGCGACATAGTAGTAGCAACTGAACTAGACATAATAAACAACAACAAAGGATTCTATTTTTTTGGGTTTTTGATAAAATGATGCAAGTAAAAATAAATAAAGTAAAGCAAAACAAATAACAAAGTAAAGGATGTGCGTGCGAAAAACTCCCCTTGCAGAGGTCTTCCACTTCTTCCCCGGCAACGGCGCCAGAAAAGGGCTTGATGGCTGGCGTGTAGTTGATGATGATTATGGCCAGGCAGTTGGGAAACTCCAAGCGAAAAGTATGATGAGCACAGCGGCAAGTCTTTTCCCTCAGTTAGAAACCAAGGTTTAATCGTTCAGGAGAAGAGCACACAAACGACTGAAGGTGATGTGGACTGGCTTAGTAACACTCCAACAAGGTCGCCATTTAACGATACTTGTTGACTCGTCTTTGGCCAGTAGCAATGCAGAACCTGCACACAACACAACCAAGTACTTTGTTCCCAACTTGCGATGAGGTTGTCAATCTCACCGGTTTGCTTGAAACAAAGGGTATGAGCGTATCGAGTGGAAAACAGTAGAAGTATGCGAGTAAAGTAAATAGTGCGAGTAAAGTAAACAGGTGATAGCAATATGATGGAAATAGGACCGGGGTCCACAGTTCACTAGCGGTGCCTCTCCATAAGATAAATAACACATGCTGGGTGACAAGGGTATAGCTAATAGAGCCCGTTAGTTGAGTACCCCTAAGGCCCGTATAGCTAGGCCCAATTGTAATGATAGTCGAATACGAGTCTTTACCGTATGTCGATATTGTAATCTGTATCGGACCCTACCCGATCCTCGAGACCTGGTCACCTATATATAGGGGCCAGGAGGGGACGGTGTAGGTCAGATTGAAAGCAAGCCAGGTTAAACACCCAAGTTTACTTTTGACACACACCTATTTCGACTAACTTTACCTTCGAGTTCATCCGATGCCCTATCTCCCCGATCCTAAGTCCTTCATCCAGGACATTTGTCGAGTTAACCCTCGTCAATTGGCGCCGACCGTGGGGACCTGGGCGTCGGAATCATGAATTCGACGGCTTTTTCGCTTCTAGCCAACAGCAGTTCAGAACTTGACGGAAGCCAAGAGATGGAATTAACCATTGGAACTTTGAGCATCATCGTTGGGCCATCGGGTTCATCCCGCCTCTCGGATTCGATGAAACCAGATCCGTCGGCAAACAAGCCCGAAACAGAAGAAACATTGGAATCACCAGAAGACTCTTCCAGCGAGGTAAACTCGCCGGTCAGTTTCGACAAAACACCAATCGTAAAAGGCGACAAAATTTAGAAAAATTTCGACTCAGAAGAAAGAGCGTGTCAGACGCACAACAACGCAAAGGACTTCGCCGTGGGAAGCAGCGGCGTCTCCAAGGTACATCAGTTATGCGTCATTATCACTGAATCAGAAGAAGAAAACAATAGCGAAGGAAATAAGAATGTCGACAGGCAAGTCGATAAAGTAAAAGATCACAACAAAAAGGAAAAGGAGAAAGTCCATGTCTCGGCTGGTGAATGGAGGATGATCAAGTCAGCTATCAACCATGGTACAGAAATACCCAAAGGATCGAGGAGAGAAGTACTAATGGGATATCAGTATGCATTATACCAGCACAGGAAGAAACTAAGGGAGGAAAGAGACATGGTTTTTCAAGACAATAACAGTATAGTAGGGGAGGAATACTGGGAAGACTACAGTGAAGACTCAGAATACAGCAGAGAAAGGCGTGGAGACCCAAAACACAACAGGGGGGCGACAGCATGCGGTAGAAAAGAGGCATACTCAAGGAGCCCTACCCCGCAGCTAGAAGAGGAGGAAGATGACTTCATACAAAAAATGCCAGAAGCAGCACTAGTAGCAGCACAAGCGTATTTACTAGCTACAAGACCAGAACCTAGGGACCCACGAGAAGACATGCACCGAGCCGCGATACGAAGCCTCGGAATAGTAGAAGGAAAGATTAGGGAACAAGGTCCAGAGAAAAAGTCGACAAGCTGCAAGGGAAATCGAAAGGAGAAGTGCAGATACAATCTCAAAGATAACGAGTATAGCGAAGCATCAGAAGAGAAAAAGCGACAGAAAAGGAAGGAGGACGCAAGAAGTATAATAGCACAAGCTCGAGTAAATAAATCGCGTCACGCTTGGAGGGAAGAGAACTACGAGGACGACGATAAAGATATGGGTGCGTTATGCTTTACCCGCAGGGTTCGCAAAACACAGGTACCCAAAGGATTCAAATTACCACACGACCAACCTAAGTATGATGGGTCGCAAGAACCTACCCTATGGTTATCGGATTATCTGCAGGCAGTGCAGATATTGGGGGGAACAAAGGCGACTGCAATGCAAAGTTTGCAGCTGCACCTCACCGGCGCCGCACGGTCCTGGTTGAATACACTACCCAACGAATCCATCGGAAGTTGGGGGGAACTCGAAAGTCAATTCACAAGAAATTTTCGTTCCACCTACAAGCGCCCAGCATCACTGGAGGAAGTTAAAACATGTGCGCAGAGGAAAGGTGAAACGCTACGTTCTTATATACAACGCTGGAGTATAATCAAAAACTCAGCAGAGGACGTCTCCGACGAACGAGCAATAGACGCCTTTTTGGCCGGACTTCGTCGCTCAGATCTCGTGGAAGAAATAGGAAGAACAAGACCTACGACAGTAGCCAAGCTAATAGAACAAGCCAACAAATTCGCTGATGGAGAGGACACGTATAACAACAAAAGAGGATGTTCACCAGAAGTCGACAGAATAAGCAGACAGAGGAGACGAAACCGCAGCAGGGATAATCAAGGAAGGCAAAATCAGGTAGCCGCGGGTTACGTACTAGAAGAAGAGGAAGGATATGAAAGCAGGAGGTTTCAGGCAAAAGGAGTAGAAAAATCGAGATACTCCGGCCCTTCGGCCGAGGATATGCTATACGAACCTTGTCGAATCCACTACGCTTATCTTGACGGGAAAAGAGTCTCAAATCACCAGATGAAGGACTGCAGAACATTCCTAAGGTTACAAAGCGCCATGGGCTCAAAACAAGAAGGGAGGCAAGGAGAAAGATACAGAAGTCAAGGATATCAAATGCAAAAGCTAGCAAGGCACTTAGAGTCAAAAGTATACATATCAGGCATGATTCAACCGGTGCCCAAGTCAAAGAAAGAGCGAAAGAGCATATCCAGGAAAGTCAACCTAGCAATATCATCACCGCCAGCGACCACAGAATACCTACGGTGGTCAGAACAACCAGTCAAGTTCAGCAGAGCAGACCACCCGAGGAAAGTTCCCAGGCTAGGTCACTCGCCTATGGTTTTAAAGGCACAAATAGGAGGGTACGACATCGGAAGAGTGTTCATGGATGCAGGGAGTGGCATAAACTTAATATATGCCAGAACCCTAAAGGCAATGTGCATCTCGCTGACGAGTCTGAAACCAACAGATTGCTCTTTCCACAGAATAGTACCAGGAGCCGCAAACTACCCTTTGGGGAGAATAGAACTCGATGTCTGCTTTGGCAGTAGCGGAAACTACCGAAAAGAGAAGCTGGAATTTGAAGTAATGGACTGGCCGTCACAATATCATGCAATCCTGGGGCGCCCAGCATTTGCAAAATTCATGGCAGTAGCACACTACGCGTATCTTACGTTAAAAGTTCCAGGACCCAATGGAACAATCACAGTACAAGGGAGCTTTGAAGTAGCCAATACATGCGACAGGGAATTCAACAGGATGGCGCAAACCTTCGGCATGACAGCGGAGTACGAGAGGTTAAAAGGAGAAACGGATCACAATGTACTACCCGACGTTGGACGATCCCTGCCAGATCAGGCTTTCGACACGTCTCAGGACTCGAAGAAAATCCAGGTCCATCCTATAGATGCAAACAAGACGACATCAATTGCGGTGAACCTGGATCCCGCATAGGAAAGCGCGCTCGTCGAGTTCCTCCGTGAGCGCTGGGAAATCTTTGCCTGGTGTCCATCAGACATGCCAGGGGTTCCCAGGGAACTCGTCGAGCACGCATTAAACGTAGATCCCAAGGCAAAGCCAGTCAAGCAGCCATTGCAACGATTCGATGAACCTAAGAGAAAGGTGATAGCATCAGAGTTGCACAGGCTAGAAAATGCCGGATTTGTTAGAGAAATCAAAACTTCGAGTTGGGTGTCGAACCCAGTCATAGTACCCAAGAAGAACACAGACGTACAAAGAGTATGTGTCGACTACACATCTCTCAATAAGCATTGTCCAAAGGATCCCTTCCCTCTACCTCGCATCGATCAGATAATCGATTCAACAGCGGGATGCGCGAGGCTTTCATTTTTGGATGCATACTCTGGCTACAATCAGATCAAATTGAAGAAAGAAGATGAAGAAAAAACGGCCTTCATCACACCATATGGGGTGTTTTGCTACCAAGTGATGCCGTTCGGCCTAAAAAATGCAGGAGCAACGTATCAACGGATGATGCAAAGTTGCCTCGGAAGCCAAATAGGGCGCAACATACAAGTCTACATTGATGATGTAGTCATCACCACAAGAGAGGAGAAATCTCTAATCAGTGACTTGGCAGAAACCTTCGACAACCTGAGCAGGTACAAGCTTAAGCTTAACCCGACAAAGTGCTCTTTCGGCGTATCAGCAGGACAACTTTTAGGGTTCCTGGTATCAGCACGAGGAATAGAGGCGAACCCAGAGAAGATTCAAGCAATTTTGACAATGGGGAAACCAACGAAACTACACGACGTACAGAAACTTGCAGGACGCGTCGCGGCACTAAGTCGCTTCGTTGCTCGACTAGGGGAGAAAGTGCTTCCTTTTTATGCACTTATGAAGAAGTCCGGCGATAAATTCGAGTGGACAGAAGAAGCAGACGGAGCATTTGCACAGTTGAAAAAAGTGCTTTCCACGCCACCAGTGCTGGTCGCACCAAAAGAAAAAGAACCACTGCTATTGTACATCGCCGCAACCCATCAGGTGGTGAGTACAGTATTAGTAGTCGAAAGAAGCAAAGAAGGAAAAGCCCACGGCGTCCAGAGGCCAGTATATTTCATCAGTGAAGTGTTGTCCAACAAAACAAAGGTACCCGCACTATCAGAAGTTGGCATACAGTGTCTTCACAACCGCACGAAAACTACGACAGTACTTTACGGTGCACCCAATTATAGTGGTCAACGAGGCGCCATTGTCGAACATATTGAATAATCCTTCAGCAACAGGACGTGTCTCTTTGTGGGGAATCGAGTTATCTCCCATGGACATCACGTACGAAAAAAGGAAGGCGATCAAGTCGCAAGTTTTGCCAGATTTTACAGCAGAGTGGCTAGAGCTGCAGAGCACAGGACCACCAGATTTATCCAGTGTTTGGACAATGTACTTCGACGGTTCTAAAAGAGTCCAAGGCGCAGGCGCAGGAGTAGTGTTGATATCACCTCACGGCGACAAATTGAAGTACGTCTTAAGGATGAGCTTTCCACAGGCTTCTAACAATGAAGCAGAGTACGAGGCTTTGTTGCACAGAATGAAGATGGCTAAAGCATGTGGAGCAACTCGCCTAAAAATATTTGGAGATTCCAACCTTGTTGTCCAGCAAGTTATGAACAGATGCAACACAATCAATGACAACATGATGGCCTACAAAAATTTGTACCATTATCTAGAAGGAACGTTCGATGGATGCGAAGTCTCGCACGTAAGCAGGAACAGTAATGAAGAAGCCGACAATTTAGCAAATATCGGGTCACAGTGTTTACCTGTGCCATCCGGAGTATTTTGGGAGGAAATAGTGGAAAGATCAATAAAAAGTGGAAAAAGTTCGACTACTACAGCAGGCTCGGGGGCTACATCAGAACCAGAGGAGGTCATGATGATAGAAGAAATATGGATGCAGCCATATCTTGCATACATGATGAATAAAAAACTACCAGAAGATGCAGTGGAGGCCAAGAGGATAACTCGAAGATCGAAAGCGTTTGTCGTGTTGCAGGGGAAATTATACAAGAAAAGTATTACGGGCGTTTTGCAGCGTTGTGTAACGCCCCAAGAAGGACAAAAGATACTACAAGACATACACGGTGGAGTATGCGGCCATCATGCTAGCAGCAGAGCAATAGCAGCAAAAGCTTTCCGAGCAGGATTCTATTGGCTAACAGCCATCGAGGACGCAAAAGATATAGTTCGAAAGTGTGAAGCATGTCAAAGGTTTGCATCTAGACCGCATGCACCAGCAGCGGAGTTACAAACAATACCATTATCTTGGCCTTTTGCACAATGGGGCCTCGATATGGTGGGAAAGTTGCACAAATCCTGGCTAGGAGGGCATGTCTACATGCTAGTGGCAGTCGATAAATTCACCAAATGGGTAGAAGCGGCCCCGGTGACAACTCAAGATTCTACAGCAGCAATCAACTTCATCAAGTCAATAGTTTTCCGTTTTGGTGTACCATACAGCATCATCACAGACAATGGGACAAATTTCACTTCAAAGGAATTCAAGAGTTACTGTGAAGGATTAGGGATCAAGCTAAAATTCGCATCTGTGGCGCACCCGAAGACAAACAGGCAAGTCGAAAAGGCCAATGGCCTGATATGTAGTGGGATAAAAAAGAGGCTCCTAGCACCTCTCGAGAAAGCCAAGAGCGCTTGGGTAGAAGAGTTGCCCTCCGTTCTTTGGAGTTTAAGAACTACACCTAACGCAGCAACTCAAGAAACTCCTTTCTTCCTGGTCCATGGCGCAGAAGCCGTGCTTCCAGTCGAGGTTACACACGAGGCTCCAAGAGTGACAGCATATGACGAGACAACATCAACAGAAGCATTGCAAGATGATGTCGATGCACTAGATGAAGCAAGAGATAAAGCATTAGAAAGGGCTACGCAGTATCAACAGAGCCTACGAAACTACCATAGTAGTCGAGTTCGTCCACGATCCTTCGTGGTGGGAGACCTAGTTTTGCGACTCAGGCAAGACAGCCACGGCAAGTTGGAGTCCCCTTGGGTGGGACCTTACATCGTCACCGAAGTAATACCAGGAGGAGCATATCGACTACAAGACAAGACGACTGGGAAAGATGAGAGCAACCCATGGAATGCAGAGCAGCTACGGCGTTTTTACGCGTAGAATGCATATAGTGGTATTAATAAATTCGAGTTAACCTTTTGAACCTAGAACATGAGGCCACAGGTCAGGTTCTTTGGGTTAAACTCGACAAAATTGTACAATTACTACTTCTTCGCCTCGGGGGCTTCAACCATCGGGTCGTACGAAAGGAATTTTTATCGCGACTTGGAAGACTTTTTTCACTGAAAGGTTGTGCAGACAACCCGATAAATATTCAAAAAAACTTGGTTCACAAAGGAACCCGATATTCTTGGTTCACAAAGAACCTGATAGATGGAAAAGCGTACCTCAGAACAATGACTTGTTTTCCTGGTACTAGTAAAAACATCGACATAGAATACGAATATTCATTACAGAGCACATGGCAGCAAGGACATTATCAAACGACATTACATAAAAAGCAAAATCCTAATGGAAGTGGACTTCAGCTTCATATTTCTTCTGGCAGAGGGTGCCGTCGTAAATCTTCACGTCGAACTTCGACGTACCGATGTGGAAGTCGAAGGCCATGAAGAAGCCTTGGTGGATGTCGTGGTCTTCTGCGAACTGCGACCAGCCACCCTTAAAGTACTGCTCGCCGTCGCCATCATACCACACCTCCACCTCGTATGGGATACCACTGCCAGACTGTTCGCGGAGAACCGCCTCTTGCAGTTCACGCCCATCCATGAAGTTGGTAAAATTCAGCGGCAGGCGCTGAATCTCGCGGCACTGCGCCATGGCAATGCAGAGGAAAGAAAAGATTCGGGGAGGCACAGCAGGAGCAGCGGAAGTAGAAGGAGAAGGAGCGACTGGACCTGGAGCAGCGCCAGTCACCTTGGGCTTGTTCTTACTACCAGGTGGGCGGCCGGGGCGACGCTTAGCCAGAGCGGCCGATGATGATCCTGTTGCGGCCGGAGTGGTGTTGTTCTTGTTTTTGCTTCCACGAGGGTGACATCGGCCTCGGGGCGCCACCGGAGAGCCAAGATTCAGACGGGAGCCATCTGCATCAGCCATATAGACAAAGGAAAAAGGAAAACCCTATATGGAGGGAGAAGATGATGCGGCGGAGGAGGAATTTGATTAGGGTTTTTACCCTTGCTAGAGGGTGCTTTATTTATAAGCACATATTATCGGGCCCCCGTGCTAAAGCAAGGCCCGTCAACATATTTTATAATAGGAGTTAAATTCTGCACACATCAGACGATAATATCAAAGAGCAAGAAGAGAAGATTGCGGTTGCACGATATGAAAACCTCGACTCGGGGGCTTGCAAATAGTAGACGTTAACAGAAGAAAGAAGAAATGAACTTTGAGCCTGTGCTTGACTACAAGTATCCAAACATAGCCTCGGGGGCTACTCCCATCGGGAGCGCTGAGCGCGCACCCGATAGAGGATGAGATAATTAATAATGGATATGAAGAAGGATTAAGTATACAAGCTTCGACTATATAGTCGACAAAAATGCAGAGAGATTACTCCCATCGGGAGCGAAGAAGATTAATTTAAAATCTGAATTTCTTTGATTTTATCAGTCAAAAACTTGGCTGCGACATGAGATTCTCGAGTTGCGTTATCGCAATGAAACTCGAATGCCGTGACTTGTCACGAAGGTAAGACCCCGGGATCCGTCCTGTGTGGCCTGGTATACGCACATGGATGCGCTCTGCTGGTATGTATCCGTGTCTACGGCACGAAGAAAATCCTGGTGGACGCACTGGGTACCCTGAGAACCACTGGGATTCATTCTTTGTAAGTCCTAAATGCGGCAAAAGAGTGGGTTTGACCGGTATCCCGAATTCAAATCCAAGGGGATTGAATTTGAAGTAGGTGACAAGTATCTGTTCCGGCAGTTAACTGACCTCTTGATCCGTCAGAGTTGTCAGGCTTGTTCATCAAGACCCCTTGCGAGTAAATTATCATGAATATAAGTCGAAAGACCAAGTCGAAGATTTGAAGATAAGAAGAAGTCGAAGAATTGATCAAGTCGAAGATTAGAAGATTAGAGATTCAACCCGAATCTACAATTCTGATAGAATCTCAGGGGCTACTGATAAGGGTATAGCTAATAGAGCCCGTTAGTTGAGTACCCCTAAGGCCCGTATAGCTAGGCCCAATTGTAATGATAGTCGAATACGAGTCTTTACCGTATGTCGATATTGTAATCTGTATCGGACCCTACCCGATCCTCGAGACCTGGTCACCTATATATAGGGGCCAGGAGGGGACGGTGTAGGTCAGATTGAAAGCAAGCCAGGTTAAACACCCAAGTTTACTTTCGACACACACCTATTTCAACTAACTTTACCTTCGAGTTCATCCGACGCCCTATCTCCCCAATCCTAAGTCCTTCATCCAGGACATTTGTCGAGTTAACCCTCATCACTGGGTAAACAAATTACAGTTGGGCAATTGATAGAATAAAGATAAACGTGATATGTCAAGAAGATCACTATGCGATTTACTCTAGGCATTACAACAAAATACATAGACCACCATCCAACTGCATCTATGACTAATAATGCACTCACGGGGATATCATCCGAACACCCCATGAGTATTAAGTTGCAAACAACAGATAATTGCATTAAGCAAAGTGTGTAATGTAAACAAAGCATATGCCCTTGAGCATATGAATGTTGTTTTCTCCCTAGTAGCAATAGCACACCTACAACCTTAGAGGTTTCTGTCACTCCCCCAGATTAAATAGAGGCATGAACCCACTATCGAGCATAAATACCCCCTCTTGGAGTCACTAGCAACTACTCGGCCAAGATAGCTACTAACAACGGAGAGCATGCAAGATCATAAACAACATAGAGATAACATAAGATATATTTCAGTATAGCAACTCAATCATAACACCAATATTCATCGGATCCCAACAAACCAAACATGTAGAATTACATAACGGTGATCTCAATCATGTAAGGCAGCTCATGAGATCTAAACATGAAGCACATGGTGGAGAGGACAACCATCTAGCTACTGCTATGTACCCATAGTCCAAGGTAGACTACTCACTCATCGCTCTGAAGGCAAGCATGGCGATGAAGAAGACCTTCGGTGGCGATTCCCCTCTTCGGCAGGGTGCCAGAAAGAGCTTCTGGACCCTCCCGATCTCGGGTCGATGACGGCGGTGGATCGTGATGTGTTTCTGGAAAATTGATCGGGTACTTAGGTTTTTCCCGTCGGGGGGTCTTTATAGGCGAAGGGGCAGCGTCAGGAGTGGACCGAGGCGGTCTCACACATAGGGGGCGCGGCCAGGGGCTGGGCCACGCCGCCCTGGTGTGAGGCCACCTCGTGGCCCCACTCTGTCTCCTCTTCGGTTCTCTGGAAGCTCCGTGAAATATCTGGACGGCTGGCTTTGGTTTCATCCAATTCCGAGAATATTTCCTGTGTAACTTTTCTGAAACACAAAAATAGCAGAAAACAGGGAACTGGCACTGTGGCAACTTGTTAATAGGTTAGTTCCGGAAAATGCATAAACGTGCCACGAAGTGTAACGAAACATTAGGCAAATGGTGTAAAAACAAGCATGGAGCATCAAAAATTATAGATACGTTGGAGACGTATCACCCTCACGCATTGGGGACAACGCTTTTTGAAGGGGGGAGGATGATATGGGCATGAAAGAGGAGGTGAAGCCCAATTTCAGGACTCCACCAAGATGAGGGAAGCTCGTTGCAGATTGGCATGCCAGGACGACCTATGATATGTAATAATTAGTCTAAGGTTGTGTCTGCAATTTATATTCATGTTTATGTTATTTTGTAGCTAGGTCAAGTTGTGGGCCACTTAGGGTTATTTGTATTTTGGGTTTGGGCCTGTCCAAGCCCAACAGTTTTCTGGCCATCTATATAAGGAGGCCAGCAGTCTAGAGTTTAGGGAGTTCAGTTGTTTAGGGTTAAACTATCGCGTGGTGTTCCACTGTGTATCATCCCTCCGGGAAAACGGCGCTACCGTGTTTATCAAATATATTGTTGTGAAGGTTCTTGTGTTCATCAAGGATTATTAGGCTCAGGTTTGAGGCGTGTTGATTATCTTCACGTTGCTTGCTGGATTCGTTCCTCTTCTTCAAGTGACGTTCTTCGCGTTGTTGGAAGATTTCTATCCCGGTAGACTCGCTGTGAAAGATCAGGACAAAACTCCAAGGATCACCGGCGTGATCCTTATCACTTAATCTATCCTTGTTTACCCAAATTTCGGTGGCAATATACTAATTCGGATGTCGTATGTCAAATACGAAGATAAGTCCACAGTTCGCAACACTAGATGGCCTGGTAATCGCATCAACCGCGCTCTGCCGAGAGAATTTTCCGTGCCTACGGCATGAAGTTTTGCATCGATGGACGCATCGAGTGCCTCACAATCACTGGGCTTCGACCTAATAAGTCCATGCACGGCATGGGTCGAAGTGGCGCAAGTCCACACGGGTTCGAGTCGGGGGACTCGAATATGAGTAAGCTAACCATTGTTTTTGCGACTATGCAATTAACTGGACCCAGCGTGAGTTCCAGACCGGTTATGCCAATCCCTCTAGCAATAAAATTATGCATCTTCGAGGCTAGACATGAACTTACTCGAATAGCCTAATCACACTAGCGAACTGTTCGTATACATGTTGTGGCTTTCTTGTTTCTACAGGTAGGAACTGGAGGCTTGCTAAACAGCTGAATAAGGACGCGAATTGATGAAGTTAGAGTCCCTGCCATAGTCTTCGACTATCCTAGCCACTCGGGGGCTACTGACGAGGGAATGACCCATGGGTCCTCGATATTAGCCTACCTAGTCTTCGGCCCAAGAAGGACATCTATCGAAAGGATAGCAAGGCCCATAAGCATTATCGTCTAGCGCGGCCCAGAAGTAAGACTTGGCATACGAGGCAAGGCTCGAAGAGACCAAGTCAAATTAGGACTTGATTACGGTTTATTCAAACCGACTTTATCTGTAATTTGCTTGGAGAACAATCCCGAGACCCAACCTTCGCCTATAAAAGGTTGGGAGGGAGATCCAGTAGGGGCGCTCGAACCCTCGAGAGCTCCTCAATATCGGCTAGATCCAATCTACGCCATCACTGTAACCACGCCATTGTAAACACCCAGCAATAAAGTCAGACAAGCAGGACGTAGGTCGTTAACAACAAGGGGGCCAAACCTGGGTAAACCTGTGTTTTCCCTGTGTCGTCTGATCATCGTCGAGTTCGCCGAATCCCACATATGCTCCATGATTCGAAAGCCCTCAAGCATGGGCATTGGCGGGGTTAAACCTCGTCAATGTTGTTCCCTGGTTGTTTTGGCCCTCGAATTAGCATATCCATGTGTATGTATTTTTGTTTCATGCACAACCAGGTAGGAAGGCTGTACATTCAAACAAAAAAATAGGCTAGGTGCTATGTGTGCTGCTCTGGTTGTCAAACGGATTTGGTCCATCAGTACTGCAACCCAACCTTAGGTTTCTTGCTTTTGCCGCAAATAGTGGGTATTCATGATCAGGTGTCTTCCATTGGCTACCATGTGCAGGGTGTCTAAGCATATTTTCATGTTTATTCTTTCTACTCGCATGCCAAGACATGAGCTTTGCCTCCTTTTTATCCGCAAAATAACGCTGCAGATGGGGAATGAGCGGAAAATACGATACAACCTGAAGGAAATATGCCCTAGAGGAAAATAAAGGACTTATTTGCATATTTCATATAGTTCATAATAAATTTAATACTATGCTATAATTATGTCTATTGGAAACATTGATAGAGGTGTGGTATTAAATGATAAAGAATCCCTAGTAAATCTTCTAATTGCTAGTTCATTGTTCAACTTATGATCGAGGTTTCCCGATCATGGTGCATTACGCAAATTGACAATAAGATCATGCCACTGAGTAATGTCATGGTGAACATACCCAAAGTTAGTATTGCAACACAACCGTGTCATGACGTTCACGTTGCGATATGAAGAAAGCGTTGTAACTTAGGGTGTGTTCGGTTCTGGAATTAGGTAGAATGGGATGGGACCATTCTACACGTAGAGCCAATTCTAGTGTTCGGTTGTAGAATGGAATGGAACCAACTAGTTCCACAAAAACAAATATACCCCTAAGATGCGGAAGTGACTCGTTCGATCGAATCGATGGAATCTGGCGGAACGAGGAGCTAAGCATCACCGATGAACACTGTCGTACACAGAAAAAAAAAGACATTGCGTTATTCTCACCACCACAGGTGAGCCCCCCCGAACCCTATCCTTTTCCCCTCACCCTCCTCGAGCGAGTCCGGCGACACTCCTTCTCTGGCGGTGCTCCCTCTCCCTCCCTCTCTGGCGGTGCTCCCTCCCTCTCTAGCGACACCACTCCCGCATCCCCCTCTCTCGCAGCCCGAGGCAGCGGCGGCTGCATGCAGGTGAGTGGTGGCGGAGCAAGCAGGCAGGCGGCGGCGGCTGCTGTGTGCAGGCGAGTGGTGGCAGAGCAGGCAGGCTGCAGCGGCGGGGCAAGCAGACAGGCGGCAGCGGCGGGGCAAGCAGGCTGTAGGGGCAGGGCAAGCACGCCGGCATCGGTGCAAGCACGCAAGCGGCCTCATAGTGAGGTATGGAAGTGGGCTCGAAAAGGCATAAATCCATGAAATTTGATTATTGCTGCATCAAGTCCATGAAAGTTGCTAGCATTATATGCTATGTGTGATGCTGTCCAATATTTCAACATGTTATATTGATGAAATAACACTTTTTGATGCAATTGTTTTGTTCTATTGTGCATTTTGGTAATTTATGATAGCATGAATGCATTGTAGATGGGCAAGATGATGGATAAAAGGAAAAAGATGATTAGAGGAGCTGCTATTTTTGTTGCTTTTTCTGCAATTGTGGTTGTTGTTCATGCTATAAAAAGAAGAGAAGAGCTCGTATAAGCTATGGTCCAATGCATGAAAGAGATCGGTAGCGAATTGAATATCTCAATAGTAAAATCTGGCAATGCGATGTCACATGTAGAAATATGTTCAGATTTGAAGGAGCTCATTTCTTTAAACTTTGTAACATACTGAGGGATCGCAAGTTGCTAGAAGATAGTGTTCATTTAATGTGGAGCAACAAGTGGCAATGTTTTTGCACACCGTTGGACATAACCTTCGCAATAGAGTTGTGGCAACAAACTTTGGTAGATCATTCTCGGCAATCAACATATATTTTAAGCGCGTCCTTCATGCCATTGGTGAGCTATGCAATGAATATATTAGGCCACCTTCATCAGAGACCCCAAAAAAATTGCAGGAAACCCTCGGTTTGACCCATATTTTAAGGTATTTGCTGAAACTATTCCTTAGCTATTTAGGATACACTTCATGTCATTTAATAGTTCTCACTACATAGGATTGCATTGGAGATATTGATGGTACACATGTGAGAGCTTCTGTTACAAAAGATGTGGAACATTCTTTTCATGGTAGGAAGGCATTTGCTACTCAAAATGTGATGGCGGCAGTAGATTTTGACTCCCGGTTCACATATGTGTTGGCTGGTTAGGAGGGGACAACACATGATGCATTAGTTTTAGCTGATGCATTAGCCCGTGAGAGAGGCTTACAAGTACCACAAGGTGATAAATTAACTTAGATATGATTGTCCATATGTTGCCCAAACCATTGTCACCATATTATGTTTTATTTTTAGGCAAATACTACCTAGTTGATGTTGGATATGGAGCCAAGCCCGGTTTCTTACCACCCTTCCGTAATGTGAGATACCATTTGAATGAGTGGGGAAGCAATCCCGTCCAAAATGCAAAAGAGCTATTCAACCTTAGTCACTCGTCTCTACGGGTGACGGTAGAGCGAGCTTTTGGATCACTCAAGAGGAGATTCAAAATTTTAGATGATGCCAAACCATTCTTTACTTTCTTGGTACAAGTAGATATTGTTGTAGCTTGTTGTGTTCTTCATAACTATCAACTATCTCAAGGAATTGATTAATTCATTATCCCGGAGTTGACTTGGACCACCCAACCAATCCGGACACAAAGCCAACAAGCAAGAGACCACGGGGACACTGTAAATGGTAGGGAACAAATGGCAAACCAAATGTGGATGGATAGGAAGGCCTTGTATGGTCATTGAGAGTGGCATTCTCCATATATTTCTAGTTCTATCTATGTAATAAAACCATGTATTGAGTTGTGCTACCTTTGTACTCTTTTATTGCAATGAAATTACTTGTTCTTGATGCTCAAAATCACGTTTCCCCTGTTTTTGTTGGCTGGACAAAATGGTACTATTTTATTGGTTCATAACTACTTTTTTTGATACTCAAAATCATGTTTTCCCATGCTTTTGTTGGCTGGACAGAATGGACAACATTGAAACCACCGATACAAGTGTCACCGGTGCAAGCAAGAGCACCAAGGGTGGGATTCATTGGACCAACAGCATGTCCACCATGCATCTATCCTTTTTGGCTGACCTTGTGGCTAGTGGTGCAAAAATTTCAAGTGGTTTCAAGACTTTTCATTACAACCAATGTGCCAAGTTTTTGAATGACCATTTCAAACTATCTTTAACCGGAGATCAGACTAGCAACCATCTTAAGAAGTGGAGGAAGATTTGGGGCAGGCTAGTCCAATTGAAAAATTTAAGTGGAGCTCTATGGGATGAGGATACTTGCACTATTAGGCTCAGTGATGAACACTATGCAGGGCATTGCAATGTAAGTTTGTTCCCTGAACATTTGTGTACATTTTCCTACTCACTTGCATTGTAAATTTGTCTCTTTGTACTTTATATGTTACTCACTTGTGTATTTTTTTTGTAGAACAACAAATCTGATATCCCCTTGTTGAATAACCCAACTGAGCACTATCGTGCAATGGAAACAATTTTTGGGTCAACCACGACTACAGGGAAATATGCCAAGTCTGGGAATGATCCCCTCTCTATTGATCTTGAAGATGAAAGTGAGTTACAAACTTCACCAAGTGTAGGTGAGTCTTTTGCCAAAGCACCACCAAAAAAGAAGGCTAAGATTGTGCACATTGAAGATGATCCATTAGTTACCACTCTCAAAGATGGATTCAAAATGATGGCTGATGCTCTTGCAAAATCTGGTGGAGATGATGATGCTATACCCGATGACTTGTGGGATGCTTTGGTTGCTCTCAGAGGATTCAATGAGGGACATATTGCTCACTACTATGCTCATCTTGTTGACAACCCAAAGATAGCAAAAGCGTTTATGAAGCTTAAACTTGACAACAAGTTGGTTTGGGTGGCTAGGTATGTCGAGAAGACCTTTGGAGTGCTCTATAATTTGAAGTGATGGTATAAACTTCAATTAGGTGATGGACTGTAATGAACTTTAGTATTCCATGGGCTGTAATGAACTCTATTTAGTATGTTTAGGTCACTACTATGGCATTAAACTCGGACATGGTTGAATTTGGACTACTTTTATCACTATTATGGTTATATGATTGAAATATGTATTATGTTTGCTGTCGTATATTTGTTATGCCTGTGAAAATATATTTGTCATTGATATTGCTTAAAATACAAATAAAATGCTGCAGATTTTTGTGTTAGTACGTGTGTTACATTGTGGGAGGTATCCTCACCATATGCATGGAAGAGGTGAGCTGAACCAAATTTCAGCCATTCCATTCCCCGTTTTTGGTCCTAACCGAACAAAAGATGGAACCATTTCATTCCTTTATTTTGTCCAAACCAAACACTGGCATAGAATCGTTCCGTTCCTAAGACATGAAACCATTCCATTCCTTAGCATATAAAATTATATTTAATTACTACTTCTGGAGAAAGCACTAATGACATCACCTTAACTCGGAGGACGTCCGTCCCCAAGCTAGGCCCGCTCGAGCGCCTCGCAAGATCTATCTCACTTGCGTGCATCCATAACTTTAAATTGGTTTTTGACCCGTACTACACGAAGCGGCTCTTTCCCGGGTGACCGTGGCCCCGGTCACCTGTTGACGCACGTCTTTATCATCTGGGCCCCACCTCCTTTACTTACCCTATTATTTTCCTCTCGTTCTTATCTTCTTCAACATGCGTCGACCGCCCCAGCTTCAACTTATCTTCTCCAGCCGTCGTCCAGCGGCCCCTCCCCGTTCTCCTCTTCTCTTCTCCGACCCCAACCTGCTGCTCTTCCCCGGCTGTGTGCTCGATCCCGCTGCCACCAAACGAGCCGGAGTTGGGGCTGACGCGGCTGGCCGCGGCAGTGCCGGCGACGGCGAGGCTAGAGCGTGCCGGAGCTGCCGGAGCCGCGGTTGGCCGCGGCGGAGGCGGTGGAGGCTCGCAATAGACTTAGCGTTGGGGGTGGGGGTGCGGGTGCTGGTGCGCCGTCGCCGGACTTAGGGTTGCAGGTGCAGTCACCATCGCCGGAGAAGAAGGGGTGGTGCGGAGGGCTTAGAGGGATGGCCGGCCGGGCGGCGGCGGACCGGCGGAGGAGGCGGTTGGAGAAGGGCGGTACGGTAAGGCGTCGCGAAGCGCGCCGGCCGCGGGTGGCGGTTGCAGGCGGTTCGGCCGGTGCTGGGGGGCGGTTCAGGCATGGGAGAGTCGCCGGAGGCGGGGCGGTGGTTCACGGCGCTGGCGCTTCTTCATCTTCTCCCTGTCTCCTCCCTTCGTTTTCGTCCCGACAGAGAACACACCCATGGGCTGTCGGAATTTCAACCGTGCCCACGGGTGACCGTAAGTTAGCACTGCCCCGTACTACAATGCAATGCTACCCGGCCTGCCTAGGAGACAATGACGCCCTCAATCACTCGTGCCGTTACTGCTCGTAGCTGGGGCCCACGGCCTAGGTTTTCCTCATCCCTTCCGCGACCTCCCACTTTCCCAAAACCTTTACGGCTCCACATCGATCGGCGCTTAACACGCAGCCGTCCGTCCTCGATTTCCCGATCTCCGGCCAGATCTGCTACCGTCGGTCCCCGCAGTGATTGTAGCTTCCAGCTGGATGCCGCGCGACCTATCAAGGTCACCGCCCCAGCGGCGCCGGCGGTCGCCGTCCCCGCTCGATCGAGGACGGAGGAACCGCAGGGAACGCGTCCCCAGCCGCAGCAGGTCCCCTTATCGCCCCTCCTATAGGTGATCTCCCATGTCACACACCACTGCAATCTGGCGCGTTTTATCTTTTCCCCTTCTTAATTGGTATTCGTTGTGTGTCGTGTATACTGTATGGATAGGGTAGGGAAGGTATAAGGAGATGCTAATCCGCTGATTAATTTTTTATTAATTTTTGTGATGACATCGGATGTATTATAGATGCAAACCTGCTAAATGGACTGAATTTGTTTGGGTATCCTCATGGTTTTTGGATCTATGGATAGTTGGCGAGTTACGTGTTTTTAGTAACAGATAGCAGGTTCTGCTAGTATCGCAGTTCATGTGGATATCTGATTGTTCTATGATATATTAACGATACTCAGATCCTGTTTGGAAAATTGGAAATGAGGTTCATCCAGGTCAATTATGTCAATGGAAAAGGGCTAAAGTTCTAATGGAATTTGAGCTATAATCAGCCTGAGCAAGCTTTCGCTTTGACCTGGGTGACATTCAATATTATGTACCCAAGTTACTGAAATGTTGCAATTTATTTGGATTTTTGGCACCTTTTTTCCACCATCCACGAGGTTAGATTTGCATGCATTGGGTGCACTTGCCCCCCTTACATGGTTAGCTGGTGTCTGTAATTACGTTCGGTTTCACAACAGCTCTTATGTTTCCACCAACCATTGGTGACATTCACGAAAATAAGGAGATCAAGTAAAGGATTAGTTCTTTCCTTTCTCAGAAGAGTGGTTGCTTGAGAAGAAACTTAAACACTATCCTGGTACTGGTTTAGGTGCATAGTACAACCCAGAAATAAATTCATTAGTGACAATGCTCATACTGGTTTTAGATGAACAGTCTTGCAAGCTGCTCGATTGTCTTCTGTAATCCTGACCAGTGAGATACTGTTGTGAGCTTGTCTTGCTGCCCACCCACTTTGTATTAAATCCCATATCAGCTGAAGTCAACAATAATGATCTAGTTGCTCAAGGATAGGAAGCTATTGCGATGACAACACAGGAAGCTGAATGTCGTACCAGGGTACACCATTTTGAGCAACATCTTTGGGTAAACACACATGCATAGGCCAGAAGGGGAGAATGTGGTCAATGTACATATATGTGGAGTTTCATATGTTATCAATCTATTAATCTTATATAGAAACCACTAAAATCTGCGGCATCCATTTTACATCCAAACCAAGAAAAAGTGTCGAGGAAGGAATGCATAAGGACGCAGCTTGGAACATATGAGCAGATGATGCTTGAATATAATTACCGGTACTCTGCATTGCTTGACAAGAACTCCTTCGGTAGACAGCATGGAATGTACAAAGATTGTTACTCTATGCTGTATTGCTGTGGAATCCTTCAAAGTTCTAACAATGTTTGAGGTAACTGCTTTCACTCACTTATTAGGGCTTCAGTAAGTGATAGTGATTGCCTGTTTCATGTTATGCTATCATGCTCCTATATTTGTACTTACTATGGCAACCTTTGTGTTCCAGAAGGAAGAGCCCTTCACCCTCCTCTCCTAGGAGGCGCAAGAGTAGGTCTCCATCAGAAAGACGTTACAGACGAAAGAGAAGTCGGAGTGTCACTAGCTCCCCAATTGCCAAATCAATTCCTCAGCTTGGGTCTACAGAGAATAAGAATGCCATTCATAAGCAAAGGCTAGAAGAAGAAAAGAAAAGGTGGGGAGTATCTGGTTTTCTATTCAGAATTTGGATATGCAGTCTACCAACCAAATTGTTTACTGTTTACCTCTAAGCCATACCTCTTTTACAATGTTAATGAGCTATTGCTTAATGAACATTTTCATAGTGATATTGTATTGTATTCATGTAGCTGCTGTTTTCACCACATTGTGAGGTCAGGTTCTACCTGGTTATCTGTGCTCTGAACTATATGGTTTTGGGTATTCATATAATCTTTTGAGGTACATGTATTTGCTCTAGATTTTTTAATACACATTCAAAGTGGGTGTAATAATATATTTTTGTCGAACAATAATGAATGGACTATTATTTAGATATCGATGTTAATTTGATAATATTTTCCTTACATGTGGATTGTTCTGTTTATATGAAATGAAGGCACGCCCAACATTCCATTTTGCTATTACCTTTTTTTTCTGTAGATATAACTGTATCTTATGTGCTTAAGTTGTTGCAAGCTAGCTCTGAAAAAGCAATCTATGATGATGCAGTGCGTTGAAACTGGTTGAATATAACTCAGCAAGAAATGAAATTAGCCGCAACACTCCACTATCATCAGCACAGTTGGTTCTGTTTTCATGTTTCTGGAAATTAGTAATGCTATTGTTCATATGTTATGTGTTGGTTGCCTGAGGTTTGCAGTCCTTAGAATGGTGTGCTTATTCAACTGAATGTGCCAGATATAGTTTAGGATGGCCAATGTTTTATGTGAGGACAATTAGCTACTAGCCTAGTTCCAGTTTAGTGGCGTTCCTTTCTTCTGGTATAGTTCTGGTGTTGTTTTGGGCTTTCTGTAAAAATCATTACCATTAAACCTATTCACAGCTCTTCTAGTTTCGAATATGGATTGGTTCGTTTACTGCCCTGACATGTAACGTATACTCCCTCAGTTCCAAAATATAAGATGTTTTAGCCCATCATTTCCATGCATGTATGTAGACATCTTTTAGTGTGTAGGTTAGAAGCAAAAGGAGTGAACATATATACTAAAAAGCATCTAGATACATGTGTGGCTATGATGGGCTAAACCATCTTATATTTTGGAACAGAGGGAGTAGATGGGAATGAAACTGAAGTGTCAACATATTAAATTGTATCATTAAACATGGTGGTGCTTCAGTTTGTGTTTTGTTGTTGTCTATTGCCTGTTTTTTGAAAAGTGTGCTATTTTTTTTTGCTTCAACAAGTGATACTAACAATTTAATTTTTATACAAAAAGGTCAATGCATGATGGACTTTATATGTGTTCTGAGATGCATGTAAAAATATAGTATAGGTGGAATATTGAGATGCATGTAAACATAGAGTTTAGTTGGAATATTGGGACGCTTACATGATTAGCTCTAAATCTGCCATAAGTTACTTGACATTCTTCTCTACAGGCTTTTCTGAAGGAAGCTACTGCTATAGTTCCACTTGTTATATTTGATGATGCAATTGGTGATCCTTTATCTACTCTTGACCAGTTTTGCTAATTCGTTTTTTGGATCTGGAATCATAATAGAGGTATGCCTAAAATGTATTAGTTTGTATTCAACACTATGCTGATGAAAGGTATAGCTGATGATAGATAGCGTTAAAGATTGTATTCTAGGGCCTTGATTTTGTCTGCTTTTGTTGCCTTGAATAGTTTTGATGGAAGAGTTGGCATTTGGGAATATTCTTTTCTCCAATATACGCTTCATTAATTTGTTCTCGCAATTGCAGGCGCCAAAAAGAAGTTGAACGGACACTACTAGAGGAGGAAACGACAAAAAGAGTTGAGCAAGCTATTAGGAAACAAGTTGAGGATAGTTTAAATTCTGAGGAAATCAAACATGAAATACAAAGACGAATTGATGAAGGACGGAAAAGGATACATGGAGAGGTAGCTGCTCAAATCGAAAAAGAGAAGGTGTCAGCGTTGGTTGAGGCCCAGCAGAAAGCTGTAAGCTCCTTGCTGCTGGCATGTTTTCTGCTGGCTTGTACTGTGTACCCTTGGCATGATTGTTCTGTTCTTGTTGCAGTACTACTTCAAAAACCTTGTCATAATTCAATAAAGCTCATGTTTGCTGGTTGTCTTTCTGTTGCCACAGGAACATGAGAAGAAAGAACGAGAAGAGCTTGAGTGGAAGCTTGAAGAAGACCGAAAGAGAGCTGAGGAGGCTCGGATGAAGGTAGCCATGGAACAGCAGCAGAAAGAGCTGGAGCGGTACCAGGAGCTGGAGAGGCTTCAGAAAGAGAGGGAGGAAGCCATGAAGCAGAAACAAATAGAGGAACAGCAGCAGAAGCAGAACCAGATGAAGCTGCTGGGCAAGAACAAGTCACGACCAAAGCTGTCGTTCGCTTTTGGGATGAAGTAGTGTCGCCAAGGGAAGTTAGCACCTTAGTTTTCATTTATGATCACTTGTACGGGACTGATCATTGCTGGTAAGTTGCGCAAACATATCCTGTTTTGGTAAAACCTGTTTCTTCATCTGCTGTTGTAATTTAGCTTAATTACAACAGCAGTTGCGCAAACATATCCTGTACGTTGTTCTTTGCTGGTTGTGCCAGGCGTGGTCTCCGCGGTCACTGGTACTGCAGACCACGTGCCATGTCAATTTATCCTCTTCGCGCAATGTTGTCTCGCTGTTACAGACACAAGATGTATTCTGCCATTGGCGTTGGGCAACATTTTGGACCTGCATATGGGAATGTTTGTGGCCAGTGGGCGTAGACGAACTCGGATGGTTCAGAATTTATTATTTTGGTTAATTGGATAAATGCCATTCCAATTCATGTGATTTTGAAAAATGCCACTGCAATTTCTGAACTTTGAAAAATGCCACTGCAATTTCTGAACTTTGAAAAATGCCACTCCAATTCTTGCATACTTCTATAGATGCCACTCCAGCCATTTCAGCTCGATTTTGGGAAAAAAAAATTGCCAACTTTTCAAAAGGTATATACGTTTTTAGTCCCACATCTTGCACCACGAAAGCAGTTTAATCCCAGAACTTGTAAAGTGGATAAAACTAGTCCCACAACTTGCACACCGAAAACATTTTGGTCTAATTTGATCAAATTTGGAGAAATTCAACAAAACCGGACCCTTTTTTCATGCTGGACTGTTTGCAGAAAACCCCTGTAAGAGTCCGCCATTAAATAGCGCCGACGCATTGCAAATCTTAGAAAAACACCCTCGACTCTGTTCCTCCACGACCACATCTATTACATCACGACTAAGGAAAGGCCTGACTTACTGGGTGCCGTTGGCGATGACGGGGGCGCAGTTGGCGAGGACGTCCAGATCGATCTCGTCGGTGATGTGCTACCGCGAGCACGGACAGGACCCACCGCATTACGGTAAAGCTATCTTTTCCTCTGTTCGTTGTGCCGGAGCTGTTGTGGTGGTGGGTGCAGATCGGGTCCATCCTATGTTGTTTTAGCGGGGGAAATTTTTAGGAATTGGTAATACTAACAAAGGCGGAGCGATTAGTACGACAATTTTCGTGATTGCTGTAGTACAAATTGACAATTTGATCATCTCTACTACTTATAAAGGCACAAATATATTGGGATACAATTGATCTCATCCATAATCTCCACTACTTATAAAGGCACAAACATGTTGAGATACAATTGATCTCAGCCATCAAACACAGGTGGATCAACGGCCCATATCGCTTTAATGTTGAGCTCAACTCAACATTTTTTCCAATCCCGCCCGGATTATTAGCAAACCCCCAATCAATGATCACTTCTTTTGGGAACTACTCCCTCCATTTCAAAATATAAAATGTTTTAGCTTTGTAAAACAAATGTATCTAGACATCTTTTAGTGTGTAGGTTCACTCGAATATACACACTAAAAGGTGTCTAGATACATTTGCTTCACAAATCTAAAACATCTTATATTTAAAAACGGAGGGACTATTTTGGTGATTTATTTGGAAACCGTCCTCACACTTGTATCCTTCTTTTCCACCGTGCAGCCGTCGCGGGTGCCCTGGCGTATTGCCCCGCCGAGGACGCGGCTTGCCTGTGCCCAGGCCGTGCGTCCAGCCGTGCGCTCGCCGCACTGCGTTCCATCCAACGGTTCTGCAAATTAACTCTGGCTTTCCATTTCTTCAGGTTGAAAAACAATTCTAAATACAGAGAATCCTTTCCCGTAATACTCGCATCCAGCTAATATGAACGGCGTAGTAATTTGTTGATGCCTTGTCTCCGGCGAGCGGCCACGCTGTCCGCCACGCTCTGCAGCTTGGGCCTCACAGCCGTCATCGCCATATGAAAAAGAAGAACGTCGGCCGAGACGAGCAGCGTCGCCGCGCAGACTGCTAGCGACATCATATCGGTCTGTTTCTTCATCGGCTGTGGCATAACTGCTATGAATGACAATGCCGGAGAGTAGGGCTACGGGTGAGGAGCTTATGGGCGATGGGCAGACAGGTCTCGGACCAGCGAGGAGCTCAGCGCAGAAGGGATGGGACATAGCGATATATGTTGATGAATTATTGTCCGCCACTGGCACGTCGGCCATGTCGTCGGCGACAGCCGCCGGAAAACATATATAAACTTCATTGCTACACGCAGAGGGGGGAGGCTAGCTTACGGTCACCCGCCCCCCCCGGTCAATTTTTCGAAAACAAAACTAGCATGTCAAAACGAGAGAAGAGAACAGAAGGGGAAGGAGAGGAAGAAGCAAATCCAGCCACCGCAGCCATCACCGGCGCCCGCAGCCAACGCTGCTGCTCCTCCGCCGTCCCGACCTCCCCTCTAAATCCCCCCAATGGCAGCTTCTTCTCGCCGGCGCCGGCGTCCGCACCCCCCCACCCCCAACCCTAAGTTTTCGGGCTCGCTCCACTGCCTCCGCCGCGACCCGTCGCGGCTCCGGCGGCTTCGCGTCGCTCCCGGCGAGCCATCGCCTTCTTCGCCGCGGCGAGCCGCGGCGTAGCCGGCTCCGGCTCGACCTCCGGCGAGAAGTGGGAGAGGAGAAGGTGTGGGAGGAGAAGGTAGCCCAGCTCCGGCGAGAAGGGGGAGAGGAGCTCCGGCGAGAAGAGGGGGAGAAGGCCAGCCATGGCACTGGGTCATGTGATTGTTGGGAGAGGAGCTTTGCCTGAACGGGAGAGAAAAGAAAGAAGGAAGAAAAAGATAAGGTGAGTGTGGGACCCACCAGAAACGTGCGTCGTATATTAACCGTGGCCCCGGTCACCCGTCCAGGAGCCGCTCTGCACGCAGAGGTGGTATGGAGGATGAGATAGTTGGAGTCGCGCTGGTCCGCTCGCGTACCAAATTTCTTGCCGATTGAGAAAATGTAGTATGAGTCGTCCGCTTGCCGTACCCAATTTCAGCAAGCTGCCATTACCGCCGCCCATTGGTGTCGAGCCCAAATGAAAAACTTCTTGTTTGTTGCCTTGCTATTTCGGAATTCAGCCTGCTCAATGCCCTGAAGCTTCTCAATCTTGTGGCCCTCTTCTTCGGTGTCGTCGTTCATGGCTGCGATGGCCCTGCTCGTTTAGATCATGGTCTAGTTATTCCTGTGCCGGTCAAGCGGCATGCCGATAGGAGGTTGCCGGCGGCACGCCGGCGTCCGCGTCGTCGGAGATAGGCGGCGAACTGAGGCAGAGTCTGCAAATGCGATGGGAGGCTAGCTGGCCGCCGGATCGAGGTCGACGGACCCGGACGCTGCAGATTCGATCCCTTTGATCCTTTGTTGTTGGCACGCATACTTGGTACTGCAGTTCATATGCTTCACTTCCACTCGGCACACAACACGTACAGAAGCGTCGGCCCTACTGTCGAAGAGATCGACGACGGGGATGCTAGCCTTGGAGTCCCGGGCTGCCGGCGGAGAGGTCAGCGGCTGGACATGCTCTGTGTCTGCGGTGGGAGGAGATTTTCCTTTAGTTTGAACGACGTGCGTGTATTACGGGATTGATTGGTGAGTATTACGATCAGTATTCAGACACAGAGCATGTCCAGCCACTGACCTCTCCGCCGGCAGCCCGGGACTCCAAGGCTAGCATCCCCGTCATCGATCTCTTCGATAGTAGGGCCGACGCTTCCGTACGTGCTGTGTGCCGAGTGGAAGTGAAGCATATGAATTGCAGTACCAAGTATGCGTGCCAACGACGAAGGATCGAAGGGATCGAATCTGCAGCGTCCGGGTCCGTCGACCTCGATCCGGCGGCCAGCTAGCCTCCCATCGCATTTGCAGACTCTGCCTCAGTTCGTCGCCTATCTCGGACGACGTGGATGCCGGCGTACCGCCGGCAACCTCCTATCGGCATGCCGCTTGACCGGCACAGGAGTAACTAGACCATGATCTAAACGAGCAGGGTCATCGCAGCCATGAACGACGACACCGAAGAAGAGGGCCACAAGATTGAGAAGCTTCAGGGCGTTGAGCAGGCTGAATTCTGAAATAGCAAGGCAACAAACAAGAAGTTTTTCAGTTGGGCTCGACACCAATGGGCGGCGGTAATGGCAGCTTGCTGAAATTGGGTACGGCAAGCGGACGACTCATACTACATTTTCTCAATCGGCAAGAAATTTGGTACGCGAGCGGACCAGCGCGACTCCAACTATCTCGTCCTCCATACCACCTCTGCGTGCAGAGCGGCTCCTGGACGGGTGACCGGGGCCACGGTTAATATACGATGCACGTTTCTGGTGGGTCCCACACTCACCTTATCTTCTTCTTCCTTCTTTCTTTTCTCTCCCGTTCAGGCAAAGCTCCTCTCCCAACAACCACATGACCCAGCGCCATGGCTGGCCTTCTCCCCCTCTTCTCACCGGAGCTCCTCTCCCCCTTCTCGCCGGAGCTGGGCTACCTTCTCCTCCCACACCTCCTCCTCTCCCACTTCTCGTCGGAGGTCGAGTCGGAGCCGGCGACGCCGCGGCTCGCTGCGGCGGAGAAGGCGATGGCTCGCCGGGAGCGACGCGGAGCCGCCGGAGCCGCGACGGGTCGCAGCGGAGGCGGCGGAGCGAGCCTGAAAACTTAGGGTTGGGAGTGGGGGGGTGCGGACGCCGGCGCCGACGAGAAGAAGCTGCCATTGGGGGGATTTAGAGGGGAGGTCGGGACAGCGGAGGAGCGGCAGCGTTGGCTGCGGGCGCCGGCGATGGCTGCGGTGGCTGGATTTGCTTCTTCCTCTCCTTCCCCTTCTGTTCTCTTCTCTCGTTCCGACATGCTAGTTTTGTTGTCGGAAAATTGACCGGGGGGGGGGGGGCGGGTGACCGTAAGCTAGCCTCCCCCCTCTGCGTGTAGCAATGAAGTTTATATATGTTTTCCGGCGGCTGTCGCCGACGACATGGCCGACGTGCCAGTGGCGGACAATAATTCATCAACATATATCGCTATGTCCCATCCCTTCCGCGCTGAGCTCCTCGCTGGTCCGGGACCTGTCTGCCCATCGCCCATAAGCTCCTCACCCGTAGCCCTACTCTCCGGCGTTGTCATTCATAGCAGCTATGCCACAGCTGATGAAGAAACAGACCGATATGATGTCGCTAGTAGTCTGCGCGGCGACGCTGCTCGTCTCGGCCGACGTTCTTCTTTTTCATATGGCGATGACGGCTGTGAGGCCCAAGCTGCAGAGCGTGGCGGACAGTGTGGCCGCTCGCCGGAGACAAGGCATCAACAAATTACTACGCCGTTCATATTAGCTGGAGGACGGGGCTTGCCTGTGCCGCGTCCGTGCGACAATCCGTGCGACCCCACCGTACATTAAGCATCGAATGGCTGTCGCCTCAAGCCCGCCTAGCTTACCCTTTTCTCTCACAAAAAAACAAAAATACTAATCGTAATACTCACCAATCAATCCTGTAATACACGCACGTCGTTCAAACTAAAGGAAAATCTCCTCCCACCGCAGACACAGAGCATGTCCAGCCGCTGACCTCTCCGCCGGCAGACTGGGACTCCAAGTGATATGGGCACGAAGGAGGAGGTGAAGCCCAATTTTAGGACTCCACCAAGATGAGGGAAGCTCGTTGCTGATTGGCACGCCAGGATGACCTACGAGATGAAATAATTTATTCTAAGGTTGTGTCAGCAATTTACATATTTGCTTATGTTATTCTGTGTGCTAGGTCATGTTATGGGCCACTTAGAATTATTTGTGTTTTGGGTTTGGGCCTGTCCAAGCCCAATAGTTGTCTGGCCATCTATATAAGGAGGCCAGCAGTCTAGGGTTTAGGGAATTTTTTTAGTTTACAAACTATCGTGTTGTGTTTTCTTGGTGAAGCATCCCTCCGGGGACGGCGATGCCGTTTATCGAATAATGTTGCTGCGGAGGTTCTTGTGTTCATCAAGGATTGTCGTGCTTTGGTTTGAGGCGTGGTGTTCATCATCACGTTGCTTGCTGGATTTGTTCCTCTTCTTCAGGTGACGTTCGTCGCGTTATTGGAAGATTATTTATCCGGGTTGACTCGCTGTGAAAGATCGGGACAAAACTCCATAGGATCACCGGCGTGATCCTTATTATGTGGTATCAGATTACTGGGTTTCTCACTGCGAGTATTTTCTGTTGTTGATCTGCGAATTGTCTTCTCGAGCAGTTTTCAGATCGGCTGGTTTGTTCTAGTGATTGGTCTGCAGATTGTTATTTATCGGATTTTCAGATCTGGACGGAGTTGATGCTGGGTGTTCTTCACTGCAATTTACGTCGGACGTGAAGCCAGATCCGATCTCCTGCTTTTCGGTTAGATCCGATCGAACAGCAAAAGTCAAAAAAAAAACCCACAGAGATCGATCCCACGCGCCTAGGCGCAGAGACCGTCTGTCCTTGGGCATGGATCGTTGCCTCGTCTGGATCGAGGCACCCACGATCGAGTCTCCCGCGCCCGCGCCCTGCCTCGAGATCGCGCCTGCGTCCCGACGAGACTTTGTCCGTTCCTGGCGATCACTCTCGCGCACGACGCGCACGACGCCCACGCCTCGACGCCTCGGATCGCGCTCGCCAATCGCTGCTCGGATCGACGCGCCCGCTTGGACATCGTGGGCCGGCCCAACTTTTGGCCTCAACGCGCCCCGCGGAAGCGCCTCGCCTGATCGGCCTCCTGCTTGGATCTCTCGCTCGCCTGCCCCCAGACCGTCTCTGTCCTCCAGCGACAGGAGGAACACGGTTCTGCTGTTTCGATCAAAACTCGTGACGATCTCTGCTAAGCGAGAAAGGGAAAAGAAGCTGTGGAATTGATCGGTGCTAATCAGATAGTGATTTCCGTGTGTTTGTTTTGGAGCTCAGAGGTTTTCTCCTTGTGCAGCATGTTGGCGTAGTTATACAGTTCAATAGCGTCCTGCCGCGTCAAGTTTTCTCGGCGATTCTGTGTTGCTCTGCCGCTGCACCGTGCTTGCAGAGTTCTCTACCGCGACCTGCTATTGAGTTCATTTGACCGCGCTGGATTCTTTTCCGGGAGATGTTTTTGGCAAAAGGTGCTATCTTGGCAAGAAGTCTAGTGATGTTTTTAATGATTATCTTGATATCAAGAAGGGAGTGCTGCTATCCAAGCCTAGTTGGTGTTTACATCAACTTGCGACAATTGCGGAGTACCATGATTGGGAAAGGCACATGGAACTGGGTTTCCGTCGATGTCGCACATACAATGACAAGTTTCGTAGCTATGATGGATATGGTCTTGCTTACCGGCATGTGGACACTGAAGTAACCAGATGGTGGTGCAAGGCGGTTGGAAGAAATGAGTTTGATTGTACTTGGGAGGACTTCAAGAACTTTCTCCGTGATGGTTTTGTGTTACCGTATATGGAGGAAATAGAGCAGCCACCCAAGTTTGTGCATGGGCTAGAGGATGTTGGCAAGAGCATAGCTCCTATACCGAAGGTCGCGACAGCTGTGACTCCTTATGAGAAGTTGATAGTTGTTCCATTGCCGACAGTTAGCAAGGTGGCAGCCACGATTTCTGAATTGTCAGCGGTTGATGTTGTCAAGGCTGATATTGTCAAGGATGTCGTGAAGGAGGTTGTACCATTGAGTGGGCTAAATATGCAACTCAAAAGAGTACATGATGATACTTGTATGACAGCGGATAGAGGCCAGCGTTGGAATTTATTTCAGGCGCAGTGCATAATCAAAGGCAAAGCATACAAGTTGATGATTGATAGTGGTAGTTACTGTAATGGCATTAGCAAGTCAGTTGTGGAGGCTTTGGATTTATCCACATGGCTTATTCCAGAACCGAGGCATGTTGAGTGGGTTAATAGCTGTGGTATGCTGAAGATTACTCACAAGGTACGTGTGCCATTTACAGTTGATGACTATGTTGATGAGGTGGAATGCGATGTGTTGCCATTGGAGGTATGTGGGCTGTTACTTGGACGTCCCTGGCAGTATGATCATAATGCTATGCATGCTGGGAGAGCAAATACATATTCTTTCGTGCATGATGGCAAACAGTGGACTTTGAAGCCTATGAGAGATGATCAAATCAAGTCCGATGTCGTGTTGGTGGTTCGCAAGGAGAAGTTGCATAAAGCTAAGCCACAACCAGGGCTAGCTCAGGTGCAACTTGAGGAGCATGATGCGAAGAGCATCAGTGGTGATATTGTTTCAGCCAAGCCTGTAGATGACAAGCTAGTTGTCCTTGTTAGTGACAAGCCGATTGAAGTCAAGCCTCATATAGATAAAGGGAAGGATATGTCACCATGTATTCCACGTGTTCCACTTCCAGTTCGTGTTGACATGGGTGTTCAGACCGATGACGGTGGTGCTGATCGTGTTCTGGTGCATACGGTGCCACGGGTAGTCAGCCACAGTTTTGTTAGAACACCTCGGAGACATTTTGTTGGAGCAGCAGTGCGTGTGCATACATGCAAAGATGGACGTGTTTGTCAGTTGTGTGGCCCGGGCATTACTACTTTGCAGGATCGTGCTAAGCAGGTTCATGTTCAGCAACGCAAGGTTCCGGCAAGGATTGAGAAGAAGAAGGTGGAGGCGCCTAAGTACAAGTTCATTTGGCGACGAAAAGAGGTGCAACCACCCAGGGCTGTATCAAGTCGAGCAGGCCAAGAGGGAGGATGTGGTGAGGAAGGCAAGCAAGATTTAAAGACGGCAAATATGCATGGTGCTATTGTTGATATTCCGCCACCTTTTCGAGCAGACCCTCACGTGTTGGGGACAACGCTTTTTGAAGGGGGGAGGATGATATGGGCACGAAGGAGGAGGTGAAGCCCAATTTTAGGACTCCACCAAGATGAGGGAAGCTCGTTGCTGATTGGCACGCTAGGACGACCTACGATATGAAATAATTTAGTCTAAGGTTGTGTCAGCAATTTACATATCTGCTTATGTTATTCTATGTGCTAGGTCATGTTATGGGCCACTTAGAATTATTTGTGTTTTGGGTTTGGGCCTGTCCAAGCCCAATAGTTGTCTGACCATCTATATAAGGAGGCCAACAGTCTAGGGTTTAGGGAGTTTTTTAGTTTACAAACTATCGTGTTGTGTTTTCTTGGTGAAGCATCCCTCCGGGGACAGCGATGCTGTTTATCGAATAAAGTTGCTGCGTGTTGAAGACATAATTTGGCTACTAGGTATTTATAGGCCAAATTAATTTAAAAGTGTGTGTTAAAATACATATGTATCCAGACTTGTTGTTTAGTGTGAAATGCAGGAGTGGTCAGAGTTTAGTGCAGATTCTTCGGCAGCAAATCAAGCATAACAAGCTATTTAATCAGAACAAATATATGAAGATTTTGTTGGACATGCGGTTACTGAGGACAAGTCCTGAACAAAGTCTACCATCGAGCTAATTTACTACCATCTGGGACAAGTACTGCTCTACCTCAGATGTCAAGCCGAAGGAATTATGAAGTAAAGATTCGATAGCGCTAAGTGCATGCAGGTACATGATATACAAGCAATCAGTATTGTCTAGGTGATCCGCGTTTGTGGTCGGAATATTTTATTTCTTTGTGAGTCTTTGTACATGGCCTGAATGGATACGTACTAGGTACTACAGGTGCAGCTAGATTTACTAGGCAGATATGTATACGTGGTAACCGAATCAAGATTCCTATTCGGTTTAACTTCTGAAAATCTATCTCTTCTACGCCAAGCTAAGTCCTGTTCGGTACGCAAAGACCTGCGCCCTATATAAAGGCAGTGGCCGATTGACGGAAGACCCCTAGCCAATCGATCTATCAACATATCGTATCTACTTTTATTTACGTTTCTCTTTTTTATCGTTTTTTCTTGCCATGCCCTAGCAGTCCTAGGGTTTGGTTCATCTTTGCCGTTTTGCGCTGAAAAGCGGTCGTCTCTCCTCCACGAAAGCGAGGGGATCCTTTGTTGCTTTGCTCGGAAAGCATCCATTCGTCGTCATGAAAGCACGACAATTATCTCGGTGTTGTGCGGCAGTTTTGCGTGCCAACACAATTGGCGACTCCGCTGGGGACGAGACATCGAGCAGTCTCCGGCCCGTTCCTGCTACGTAAAGAGCGTCATCAAGAAGCTGCAGTCTACAAGGGTAACATGAATTCTCAATCTTCTTTTGTAGATGCAAATAATTCTTATGCTGAAGTTGCTAGATTCTTTAATATGAGTACTGTATCGGCTAGCCCTAATTCTTGCTATGTGCAAACGCCGATTCAAAATAATCTGCATCCTTCAACTTATTATAATTTTGACAATTTGCAGCATGTATATACGAACTCTCATGCATCGACAACCCCAGAAGTTTATATGCCGATGAATAACGTGATGAGTTCAGTTAACCAATATGAAACATCCAATGTTATAAATTTCAATAGCATGCAAAATAATGTTTCATCCTTTTATTCATCGGCAAATAATTTACAATATTTTGGTTCACCTTCGCACATGCCGATGGATAGAGAAATTAGCCATAATACTACTAATTGTTTGAACAATTATTCTCAACCATCGTATGTTGCACCTTATGTTACTAACTTTTCAGCACCATATGCAACTCCAAATACTCATTATTCGGCTGCACACCTTCACAGTACTTGCGGCCGAATAAGTGAAAATTCAATAGAAGATCATGTGCCTTCTTCTAATACTGTAGCATGTGGTACATCCCCTAAACAACTGCAGAATTTTGGTAGCACCCAATTGTCATTGCCGAAAAATACTGAAAGATTCGAGGGGAGAACATCAGAGGACTGGGCTGATTTATATCTGAAATCTTGTGAAAATCTTGCGAAAAAGCTTATCGAAGTCAGAGCTATGGAAGCCAACCAGCAGAAAAAGGGTGACTCGGTCAGTACGGCTAATTTGGCTAAGGCTGAGTTGAACAATGCACGTGCTGATTCAAATCAACAAAAGATGGCTGACACGTCTGCCGCGACCGACTTAGTTCAAGTAAAATTAAATTTTGGTAAAGCTAAGTCGGACACACACGCCGAGTTTATCAACCTGGTAGATACAAGTTTCGCTGAGCAAGAACATGGTGAAAGTGAAATAGCTACGCTTGATTTTTCTGGATGTAAGGGATCTTACATGTTGCCCTCTGAATTCCGTGCCAAAGAAATTGATGAACATCCAAAGGAAGAGAATATAGCCGAACCTTCTTCGGTTGAAAAAGAGCATGGAACTGAAGAAGCACAAGATCCAGAAAAGAAGGAAGACAAGAAGTTGGAAGATCAAGAGGTGGAGCAAAATAATGTTCAGGTCATGCAATCACCATACTGTCCTAATGTGATCGACTTTGAGAACAAGAAAATGCTTATTCGGTCAAATCAGACCGAGTCTGCAAGAGGGAAAAATATCGTTGTCGATGATAATGCTTCTCCGAGGATGATCAAACCAATAAATCCAGAAGTAGGAGTGCAGAAAGTTGATGAAAGAAAGAGAAAATCAAGTTCAAGACCAAAGCCGACTGTTAAACAATTGTTGGACAAATATATTTTGCGCGAGGCCAGCAACATGTTTAGTCGGTTTGGAGGAACCAAGCGTCTTAGGTCCCCTTCTCGACCAGGGGGGCATGAGCGTTGGCGAGGAAATTCGCATAACCAATCGTCTTATTTTGCAGTGGTGCCAACATATTGGAGTTGTGGTAGCACACCACTTATGTACCAACAATTTCCTCCATGGAGCTTTAATCACTGGGCGCCATATTTTGCAGGACCATCAGGTCATTTTATTTCGAAATATATTCCACAGAGGCATGCCTTCAGACCATACCTGCATGAGAGAAATGCTCATTTATGTCATGAGGCTAGGCCACGTGATGCTATTGAGATTCAGCAAAGCCAAACACCGATACGTAAAGAGGGCGACAATATTTACAAGGGTGGTCACAAGTTTGTGTGGGTGCCGGTGAAGCGTGCTAAACCTATGCCAGTGAAAGTTTCAGATAATACAGATGATATTCGTGGTCCGAAACTTGGAGCATACCAGTCAGCTGAAGGTGATATTACTAAGCCAAAAATGAGTGGTTCAGTTCAAAGGAGAGTTGCTGGTATAGAAATAATCAGTGTAAAGTCTGAATCGTCCGGTGTGCATGCTGATGTGGTTATGCCAGGATGCAGTCAAGGGGCATTTGAGAATGTATCAGCAATGGGCGATGATGTACAACAACAACAACGTGGTTCCAATCTAGTTCAGAAAGATAGTATTAAGTTAGGTTGGCAGAGCGGTGGAAATAAAGTATCTACTATATCTTCTCATATTAGACAAAATATTGCTTCAGCTGACACACGTACTAGTTCAGCTATAAGAGGCACTGGCACACATACGTACATGAGTTTTCCTCCTCCGCGTTCCAAGTCTAGCACTGGTATATCTACATATCGTGGTGAATCAAGCAGCATATGCAAACAACGAATTAAAGTTGGTCACATATCTGATCAGCAGAGGATGTTCTCGGCCAAGGGAAAAATAGTTGCAGAACGAGCAGCAGTAAGTGAGCATAGGCCGAGAAACAGGGGTAGCAAAATTATGTATGTTGCACGAGGAGTAAAACCGAAACCTCAATGGTGCCCGGTGGGATTCACACATACACAGAAACGGCGGGTGCAGCGACTGCGAGCATCGGAAATCAAAGAAGAGATTGTTGAGAACAAGCGCACTGAATGCTTCAATCGAGATGGACCAATTATACCTCTGAAGATGACTTGGAAGGAGAAGCACATCACGACGGATGAAAATAGAAATATGGATGACACAATTGTTGCTCAAAATTCTGAAAATAATATTGATGCATCTATTGATATGGATGTTGATCAAGGAGGATAATACGCCATGCATCTCGTTTACAGAGTCATTGGTTGATTTGCAACACGGTGAGATAATATGTTTGACCGATGCTAGTGTTAAGTGGCCACAATGATGTAATAAAGATTATCGTTCCAGAAAGAGCGATATGCATGAAAGAAGACGACGGGAAGGAGTACATATTGCATATCTAGGCCGTCGCTTGCTTGAAGCCAAAAATCGGTATGTGTTTACTGAACAATAATGCATGTACAGTAGTTCCACATTATCTACTTTCCTAGTATATTTGTATAACAACCGATTATTAGTGATTGGATTGCATGAAAATAGAATATCACTTTACATATAAATCGCTGCATGCTATTAGCGATATTGCCGATTTCATTGTTTTAATTTTACCCAACAATCTTGTTGATAAAACATCGGTCTGTGTACAATATCTTTGTACAAAAATAACCAAGCTAGGTACTGAAGCTTTATAGTTTGGTTTGCAAAATTTGATAGACATGGGTGTAAAGGATATAAATGCTTTTGGGGATTCGCTTCTGGTAGCGCAACAAATTAAAAGCGAATTTCAATGTTTTAATAGTTTACTAAATAGCAAGTTGGACCGATGTTTGGACATGATTAAGCCTCTGCACACTTACACGATCAATCACATACCTACAGATACAGATCTAATTGTTAGCACATCAAGCATCTGGTTATGACGTTGGCAAAGGAAAATTCTTCACTTAGAAAAACCGATGCTTGCTACTCTCCAAAGTGACCGTTCTGGTGGGTGTTAGTTCGGTACATGGTGCAGCTGGTCTTGATTCAGTTCTGAAATTAGCGCTACATAACAAACATGATTCGGTACATAAATCTTAGATAACCGGATTAGCAAGTAATCTAGAGTTAGGTGATTGTAGAGTTTCTTTTATTGATTATTATTTAAAAGATCCAAGTTGGAAAAGAGATTGGAATATTCGGCGACCAACTTTAAGATATACTTTGTCGACTGACGACTCATATCGCCGAATCATAGAAGGTTTGTTTTTGGAGTTCTTAGATTCTAATATATATATATAGAGATTAGCTATGGGTGAGGCGCATGAAGGAATATATGCGGGACAGATCAGTGAGCTCATAAAATGTGATGATATTAAAAAGAGCATACGCCGACTTTGTTAGAAAATTTGCTTTTGGCACAAATTGGGCAAATGGTCGCCGAGTTGGGAAGACCTATATAGGAAAATGTCTGAAAAGGTATTATCCTAGCATGTGGCAGGAAGCTTGAAGATATCATGGCTGATACATTATTTTAAGTATCGCCCTAAGCAAAATTTGGCCGATATATTATGCAAAATATCGCCCTAAGAAATTTGGCTGATGTATTCTTTGAACATCGCCCTAAGAAAATATATGGCCGGTGAGATGATCAACATCGTCCTAAGGTACTGTTATAGTGTTTTTGATAAATACCTTGTACCAAAAACAGGGGGGCATGTGTTGAAGACATAATTTGGCTACTAGGTATTTATAGGCCAAATTAATTTAAAAGTGTGTGTTAAAATACATATGTATCCAGACTTGTTGTTTAGTTTGAAATGCAGGAGTGGTCAGAGTTTAGTGCAGATTCTTCGGCAGCAAATCAAGCATAACAAGCTATTTAATCAGAACAAATATATGAAGATTTTGTTGGACATGCGGTTACTGAGGACAAGTCCTGAACAAAGTCTACCATCGAGCTAATTTACTACCATCTGGGACAAGTACTGCTCTACCTCAGATGTCAAGCCGAAGGAATTATGAAGTAAAGATTCGATAGCGCTAAGTGCATGCAGGTACATGATATACAAGCAATCAGTATTGTCTAGGTGATCCGCGTTTGTGGTCGGAATATTTTATTTCTTTGTGAGTCTTTGTACATGGCCTGAATGGATACGTACTAGGTACTACAGGTGCAGCTAGATTTACTAGGCAGATATGTATACGTGGTAACCGAATCAAGATTCCTATTCGGTTTAACTTCTGGAAATCTATCTCTTCTACGCCAATCTAAGTCCTGTTCGGTACGCAAAGACCTGCGCCCTATATAAAGGCAGTGGCCGATTGACGGAAGACCCCTAGCCAATCGATCTATCAACATATTGTATCTACTTTTATTTACGTTTCTCTTTTTTATCATTTTTTCTTGCCATGCCCTAGCAGTCCTAGGGTTTGGTTCATCTTTGCCGTTTTGCGCTGAAAAGCGGTCGTCTCTCCTCCACGAAAGCGAGGGGATCCTTTGTTGCTTTGCTCGGAAAGCATCCGTTCGTCGTCACGAAAGCACGACAATTATCTCGGTGTTGTGCGGCAGTTTTGCGTGCCAACACTGCGGAGGTTCTTGTGTTCATCAAGGATTGTCGTGCTTTGGTTTGAGGCGTGGTTTCATCATCACGTTGCTTGCTGGATTCGTTCCTCTTCTTCAGGTGACGTTCGTCGCGTTATTGGAAGATTATTTATCCAGGTTGACTCGCTGTGAAAGATCGGGACAAAAATCCATAGGATCACCGGCGTGATCCTTATCACCAAGGCTAGCATCTCCGTCGTCGATCTCTTCGACAGTAGGGCCGACGCTTCCGTACGTGCTGTGTGCCGAGTGGAAGTGAAGCATATGAACTGCAGTACCAAGTATGCGTGCCAACGACGAAGGATCGAAGGGATCGAATCTGCAGCGTCCGGGTCCGTCGACCTCGATCCGGCGGCCAGCTAGCCTCCCATCGCATTTGCAGACTCTGCCTCAGTTCGTCGCCTATCTCCGACGACGCGGACGCCGGCGTGCCGCCGGCAACCTCCTATCGGCATGCCGCTTGACCGGCACAGGAATAACTAGACCGTGATCTAAACGAGCAGGGCCATCGCAGCCATGAACGACGACACCGAAGAAGAGGGCCACAAGATTGAGAAGCTTCAGGGCGTTGAGCAGGCTGAATTCCGAAATAGCAAGGCAACAAACAAGAAGTTTTTCAGTTGGGCTCGACACCAATGGGCGGCGGTAATGGCAGCTTGCTGAAATTTGGTACGGCAAGCGGACGACTCATACTACATTTTCTCAATCGGCAAGAAATTTGGTACGCGAGCGGACCAGCGCGACTCCAACTATCTCGTCCTCCATACCACCTCTGCGTGCAGAGCGGCTCCTGGACGGGTGACCGGGGCCACGGTTAATATACGACGCACGTTTCTGGTGGGTCCCACACTCACCTTATCTTCTTCTTCCTTCTTTCTTTTCTCTCCCGTTCAGACAAAGCTCCTCTCCCAACAACCACACGACCCAGCGCCATGGCTGGCCTTCTCCCTCTCTTCTCGTCGGAGCTCCTCTCCCCCTTCTCGCCGGAGCTGGGCTACCTTCTCCTCCCACACCTCCTCCTCTCCTACTTCTCGTCGGAGGTCGAGCCGGAACCGGCGACGCCGCGGCTCGCCGCGGCGGAGAAGGCGATGGCTCGCCGGGAGCGACGCGGAGCCGCCGGAGCCGCGACGGGTCGCGATGGAGGCGGCGGAGCGAGCCTGAAAACTTAGGGTTGGGGGTGGGGGAGGGGGGGGGGGGTGCGGACGCCGGCGCCGGCGAGAAGAAGCTGCCATTGGGGGGATTTAGAGGGGAAGTCGGGACGGCGGAGGAGCGGCAGCGTTGGCTGCGGGCGCCGGCGATGGCTGCGGTGGCTGGATTTGCTTCTTCCTCTCCTTCCCCTTCTGTTCTCTTCTCTCGTTCTGACATGCTAGTTTTGTTGTCGGAAAATTGACGCGGGGGGGGGGGGGGGGGGGGGTGACCGTAAGCTAGCCTCCCCCCTCTGCGTGTAGCAATGAAGTTTATATATGTTTTCCGGCGGCTGTCGCCGACGACATGGCCGACGTGCCAGTGGCGGACAATAATTCATCAACATATATCGCTATGTCCCATCCCTTCCGCGCTGAGCTCCTCGCTGGTCCGGGACCTGTCTGCCCATCGCCCATAAGCTCCTCACCCGTAGCCCTACTCTCCGGCGTTGTCATTCATAGCAGCTATGCCACAGCCGATGAAGAAACAGACCGATATGATGTCACTAGCAGTCTGCGCGACGACGCTGCTCGTCTCGGCTGATGTTCTTCTTTTTCATATGGCGATGACGGCTGTGAGGCCCAAGCTGCAGAGCGTGGCGGACAGTGTGGCCGCTCGCCGGAGACAAGGCATCAACAAATTACTACGCCGTTCATATTAGCTGGATGCGAGTATTACGGGAAAGGATTCTCTGTATTTAGAATTGTTTTTCAACCTGAAGAAACGGAAAGCCAGAGTTAATTTGCAGAACGGTTGGTTGGATGGAACGCAGTGCGGCGGGCGCACGGCTGGTCGCACGGCCTGGGCACAGGCAAGCCGCGTCCGATCCTTCATTGCCTTGTCTCTCTCCACTCTAGGATTGAGTCTCCATGGCAGTCCCTGTGACCTAGCCTATTGCCAGAGTCTGATCCGCGAGCTCCCATTACCGCTCGCACGCCAGCACGGCGGATATGCGGATGAGGTTTTGAGGGCGCAGTCTGTGGCGACTCCATGTCCAAGGCGATCTGGGCGATCTTGGATCTCCTACTGCATCTCCTCCAACGACACGATTGGTGTGCAGACGAGGTTTGGAGGGCGCAGTCCATGATGGTGGTGCTCCATAAGCACAGCAGCAGGGCCGCACTCAAAGGAGAGGACCAAGCATGACTGCGCCCTCTCACGGGTCACGGCTTGATTGGAGCTCGATGTATCATGTATCTGAGTACCACGATGATAGAGCCGGGCAGTCCACATGCAGTCTCTCCTTGATCTATGAACTCGGTAATAATTGGTATGCTTGCAGCTTGCTACTTGATTTTCGATTTCTATACCTGGAGCTTACTAGGATTATTATCTCCTATACTTTTTTGATCCCATGATTTTCGATTTCTAGACCTGGAGCTTACCTATGACAAAGAAGTACGATTGCTGCAGCATCAGACATGCTGAGTGAGGCAAGGAGCGACTTCTCCTCCCTACTGCCATGAAATACACTACTGGTTCCCGCAGGCGCCTCCATCACGCGGGATGGAGTTAAGGTAGTCTGAACAGGTTATTTTTTAGAAGTTCTGAACATATAGTTTCGGTGACATCTTTGGGTTGATAATATTTTGCATTGATTTCTGAAATTCAATTTTTGGCAACCATGGAACTTGGAACAGGTCATGTGAACACAGGTGTAGAGAACTAGAGACGCTTGCTCTGACATTTACATCAAATGGTTGCTTCAAAATGAGTACTTGGACTGTTCAGGCTATAGACTACTTAACATGCTCACGTGAGTATTGAAAAGAACTACGACCAACTAGCGTGATAAAAACTCGCAGTTCTTGCAGCAATATGAATGAGTTTTTCTTGCTGCTCTTAACTTTATTAGTGCCGCAGCTCACCCTTGTCGGTTCACCTTATATTGCTGCCTAATCCAAATTTTGAAGAACATTCAATATTCCAATACTGTTTACTCCATGGTAAGCACCAGTTTTTGGGTTGGTTGTACTTGGCCTATCAAGAGGCAGTCGTTATTACTAACTGTTGGATACATGCTATCCTACTTTTGGGAGACCACATAGCAGGAGTTCTTGTATTGGATTAGGGGTAGTCTGAACTCTCATGTTTTTTTTATTAGAAGGATAAGCATGGATCCAGTTTCAGTACTAGGTTTGTTTTAAATCTGAGTGCCTATATTTTATTGCAGGAAAAACAAACTTCCATGGGTTAGTATACGTAAGTAGTATTATGTTCAAGCAAAAATGCATTGTTTTTCACGTTCTCAATATAGAGCGTTTTATAACTTTTTGGTGAAGAAACTCAACAGAGGTGCAAAGATACTAGACAAGGAGCGTTCTCTCAATTGTAGACCTCAACACAAGAGTTATCATGCCAGCTCGCTAATTTCTTTTGATTTTTGAACTCTTTTTTGTGTGCCTTTTATAAAGACGTGTGTTGCACGTGCAAACTTACTAGTAGCTGTTTAATTGAAAAGTAAGTGGCAGTGGAAGTTTCATTAACTGAAACTACACGTGTTCAGTTAACTGAAGATGTTACATTGCATCTAATTTGAGTTTTTCACGTATGGTATTAAATGGTCTCGTTTGAACGTTTGTACCTTCTAAGTTATGCGTTGCTTGGAGTTTCAAATAAGAGTTTCAGTTTACTTTCATATTCTATCCTCACACGGTTGTAGTAAAATACAGTCAAATCCTACCTAACCTCGTATGTGATGCGTTCTTCTTCCTGTTGGCTACAGCTAATTGGAATATAATTTAATTAGGCATTTGACATACCTTAGCAATAGTATGTAGGGCTGGCTTTATTTTGTTGATAACTGTTATCGGTTTAATCATGTGATGAATCTCATGTCACAAACTGACAATTGCTATTTATCTCATTGAAGGCTTCTGGCTGCATACTAGTACTTATTGCAATTTATCTACTCACGTTAGGAAATGTTAGTGAGTCGAGCATATGGAAGTTGACTTTGCCGATTCATTCTCGGGTAAGTGAAAAGTGGTAGTGAAGATTCAGTTAACTGAAACTTAACATGTTCAGTTAAGTGAATATTGCACAGCCACTTCTGATGCACTATTTTCGTGGTTGTTAACTGAAACCTTAGAACGAGAGGTCTTGTGATACGAGAGTGAGAGGAGAAACATCGTCTCACTGTTGGTCCGTTGCCAACTACCCGTAAATAGCAGATATAGGGACGCAAGCACCAAGCACCACAATGCAAGCGTGGTGTGATTATATAATAGAACAAAGTTGAGCACTATCTCCTGAGCCAATGCGAATTTTGCTATGCATACAGAAATACAGCTATGCTTAGCTTCATATAACCAGAGAATGGCTAACCTGCTGGCCTTATTCGTACTGTGATGTGTTAGTACCCCTCGTCAATCACAAATCAGTTGGACAGTGAAGATTCAGTTAACTGTTAATTGTTTTCTGTCATAAATCATGAAATCAGTTGCATCATATGCCTCAGGTCATAAATCCATTTGTTTAGCTTCCGTCAATAATTACATTCTTCTTTCTGCAGGAGAGAGAGCATGTGCCAATTAGTAGGCAGTAGGTTTTCTTGGGCCTTTGCCAGAGAATACCTTTGTAGCAGCTGCTAGAGAAAGCATTCCGAGGGTGACTACTGCATCAACTAGAGGAAGTTTGAGAGGAGGTAGAGGAAGAGGTAGGACAGTAGCAAGGTCAGTACCTGCGCAAGGTAACAACAACAAAGGCAGAGGAAAGGGGAAGAAAAGGCAGAGAAGTGTTACTGATCTACCTGATTTAAATCTTGACATCTTACAAGATGATGATGTACAAGAAGTTCCTCTCACACAAAATGCACCTCCACCTGAAGACGTATAGCTATTTATATCATATATATTGCTATATTGTCTAGATGCAACGTTGCAATCTTATTTTTCTTACTTATGTATTATAAATTTGTGTGTTTGATGAATACTGGATGATGCACAATGTTATGAATTATTGCACAAAATATTGCTATTATACTATATTTCTTACTGCCATTTAACATACTTATTTGCACAATATGGATGCATACTTATTTCTCAAAAAGAAGAAAATAAACCGAAACCTTTTGTGATGCAATGCTTGGCTTTGGCACAAGTAGCATCTAAGAAGAATATAAACAGTAGTACCATACACTATATATTCCATCAAAATGGCCATGCTATGCTTGGCATCTATGAAGACATTTCACTTCAGCACACCCGCATTTTAGTTCACCAAAAGAGAACTCAAATCATCACTTAAATTCAACACAAGCTCACTTTATTCAAATTTAAACATCTTACAAGCAAAGTTAACATCGGTACATGATTGCCATATCTAGCACACAACCTAATCATCACTACAAACTACCCAAACCAAACTCAACACCAATACACTAATCCTAGAAAGTTGTTCGTCTTGGCTTGATGTTGCTGCATCACGCATCCCTTCTGCTCTTCATTGAGCTCACTTGAGGGTGTTCAAAATCATGTCCGGAGAAGATGATCGTTTCTTCTCGAGTTTTATCTATGATAATGAAAAGTGTGGATTGAATCAGTTTATAAGGGTTTTGTAGACAACAATAGAGAATATCAAAACAATGAATCATCTTACAACAAATAATGCAAAACCAGTGAAGAAGATACCAAGCAACAATTTTTGCTTCTTCTTCTCTCAACCCTTTTAACAATGTAAAGAGTGATCAACATTCAAGGTTTCCTGAAGGAGATTTAGAGTCCACTGTCATGTTATTCCACTTTAAGATATTTGCTGAATTGTTGTTGGAGGCTGATGTCTACGCAGGCTTCTATTCTTGTAGACAGTGTTGGGCCTCCAAGTGCAGAGGTTTGTAAAACAGCAGCAAGTTTCCCTTAAGTGAATCACCCAAGATTTATCGAACTCAGGGAGGAAGAGGTCAAAGATATCCCTCTCAAGCAACCCTGCAATTAAGATACAAGAAGCCTCTTGTGTCCCCAACACACCCAATACACTTATTAGGTGTATAGGTGCACTAGTTTGGCGAAGAGATAGTGAAATACAAGTAATATGGATGATTATAAGTGGTAATTGCAATCTGAAATAAAAATGGCAGCAAGCAAACATGTAGCAGAACTGGTTGTAAACGGTGTTTCAACGTTTAGAAATAAGGCCTAGGAATCATACTTTCACTAGTGGACACTCTCAACAATGATATCATAATTGAACACATAAATATCTTTCTTCACTATGCTACCCTAAACTACTCTATGGTTGGATAATGAACACCAATTCATCGGTAGGGCTATGAAAACTTTCCTTAAAGTTCGCATTCCCCAATATAGATAGCCCCACACTATCACCTTGAGCGTACTAGATGGTTCCAGACAAACACCATAATTTCATAGAGACATCCAACTCAAATTATAACTCATGATAAGTATTACTGTAATCTTTAGCCTAAGAGCCACACACGATGCACACACTGTCAACTTCACACCGTGGGACAAGGTGTCTCCGGAGATTACATTAATAAAAGCACTTGAGTAGCATAATAGATGAAGAGTAACATCTACTTATTCAACTAGATTACAAAACTCATGATCACATAAAGATCACACCATGGGAGAGAGAGATAAACCACACAGCTACCGGTAGAGCCCTTAGGCTCGGGGGAGAACTACTCCCTCCTCATCATAGGAGTCAGCAACAGCGATGGAGATGGCAGTGGAGTTGATGGAGATGGTTCTGGGGGGAAATTCCCCGTCCCGGCAGGGTGCTGGAACAGAGACTTCTGTCCCCCGAAACTTGTCTTCGATGGCGGCGGCGCTCCGGAACTTTTCGTGGATGGAGGCCGATTGATTTAGGGTTTTCGCGTCGGGGGCAATATATAGACGGAAGGGCGAGGTTGGTGGGCGCTCGAGGGGCCCACACCATGTGGTGGCACAGCCAGAGGTGGGCCCGTGCCACCTTATGGTGTGGCCACCTCCCGGCTCTTCTCCGTATCCCCTTTGGACTCCGTTTTCGTGTTAGAAAAATAGGAACTTCGGGCTTCGTTTCGTCCAATTCTGAAAATATTTTTTGTACAACTTTTTTGAAATACAAAAATAGCAGAAAATAGGAACTAGCACTGTGGCATCTTGTTAATAGGTTAGTTCCAGAAAATGCATAAAAATGCCACAAAGTGTAAGCAAAACATAAAGAAATTGGTGTAAAACAAGCATGGAGCATCAAAAATTATAGATACATTTGCAACGTATCAGCATCCCCAAGCTTAACTCCTGCTCGTCCTCGAGTAGGTAAGTGATAACAAAAATAATTTTTGAGTTCACATGCATCCAACACAATCTTGATCAAGTTATTGTAAAAGCATTGCAAGCTGAGATCAAAGTACTCTAAGCATAGGCATAAAAGAGATAATTGTAACAATGGAACTTAGCAACCATGTTACTGATAAGGGGTGTCCCGATCTTCTCAGCAAGCGATGGCGATGATGATGATGGTAGATAGATAAACACCGTGTAGCGATGAACTTTCCCGCTCGAACCCTGATACCAATGCAACAGCTCTCGAACCTTGTAGGATATTCACAACACCACGATCTTGCGCACGTAGCCGTCGACCACGAACGGTAGTTTGCAATCCACTAATTCCCAATGGAACAACAGATCACACTCAATTGTAGCTTGATAAACTCGATCACAAGTAATTTCAGAGGTTCTAAAGAGAAACAACTCCAAAATAGTTTTAACGTGGTCTCCTAACTATGGGATCGTCACAGGGCTTATATGGGCGGCTGGGGCGGCCAGGACTCGAGATAAAACGTATTAGACTCGAACTGTGATACATCCGTTCGGACCTGGTCCGAGACGGGCCGGACTGTCCGGTTAATTAGGGCCAGACTGTCCGGTCTGGCCGGACTGTCCATCGGGGACTGGCCGGACTGTCCAGTGGTGACGCCTGGGCTCGGCACGTTGTCACCTCTTGAGGCCGGACTGTCCGGTGTTGGAGGGCCGGACTGTCCGGTGTTGGAGGGCCGGACTGTCCGGTCTTCTGGAACTGAAACTTGCCCTTCTTGATGATCTCCTTCTCTTCTATCGCGCCTTCCTCCCGCTCCTCCCTCGCGCAGATATTGGCGATCATCTTCTGGTGTTCCTCTTGCTGTGGCTCCTCGCTCCGTGCTACGCATTCCTCTCCAATGTACCTGATCATACAATAAGACAATGACTTAGGCAGTATAAAGTTCTCATTAAGTAATACATCAGGCTCATTAAGAAACAAGTTCACCTGTTGTTCTAGTAACTTAGCACGAGCTCTTGTAATGGGTCCAATTCTAATCTCATTGGATGGAACAGCTGGAACATCTTGTGTAGTAGTTGGTGGAAAAGGTGCAAGTATAGGGATGTCCTCATCATCTCCCCCCTCTTCAAAAGGCGTCGACCTCGACGCTCCAAGGTCTTCTCCATCATATGGTGATAAGTCAGCAACGTTGAAGCTGTTGCTAACTCCGCCAAACTCAGCAATAGGTATATCAATCGAGTAGGCATTATCATTTATTTTGGCTAACACCTTGTATGGACCAGCACCACGAGGTTTTAATTTGGATTTCCTCAGCTTGGGAAACCTGTCTTTGCGCAAATGCACCCAAACCATGTCACCAGGCTGAAACAAAACCTTCTTCCTTGCTTGATTCCTTGTAGCAGCAACTTTCTGGCCTTTCTTCTCAATAGCCTCTCGAGTCTTCTCATGGAGTTTCTTCACATAATCAGCATGTTTTGATGCCTCCATATCAACTCTCTCATGTAAAGGTAGAGGCAGCAAATCAAGTGGAGTCAATGGCTTGAAGCCATACACCACCTCAAAAGGACAAAGCTGAGTAGTGGAATGTACAGCCCTGTTGTAAGCGAACTCAACATGTGGCAAACACTCTTCCCACTCCCGCAGATTCTTCTTGATCATAGTCCTCAACAATTGTGACAAAGTTCTATTCACCACCTCCGTTTGACCATCAGTTTGGGGATGACATGTAGTACTGAACAGCAACTTGGTTCCAAGTTTCCCCCATAAGGTCTTCCAAAAGTAGCTCATAAACTTCACATCACGGTCAGAAACAATCGTCTTAGGTACATCTTCAGGAAAGACACCACCAAAATCCTGCAAAACATTAGACACACCAAAAGAAATAGGGGTCATGTCGTTAGAAACTAAAACCTCACCCTTGTACATGAGCACAAGAGGCATGGCTGTAGGATCCTCACTAAATTCTCTCATATCTTCTTTGGTGACTAAAATTAGTAGGTTATTCACTCCCTCACTTTTCGTTATATCATTCTTTGGTCGCTCATTTACATCACTCACAGCTACAAAACTCTCGCACTTATCATGATGTGCATCCTTCAAGTTCACCTCAATTTTTTGACGAGATTCATTGACAATCTGCTGTGGGGACATAGGCTGCAAGGTAATTGTCTTGCCCTTGAACTCCAAATGATATGTATTAGCTCGACCATTGTGCTGCACATGGCGATCATATAACCATGGTCGACCCAACAATAAGTGGCAAACAGTCATAGGAACCACATCAAAATCAATAGAATCCTTGTATGGTCCTATCTCAAAATTTACACGCACCATATGGTTTACCTTCATCTCACCATTGTCACTCAGCCACTGTATATAATATGGTTTAGAATGAGGTAAATATGTCAAATTCAGCTTGGCACATAACTCCTTGCTTGCAAGATTTCTGCAACTACCTCCATCAATGATGACTTTGCAAGCTTTGTTTGGGCCAACTAGTGCTTTTGTTTGAAACAGATTGCAGCGCTGTGATTCAGAATTGGGCTGCACACTAAGAGCACGTGGAGTAACTACAATGGTAGGCGCATGGGTAGGATAAGCATCCAACTCTTCCTCACTAGCATCACCATTGTCTTCAGGACTATAAGGATCAATTTCATCTCCACTCTCATATTCACCATTGTCATTGATAAACATGACTTTGTTGTTGGGACACTTATTCTTAAAATGTCCTCTTCCTCCACAAGTATAGCACTCTTTTCACGAGCACGAGCTGTAGACATGATGGAACCCGAACTAGCAGCCGGCTTGTTTGCTGTAGAACCAGAGGAGGGTGTTGGTGCAGGCTTGGAGGCCGAAGTAGAGGTTTGAGGCCGGACTGTCCGCAGGTGCTGCCGGTGGCATCGCTGATGGTGGTAGCGAGGATCTTGCAGAAAACCGGCTTGTCGACGAATATCGAGCCCGCTCCCTAGCTTCTTCAGCTAGTTGTGCTTCGGTCTCTCGTGCATGATGCAACAACTCGGTCATAGTAGCATATGTGTGATGGCGCACAATGTTCTTAATAGGCAACTTCAAATTGTTGAGAAAACGCTGCAGAGTCATCTCAACTGATTCACGAACTCGTGCACGCTGCATAAGCATCTCCATCTCCATGTAGTACTCATCAACTGTCTTGCTACCTTGTGTTAATTTGGTGAGCTGGTTAAACACTGAGCGCAAATAGTTAGTGGGCACAAAACGTTGCCTCATAATTTCCTTCATCTCCCGCCATGAGAGCACAGGAACCTCATTATCGTCGCGTCTGTTTTGTATAATAGCATCCCACCAACGCAATGCATAGCCATCAAATTCGGAAGCAGCAAGTTTAACCTTCTTATCTTCTGTATAGTCTTGCAAACGCCACAACTTCTCAATCTTCAACTCCCATGAAAGGTAATCTTCAGGATCAAGTGAGCCATCAAATTTGGGAATTGAGAATTTTGGTTTGCTCAAGATATCATCATTTGCTTGTTGGATTACACGCTGAGCACGTCCCACAGGAGCAAAACCACGGCCAACACCAGGGGGATTGGCACGTCCCCTACCTCGGCCATTGTTTGGCTGTTGTTGGACCTCATCATTAACACTTCCATTATCTGCGTCCGCATGTTCAGCAGCATCATCAAATTGTTGTTGCCGCTGTTGCTCAAAGGCGTCTCGCAAAGCATCAATGGATAGCTGTAATGCGTTGACATTTGTATTGATTGTAGTCACTTGTGTTTGAATGTTGTTGACAGCTTTCTCAGTTTCGCCCAACTGGATTTGTACCCCCTGTACATCCTTTTTCTGCATCACAACATCATCACTAGCAGACATGATTAGTAGATTAGTGCAAAACCCAAAATCGATATGGTGGCAAACTCTCTGCTCGCACAAAGCTGACAAGAAAGGAGATCTTACCGCTCCAAAGCAAATAGTAGTGCTTACCAATTCGAAGCAAACGACTGATGCACTGATGTGATGAAGTGAATATCAAAGGTATAGAGGCGATCACAAGGCACACAGGTTATTAAAGGTGGAGCTGTAGGTATGGAGTCCTAACTACACCGCAAACCAATCCTAGTGCTGATCGTGAGACAAAAACCCAAGGAAACACACACGTGGAGATAAACGTGGCAAAGCAATTATGAAAACAAGAATATTGCAATGCACAAGAGAGATGCTAGTAATAGCTCAAAATAGACAGGCACAAGATTGCTCAACTACAAGTGCTATATAGAACCAGGCCTCAACCATCACCACACTGATATTGCTCTTGTTCTTCTTGTATCTCAAATTCTTTTCTCTTTTTTTTTGATATACTTTTTCTCAACTATATGACTCAACAGTAAAATAACCGAAACGATACTGGAGCAAAAATTCTGCTAAGGCCGGACTGTCTGGTGTGATATGGCCGGACTGTCCGGTCTGAATTCGGCCGAAAAATTGCACCTCGAGAACCTAATGAGCAGCCTGTCAGAGCACAGCAACTAGTCTCGTATGGGTATGTTCCTAGGCACGGATGCTGTAGAAAGGCTGTAGCTAAGTTTTGCAACAAGGGTACGCTATGTGGACTTGGAAAATTGATGAATCTGGCGGAAAAGATGATGAATGACTCAAGAATGATGAACAAAAACGAAATTGACAAAGGGAACCTAGACACTACGACGTTACCAGACGAGATCGGATCAAAGACACGACTACGACCAGCAACTAAGACTAGAAAACGATGCAATCTAGGTTATGGCAAAACTAAACCCTAATATTTTTTTTGGCTTTTTCTGGATAGGACGAAAAACACTCAAATAATGGATGGATCTGTGGATGCTCACCGAGTAAAACTGGAAATCTGATACCAAGATGATAAGGGGTGTCCCGATCTTCTCAGCAAGCGATGGCGATGATGATGATGGTAGATAGATAAACACCGTGTAGCGATGAACTCTCCCGCTCGAACCCTGATGCCAATGCAACAGCTCTCGAACCTTGTAGGATATTCACAACACCACGATCTTGCGCACGTAGCCGTCGACCACGAACGGTAGTTTGCAATCCACTAATTCCCAATGGAACAACAGATCACACTCAATTGTAGCTTGATAAACTCGATCACAAGTAATTTCAGAGGTTCTAAAGAGAAACAACTCCAAAATAGTTTTAACGTGGTCTCCTAACTATGGGATCGTCCCAGGGCTTATATGGGCAGCTGGGGCGGCCAGGACTCGAGATAAAACGTATTAGACTCGAACTGTGATACATCCGTTCGGACCTGGTCCGAGACGGGCCGGACTGTCCGGTTAATTAGGGCCAGACTATCCGGTCTGGCCAGACTGTCCATCGGGGACTGGCCGGACTGTCCAGTGGTGACGCTTGGGCTCGGCACGTTGTCACCTCTTGAGGCCGGACTGTCCGATGTTGGAGGGCCGGACTGTCCGGTGTTGGAGGGCCGGACTGTCCGGTCTTCTGGAACTGAAACTTGCCCTTCTTGATGATCTCCTTCTCTTCTATCGCGCCTTCCTCCCGCTCCTCCCTCGCGCAGATATTGGCGATCATCTTCTGGTGTTCCTCTTGCTGTGGCTCCTCGCTCCGTGCTACGCATTCCTCTCCAATGTACCTGATCATACAATAAGACAATGACTTAGGCAGTATAAAGTTCTCATTAAGTAATACATCAGGCTCATTAAGAAACAAGTTCACCTGTTGTTCTAGTAACTTAGCACGAGCTCTTGTAATGGGTCCAATTCTAATCTCATTGGACGGAACAGCTGGAACATCTTGTGTAGTAGTTGGTGGAAAAGGTGCAAGTATAGGGATGTCCTCATCAGTTACAACGTGAAAAGCAACACAAACAAAAGATCATGAATAATAATGCATCGAAAGTTATTTGTTTGTTTTGAGCATAGAGAAAGCATAGCAAAGTGGTATTCAGCTTGTCCTTCATGGAATAGCAAAACATAAATGCATAGGACACCTTCAAAGTTCAAAGGGTGACTAGATACAAATAATTTGAGAAGAAGCAATGCCATAATCATGAATTAATCAATAATAAATTTTGGGACTATGCACATTATACTCAGAATGACAACTATGCTCTCTTAATTGGTGCATAAGGATAGAAGATGAAGACTCAACATAAAAGTAAAAGAAAGGCCCTTCGCAGAGGGAAGTAGGGATTACATGTTTTATAAAGCTTCCAAAAATTATGGTACTTATTAGCTTTGAGCTCTCATTGCCTCTATCATTGGCATCTTGAATGGTTAAAGTTAATGTGAGTGCAAATATGAGTTATATGCTTGACAAATCATAAGTTGAAAATCTCATGTCCCTTAAATACGAGTACCTAAACCGCATGCTAATCGACTTAGGTCCCAAATAAGTTTTTGTCATTATAAGCATACATGTATCATCGAGAACGCCAATGGGGTACCTCCTGCCCGATGATATGGAAGCTTTCCCATATCAAAATGACAAGACAAACAAACAATGAACACTTGACATCTCTTTTATTTACCATTGGGTATAGCTTTTTATTATGAGATGCATCGTCGAATGCCCACTATGGTTATGCTGTAAATTTCCACCATGAATGATGCATGGTTTAGATTAGCGGCCCAGGCGTTTCTCTAACACATATACAAACTCCATGAGCTCACAAGTTTCCAACTTATTTCACATCGCTAGGCATCCATAGACAAACGATCATGATATCAACTAAATAGGAATAAGTGCAATGTTGAAAACGTGCCCCATGAAAGCATGGCTGTGCTAACTCTCAACTCACAATTTGCAAGCATATAAACTTCATAAGAGAATCACAATGGTCAAGTTTATTAAGTGCAAGAAAGTAAATGTGCCACCAAGTTTGTGAGAGCTTTACTAACTAATTTTTTCATAACAAAAAATTTAATTTGGAAGATAGATAAAAACATGATGAGTATACTTGGAATAGCAATAATGCTAATAGGCAGATATGGTGGACACATTGGGAAAATTTGGTTTTTTGGAAGTTGGATGCACGAGTAGAGCTCATACTCATTACATGTGAAGGCTAGCAAGAGACTGGGAGCGACCAACTAAGAGAGCAATAACGGTCATAATCATGCATAGCGACAAAACATTATTAATCAAAGCATAAAGTGATATTACAAGTCAAAAACTAAATTATCATAGAGGCTTGAGGTGACTGGTTCATAGTCATAACATGGTGTAAGCATGCGCCAAGTCAACCCAAATAAAGCATCAAAGGAGAATACCACAATATTATGCTTTTGTATAATAAAAACAACGCATGATTCTTTCAATGGCACATAAAGCACACTCAATTATATGAGGCAAGTCATGCTACAACAATAACTACTAAGAATATAATCAAAATATGATCTAGCATGACATGCTAAAGTCTAAGCCACAGTCTAAGCAAGCTCCCTTTTGCACCACTATAAGCATGAAATATTTTAGTCTTCTCCAACACCAATCAACTTATTTGAAACAACTCTCATAGATAATAATCAATAAAGACCCGAGAGCTAATCATATATAACTGAAGAAAACTAACAAGCTCTGAACAAAATATGAGTGGAAAACTAGAGCTAAACGCAGTGCTAGCAAAAAAGTGAACACTCGCAGGACAATAAGAGTGAGAACTAGAGTGTTCTGAGCAATGAAAACGGATTGTGTCTTCTCCAAAAGAAGTATGCTGGGATCCAACCATTTATTACAGCAAACAAAGTAAAAGAAAACTAAAAACAAAAATAAAGATGCTCCAAGAACAACACATAGCATATGAAGCAATAAAAATATAGTGTCTTGAAAGATGACCTAATATTTTTGTTGATGAAGAAGGGGGTGCCTTGGGCATCCCCAAGCTTTGACGCTTGTACTTCTTGGATATTTCTTGGGGTGACATGGGCATCCCCAAGCTTGAGCTTTTGTCCATTCTTCATCTCATCACATCATTCTCCTTTCCCTACACTTGAAAACTTCCTTCATACAAAACTTTACACAATTCTCATTAGCAACATTAGTGTATGCGAGATAGTAGATCCACTTTTGGTTCAGTTTCAACGTAAGTAAAAAATCTATTAAAACATTAGCTACTGTAGCAACTTATTTTAAAAGCTCTTTCGATCAAAAGAACTCAAAAAGAAAGAGATTAAGAGGCAAATGCAAATAGTTACAAAAATCTGTCAAAATAGAACAACAGGTAAAGATCGATTTTTTCGAAAATCTTTTGTTGCTCAAATTGAAAAGTGCAAAGCTAATGAATATTAGGTAATAACATGGGGCATGCGCACAAAAAAATTTAGATCAAAATATATTCTAAGATTTATTACGATTTTTTATAGTGAAGCACAGAAATCTGTTTCTGGACAGCAACTTCCCCAAATCTTACTTCCTCCCCATTAGAGGCTACTCTTGGCACAAAAACGAAATAAAAAGGATAAGGAGAGTTTGTTACAGAGGTAACAACTTCCAAGACTCAAAGAAACAAAAATAATGTAACATCCCAATTTTTGGGAAAAGAATTTATAAACTTTTCACATAAAATCATGCATCATTTCATGCATACTATCACCTTGCATTTGCACACGTTCTCAAATTTTTGTTTTGTTCTTGAATCAAAAACCTTCTCTGTATGTTTCAAATATCAGAAGGAAAGTTTTATAAATTCCAAAGTGTGACTGAAATTTAAATCAGAAGTTTTGCAAGTTTTCAAACAAAATTCAAAGCAAAATAGAAAAGAAAAGAAAAAAAAGAGAAATAGTTAAAAAGGCCGCGGGGCAGCACTCCGGCCCAGGCTAGTTTCCGGCCCACGGCCCGTTCTCCTTTCTCCCCGAACCGTTTTCCTCTTTTTCCCCCGCAGTCACCGATGCCTGGGGCCCGCTTGCCATCCCGTCCAAAGAAACCGGGATGAGCACGGCGCGCACCCGAGCGTGATCCTCCCGAACTCTTCGCCGAATCGGGTTAAACCCTAACCCCTCGTCCACGCCAGCACGCCTATTTAAACCCCTCCTCATCCGCACTCACCCACCCAAAACCCTAGCAGAAATCCGCCGCCAGGCTGCCCTAAACCAGAGACGCCGCGCCGCCGCTGCTGCCAGGGAATGCCGCAGATTCTGGTGAGCCTTGACCCCCCTTCCGATCTTCTTCTGCACGTTCACTTCCACCTCGACCAAACCAACCCCTCTGACATGGTTTCAATTTTGCATGAGCGCCAGGACGTCGAGTTCACCCTCGGCCAGATCTCGCTATCCGCAACGGAAACTCCGGCGAGCAATTGACGGGAGAACAGAGCGCCCCCGCCCCTGCTACTTCGCCACCAGTTCCGCCTAGCCCTCCTAAACCTCCTGGCATGACACTCGCATCCTAAAACCGCCCCAGAGCATCAACCTTCTCCATGCTCTGCATGACTTGATCTCGGCCTAACCTTCCAGCCGCTCATCGCCGTCGTTACAGGAAACCATCAAGGACGTCGATCACGTTTCCGAGCTCGCCGCAACTCCCTGAAGACCGTCAAGTACTCCATCACCATTGAAACCCGCTGGAACACCCTCGCCGTGAAGCTCCAGTACGCCAGGGACTTCGCCGTCGACCCTTCCCGGTGAGCCCCTTCCCTTCTCTCGCTGACCGTCGGATCTAGATCGCATGGATCAGAAAAGATCACTTATGCGAACCGGTACCTCAGATCTGAGCCCTTCCTCGTTACTTAGATCGGACGGCCCAGAACGGCGATCTGCACAAAGCGGTACCGTCAAATCAGAAAGTGCCAAGTGTCGGCTCCTAATATAACCCGCTCTGTTTTTCGATTTAAACTTTCAGAATAAGTTTGAAAATTGTTTAATTCATATCTTGAGATCTACACGTCCAATTTTAGCAAACTTTGCGTCTGTGGTTTTAGAAAAATGTGTAGATTCTATTTCCAGCATCAAAAACATATATAGTAGCTGTTTTATATAGAGAATTACTGCAAGCTTTGTTTAGTGTTTTTGTCTTTTAAAAATAGTTGTAAATTTTATTTTGCAGTAAATCCTTTTGGTTTAGGTCCCTCTGATATTTCTTAGTACTGTAGCATGGCCAGATTATTTTTGGGAACTTTTATATTACTTTTGTAGTTTTAGTTTATATATTTGCTCTATTTGTGTGTTGTTGATGATTTAAGCTTTATAATTAACTCTAAAATTTTGTTCATGGCATCATGCATATAGTTAACAACCAGAGAACATGCTAAGTACCTTGTGGTGTTTAAAGACACATTTGCATTCATAATTTTTCTTTCATGATTGTTTTGTGATTGTTATGTGCTTATGATGTTATATTTTATGTGTAGATTGTGCTGAGTGCAACGAGTGTCTTTGTGACGAGTGCACCAACTCTTCTCCTCACCAAGGCAAGTGTCACCATGTTCCTTTGTCCTACTGAAAGTTTTGTAGCTTTTCTAATAGAAGATGCATGTGTAGGTGTTTTTATGATTTCTTATCTTTAGCTTGCCAGATTTTATGCTAAGTTTTTGTCTAGCTTGCTTAGCTTTGCATCTCCTAGTAGAATTGCTGCTGCTATAGGACTTTGCTTTTATTCTTGTTGAGGGAAGGGTTATCACTTGATTTTGGCTAAGTGTTGAAAACCTTGTTTTGCAAAAACTAAGAAAACAACTAAGTTAATGAACCACCTGGGTGGATATGGCTTTGATTGGTTTATGTTGAGTGGTTCCCTGGGGTCATGTCGTCGAACTTCTGAACCACCAGGTGTATCTCACTTGTGGACGGCCACCCAGGAGCAAAGAGATTGGAGACGTTCAAGTCATGAAGCTTCCAGTGCAACCACAAGACATATGGGCTCTGTCTTGGTCAACTAAGCTGCAAGAACTCAAGCCAGGCGGACAGAGGGTGGTAGATGTTGGTAGGATGGAACGCATCCGTTTGGTCTGAGGGAATGCTTCTGAAAGGCCTCGTCTTAGTTTTCACTTGGCCATTTGAGGCAAAATGAGTCTCATGGCAAAACGGGTTAACTAAGTCCTGTGGGAAAAGTGCACCACCTCTGCAGAGTGTTTAGAACTAAGTACTTAGCCGTGTCCCCGGTTACGGACAAATTTTGAGTGACATGACTCTGAAGCTGTTCAAGAATCTCCTCACCCCAATTTCTCTAAGTTAAAACTTGATGGGTAAACTTGGGTAGTAAAGGCTCTTTCTTGTCAAAAATTTTGCTAAGGAAAATTGAGTTTTACAAAGATAGGAAAAAGGCTTGCTTTTGCTAAGTTAAACTCCACCTGGCCAAAAGCATATACGTGTAGGTGCCATTGAGTCCACCAAAGTGACATTTGCCAATACATTCAAAGTATTGACCCTCCGTGGCTGCAACGTATCATGTTGCAGGTGGCCACTATGAAGATTGAAGATTGCTGCGCTATGGTCACGAGTCTTCGTCCAACACATCTGCCTGCGGAACTTGAAGAAAAGAAGACTTGAAGTTATTTTACTTAGTCGTTTTCTAGAGTTGTAATAGGTTTGTGGCTTTGTGCCTTATTGAGTTGTAAAAGACTATGTTATTTGTGGATCAAGCGTTGTAATAAAGACCTTTGTATTCTTGATATTTCATCTTGTAACTGTGTGTGCTAGCAGTCGATCCGGGACTAGCACAATTAAAACACAGGTGCGCTACAGATGGTATCAGAGCAAAGTGTTGCCCTTAGGTTTGTGACCCTAGGATTGGATGAAAACACTTATGAGTTGTCTTGTTTTTCTTTGTTGCTAACACTTAGAAATAGTTTTGACTTCTAAGTTAGAAAAATATCTTTAACTCTTTCAGCGCTTTTTCTAAGTTTCTTTCTCCTTTAACTTACTAACTTGTCTTGTTCCAACATAAAGATGTCAACCTTCCGCATCACCAAGCCCGACAACTTCAAGAACTACAGCTTTAGAGAGTGCCTCATCGACATCGCCACTACCTTGTCCCTGCCTACCCCATTCATCAGAGGGAGCGAGATGACCAAGCTTCACAAGAAGGGCGTCTGGGTCATCCACTGAAAATATCAAGCTCAAGACCTTCCACACCAACCAGAAGATAGGCGCCCAACTCCTCATGCAAGAGATGATAGCACGCCTCTGCGGACGTCACTTCTCCGAGCTCCAGAACCACTACTCCCACCTCTACGGCCGACGTGACGAGAAGGGCATGGCCATCGTGCTACCTGACGATGAGCAAGACCCCACGCACATCCACCTCACTGAGTTAGAGTATCTTGTCAGGGACGTCGACGTTGAGAGGTACAACGAGATGTTTAAGAACGATGAGTTATGTGCCCAGCTTGCCGAGAAGGACAAGCAACACCTGGAGCAGGAGGAGAAGATCAAGGAGATGAAGGAGAAGTTCAAGACTCAAGAGAAGCAGCGGAAGAGCCAAGAGAAGAGGATTCAAGCCAGGAACAAAGATGTTAGAGAGCTGAAGCAGAAGTTAGAGTGCAACGACTTCGAGCTCAAAGCGGACCACGACTTGATCGAGAAGCTGCGCGCTGACAAGAGGGAGCTTCAAGAGAAGGTCGACACCCTGACTAAAGAGCTACATGACTACAAGAGGCTACTCAAGGATAATGGCTTTGATGTTGAAGAGGTGGAAGTCGCCATGGAAGAATAGAATAGTTAGATAGACTACCACACTTTATCTTGAGTTTGCGTTTATGCCCGTGACCGCTTGTGGTATGGCATTAGACATTATATCCCTTTAGACTTAAACGTTTGCGTACCTTCAAACTATTTGTGAGATGTTTGTTGCATGTTTGGTTTAAAAGTTCTCCTATGCTTGTGTTTGTGTTCTTTTGAGGATTGTTTATGCATGTGGGTAGGAAACTTTATTCCTTAGACTCTCTCTAAGTCTAACCTCATCTATTTCCAAACCCAATAGATGCCTCCTCATCGCGCTCCTGAGGAACAGATGCAGCAGATGATGGAACCCAAGCTCAGCTCATGCAAGTCATGACTCAGTTTCTGGCCAACGCCAACAACAACAATAACAACAACAACCCTCCACCGCCACCACCTCCCCCTCAGGTCGACATGCTTGCAAGGTTTCTAAGACTTCGCCCTGCCAAGTTTTCTCGTGCTGCGGAACCACTAGAGGCCATGGATTGGCTCCGTTCTATCAACAAAGACTTGGTGACAACTGGTTGCACTGATGCTGAAAAGGTCAGGTTTGTAGCTCATCTTTTGGAAGGACCAGCAGCAAGCTGGTGGGATACTTATCAGATCACCCATCCCATTGAGGGTGTAACATGGGACTCGTTCCAGGAAGGGTTCCGGGCTGCACACATTTCTTCTGGTGTGATGGGTCTGAAGAAGAAGGAGTTTCGTGATCTTAGACAGAAATTTCGCAGTGTGTCTGAGTATATTGATGAGTTCACCAACCTGTCACACTATGCACCGGATGACATCGACACTGATGCAAAAAGGAAGGAGAAGTTCCTAGAGGGTCTCAATGACGAGTTGTCAATCCCTCTGTCTGTTGCCTACACTCCAACTTTTCAGTCTCTGCTTGATCAAGCCATAACTCTAGAAAGCAAGATAAAGCAGTCTGAAAACAGAAAGAGGAAGCATCATCTTAGCAAATACCAAGAGCCTGCTCACAAGCGAAGCTATCACAGTGGAGGAAACCACCACAACCATAATGGTGGAAATGGGCACCAGCATCACAAGGGGAATGGCCACCTCCATAATGGCCACAGGAACCACAACAATCATAACTCCACCAGGACAAATGGCCATAACAATGGCAACAACAATGGCAGAAATAGTAATGCCCCCGAGAAGAGGGATATTAGTCAGGTGGAATGCTTCAAGTGCCACAAGACTGGGCATTATGCAAATGATTGCCCATAGAAGAAGGATGAAGGAAACAAGCCCAATCCATTCCAGAAGGGGCATGTTAATCACATCAATGTGGAGGAGATTTATGATGAGCCTGACGCCGTATATGATATGTTTCTACTCAATAAATTTTCAACACTTGTTCTTTTCGACACTGGTGCATTTCATTCATTCATCTCAAGAGCATTTGTGGTTAAGAACAAATTACCCACTGAAACAATAGGTTGTCCTATAAGGGTAAGTTCTCCAGGGGGAGAGTTGATAGTAAATGCCGGTTGTAGAGACCTAGTCCTGGAAATTGGAAAACACAAGTTTCCGGCTAACCTCATTGTCCTAGACTCACAAGGATTAGATGTCATCCTAGGCATGGATTGGATGACCGCCTTTGAAGGAGTCATAGATTGTGCAAACAAAACCATCACCCTCACAACCCCTGAAAAGAAACGCATCCGTTTCAAATCAACCTTTGAGCTAAAGGGGTCTAAGGTTAATTCTCTTAAGGGGGTTAGTATGGATGAAGTGCCAGTTGTAAAAGAGTACCCTGACGTGTTTCCAAAAGAGTTACCAGGAATGCCACCAGACAGAGATGTCGAGTTCATCATTGACTTACTGCCTAGAACATGGCCTATAGCAAAAAGGCCATACAAGACGGACATAGATGAATTAAAGAAATTGAAGAAGCAGCTCAAGGAACAGTTGGATAAAGGTTTTATCCAATAGAGTTCATCATCATGGGGAGCCCCTGTTTTGTTTGTGGAGAAGAAAGACTCTAGCAAGAGATTGGTTGTGGACTACCGTTCGCTGAACGAAGTGACAATCAAGAACAAGTACCCATTGCCTAACATCAATGACCTGTTCGACCAGCTGAAAGGAGCAAAAGTGTTCTCCAAGATCTCTCTCCGATCAGGGTATTTCCAGTTAAAGATCCGAGAACAAGACATACCCAAGATAGCTTTTACCACCAGATATGGTCTGTATGAGTATACCGTCATGTCTTTTGGGCTAACAAATGCCCTGGCATACTTCATGACCATGATGAACAAGGTGTTCATGGAGTACTTGGATAAATTCGTAGTGGTGTTCATTGATGACATCCTGATTTACTCCAAGGATGCTAAAGAACATGAGCAGCACTTATGCTTATTCATGGAAAAGCTCAGGGAGCATAAGTTGTATGCGAAATTCAGCAAGTGTGAATTCTGGCTGAACAAGGTAGGATTTCTTGGTCACATAGTATCTGCGGAAGGAGTCGCGGTGGATCCAAGCAAGGTAGCATCCGTCACCGAATGGGAGTCACCCAAAAATGCAGGAGACATCTGAAATTTCTTAGGCCTTGCTGGATGCTATCGGAGATTCATTGAAAATTTCTCCAAGATAGCAAAGCCGATGACTGAACTATTGAAGAAAGACAGGAAATTCGAATGCACTGACTCATGTGAAGCTAGTTTTCAAGAATTGAAGAAACGGCTAGTAAGTGCGCCAGTTCTATGTCTGCCAGATATACAGAAGGATTTCCAAGTCTATTGCGACGCTTCTCGTCAAGGACTTGGTAGCATTCTAATGCAGAATGGAAAAGTGGTGAGTTATGCCTCGCGCCAGCTCAAGCATCACGAGAGAAATTACCCCACCCATGACTTAGAGCTAGCATCCGTTGTTCATACTCTGAAGGTGTGGAGACACTATTTGATGGGAAAGCATTGTGATGTGTTCACCGATCACAAAACCAAAGTGGCTCACTTCATCCCTGTGAAAACCACTTATACCAGCGCCAGACTAGCCAAGATATATATGAGCCGAATAGTGTGTTTACATGGAGTTCCTAAAAGCATTGTATCTGATAGAAGTACTCAATTCACCTCTCACTTTTGGCGCCAACTCCATGAATCCTTGGGTACAAGACTAGAGTTCAGCACAACATTTCACCCCCAGACTGATGGTCAAACAGAAAGGGTGAATCAAATTCTAGAAGACATGTTGAGAGCTTGTGCCTTGGACTATGGGTCTAGCTGGGATGATAACTTGCCATATGCAGAGTTCTCCTACAACAATAGCCATCAAGCTAGTATTGAGATGGCGCCATTTGAAGCTCTATATGGAAGAAAGTGCACTACACCATTGCTTTGGAGTGGTGTTGGTGAACGAAGTCTTTTCGGGCCAGACATAATAAAGGATGCCGAAGAAAAGGTTCGTTTGATCAGAGATAGACTTAAGATAGCTCAGTCCAGACAGAAGAGCTATGCTGATTCAAAGCGTAGAGAGGTAACCTATGAGTTGGGTGATAGAGCATACCTTCGAGTATCTCCACTTCGTGGGGTAAAGAGATTTGGAGTCAAAGGAAAGCTAGCACCTCGCTTTGTAGGGCCATTCAAGGTTTTGGCTCGCAAAGGGGAAGTTGCATATGAGCTAGAACTACCAGAATCTCTATCTGCAGTGCACAATGTGTTCCATGTGAGTCAGTTAAAGAAATGCCATCCAGAGATGGCAGATACCCCACTAAGAGACACAATACCATTGGAAGAGGTTCAGCTAGAGAGTGATCTCACATATGAAGAGAAACCTATCAAAATCTTGGAGACATCAGAAAGAGTTACTCGTACCAAGACGATCAAATTTTGCAAAGTTCAGTGGAGTCACCATACTGAAGAAGAAGCAACTTGGGAACGAGAAGATGAACTCCGAGAAGACCACCCGCACCTATTTGCTAGCCAACCCAAATCTCGAGGGCGAGATTCACCTTAAGGGGGTTAGACTTGTAACATCCCAATTTTTGGGAAAAGAATTTATAAACTTTTCACATAAAATCATGCATCATTTCATGCATACTATCACCTTGCATTTGCACACGTTCTCAAATTTTTGTTTTGTTCTTGAATCAAAAACCTTCTCTATATGTTTCAAATATTAGAAGGAAAGTTTTATAAATTCCAAAGTGTGACTGAAATTTAAATCAGAAGTTTTGCAAGTTTTCAAACAAAATTCAAAGCAAAAAAAAGAAAAAAAGAAAAAGAGAAATAGTTAAAAAGGCCGCAGGGCAGCCCTCCGGCCCAGGCTAGCTTTCGGCCCACGGCCCGTTCTCCTTTCTCCCCAAACCGTTTTCCTCTTTTTCCCCCGCAGTCACCGACGCCTGGGGCCCGCTTGTCATCCCGTCCAAAGAAACCGAGACAAGCACGGCGCGCACCCGAGCGTGATCCTCCCGAACTCTTCGCCGAATCGGGTTAAACCCTAACTGACAAGGGTATAGTTAATAGAGCCCGTTAGTTGAGTACCCCTAAGGCCCGTATAGCTAGGCCCAATTGTAATAATAGTCGAATATGAGTCTTTACCGTATATCGATATTGTAATCTGTATCGGACCCTACCCGATCCTTGAGACCTGGCCATCTATATATAGGGGCCAGGAGGGGACGGTGTAGGCCAGATTAAAAGCAAGCCAGGTTGAACACCCAAGTTTACTTTCGACACACACCTATTTCGACTAACTTTACCTTCGAGTTCATCCGACACCCTATCTCCCCGATCCTAAGTCCTTCATCTAGGACATTTGTCGAGTTAACCCCTCGTCAATTGGCGCCGACCGTGGGGAACATGGGCGTTGGAATCATGAATTCGACGGCTTTTTCGCTTTTAGCCAATAGCAGTTCAGGACTCGACGGAAGTCAAAAGATGGAGTTAACCATTGGAAGTTTGAGCATCATCGTTGAACCATCGGGTTCATCCCGCCTCTTGGATTCGACGAAACCAGATCCGTCGGCAAACATGCCCGAAACAGAAGAAACATTAGAATCATCAGAAGGCTCTTCCAGCGAAGCAAACTCGCCGGTCAGTTTCGACAAAACACCAATCGTAGAAGGCGACAAAATTCAGAAAATTTTTGACTCAAAAGAAATAGCGTGTCAGACGCACAACAACGCAAAGGACTTCGCCGTGGGAAGCAGCGGTGTCTCCAAGGTACATCAGTTATGCGTCATTATCACTGAAGCAGAAGAAGAAAACAATAGCAAAGGAAATAAGAATGTCGACAGGCAAGTCGACAAAGTAAAAGATCACAACAAAAAGGAAAAGGAGAAAGTCCATGTTTCGGCTGGTGAATGGAGGATGATCAAGTCAGCTATCAACCACGGTACAGAAGTACCCGAAAGATCGAGAAGAGAAGTACTAATGGGATATCAGTACGCATTATACCAACACAGGTAGAAACTAAGGGAGGAAAGAGATATGGACTGTCAAGATAATAACAGTATATCAAGAGAGGAATACTGGGAAGACTACAGTGAGGATTCAGAATACAGCAAAGAAAGGCGTGGAGACCCAAAACACAACAGGGGGCGACAGCATACGGCAGAGAAGAGGAGTACTTAAGGAGCCCCACCCCGCAGCTAGAAGAGGAGGAAGTTGACTTCATACAAAAAACACCAGAAGCAGCACTAGTAGCAGCACAAGCATATTTATTAGCTACAAGACCAGAACCTGGAGACCCACGAGAAGACATGCACCGAGCCGCGATACGAAGCCTCGGAATAGTAGAAGGAAAGATCAGGGAACAAGGTCCAGAGACGAAGTCGACAAACTGCAAGGGAAATGGAGAGGAGAAGTTCAGATACAATTTCAAAGATAACGAGTATAGCGAGTCGCCAGAAGAGAAAAAGCGACAGAAAAGGAAGGAAGACGCAAGAAGTATAATAGCACAAGCTCGAGTAAATAAATCGCGTTACGCCTGGAGGGAAGAGAACTACGAGGACGACGATAAAGATATGGGTGCGTTATGCTTTACCCGCAGGGTTCGCAAAACAAGGGTACCCAAAGGATTCAGATTACCACACGACCAACCTAAGTATGATGGGTCGCAAGAACCTACCCTATGGTTATCGGACTATCTACAGGCAGTGCAGATATTAGGGGGAACAAAGGCGACTGCAATGCAAAGTTTGCAGCTGCACCTCACCGGCGCCGCATGGTCCTGGCTGAATACCCTACCCGACGAATCCATCGGAAGTTGGGGGGAACTCGAAATTCAATTTACAAGAAATTTTCGTTCCACCTACAAACGCCCAGCGTCACTGGAGGAAGTTAAAACATGTGTGCAAAGAAAAGGCGAAACACTACGTTCTTATATCCAATGCTGGAGTATAATCAAAAACTCAGCAGAGGACGTCTCCGACGAACGAGCAATAGACGCCTTTTCGGCCGGACTTCGTCGCTCAGATCTTGTGGAAGAAATAGGAAGAACAAGACCCACGACAGTAACCGAGCTAATGGAACAAGCCAACAAATTCGCTGATGGAGAGGACGCGTATAACAACAAAAGAGGACGTTCACCAGAAGTCGACAGAATAAGTAGACAGAGGAGACGATACCGCAGTAGGGATAATCAAGGAAGGCGAAATTAGGTGGCCGCAGGTTATGTACTAGTAGAAGAGGAAGGAAATGAAAGCAGGAGGTTTCAGGCAAAAGGAGTAGAAAAATCGAGATACTCCGGTCCTTCCGCCGAGGATATGCTATACGGACCTTGTCGAATCCACTACGCGTACCTCGACGGGAAAAGAGTCTCAAATCACCAGATGAAGGATTGCATGACATTCCTAAGGTTGCAAAGCGCCATGAGCTCGAAACAAGAAGGGAGGCAAGGAGAAAGACACAGAAGTCAAGGATATCAAATGCAAAAGCTAGCAAGGCACTTAGAGTCAAAAGTGTATATATCAGCCATGATTCAACCGGTACCCAAGTCGAAGAAGGAGCAAAAGAGCATATCCAGGCAAGTCAACTTAGCCCGACAAAGTGCTCTTTCGGCGTCTCAGCAGGACAACTTTTAGGGTTCCTGGTATCAGCACGAGGAATAGAGGCGAACCCAGAGAAGATTCAAGCAATTTTGACAATGGGGAAACCCACAAAACTACACGACGTACAGAAACTTGCAGGACGCGTCGCGGCACTAAGTCGCTTCGTCGCTCGGCTAGGGGAGAAGGCGCTTCCTTTTTATGCACTTATGAAGAAGTCAGACGATAAATTCGAGTGGACAGAAGAAGCAGACGCAGCGTTTGCATAGTTGAAAAAAAGTGCTTTCCACGCCACCAGTGCTGGTCGCACCAAAAGAAAAAGAACCACTGCTATTGTACATCGCCGCAACCCATCAGGTCGTGAGTACAGTATTAGTAGTCGAGAGAAGCGAGGAAGGAAAAGCCCATGGCGTCCAGAGGCCAGTATATTTCATCAGTGAAGTGTTGTCTCCAATAAAACAAAGGTACCCGCACTATCAGAAATTGGCATACAGTGTCTTCACAACCGCACGAAAACTACGACAGTACTTTGCGGTGCACCCAATTATAGTGGTGAATGAGGCGCCATTGTCGAACATATTGAATAATCCTTCAGCAACAGGATGTGTCTCTTTGTGGGGAATCGAGTTATCTCCCATGCACATCACGTACGAAAAAAGGAAGGCGATCAAGTCGCAAATTTTGCTAGATTTTACGGCAGAGTGGCTAGAGCTGCAGAGCACAGGACCACCAGATTTATCCAGTGTTTGGACAATGTACTTCGACGGTTCTAAAAGAGTCCAAGGCGCAGGCGCAGGAGTAGTGTTGATATCACCTCACGGCGACAAATTGAAGTACGTCTTAAGGATGAGCTTTCCACAGGCTTCTAACAATGAAGCAGAGTACGAGGCTTTATTGCACGGAATGAAGATGGCTAAAGCATGTGGAGCAACTCGCCTAAAAATATTTGGAGATTCCAACCTTGTTGTCCAGCAAGTTATGAACAGATGCGACACAATCAATGACAACATGATGGCCTACAAAAATTTGTACCATTATCTAGAAGGAACGTTCGATGGATGCGAAGTCTCGCACGTAAGCAGGAACAGCAATGAAGAAGCCGACAATTTAGCAAATATCGGGTCACAGTGTTTACCTGTGCCATCCGGAGTATTTTGGGAGGAAATAGTGGAAAGATCAATAAAAAGTGGAAAAAGTTCGACTACTACAGCAGGCTCGGGGGCTACATCAGAACCAGAGGAGGTCATGATGATAGAAGAAACATGGATGCAGCCATATCTTGCATACATGATGAATAAAAAACTACCAGAAGATGCAGTGGAGGCCAAGAGGATAACTTGAAGATCGAAAGCGTTTGTCGTGTTGCAGGGGAAATTATACAAGAAAAGTATTACGGGCGTTTTGCAGCGTTGTGTAATGCCCCAAGAAGGACAAAAGATACTACAAGACATACACGGTGGAGTATGCGGCCATCATGCTAGCAGCAGAGCAATAGCAGCAAAAGCTTTCCGAGCGGGATTCTATTGGCTAACAGCCATCGAGAATGCAAAAGATATAGTTCGAAAGTGTGAAGCATGTCAAAGGTTTGCATCTGGACCGCACGCACCAGCAGCGGAACTACAAACAATACCATTATCTTGGCCTTTTGCACAATGGGGCCTCGATATGGTGGGAAAGTTGCACAAATCCTGGCCAGGAGGGCATGTCTACATGCTAGTGGCCGTCGATAAATTCACTAAATGGGTGGAAGCGGCCCCGGTGACAACTCAAGATTCTACAGCAGCAATCAACTTCATCAAGTCCATAGTTTTTCGTTTTGGTGTACCATACAACATCATCACAGACAATGGGACGAATTTCACTTCAAAGGAATTCAAGAGTTACTGCGAAGGATTAGGGATCAAGCTAAAATTCGCATCGGTGGTGGACCCGAAGGCAAACGGGCAAGTCGAAAAAGCTAATGGCCTGATATGTAGCGGGATAAAAAGAGGCTCCTAGCGCCTCTCGAGAAAGCCAAGAGCGCTTGGGTAGAAGAATTGCCCTCCGTTCTTTGGAGTCTAAGAACTACGCCTAACGTAGCAATTCAAGAAACTCCTTTCTTCTTGGTTCATGGCGCAGAAGCCGTGCTTCCAGTCGAGGTTACACACGAGGCTCCAAGAGTGACAGCATATGACGAGACAACATCAACAGAAGCATTGCAGGATGATGTCGATGCACTAGATGAAGCAAGAGATAAAGCATTAGAAAGGGCTACACAGTATCAACAGAGTCTACGAAACTACCATAGTAGTCGAGTTCGTCCACGATCCTTCGTGGTGGGAGACCTAGTTTTGCGACTCAGGCAAGACAGCCACGGCAAGTTGGAGTCCCCTTGGGTGGGACCTTATATCGTCACTGAAGTAATACCTGGAGGAGCATATCGACTACAAGACAAGAAGACTGGGAAGGATGAGAGCAACCCATGGAATGCAGAGCAGCTACGTCATTTTTACGCGTAGAATGCATATAGTGGTATTAATAAATTCAAGTTAACCTTCTGAACCTAGAGCATGAGGCCACAGGTCAGGTTCTTTGGGTTGAACTCGACAAAATTGTACAATTATTATTTCTTCGCCTTAGGGGCTTCAACCCTTGGGTCGTACGAAAGGAATTTTTATCATGACTTGGAAGACTCTTTTCATTGAAAGGTTGTGCAGTCAACCCGATAAATATTCATATACTGTGGTTCACAAAGGAACCCGATATTCTTGGTTCACAAAGAACCCGATAGATGGAAAGCATACCTCAGAACAATAAACTTGTTTTCTTGGTACTAGCAAAAATGTCGACATAGAATACGACGGTTCATTACAAGGGAATATGGCAACAAGGACATTATCAAACGATATTACATAAAAAGCAAAATCCTAATGGAAGTGGACTTCAGCTTCATATTTCTTCTGGCAGAGGGTGCCGTCGTAGATCTTCACGTCGAACTTCGATGTGCCAATGTGAAAATCGAAGGCCATGAAGAAGCCTTGGTGGATATCGTGGTCTTCTGCGAACTGCGACCAGCCACCCTTAAAGTATTGCTCGCCGTCGCCATCATACCACACCTCCACCTCGTATGGGACACCACTGCCAGACTGTTCGCGGAGAACCGCCTCTCGCAGTTCACGCCCATCCATGAAGTTGGTGAAGCTCAGCGGCAGGCGCTGAATCTCGCGGCACTGCGCCATGGCGATGCAGAGGAAAGAAAAGATCTGGGGAGGCGCAGCAGGAGCAGCGGAAGTAGGAGGAGGAGCGACTGGACCTGGAGCAGCGCCAGTCACCTTGGGCTTGTTCTTGCTACCAGGTGGGCGCCCGGGGCGACGTTTTGCCAGAGCGGCCGATGATGATCCTGCTGCGGCCAGAGTGTTGGTGTTCTTGTTTTTGCTTCCACGAGGGCGACCTCGGCCTCGGGGCGCCACCGGAGAACCAAGATGCAGACGAGAGCCATCTGTATCAGCCATGAGGACAAAGGAAGAAAGAAAAACCCTAGATGGAGGGAGAAGATGATGCGGCGGAGGAGGAATTGGATTAGGGTTTTTTTACCCTTGATAGAGGATGCTTTATAAGCACGTATTATTGGGCCCCATGCTAAAACAAGGCCCGTCAACATATTTTACAATAGGAGTTAAATTCTGCACACAGCAGACGATAATATCAAAGAACAAGAAAGAGAAGATTGTGGTCGCATGATATGAAAACCTCGACTTGGACTCGAGGGCTTGCAAATAGTAGACGGTTAACAGAAGAAAGAAGACATGAACTTTGAGCCTATGCTTGACTACAAGTATCCAAACATAGCCTCGGGGGCTACTCCCATCGGGAGCGCTGAGCGCGCACCCGATAGAGGAAGAAGAAGGGTAAGTATACAAATCTCGACTATGTAGTCGACAAAAGTGCAGAGAGATTACTCCCATCGGGAGCGAAGAAGATTACTTTAAATCCGAATTTCTTTGATTTCATCAGTCAAGAATTTGGCTACGACCTAAGATTCTCGAGTTACGTTATCACAACGAAACTCGAATGCCGTGATTTATCACGAAGGTAAGACCCCAGGATCCGTCCTGTGTGGCCCGGTATACGCACATGGATGCGCTCTGCTGGCATGTATCCGTGTCTACGACGCGAAGAAAATCCTGGTGGACGCACTGGGTACCCTGAGAACCACTGGGATCCATTCTTTGTAAGTCCTAAATGCGGCAAAAGAGTGGATTTGACCGGTATCCCGAATTCAAGTCCAAGGGGATTGAATTTGAAGTAGGTGACAAGTATCTGTTCTGGCAGTTAGCTGACCTCTTGATCCGTCAGAGTTGTCAGGCTTGTTCATCAAGACCCCTTGCGAACAAATTATCATAAAACTTAAGTCGAAAGACCAAGTCGAAGATTTGAAGATGAGAAGAAGTCGAAGAATTGATCAAGTCGAAGATTTAAAGATTAGAGATTCAACCCGAATCTACAATTCTGGTAGAATCTCAGGGGCTACTGACAAGGGTATAGTTAATAGAGCCCGTTAGTTGAGTACCCCTAAGGCCCGTATAGCTAGGCCCAATTGTAATAATAGTCGAATACGAGTCTTTACCGTATATCGATATTGTAATCTGTATCGGACCCTACCCGATCCTTGAGACCTGGCCATCTATATATAGGGGCCAGGAGGGGACGGTGTAGGCCAGATTAAAAGCAAGCCAGGTTAAACACCCAAGTTTACTTTTGACACACACCTATTTCGACTAACTTTACCTTCGAGTTCATCCGACGCCCTATCTCCCCGATCCTAAGTCCTTCATCTAGGACATTTGTCGAGTTAACCCCTCGTCACTAACCCCTCATCCACGCCAGCACACCTATTTAAACCCCTCCTCATCCACACTCGCCCACCCAAAATCCTAGCAGAAATCCACCGCCAGGCTGCCCTAAACCAGAGACGCCGCGCCGCCGCTGCTGCCAGGGAACACCGCAGATTCTGGTGAGCCTCGACCCCCCCTTCCGATCTTCTTCTGCACGTTCACTTCCACCTCGACCAAACTAACCCCTCTGACATGGTTTCACTTCTGCATGAGCGCCAGGATGTCGAGTTCACCCTCGGCCAGATCTCGCTGTCCGCAACGGAAACTCCGATGAGCAATTGATGGGAGAACAGAGCGCCCCCGCCCCTGCTACTTTGCCACCAGTTCCGCCTAGCCCTCTTGAACCTCCTGGTATGACACTTGCATCCTAAAACTGCCCCAGAGCATCACCCTTCTCCGTGCTCTGCATGACTTGATCTCGGCCTAACCTTCCAGCCGCTCATCGCCGTCGTTACAGGAAACCATCAAGGACGTCGATCACGTTTCCGAGCTCGCCGCAACTCCCTAAAACCGTCAAGTACTCCATCACCGTCAAAACCTACCGGAACACCCTTGCCGTGAAGCTCCAGTATGCCAGGGACTTCGCCGTCGACCCTTCCCGGTGAGCTCCTCCCCTTCTCTCGCTGACCATCGGATCTAGATCACATGGATCAGAAAAGATCACTTATGCGAACCGGTACCTCAGATCTGAGCCCTTCCTCGTTATTAGATCGGACGGCCCAGAACGGCGATCCGCGCGAAGCGGTACCGTCAAATCAGAAAGCGCCAAGTGTTCGCTCCTAATATAACCCGCTCTGTTTTTTGATTTAAACTTTCAGAATAAGTTTGAAACTTGTTTAATTCATATCTTGAGATCTACACATCCAATTTTAGCAAACTTTGCGTATGTGCATCAAAAACATATATAGTAGCTGTTTTATATAGAGAATTACTGCAAGCTTTCTTTAGTGTTTTTGTCTTTTAAAAATAGTTGTAAATTTTATTTTGCAGTAAATCCTTTTGGTTTAGGTCCCTCTGATATTTCTTAGTACTGTAGCACGGCCAGATTATTTTTGGGAACTTTTATATTAGTTTTGTAGTTTTAGTTTGTATATTTGCTCTATTTGTGTGTTGTTGATGATTTAAGCTTTATAATTAACTCTAAAATTTTGTTCATGGCATCATACATATAGTTAACAACCAAAGAACATGCTAAGTACCTTGTGGTGTTTAAAGACACATTTGCATTCATACTTTTTCTGTCATGATTGTTTTGTGATTGTTATGTGCTTATGATGTTATATTTTATGTGTAGATTGTGCTGAGTGCAACGAGTGTCTTTGTGACGAGTGCACCAACTCTTCTCCTCACCAAGGCAAGTGTCACCATGTTCCTTTGTCCTACTGAAAGTTTTGTAGCTTTTCTAATAGAAGATGCATGTGTAGGTGTTTTTATGATTTCTTATCTTTAGCTTGCTAGATTTTATGCTAAGTTTTTGTCTAGCTTGCTTAGCTTTGCATCTCCTAGTAGAATTACTACTGCTATAGGACTTTGCTTTTATTCTTGTTGAGGGAAGGGTTATCACTTGATTTTGGCTAAGTGTTGAAAACCTTGTTTTGCAAAAACTAAGAAAACAACTAAGTTAATGAACCACCTGGGTGGACGTGGCTCTGATTGGTTTATGTTGAGTGGTTCCCTGGGATCATGTCGTCGAACCTCAGAACCACCAGGTGTATCTCACTTGTGGACGGCCACCCAGGAGCAAAGAGATTGGAGACGTTCAAGTCGTGAAGCTTCCAGTGCAACCACAAGACATATGGGCTCTGTTTTGGTCAACTAAGCTGCAAGAACTCAAGCCAGGCGGACAGAGGGTGGTAGATGTTGGTAGGATGGAACGCGTCCGTTTGGTCTGAGGGAATGCTTCTGAAAGGCCTCGTCTTAGTTTTCACTTGGCCATTTGAGGCAAAATGAGTCTCATGGCAAAACGGGTTAACTAAGTCCTATGGGAAAAGTGCACCACCTCTGCAGAGTGTTTAGAACTAAGTACTTAGCCGTGTCCCCATTTACGGACAAATTTTGAGTGACATGACTCTGAAGCTGTTCAAGAATCTCCTCACCCCAATTTCTCTAAGTTAAAACTTGATGGGTAAACTTGGGTAGTAAAGGCTCTTTCTTGTCAAAATTTTTGCTAAGGAAAATTGAGTTTTACAAAGATAGAAAAATGGCTTGCTTTTGCTAAGTTAAACTCCACCTGGCCAAAAGCATATACGTGTAGGTGCCATTGAGTCCACCAAAGTGACATTTGCCAATACATTCAAAGTATTGACCCTCCATGGCTACAACGTATCATGTTGCAGGTGGCCACTATGAAGATTGAAGATTGCTGCGCTACGGTCACGAGTCTTCGTCCAACACATCTGCCTGCGAAGCTTGAAGAAAAGAAGACTTGAAGTTATTTTACTTAGTCGTTTTCTAGAGTTGTAATAGGTTTGTGGCTTTGTGCCTTATTGAGTTGTAAAAGACTATGTTATTTGTGGATCAAGCGTTGTAATAAAAGACCTTTGTATTCTTGATATTTCATCTTGTAACTGTGTGTGCTAGCAGTCGATCCGGGACTAGCACAATTAAAACACAGGTACGCTACAAATAAACTGAAAGCAAAAATATAATGGGTTGTCTCCCAAAAGCTCTTTCTTTATAGCCATTAAGATAGGCATGATAATTTCTATGATGCTCTCATATGTATAAATTGAACATATAATAATGCATCAAGAAGCAAATATCCAACACATATAAGTCTAACCCACTTCCTATGCAAAGGAATTTTGTAAGAAAACAAATTATTGAAGCAAGAGCTACTAGCATTGGAAGGCAAAACAAGTGCAACTTCAAGATTTTCAACATAAAAAGGGGAAAATTAATATTGTTGAGATGCACAAAACTATGTTTCCCTCTCTCATAATAACTTTCAGTAGAATCATGAATAAAATTAACAATATAACTATCACATAAAACATTCTTATCATGAGCCACATGCATAAAATAATTATTACTCTCCACATAAGCATAGTCATTCTTATTAATCGTAATGGGAGCAAATTCAACAAAATGGCTATCATTATTATTCTCATCACTATAGTCATCAAATATAGGAGGCATATTGTAATCATAATTAATTTTCTCCTAAATAGTAGGTGGACTGAAAATATCATATTCATCATTGTAATCATCATATATTTGAGGCATAGTATCATCATAAGCAATATAATAGCTATCTTCCAAAGTGTGTTCATTTGTAAACATATCATCATTGGAAGGAACATGGATAGTACTAATAGTACACCAATTATTAATATCATCATTTTCAGAATTGGTACCCAAGAGATTTTCAATATCAAAAGTAGTGTGCTTTTCCCAATCATGATTACTACTATAGGTAACAGGCATAGGATCATCATCGAGTTCAGACTCATCAGCAAAAACTATAATAGGAGCAACATGCTTAGTGGAAGATATCGTTTCTTCTTCTTCTTCTTCTTCTTCTTCTTCTTCCCTCTTTAAGAGGGAGAGGCTTGAAAGGAAGCTTCTCCACATACCCTGGTTTATTGTCAGAAACGATAGAAGAAACTTTGGAGGATTCCTCCTTTTCATTAATAAGAACAAAACACATATTAGTCCTGTCATATTTTGGTAAAGTCTCATCTTTTATAATATTTTGTATGTAAGTATTTGCGTGGCAATTATCAACACAGTAAAGATGACATCCATGCAGGATGCTATTCATATTAAAAGCACTCATATCTACCAAAGAAGTTTTTCTTGATAACTCTTCACACCCCAAAAATAATGTAAGTTCTTCATGCTGATTAGGAGTGATCATGTCATCACAATACAAACTTGCAGTACTCATTGGATTAGAAAAGCTATTATCATAGCCTGAGCATTGAAAAATGAAATGACCCACTTTATAGCAAAGTTCATAAATAAAAGGATAGAGGGCACAAACCTTTTCACCAAGATCATTTAGAGCACTGCCCCACGTTCTAGTTTTTTCATTCCTGTGATGGATACAATATTCTTCTTTGATTTGATTATTTTCACAAGGTATAAGTGCTCCACAAAAATTAACATGCTTATAAGAAATAGTACTTTCAGAACTTTGAGCATGTTTATTGCAATCATTAATAACAATTTCACTTTCCATGCAAGTGTCTTTAAAAGGTTCATGATACATGTCCCAATTTTCTTTAGGAACATTAATATGAGAAGCAAAGGCTCTACAACAATCAACAATAGTTTGAGGATCAAGACCATATTTAGCACTAAGCTCTTGAAAATTAGCAGTTTCAGTGAAAGACTTAATGCAATCATACTCATAGTTTATACCTGATTCTTTACCTTTGTCACAATCCCAATCTTTGGTATTGCTTTGAATTGTTTCAAGGAGATCCCACTTGGCTTCAACCTCCTTGCTTGTGAAAGATCCCTCTAAACAGGCATCTAGATAGTCCTTGTAATGTCCTGAAAGCCTTGCACAAAAATTATTAATAACAATATTACTGGGGAGCTCATGCATGGGAGATTTGAGCATTAGTGACTTCAATCTCCCCCATGCTTGGGCAATACTTTCTCCATCATGAGGATGAAAATTATAAATATAATTCCTATCTTTATGAATCTCACTAGGAGGATAGAATTTAGAATAAAAGAGAGGTATAATTTCCTCCCAGCCAATAGATCGACCATTCTTCAGCATCTTACACCATTCCGCAGCTCTGCCCTTCAGTGATAAAGAGAGTAGCTTCCTCTTAACTTGATCCATTGAAATACCTGCACACTTGAACAACTCGCATAATTCATGTATAAAGAGTAAATGATCACCAGGATGGACACTTCCATCTCCAAAATAGTAGTTATTCAAAATACGTTCAACAATTTTCATAGGTATTTTAAAAGGGATACTTTCAGTATGTGGATCGCAAGCATCATTAGAATTATCACATACGAGAGATAAAGTATCATCAGAGCAAATTTTCTCCTCTAAAGCTGGGGACTAAAAAGATCATAAAACTAGCTTCCCCAAGCTTAGACTTTTCCATAGCATTAGCAATAATGGTGTTCAAAGAATTCATACTAATAACATTGCTATTAGCATGCAAATAAAGTTCCATAGGTTTTTTAATTTTCTCTTCAAACACTTCATGTCCTAACTCAGGATAAATACTATAAAGCTCTCTATTTTTGTTGTTGTTTTCCATTAAGCCCAACTAGTGAAAATAAAAATAAGAAACAAAAGATATAATTGCAGAATCTAAAGGAAGTAACTTCGAGTACTCACACACCAGCAACAGTACTAGAAGAGCTTAGTAGCCAGAGGATGTGAGTACCTTTTACCTTACCTCCCCGGCAACGGTGCTAGAAAAGGGCTTGATGTCTACGCACACTTCAATTCTTGTAGACAGTGTTGGGCCTCCAAGTGCAAAGGTTTGTAGAACAACAGCAATTTTCCCTTAAGTGAATCACCCAAGGTTTATCAAACTTAGGGAGGAAGAGGTCAAAGATATCCCTCTCTAGCAACCCTTCAATTAAGATACAAGAAGTCTCTTGTGTCCCCAACACACCCAATACCCTTGTCAGGTGTATAGGTGCACTAATTCGGCGAAGAGATAGTGAAATACAAGTAATATGGATGATTATAAGTGGTAATTGCAATCTGAAATAAAAATGGCAGCAAGCAAACATGTAACAGAATTGGTTGTAAATGGTGTTTCAATGCTTAGAAACAAGGCCTAGGGATCATATTTTCACTAATGGACACTCTCAACAATGATATCATAATTGAACACATAAATATCTTTCTTCACTATGCTACCCTGAACTACTCTCTGGTTGGATAACGAACACCAATTCATCGCTTAGGGCTATGAAAGCACTCCTTAAAGTTCGCATTCTCCAATCTAGATAGCCCCACACTATCACCTTGAGCGCACTAGATGGTTCCAGACAAACACCACAATTTCATAGAGACATCCAACTCAAATTATAACTCATGATAAGTATTACTGTAATCTTTTTTAGCCTAAGAGCCACACACGATGCGCACACTGTCAACTTCACACTGTGGGACAAGGTGTCTCTGGAGATTACATTAATAAAAGCACTTGAGTAGCATAATAGATGAATAGTAACATCTACTTATTCAACTAGATTACAAAGCTCATGATCACATAAAGATCACACCATGGGAGAGAGAGATAAATCACATAGCTACCGGTAGAGCCCTCAGCCTCGGGGGAGAACTACTCCCTCCTCATCATGGGAGTCAGCAACGGTGATGGAGATGGCGGTGGAGTCGATGGAGATGGTTCCAGGGGCAATTCCCCGTCCCGGTAGGGTGCTGGAACAGAGACTTCTGTCCCTCGAAACTCGTCTTCGATGGCGGCAGCGCTGTAGAACTTTTTGTGGATGGAGGCCGATTGATTTAGGGTTTTCGCGTCGGGGGCAATATATAGGTGGAAGGGCAAGGTCGGTGGGCGCCCGAGGGGCCCACACCATGTGGTGGCGTGACCAGAGGTGGGCCTGCGCCACCCTATGGTGTGGTTGCTTCCCGGATCATCTCCGTCTCCTCTTTGGACTCCGTCTTCATGTTAGAAAAATAGGAACTTCGGGCTTCATTTCGTCCAATTCCGAGAATATTTTCTGTGCAACTTTTTTGAAATACAAAAATAGCAGAAAACAGAAACTGGCACTATGGCATCTTGTTAATAGGCTAGTTCCAGAAAATGCATAAAAATGCGACGAAGTGTAAGCAAAATATAAAGAAATTGGTGTAAAACAAGCATGGAGCATCAAAAATTATAGATACGTTTGCAACGTATCAGAGGCTTATGTTACATGTTTTTTTAGAACAAGCAGGAGAGCTGCTCGTCATTGTATTAAGTTTACGAGAGAAACATGATCCAGTTTATAAGAAAAACCGGACCCGAAAACCATACACATGAAGCCAAGCGGCGTACAACGCACACCCGAAGCACATGGCAAGCAGACACCTTGGCCAAACACCGGCCAAGAAGGCACGCGATCGAGACAAAGGGCATCGAAACCGTGTCACAACTGAAGCAAAAACTCAAAGCAGACCCCAAACTCGAGGATGGCGCGCATCGACGTACAACCCGCCTAGAGAAGTCGGCAAGTGAGCTGCAGGACCTGACCAGACCTGAGGCAAGCGTCAACCAAAGAGGTGCCGACGGTAGTGTACATTGCGCCTATGACGCCCATGTTCCAAGCAGCGGCCAACCTAGAATCCGTACGCCGACATGGGACTCCATGAGCAACCCGAACAGCGCCTCTATGGAGGGAACGACATGAGAGCGCCGCCACTGCCTAACCCAAAAGGTCTAGGGTTTCCCCTGTTGCTCGGGAGGGGAAAGATGGAAGGACCCAATGGTCTAGGCTTGTGTTACATGTTTCTTGGACCATCTGGTAAGAGTCACTCGGTCATCCATCTGCACGTCTCTGATCTAAAGATCAGAGAAAGAGCTCTCCCTCTCTTTGGCTTGTTGCGTTGAGAATGATTGAATAAATGAAGGCCTCGCACTGGGTGAAGATGAACTACTTATATCTGGACTAGTTTGAGTTGTGGTATCCTTCCTTGAAATTGTGTGAGATAACAACTCAATCTCTTGGTCAGGATACCACGCCACCGTTAAATACGCGCCAGCGCGGGGAGCGCCCCTAATCCGGTACAGCACGCCGACGCCGCGACGGGTCAGCCTGGGGAACGCGTCGCCGCCTGGAGGCCCGTCGCCGTCGGGAGTGTGCCTGTCGCCGCCGCCTCTGATTTAGGGTTCTATATAATTCACGACGGGGATAATTCGGGCTTCACTACTTTGCAACGCGTGGGAGGGGGTTTTTCCAAAATGCCTCGGTCGTGTAAATAGCGCGGACGGAAACGGTCCGATTTCGTTGAATTTCTCTAAATTTGATTAAATTGGACTAAAGTGTTTCTGGGTTTAAGTTGTGGGACTAGTTTTGTCCATTTTACAAGTTCTGGGACTAAACTGCTCGCGCGGTGGAAGATGTCGGACTAAAAACGTATATACCTCACTTTTCAAATCATGTTTTGTTTAGGATGAAATTCGCCCCACAAACATCCAGCGCAGCCCTGCAACCTATTTTTCCTCTTCTGGCCGCACCATAGCCATGAGAAACCTAGAAGGGCAGCGCCGCCGTAGCAGTTCCCTACGTAGTCCTCAGCTCCAGTCGTCGTCGCGCTGCCTTCCAGCCCTACCGTCGCCGCCCCTTCTCGGCCCCGCGCAAAAGCGCCGCTCACTGTAGTTGGCTCCCCGTAAGAGCGTTGGTGCTGCCCTCTTCTCTCCCCGCGCAGCACAGCGCTTGTAGTAGCTTTAACCCCGCAGCAGCGTCGCGTACAGGCATGGCCGGGAGGCGTATTGCTGAATGAAGCTCTACATCAATTCCATTTTTAAGCAACAGCAAGGGCAGCGTGAAGAACGGGAGGAAAAGGATTTAGATGGGGATAAGGTTGTGGGGGCAAGGGCAATTTTGTCCTAGACAAAATACGGTTTGAAAACTTGACAGTTTTGTTGAACAAAAACGAGCTGAAATAGCGGGAGTGGCATCTATAGAAGTATGCAAGAATTGGAGTGGCATTTTTCGAAGTTTAAAAAATTGCAGTGGCGTTTTTTAAAACCATATAAATTGGAGTGGCATTTATCCAATTAACCTTTATTTTGGAGGCATTTGTCGAGAGCCTATTGCCACCGTATGCGCACATGGCTTTGGCCATCGTAGGGGTTATAGGAGGTTGGGGTTAGTGTATCATTTCGCCTCATAGGATATATTTGAGTGCTCCAACTGTTGCATATTAAGCCCTATTTGGAAGAATAAAAACCATACGAATTTTTGGAGGTTTGCGTTACTATAGAAACATTTCTTACGGTATCAGTTTGGCACAAAGGATAGGAAGCTTAATTCATTTGAAATTCCTACGAGTGGGATATCATGCAGGAATTTTGGAGTAAAAACAATCTCGAGGTCTTAAACTCATGTTTTCTCTTTCTATGTGTAGACATTTGGAGTTTCATGTAGTATTGGTTTCCGCAAGAATCTACAATACATGACATCCCATCGCAATTTGTGTTATTTTTTGTTCCTACATTTAGTGGCGGATCCCTGAATGACGCTTTTGGCAACCTACATATAAAAAGTACAAAACATTGCTACATGTCCCTACAGACTGCGCCGATATCGCCGCGACCGGGGCCATGGTCCCGGTGGCTTGGTACCATATTTCGGGAGATTAAGGCTTTAGTCGCTATATTAAGCTTCATATAAGGCCAAAAGCTGAAAGAAATTGTGCGCTAGTAAGGCCCTGGATAAAATGAAAATCACGCACTAGAGATTTGCTCACGATGGTCTTCCAATTGCTCATCAGCTTCGACAGTGACACATTGATTGTCAGGGAGACCATGGCCATCGCGTGGAGAGTGTGAAACATGTTTTCATGTTCTTCCAATAAGCATCAGAAGTTTGGCAAGAGCTAAAGGAATCCTACCATGTCTAGCTTAGATCAAAGATTTTTGTGAATGCGAAGGATTGGATCTTTGACTTCCTTGGAAGAACAATGGAGGTCAAGCAGGTTTTGCTGGCCGTTACGATGTGCCAGCTGTGGGATGCTTGAATTGGCGCCTATAATGGAAATCTGATTGGACATCCGAATAGCCTAGCAAAAAACCGTTTACCAACCACAACCGTGCGACCACTTCATCGCCCCACTGATCGCTGTCGTTGGAACCCAGAAGGTATGGTGTTCGTCAATGTACATGCACCTATGTTTTCTCCACCTTTAAGGATGAGGGTGGCGCGGTGTTAAGGGACCACAACAATATGTGTTTAATTGCACTAGAAGAAAAGTGTCCATCTACCACGGTTGAAAATTATGGTAAAAGGGTCATTTTTCGTGGTTAATGACTCTTTAACCACGATTTCCCTACCGTGGTCTATTGACCGTTAAGGATCTTTCTGCCATGATTTTTCGACATCCATGGTAGAAGAGTGTCTTCTATCAAAAAAAATTGAATTGTTGTAGATGGGATCCGCCCGGCCTTTAAAATACTGACGTCATCCAAACTGACACGTGGCAACCACAGTTTACTAGCCGGTTATGCTGTCATCTTTTCAACCACGGCCGTAAATTTGTGGCAGATGATAGGCCCACACAAGGCCTGCTAAATTTTTGGTGGGCCAGCCCACTAAGTTTAGGAGGCTGGCCCATTCTAGTTAGCATCTATCATTTTTAGCAGGCTAACCCATTTTAATTAGCAGACCAGCTGTTTAGCAAGCTGGCCCATTCTTGTTAGCAGGACGCCCCCAGGTTTAGCAGGCCGGCCCGCTATGTTTAGCAGGTCGGCCCATACATCTTACCAGGCCAGCCCATTAAAGTTAGCAGGCTAGCCTAGACATCTTGCCAGGCGGGCCCATTAAGGTTAACAGGCTAGCCCATATATTTTACCAGGCAGGCTCGTTAAAGTTCGTTGGCCGATGACGAGGGTTTACCCCGGCAATACCCATGTTTAAGGGCTTTCAATCTATGGAGCGCATTGTGGGACCTGGCAAACTCGACGGTGATCGGACGAAAGCAGAAGAACACGGGATTTTACCCAGGTTCGGCCCCCTTGGTAGGGTAAAGACCTACGTCCTGCTTGTCTGACTTTGTATTGATGGGGTGGTGTTACAACGATGGCGTAGATTGAATCTAGCCTAAGACAGAGAGCTCTAAGGTTTCGAGCGCTCCAGCGTGAGGTGGTGGTGAAAGGCGTTTAGGGTTTCGAGACCTCCCTCCCAGCCTTTTATAGGCGAAGACTGGGTCTCAAGATTGTCCCTCAAACCAAATACAGAGCGGATCGGTTCAAAAACAAAATCTAAATAAAGACTAGTCCAACTTGAACTCCTCGAAGCCTTGCTTGCACGCCAAGTATCGCTCTTGGGCCACGCCAGACCGATGCCTTCGTGGGCCTCGATAACCTTTCGAAGGAGACCTCTCCTGGGCCGAAAACCGGGTGGGCGAATATCGGGGACCTATTTGTCATTCCTTCATCAGTAGCCCCCGAGTGCCTGGTATAGCCGAAGACTATGGCAGGGACTCTACCCCGAAAGCTTCCTTAAATGCACCCGATACATTCGCCTGACCTGTGAAACCACAAAATTACAGAGAATATTCGAATGATGCACTTATCAGGTGCGAAAAGTTCAAGCGACGCTCGTTTTAAGCCTCGAAAGTGCCAAGTCGGGTTTGCAGAGGGATACGCATAACCAGCCTGAGACTCACGTCGGGTCTCAGTTAATTGCATAGCCGCAAAAACATTCGGTTAGCTTACTCAGATTCGAGTCCCCCGACTCGAACCCGTCTGGGCTGGCGCTACCTCGACCCGAGCCGCGTTGGACTTACCAGGTCGAGGCCCATTTCATTGTGAGGCACCCGATCCGTCCATCGGTGCAAACTTCATACCGAAGGTATGGAGATTTTCTCGGCAGAGCGCGCTTGACATACGGCATCCGAATTGGTATTAGCCACCTAAATCCGGGAACTTTGAGTGCATATGTAAATGTGAAGTTGAATTCATGGGGCCGAAGCCACCTCGAATCATATACGTGGCATGACTGGCCCTGAGCTAAAAGTGACCTGTGAACTGCAGCCCCCGATTAGTGGTCGTGCGGAGTGACGAGGTCATCACTCGGGTGAAACTGACAGCTCTGCTGGCTGTATCATGACTTGAGCGATAAAGTGGCGTTGCTAGCCAGGTCGTGATTCGGAAGACTACCAAACTTTGGCCGAAAGCCGAAACGACACATCCTGCCCAAAGATGAGGGCATGGGATAATCGATGTACTCAATCGAGGAATGCTCGGAGGCTCTGCTAGCCCGTGACGGATGATTTGAGAAGGAAAACCCCCCTCAACTCACCAAAATGGTACCGAAAAAGACATAGGAATCTGTTCGAATGGTCATGGCAAGAGAACCACTCGAAAAACTCTAAAGACTCGAAAGCAGGAGGAAAAAGCCTCTCAAAAAGTAACGCCTTCAAAAAGGTCAGACGGAAAAGCTTCGAGACAAAAGCAACTCCGAAAGAGCCAGTCCAAAGGACACATACCTCGAAAATGCCGGGGATCTGAGATTGAGTCCACCTCTCAACCCCTCGAGAAACCGCTCTTTGGGCCGTGACGTCAGTGATGACGCCTGGATTTATCGAGTCGTCACGCCATCTTCTGCCATCACAGACTGACTTTGACAAGATCGAACATGCTGGGGCCCAGTGGCCGCGCGTCCTGGCCATTGACCGTGTTTGACCACACGTCCCACGTTTGGGTGAAAAAAGGTTTCCCGGTCTCCTCAATTATCATGCGTAGTGGAGGTTGCGGCTCACGTAGCGCTGACACGTGGATGGCCAGATCTGTCTTGCCGTTTCCCCTTCATGATGGATGGCTAAGATGACTTGACGGTTTTCCCGAAACAAGATAAAGACAGCGGAAAGGTTAACTGTACACCCCACTCCGCCGCCATCATCGTCTTCCTCGCACTCATCTTCTGTGACGCTCCACTCTCATCCCCACTCCTGCAAGCCACCACTGAGCATTGCGTTCATGGGTAAGAGAGGTTCATCTGCCGCCGGCGCTGCCACCGGCGCCGCCAACAAGAAAGCCAAGGCCGTGAACATCGACGCCTCCGTCGTTGGCAATTGGGTGCCGACCAAGATGGGGAGCAAGGAGATGTCTGCCGCCGAGAAGATCGGCCTCCTCAAGAATGATCCGGCGGAATCGCTCGCCGCCGGCCCGGAGATCGTTCCCCGGCCGCCTCCAGGTTTCTGGGTAATCTTCCTGGCTTTTCTGTTGCGGGGGTTATTGCTTCCCTCACATCCCTTTCTTCGCGGCCTTCTTTTTGCGTATGGGGTTCAACTTCATGATCTGAACCCCAACACAATTCTCCACATTGCGTGTTTTATCACGCTCTATAAATGCTTCCTGGGGATCGAACCCCACTGGGCGCTTTGGTGCCAGATTTTTATGATCCGGCAGCCCCTGCAGTTCTAGACCAGCGGATTTGGTTGCCAGGTCCGCCCTGATGTCCCCTACTTCAATCTGCCCACGCCCGAAAACAATCCGGGCTGGCGAACGAAGTGGTTCTATGCAAAGGACAAACCCTCCAATGGCGAAGCAATCGGGCTTGAAGAATTTTGAGCCACCACTGTCCTTCGACCTCGGGTGTCTTGGCGGCATGAGCTCTCTGAAGAAGAGTTGAAGACCACCGAGACCCTAATGGAGATGATCCAGAAATTTCGAGCCACGCCGAGGAAAGAGCTTTCGGGCGTTCTGCTCATCCGAACGTTCATCGAGCGTCGAATCCAACCGCTCGCCGCTCGGGCCCATTGTATGTGGGATTACACCGACCGCCGCGATTCGACACGGATCTCTCCCGATGAGCTGCATGAAGCCGAGATTGATGACAGCGTGCGCGCTGTCACCAACATCAAGAAGAAAGATGTCGTGCTGAAAGTCTTTGGCGCGGTGGCCTTCAGCAAGGCCTTCCCTCGCACCGAGGTACGCTCCTTGCCTTAGTTCAATGTTACAAGTCTTGTTGATCTGGGTCGAAGGAGTGATGTACAATGACTGCACAGGTTATCAACGTGGCCCGTTGTTATCCGCCTCAACCCGAGGAAGGCGAATACCCAGGGCGAGATTTCATCGAAGCCCCTCACGAGTCAACTTCTGCCGCGCCGTCGCCTCCGCGAGCATCGAAGAAGAGGAAGCAGATCGCGGACGCCGATGTCGTCGAAGATTCGGAAGACGCCGGCGACACCCACTTCTCTTCCGGTGACGATGACGACGGCGTGATTCCGGCCAAGCCCTTGGACAGCCGGCCTCCTCCTCGAGCTGGGAAAAGGGCCCTCCCGAAATTCGGCCTCGATGCCTCATATGTACCTCTGTAGAACCTTTTGTAGTAATAACTTCGTCTTTGAGTAATTGCAATGTTTCTGACGTCTTATCCTATTTCTGATCTTCGACTGAGGAGACTTCGGCGAGCTTACACGATCGTGAATGATTCGAGCTTCGTCCCCACAACTCTGCTCTTGAGCAGACCGCGGACTCTCAGGAGAAGATGGCTAGAGATGCTGCGCCAGGGGATGACCTCCCGAAGCCGCCACCTCCCACGAAGAAAAATAGGACCAAACCCGAGCTTGTTCTGGTTTCTTCCTCTGGCGAACCTTCCGGTCCAACAAGCCATGTAAGCCTCAAAAAACCTGGACTTGTAATTCCGATGATTGCCTATCAGTAGCCTCCGAGGGTGAGTCGAAGTGTTTACACTTGGGCTTGTCCTCTGAACGATTATTCGAGCTCTCATCTCCTGTGCATATTTTAGCCCGTTGTCCGAGATCTTTTGAAGGTATGCAGGGATTTCCTTGCTCTGGATGAGGACAACCGCCAATTGGCAAAACAGCTTGAGGATATTCGCCGTGAGTGATGTCTCTTTTCTTCTGTCTCTTTTCTAGCCACCGTTATCCTGGTTTTTAGTGTGGTGCTCTTTGAATGGGTAGGGATTGCGTCTCAAGCAGCCACCGACAAGACATCCCTAAAAGCTCAATTGGATGATCTAGCAGCCGAAAAGACCGAGCTGGCGTCGAAGGTTGATGCGCTTACCGAGGAAGTTGCCCGGCTCAAAGCTGAACCTTCTAGGGCTCAAGAGCTCGCCGATCAGCATCGGCTGGAAGCTGAGTCCAAAGAACAAGCTCTACACAAGCGCCTCCAAGCCGCCGTCGAAACATTGCGTGGTAAGCCTTTGACATACTGATCTGTAGTGTTTCCCGCTGAACGCTTGTAGTTTTGATTGGGGATCTTGCTGCTTTATGAAGATGCTGCCGAATTCAACGCCGGGGCGCTGAAGGAACCATCCAGGCTTGAGTCGAGCGTTGGCGGCGCCGAGCGCCTCTGCCAAGATGTGAGAGATCTTTTGGCAAAGGTGCGATTGACCTTGGAACGTGTCCGCGATATCTCCGTCCAGGAATCGACCAGCAACACAATGGCCGGAATCCTCGAAGCTCTGGCGGTGAAAGAAGATGGCGAGGATACTTTGGTTGCTGCAGTTCGCCGACAGGTAACTACCGGCTCCGAGTCTGTCTTCTCTATGCTGATGATGCACGGGGTTCCCTTCGACGCCGACAAGGTCATGCGTACATATCCGAAGGATAAGGATGGGCGCGACTGATACGTCTCAAACGTATCTATAAATTTTGATGCTCCATTCTTGTTTTTGCACTATTTCAATTGTGTTTTGTTACACTTCGTGGTGTTTCTATGCGATTTACGGAACTAACCTATTGACAAGATGCCACAGTGCCAGTTCCTTGTTTTCTGCTATTTTTGTGTTTCAGAAAAGCTACACAGGAAATATTCTCGGAATGGGACGAAACAAAAGCCAGAAGTCTTATTTTTCTCGGAAGCTTCCTGAAGACCGAAAGAGAGCCGGAGGGGGGCCAGAGGCCGCCCTCATACATAGGTGGCGCGGCCCAGGCCCTGGCCGCGCCACCCTGGTGTGAGGAGCCCCTGGAAGCCCCCTGACGCCGCCCCTTCGCCTATATAAAGCCTCGGGACGGAAAACCCTAGGGGAGTCGGCAAAATTTCCAGAACAGTTCCGTAGCTCCGCCGCCGCCGTCGATGAATTTCGGGGGACAGAGGTCTCTGTTCCGGCACCCTGCCGGGACGGGGAAGTGCCCCCGGAGCCATCTCCATCGGTCTCCATCACCGTCTCCGCCGTCTCCATCGATCTCACCGCCATCTTCATCAACCTTGCTGTCTCCTATGATGAGGAGGGAGTAGTTCATCCCCGGGGCTGAGGGCTCTACCGGTAGCTATGTGGTTCACCTCTCTCTCCCATGATGTGATCTTTATGTGATCGTGAGCTTTGTATCATGTTGAACAAGTAGATGTTATTATTCAGATATTATGTGTACTCTAGTGATGTTATTAAAGTAATCTATTCCTCCTGCCATGGTGTAACGGTGACAGTGCATGCATCATGGTGGTACTTGGTCTAGGCCATGATTGTGATCTCTTATGGATTATGAGAATAATTATCACTATGATAGTATTGAAGTGATCTATTCCTCCTTTCATGGTGTAATGTTGACAGTGTGTGTACCGTGTTAGTACTTGGTCTAAGTTGCAATAATATCTATCTTGAGTTGTGATTTGATTTGGATATCTCTATGAGTGGTGTTTGTCAAGTACTTGATGAACTTTGAGGAGTGCTTCGTAGCCCTACGCAATGATTAGTGTTATTCAATAGGAGAGTAATTCAGAGTACCATAGTGAAGAGAAGTTATTTATTTGTTCAATTATGTTATATTTGTTGGGAGTGTGTCCACTAGTGAAAGTATGATCCCTAGGCCTTGTTTCCAAGCTTTGCACACCGTTTACTCGCTGTTTTGTTACTTGTTTGCTTGCTGCCATTTTTATTCCAGATTGTATTTACTACTTATAATCATCCATACCACTTGTATTTCACTATCTCTTCGCCGAACTAGTGCACCTATACATCTGACAAGTGTATTGGGTGTGTTGGGGACACAAGAGACTTTCTGTATCGTAATTGCAGGGTCGCTTGAGAGGGATAGCTTTGACCTCTTCCTCCATGAGTTCGATAAACCTTGGGTGATCCACTTAAGGGAAACTTGCTGCTTCTCTACAAACCTCTACACTTGGAGGCCCAACACTGTCTACAAGAACAGAAGCGTGTGTAGACATCAAGCTCTTTTCTGGCGCCGTTGCCGGGGAGGTAAGGTAAAAGGTACTCGCATCCTCCTGTGTGAGTGCTCGAAGTTATTTCCTTTAGATTCTGCAATTACATCTTTTTGTTTCTTGTTTTTATTTTCACTAGTTAGGCTTAATGGAAAACAAAGAGTTCTTTAGTCTTTTTCCTGATTTTAGTTTTGAAGAGAAAATTGAAAATCCTTTGGAGCTTATTTCGCATAGCAATGTTATTAGTACGAATGCTTTGAACACCGTTGTTGATAATGCTATAGAAAAGTCTAAGCTTGGGGAAGCTGGTTTTGTTAAGCATGATATTTTTAGTTCCCCAGCTTTAGTGGAGAAAATTTGCTCTGATGATATTTTATCTCCCCTATGTGATGTTCTTTCTTTTGATGATATGTTTGAAGAATATGCTTTGAGAAATAGCTGTTCTTTAGCTTGTGATGATACTAAACCTCTAGTTTATGATGGCTATGACGATGAGTATAATATTTTCAGTTCACCTACTATTGAGGATAAAATTAGTTATGATTACAATATGCCTCCTATTTATGATGATTATGGTGATGAGAATAATTATTCTATTGAATTTGCTCCTACTACTATTGTTCATGTGGTGAGTATTAATTCTTTTATGCATGTGGCTCATGATAGGGATGCTTTATGTGATAGTTATATTGTTAGTTCTATTCATGATGCTACTGAAAGTTATTATGAGAGACGGAAACATGGTTTGCTGGATCTCAACAATATTGAGTTTCCCCTCTTTATGTTGCAAATCTTGAAGTGGCACTTGTTTTATCTATCCATGCTTGCTACTATGTGCCTCGTTGATTAATTTTCTTACAAGATTCCTATGCATAGGAAGTGGTTCAGATTTAAATGTCTTCCATACTTGCTTTTTGATGCTCTCTATTGCTTTAAGTTCCTATATGGCGCCTTTGCCTCAAGCTCTTATATGGTGCCCACATGAGCATCTTTGCAAATTACTGCGCCTAGCTCAAAGGCGTTAAAGAAAAGCACTCTTGGGAGATAACCCATTGTTTATTTTTCAGTACTTTTTCTTTTATTTGAGTCTTGGAAGTTATTACTACTGTAATAACCGCTCCTTATCCTTTTTATTTCGTTGTTGTGCCAAGAGAAGCCTCTAATTTGAGTGAGGTAAGATTTGAGGATATTGCTGTCCTAAAACAGTTTTTCGTGCTGCACCGTAAAAATTCGTGAAAATTCTCTGTATATCTTTTGAACCTGATATTTCTTGTGCATATGCCCCAGGTTATATCCAAACTTTCATTAGTTGAAAACTTTTTGATTTGAGCAACATAAAACCTCTCAAAAATTCGACCTTTGTCAGCTGTTCTGTTTTGACAGATTTCTGCCAATATTTGTGTTTGCCGCTTTATCGCTTTCTTTTTGAGTTCTTTTGATCAAGAACTTTTGGGGAAGTTGCTACAGTAGTATATAATTTATATGTGGTGGTTTTGAGTTGAAACCTGAAGCAAAAAGAGGTTGATTATATGTTATGCTACACTAATGTTGCTAATAGATTTGTGTTTAGTTTTGTATGAAGGAAGTTTTCAAGTGTAGGGATTGGAGAATGATGAGATGAGTTGAAGAATGGACAAAAGCTCAAGCTTGGGGATGCCCATGCATCACCCCAAGAAATATCGAAGTAGTACAAGCGTCAAAGCTTGGGGAAGCCCCCGAGGCACCCCTTCTTCATCGGCAAAAATCAGGTCACCTTTCAAGACACTATATTTTTATTGCTTCATGCACTATGCATTTTTCTTGGAGCGTCAGTTGTTTTTGTTTTCAGTATTAGTTTTGTTTAGTTTGCTGCAATAAATGGTTAGATCACATCATGTTTCTTTTGGAGGAGATGAACTCGTTTTTCATTGCTAAGAACACTCTAGTTTTCACTCTTGTCATTCAACGAGTGTTCTCTTTTTCTGCTACTGGGTTTAGCTTGCATTTTTTGCCTTGATTTGTGTTCAGATCTTATTATATCTTTTTATAAAGGTGTATTTTGACCTCTAGTCTATATTGGTTTTCATCCAAAGAGGTGTTTATAAAAGGTTTGAATGGTGTTGGAAAAGAGAAAAGTTTCATGCAAAAAAAAAGTGGTACAAGAAGGAGCTTGTGTAGACTGCGGCCTAGGCTTTTGCATGTCATGCTTGATGTCATTTTGATAGTATGCTTAGTGATTTTTGCTGTAGCATGACTTGTCTCAAATGACTGAGATTGCTTAATGAGCCTTTGAAAAAATCATGCGTTGTTTTTATTATATGGAAGCATTTATTTGGTTTTCTCCTTTGATGCTTTATTTGGGTTGACTTGGCACATGCTTACACCATGTTGACTACAAAATAAGTCGCATATAGCCTCTATGATCATTTAGTTTTTGACTTTTGATGCCATCTTATGCTTCTTTTAATGTTGCTTTGTCGCTTTGCATGATTATGGCCGTTATTGCTCTCTTAGTTGGTCGCTCCCAGTCTTTTGCTAGCCCTCGCCTTGTACCGAGTATGAGCTCTACTCATGCATCCAACTCCCAAAAACCAAGTTTGCCATTGTGTCCACTATAAATTCCTATGCATGGTATTTGTAAGCCATTCCAAAGTAAATTTTCATGTGCTACCTTTCAAAACTTTCAACTACTTCTCATTTTGTGCCACTATTTTTAGCTCATGGGGACGTAGTGGTCGGATTTGCTATCTTCCATATTGCTTATTCCAAACAGAAAAAAAAGAGAAAAAAGAAAGAAAAAAAGGCACTCCTCCATGGAATGTGAATGTTGGTGGGCACCCGATGGAATCGGTTAGCCATGGTTTGTGAAAGGAAAAAAGGTGGGGAGGAGTGCCAAGCTTTATAAAAAGAGCACAAAAGTGCCAATCTCTCTCTCAAAAACTTGCTTCATTTTTGTATGGAAGATAGTAAGAACCCCATTGCCAGTCGTTGACAAAGACAACCACCTCTCAAAACCAATTTTTATCTCTCTGTTTTACAAATGAAAAGCTCTAGCACATGTTTAATCACTGCTTCCCTCTGCGAAGGGCCTTTCTTTTACTTTTATGTTGAGTCACCACCTTCTACCTTTATGCACCATTAAGAGAGCATAGTTGTCATTCTGAGTATAATGTGCATTGTCCCAAAGTTTTCATTGATTGATTCATATTGTTGGTTTCACTTGTTCTCAAATTATTTATATCTAGTCGCCCTCTTAAACTTGAAGGTGTCCTATGCATTTATGTTTTGCTCTCTTTGAAGGACAAGCTGAAAACCATTTGTATGTTTTTCCTAATGATTTGAACACACGTTTGACTTTCATTGTTTCATTTTCATAATCTTGTGTTTGTGTTCATTTTCATGTTTACAACATGGTTGCTAAGTTCTTATTATCAAGATTACATCTTCATGCCCATGTTTTAAGTTCTTATGATCCCAGCTCACAATGCTTACATATATGATCAAGATTGTGTAGGTGCATGTCACCTCAAAAATTATTTCTTTTGTTATCACTTACCTACTCGAGGACGAGCAGGAGTTAAGCTTGGGGATGCTTGATACGTCTCAAACGTATCTATAATTTTTGATGCTCCATGCTTGTTTTTGCACAATTTGCTTTGTGTTTTGTTACACTTCGTGGCGTTTTTATGCGATTTCCGGAACTATCCTATTGACAAGATGCCACAGTGCCAGTTCCCTGTTTTCTGCTATTTTTGTTTTTCAGAAAAGCTAAACAGGAAATATTCTCGAAATTGGACGAAACAAAAGCCAGAAGTCTTATTTTTCCCGGAAGCTTCCCGAAGACCGAAAGAGAGCCGGAGGGGGGCCAGAGGCCGCCCTCACACATAGGTGGCGCGGCCCAGGCCCTAGCTGCGCCACCCTGGTGTGAGGAGCACCTGGCAGCCACCTGACGCCGCCCCTTCGCCTATATAAAGCCTCGGGATGGAAAACCCTAGGGGAGTCGGCGAAATTTCCAGAACAGTTCCGTATCTCCGCCGCCGCCGTCGACGAATTTCAAGGGACAGAGGTCTCTGTTCTGGCACCCTGCCGGGACGGGAAAGTGCCCCCGGAGCCATCTCCATCGGTCTCCATCTCCGTCTCCACCGTCTCCATCGACCTCACCGCCATCTTCATCAACCTTGTTGTCTCCTATGATGAGGAGGGAGTAGTTCATCCCCGGGGCTGAGGGCTCTACCGGTAGATATGTGGTTCACCTCTCTCTCCCATGATGTGATCTTTATGTGATCGTGAGCTTTGTATCATGTTGAACAAGTAGATGTTATTATTCAGATATTATGTGTACTCTAGTGATGTTATTAAAGTAATCTATTCCTCCTGCCATGGTGTAACGGTGATAGTGCGTGCATCATGGTGGTACTTGGTCTAGGCTACGATTGTGATCTCTTATGGATTATGAGAATAATTATCACTATGATAGTATTGAAGTGATATATTGCTCCTTTCATGGTGTAATGTTGACAGTGTGTGCACCGTGTTAGTACTTGGTCTAAGTTGCAATAATATCTATCTTGAGTTGTGATTTGATTTGGATATCTCTATGAGTGGTGTTTATCAAGTACTTGATGAACTTTGAGGAGTGCTTCGTAGCCCTACGCAATGATTAGTGTTATTCAATAGGAGAGTAATTCAGAGTACCATAGTGAAGAAAAGTTATTTATTAGTTCAATTATGTTATATTTGTTGGGAGTGTGTCCACTAGTGAAAGTATGATCCCTAGGCCTTGTTTCCAAGCTTTGCACACCGTTTACTCGCTGTTTTGTTACTTGTTTGCTTGCTGCCATTTGTATTCCAGATTGTATTTACTACTTATAATCATCCATACCACTTGTATTTCACTATCTCTTCGCCGAACTAGTGCACCTATACATCTGACAAGTGTATTGGGTGAGTTGGGGACACAAGAGACTTTCTGTATCGTAATTGCAGGGTTGCTTGAGAGGGATAGCTTTGACCTCTTCCTCCCTGAGTTCGATAAACCTTGGGTGATCCACTTAAGGGAAACTTGCTGCTGCTCTACAAACCTCTGCACTTGGAGGCCCAACACTGTCTACAAGAATAGAAGCGTGTGTAGACATCAGCGACATCTCCCCCAAGATAGTCCTTGAGCGCGCCCGTCAGTTATCTGCCCAAATGACGAGCTTTCTGGCGGAGAGGAACGAAAAAAGGGCAGCTGCTAAGGCTCGCAAGCGCAGTACGTCGGGTGCGCCCTCCAGCAGGGCCGCCGGTAGCTCATCCTAGTTTATGTGTGTGTGCTTGTATGTAATGGATAATGTAGTTCCTCCTCCAAAGCTGTGTCTGACTTTTGAACGTTACTCATTGTAAAATTTGTCGCTTCATATTTTCGCATCCCTTTTTGCTGTTTGATTGCCGATGTCTTTGCATGATCGAATAACTCCTATGCAGGATTCGTCCGTGGTTTCTGGTGCCTGGCCTTTTTCGTATGAAATTGCCGCTAGTTCCTCTGGCGCCGTTGATAGGAGAACGCCTTCCGCTGGCGAACTCTCCTTGATCCGGTCATTGCGTGACCAGCTCAAAAATGCCCAACCGTAGCTAAAGATCGTGACTGCCAAGGTCGACGTCGCCCTGTCCAAGGCTTCGCTAGCTAAGGATGCGGAAGAATTCCTCCTTGGCGAGATTGAGAATCTTGGCAAGGCTATGAAATGTAAGTATGCTTGCGTAGATGAGAAAGTCTTTTGTGACAATATGTTCTGATTCTCTGATTTCGTCGGCTGTAGATGCTTGCCTCGACAAGGTGTCTGAAGACCGTCGGGTAGATGCGCACCTTCGATCTGCTCGGTCGTTTGCGAATTCGACCGCGGACAACTTCTGGGCCAATTCTGCAAAGGCTAGGAAGCTGACCGTGCTCCAGGACCTTGTCACCTAGGCTTCTACCTTAGCTGAATCCAGCCGCGCTGCCCTTGCGATAGTGCATTAGGTTATGTTTCCTTTGAACGATCAGCCTGTCGATCTGTCGGCGCTGCTCAGCCGCTTCGAGAATGGAGAAGCTATATACCGATTCGTACGCGAGCATCTTTGATGTGGAGCACTCGTGGCTCTCTCTTTCGTGCGTGCCCACTATCCAGAGGTGGATATGGAGCTCCTGAAAGGGTTGCCGCAGACACCCAGCGGCCGATTCGACATGGAGAATCATTATGCGGCATGCAGGGACATAGCCGACTGTATCGCCCGGCAAATCATGACTGAGAGCGATCGCCAGAGGGCGAGCCAAGGTGTTGTAGCTTAATGGTTTGGCCGCGTACATGAATCCTGCTTGCTTTCCGTTTGTATATGTACCTTTGGAGATTTTCCGGTGTACTTTGTGCGAATCTTTTTAAAGGTTGTCTTGACCACTGGACAGAATCTTTGAGTGTTGGTCGAAGGGTGAAGCTCCTGAGTGTAGGTTGGAGGGCGAAGCCCCCGAGCGTAGGTCGAAAGGCGAAGCCCCCAGGCGTGGGTCGAAAGACGAAGCCCCTGAGCATAGGTCGAAAGGCGAAGCCCCCGAGCGCGGGTCGAAAGGCGAAGCCCCCGAGCGTGGGTCGAAAGGCGAAGCCCCCGAGCGTGGGTCGAAAGGCGAAGCCCCCGAGCCTGGGTCGAAAGGCGAAGCCCCCGAGCATGGGTCGGAAGGCGAAGCCCCCGAGCGTGAGTCAAAAGGCGAAGCCCCCGAGGGTGAGTCGAAAGGCGAAGCCCCCGAGCGTGGGTCGAAAGGCGAAGCCCCCGAGCGTGGGTCGAAAGGCGAAGCCCCCGAGCGTGGGTCGAAAGGCAAAGCCCCCGAGCGTGGGTCAAAAGGCGAAGCCCTCGAGCGCGGGTCGAAAGGCGAAGCCCCCGAGTGTGGATATACACAAATGTTGACTCATAAAATGAGGAACTTGAACTTTATTGCTTGGTGCCGAAGGCACAATGTTGGGCGCGGACTGCTGCCGACGCTTGATTACATAGTAGAGGGGATGGGGGAGAAAGCTTTGTGTGCTAAGGGTAGAAGCAGCGCAGTTGCGCAGCGTTCCACGGGTTCTCTACGTCTTTCCCAGTTTTGGGGTTGCGTAGTCGATATGCCCCTCCTAGGATGACCTCGTGGACGAGATATGGGCCTTCCCATGGCGGCTCCAGCTTTGACGTGCTTGTCTGCTTGAGGCGAAGCACGAGGTTGCCCGGCTCAAACAAGCGTCTGCGGACCCGTCTGCTGTGGTTGTTGCGGAGGCTTTGTTGATAGACCGCTGAACGAACGAGGGCGACGTCTCGAGATTCATCTAGCAGGTCTTGGGCGTCTGCTAGCGCCTTGTCTGCATCTTCCTTGACATAGGCGACCACGCGGGGCGCACTGTAGCGCACATCCGTAGGTAGCACTGCTTCTGCTCTGAAAAGCAGGAAGAATGGCGTGTAGCCAGTCGAAGAATTGGGCGTCGTCCGTAAGCTCCAGAGGACCAAAGGCAGTTCCTCGACCCAGGCGCCCGCCGCGCGCTTGAGGGGTCGAAGGAGTCGCTTTTTCAGGCCTCCGCATATGAGTCTGTTGGCCTTTTCGACTTGGCCGTTGGACTTGGGGTGCGCAACCGAGGCGTACTTGAGCTTGATGCCGAGGTTTTTGGCGAAGTCCTGAAATTCGCCCGAGGTAAAGTTGGTGCCATTGCCGGTGATGATGCTGTTTGGAACGCCGTACCGGTAGACAATGGACTCGAAGAACTTTACCGCCGTGGTCGCCTCTTGGTTGGTGACCGGAACAGCTTCTATCCACTTGGAGAACTTGTCCACTGTGACTAGCAGGTATGTGTGACCTCCTCGGGATGATTTGGGGAGAGGCCCTACTTGATCGAGGCCCCATTGTGCGAAAGGCCAAGCAACGGGGATGGTATGCAGCTCCGATGCGGGTGCGTGAGGCTTGGTGGCGAATAGCTGGCACGCTTCGCAATGCTGGACGATGTTCCTGGCGTCGTAGAGGGCGGAGGGCCAGTAGAACCCTGATCGAAAAGCTTTAGCCACGAGGGTTCGACTACTAGCGTGGTGCCCACAAGTTCCTTCATGGATTTCTCGAAGGAGAGCGATTCCATCTTCTTGCGCTATGCACCGTTGTAGTACTCCCGTGGTGCTGCGCTTGTAGAGCCCCCCATTGATTATCGTGAAGGCCTTGGAGCGCCGCATGATCTGTCGGCGATGGATGGGGTCTTCTAGGAGTTTGCCCCGCATCAGGTAGGCCAGGTATGGTTTCATCCAAATTGCTTCGACGAGCATGACTGCGGCCGCGTCTTTGGGGAGGTCTTCTGTTCCCGCTGCTGGGGTGGTGCTGCCCTGCTGAGCCTCCGAGCATGTTGCTAACGCCGGGTCGATGACTGGCTTGATCTTGACAGAGCGTTCGAATATCTCTTCGAAGAAAACTCCTGGCGGTATTAGGAGACACTTTGATCCGATGTTGGCCAGGTTGTCTGCCTCTTCGTTGCTTTCCCTGCCGATGTGCGTTACCTCGCACCCCTCGAAATCGCCTTCGAGCTTGTCGTACATGGCGCGATATGCGATCATGTTTGCGCAGGTTGCGTCGCACTCCTTCATGACTTGCTAGGCGATGAGGTTCGAATCTCCATGGATCTTGATGCGGGTGGCCCCGCAGGCTTTTGCCATGCGCATACCATGGAGGACAGCTTCATACTCTGCCTCGTTGTTTGAGGGGTTTGAGAAGCGCATGCGAAGGACGTAGCGCATCCTGTCCCCTTGCGGTGATACAAGGACCACTCCTGCTCCTGCCCCCGAAACCCGCTTGGACCCATCGACGAATATGGTCCAGCTATTCGACAGGTCTGGGAGTTCGGGCATATGAGCTTCCGTCCATTCGACTATGAAATCTGGTAGGACTTGTGACTTGATTGCCGACTGGCGTTGGTACGTGATCTCCAAGGGTCCCAGCGTGATTCCCCATAGCGACACACGCCCTGTGGCGTCTGGGTTGTTGAGGATGCTGGAAACTGGATTCGAGGCCACCACTATGATGGAGTGGCATTCGAAGTAGTGCGGCAATTTCTTCCCTGTCATGTAGATGGCGTAAGCTAGCTTCTGATAGTGTGGGTACCGCTGTTTGGTCGGGGATAAGACCTCATTGAGATAGTATACTGGCCTTTGGACTCCATGTTCTTTGCCATCCTATGCACGTTCGACCACAAGGACCGAACTGACGACCTGGTTTGTGGCTGCTATGTACAGCAACATTGGCTCCTTTTCTCGGGGGGGTGACCAAGACCGGTGATGTCGAGAGATGACGCTTGAGGTCGTCGAACGCAGCTTGCGCCTCTTTTGTCCACTTGAAGTTATCTGTCTTCCGGAGCAGCCGATAGAAGGGGAGAGCCTTTTCGCCAAGCTTGCTTATGAAGCGACTAAGTGCTGTCAATCGACCCGTCAACTGCTGGACGTGCCGAAGCGTCTTTGGCGGTTGCATATTGATAATGGCCTGAATCTTCTCTGGGTTGCCTTCGATTCCTCTCTCAAAAATGAGGTAGCCCAGCAACTGACCCGTAGGCACCCCGAAGGAGCACTTCTTCAGGTTAAGCTTGATGCTGTAGTGGTCAAGGTTGGCGAAAGTCTCTCGCAAGTCATCAAGCAAACTATCTGCTTTTACCGTCTTGATGACGATGTCGTCGACGTAGACCTCGATGTTGCGGCCGATCTGTTCCTTCAGGCATGCCTGCATGCACCGTTGATAGGTGGCTCCGGCGTTCTTGAGCCCGAAGGGCATTGTCATGTAGCAGTATACCCCGTGCGGGGTGATAAACGCTGTTTTGTCTTCGTCTTCAACTTTCAACCATATCTGGTTGTACCCGGAGTATGCGTCGAGGAAGGAAAGGCGCTCGCACCCTGCCGTAGAATCGATGATCTGATCGATTCGGGGCAGAGGAAAGTAGTCCTTCGGGCAATGCTTGTTCAGTGCCGTGAAGTCGATGCACATCCTGTAGATCTTGGTGTCCTTCTTTTCCACTATGACCGGTGGCGAAAGCCATGTGGCCTCCTTGATCTCTCTGATGAACTTGGCCTCGAGAAGGAGATTGATTTCCTCGCCCATTGACTTGGCCTTTTCCGGATTATACCGGCGCATGGATTGCTTGACCGGTTTCGCGTTCGGAAAGATTTTAAGCTCGTGCTCGGCGAGTTCCCTGGGGATGCCTGGCATATCTGCTGGACACCAGGCAAACATCTTCCAGTGCTCACGGAGGAACCCGACGAGCATGCTTTCCTATGCGGGAGAGAGGGAGTTCGACACCCGCGCCATCTTGGTTGGATCCGTCGGGTGAATCTGGTGCTCTCGAGTGTCTTTGCTGGCATCGAATGAGAGCTCTGGGGCGTTCTGCTGCGCCGGTGGATCGATGTCCACGACAGTGGCCTCCCGAATATGATGGAGCTCCTCATGCACCCCAAAGGTCTGGGACATGCTGTTGAAATCCTTGTCGCAGTTTTTGGAGCAGGCAAAGCTGCCGCTGATCGTTAGTGGTCCTCGATTGGCGGGCATCCGCAGCTTGAGGTAAGCGTAGTGCGGGACTGCCATGAATCGGGCGAATGCTGGTCGTCTGAGAATGGCGTGGTACTACAAAGGCCAATCGACAACCTCGAACTCTATCTTCTCCTTCCTGAAGTTTGAGGGGGTCCCAAAAATGACATCCAAGTGTATTGCTCCTAATGGATACGTCGGCTTTCCAGGGACTATTCCATGGAAAGATATCTCTGTCGGCAAGAGATTGTTCATCGGGATCTTGATTTTGCGCAAGGTGTCTGCATAGATCGGGTTCAGACTGCTCCCTCCATCCATGAATACTTTCTTTGAGGTAAATCCCCCTATCTGCGCCTCGAGGACCAAGGCGTGGTGTCCAGGGCGCGGGATCTTCGGTGGGTGATCTGACCGATCGAAACCAATTGGATGTTCAGACCAGTTCAGATACTTAGGCGTAGCAGGTGGTGCATGCTCGGCGTGGAACACCTCCCTTGCGCGCTTCCGCTGGACTTTGTTCGTCGAGCGCCCTCTTTGAATCATGGGCACAAATCCTCATGGCGGCGGGAACGCCTCCTCCTCGTCAGCTGGCTGCCGTGGTTCGCCGTGCTGGATTGTAGCGGCTTGGTGACCCTGCTGGACCATGTTCACCGGCGGATTAGGCGGCGGCGGTGGAGCGTTGTAAGCTACTGCGCCGGCCACTGGTTGCTCGGTTTGCATCCTTTCTTGGAGTGCTCGACTGAGACGAAGGAATTCCCTGCACTCGATGAGGAGATGTGTGGGTCTTCGGATGCTGTCTTTATTGAGGTAAGTGTGCCTTGTGCACCCTCCATCGAGCATCTCTTCTGCTGACAGTTGTGGCTGATCGCGTCGTCGACGCCACTCTGTTCTTGGCTTCGAATCACGGCTAGCGCTTCTGCTGCTACTGCCATAGTAATTGTTCCCTCGTCATGGTAAGTCGCGATTGTCGTCACGGTCTTCATGTATGTAGCCTGCTGCTATCATGTCTATGTTCTCTGCATCATCGTAATGATTCCGATGGCCTTTCTTTCAGGAACCGGAATGGAACTGGTCTTTTGCGTCGACGTCGCGCTCTGCTGATCGGCGACGGCTTCTAGGTGCTGCGATGGAATCTTCGCCATCAGCCTATTCGTTCGCCAAGCTCATGAGGTGGTTGACGGTCTTTGGCTTGCAGCATCCAAGCTCCTCCTTGAAGTCGCGTCGGAAGAGACCGTCCCGAAAGGCATCGATAGCTCTTTCGGGCGAAATATTTTCCGTCATGTTGCGGAGGCTGATCCATCGCGAGATGTATGACCTCAGGTTTTCTCCGGTCCTCTGCACGCACAAGCGCAACTCTTTGAACAATGTAGGTCGGCGTGAAGTACCCTGAAAGTTGGCGATGAACGCTTGTCGGAACTCCTCCCAAGAGCGGATGCTATCTGGGGCAAGATTGTTCAGCCATGCCCTTGCATTCTCCTTCAAGTGCAGCAACAACAACTGGAGGGCGTTGTCCCTGGATCCGCTGCTGATTTTGACAGCGGTTACAAAGTCATCGAGCCAAATTCGAGGGTCCTGCTGCCCGTTGAACTTGACTACACCGTCGCTGAGTTTGATTCTCTTCGGCAGCGGTGTGGAACGGATTAAGCGGCTAAAGCATTCTGCCCCGCAGAGTCCGTCGTGAGCGCCACCGAACGTTTCCGTATCACGTTCTTCCTCGGAGCGGCGCGCCTCGCGTCGCGCTCACCCTTGGTCGACTCTGTTTTGGGCCAGACCATGCCGAAGCTCCCCATTGATGGGTTCAACCACCTGTGTTCTAGGCGCCACGTCTGGCACCGTTGCTGGGTGCCTAGCTTGCTCCGCCGGTGGGGCGGTTCTCCTTGTTGTCGCGTCGTGTCTTGAGCCGGGCGTGCCTTGAAGCACCCTTACCCCTTTGAGTGCTAGATTTCGCAAGTGCCTCATGTGCTCATCACCGTTGGATGCGTTTGCGGCAATGTATGCTGCCGTGGCCATGATTGCCGCTTCCTTGGTCTCGGGCATCAGTTCAGTCTCGTTGAACTCTGCCTCCAGATTTCGGGTGAAATTGTGCATATCGGCCCTGGGCTGGGTGCGTGACCTTGACCTATGCTGGACGCTTGATGAGTAGTGGGACGATCTTTCGGCCCGTCTTCTGCTGGACGCATCGGCCTCTTCTCTTCGTCGTTCCAGTATTCGCCTGTCAGCGCTGATCTGGTCTTTTTGCTCCTAGACGACAAATCGGAGTGCAGATGATGTGGGGTGGCCTTCGGACACCTCCGCCTCAAGACCGCCAAGTTCCCCACAAGGGCCAATGACAAGAGCTTGAGCTAAAGCCCTCCATGATAAGGTGAATTTGCTCCTAAACACTCTTGATCTTGAGCATACGGTGAATGGTTCGCTACCTCATGGCAACATCATTTGTGCAGTCCGTTACGAACCACATGGAGAGACGACCAAGGACGAGGAACACGAAGAGGAAGCATGGAAACGCCGGAAGAAGAAGTAGGAGCAAGCGACGAACTGGCTAAAGCCGGCCCTGACACCGGCTATAGCCGGCCACCGGCTATAGCCGGCCCCAACACCGGCTATAGCCGGCCAGACTGGCTAAAGCCAGACTTAACACCGGCTATAGACGGCCTGGCCGAGTCAACGCGCCTTTGGCCTGGAAGCCACCCTTGTAATCTTCCCTAAATTACCAAGTTGCCCCCAGGACCTGGCTGCCTATTTATATGGCTCTCTCTTCCCCTTTCTAGCTTAGACAAGAATTAAGATAAAACATGGCTTCATGCCCTTTCCCTTAGGGAACTTGCTACTAGATCTCAAATCTAGAGTAAACCATCATCCCTCTTTGTTTGGGGTCTCTTCTATTTGGGGAATTCTACCTTGTAGTGGATCTCTTGCATACTTTTGTGTGTAATTCTATCCATTGATTTGGTCTCTTCCCCAAGTGGAATTCTACTCCTAGCAAATCAATCTCTCACAAGGAATTCTACTCTTGGAGTCTCTTCCTTGTGATTCTATTGAGTTGGTGAATCGGGCCAACGAGGACAACCGGTGTGTATCTTGTGTGTGTGTGTTTGTCTTCGATTTGTTCATCGTGTTCTTCGTGTTCATCCTTGTTTCCCGCCATAAATCTCGTGAATCCGTGAAGATCGGGCCACCCCAAGAGGTCACCCCTCATCATATGGTATCAGCAGCTTTTGGTTGCCACGGATTTACTCTCATTTGTGATTTCCACCATAAATTTCAAAAATCCAAAAAATAGCCCCAAAATTGCCTCGAATTTTGATCTCAAGATTTGTTGAGTTTTTTGTGGTTTTGATCCAAAGATTTCGTGTCTCAAGTGCTGATCTACCTTCCTTTGCGTTCCCTTAGCCTAATTCTTCCTAATTTTTCCAGATTTGAGGATTTTTGTGCCCAATTTCCGCCACCAAAGATGAACTGCTCGTGCGAAATTGTCCGAACCGGCTAAAGCCAGCCTGCGCAACAAATAGCCGGTCTGTCCAGTTTTCTCGAAAAAGACCGAACCGGCTAAAGCCGTCCTGGACATCGGCTAAAGCCGGCCACCGGCTATAGCCGGCCTATACACCGACTAAAGCCGGTCTAGACTGGCACTCGCTGATTTCCTTCTTCTTTGCAAACCTCTTTTCTTTTGGTTATCTTACCCTTTGAGAGTGGCTTTCCTAGAGTTGCGAAGCATCATCCACTTGACCCCGAATTGTGAGAGTGTGTGTTTATATCTAGCACTACCAAGTTTTGAAGTGGACCAAGAGAAAGAGAAAAGAGATACTCCCAATCAAACAAGAACACAAAGAGAGAAAGAAAGAGAAGTAACACATAGTGTGTGTGTGGGCCATCCATAGTCCACAAATACAAAAGAGTCCACAAGCTTGTAACCAAAAGAGAGAGTGAGAAGAGAGGCAAGTGTGCGAATCTTGTTGCTTCTCCTTTTTGCAACCAAGCCACGGTCTCTCGAGTGTTAGTGCGACATTGAGCGTAGTCGTCGTTAGGACCATTTTTGTTGTGCTCATTTTTGTCCGTCGCACTAACCCCATCCATCTCCACGTGTGTGTTCTTTTTGATCGCCCTTTTGACATTTGAAATTTTTGCATCACCTCCACATTCGACAATACACTTCTCTTTTGATAATTTTCGTTTGGCATTGCCACTTTTCCTTCCCATCCACTAGATAGCCCCTTTGCGTGTGTTCTAACTTGTGCACAACGGTTGTCCTTGGGTGTTTTCATCAATTCAATAGTTTTTACGGGACGTGTTTTCAAGTGTGTTTTCCTCTAACCCACTTACCTTTCAACCAATTTCTCTTTCTATTGTGACCATGCCTAGGAAAGACACCTCGGAACAAGGTGAGGAGTCTTTGGCCGAGCGCCTCGACGCCCTCCAAGCTACCAATGCATCCATGTTCGGTGACATCAATGACACACTCCAACGCCTTGAAGACCACATCCTCGCCAATGACAACCATCTATTCGCCGCCAACACACATCAACAAGCCACCGACAAGAACATCGCCGACCTCAAACTCAAAGTGACTACACGGTTCGATGAGATAGCTCAACTTCTACAACATCAACGTCACCGCTCAAGGTCACGTTCGTCAAGATCATCTTCTTCTCGCTCTACACATGTGGATGGCCATGCGCATCCCCAACAACATCGGCCTCAACCTCACAAGCATGGTGCTCATGATCCACATCACCATGACGGCGACCAACAAGATACTCATGAACATCTTCATCAAGCTACACAACATGATGCACCACGGGTGGTGAATCAAGAACGTCACCAAGCGGACCACCCACACCAAGGACAAGCACAACAAGGAGTCCCACCCATGGTCAATCAAGCGCGTCACCAAGTGGACCATCCTCCTCAAGGTCAAGCTCAACATGACGTCCCACCTATCATCAATCAAGAACGACAACTTCTCCATGTGGACCACCCACAATTTCAACACGCCACCGGGCACGTCGGCCGACAACCACACCAAGATGGACGACGCCATCGCCCACATGACCATGATGGTCATCGTCCCATTCTCCATGATCATGATGGACGCCGACGCCATGACCACCAACGCCGCCATGAGTTTCCTCATCAACATGATCACCACGGGGCGTTAAGTGAAGATAGTGTGCAACATCGGCGACACCGTCCACGTCATGATGAGGAACCGCGAGGCCACCCACACCATCGACACGGTGACCAAGACCTACACGCTAATGCAAGACCTCCGCGTCGACCATTTGATGAGGATGCAAGACCGCCCCACCAACAACATGATGATGATGCAAGACCTCCTCGCCGCCCACATGATGCGGACGACAAGTTTGGCAAACTCAAGTTCACAATACCCAAGTTCACGGGTGATGACGACGCCGACGCCTACCTCTCATGGGTCATCAAGGTTGACAAGATCTTCCGCATGCACAATTACTCCGAAGAGAAGAAAGTTGCCATGGCCTCACTTGAGTTTGAAGGCTATGCCAATATTTGGTGGGAGCAAGTGACGGCTGGACGTGAAGAAAACCTACGAGAACCAATTGCATCTTGGGAAGAAATGAAGCTTGAGATGCACACCCGCTTCGTACCGGACCATTACACCCATGACCTCTTCACCAAGCTTCAAAAGCTAACACAAGGCAACAAGACCGTGGAAGAATACTTCAAGGAAATGGAATTGACTATGATGCGCCTCAAGTTGGAGGAGAAAGAAGAACAAACAATGGCCCATTTCTTCGATGGATTGAAATTTCCCATCAAGCGCATTGTGGAGTTCCTACCTTACTCTTCCTTGTGGGACCTTGTACACAAAGCTACTCGAGCCGAGCGCCAACTCCAAGAAGAAGCCAAGTATGAGCGCACCAAAGGTTTCTTCGCCTCCCGCAATTCTTTGGCAAGCACTCCACCAACAATCAAGCCATCATTTGCATCTTTGTCCAAGCCTTTCTCCAAACCAACAACTCAAGTTCCCACACCTTCTACAACAACCTCCTCCAAAGCATCACCGGCACCTCCCAAAGTAACTTGTTTCAAGTGTGGCGTTCAAGGACACAAGTCATTTGAGTGCAAGAACACTAGGGTGATGATCACCAAAGACAATGGAACCATTGACTACTATGATGAAGATGAGTATGAAGCCTTTGTCCAAGCGGCCGTTGCCATGGAAGCGGATGACATGGGTGATGAAGAGGCACATGTGCTATGCACTCATGACACTAGCCCATCACTTGTCGTCACAAAGGTGTTGACTACTCAATCCCAAGACTTAGAAGACCAACGATGCAACATCTTCCAAACAAAAGCCGGCATTCATGGAAAGTCAATCAAGGTGATCATTGATGGAGGAAGTTGCCACAACCTTGCAAGCACCGAGTTATGTTCCAAGCTCAATCTCCAACTCCGCAAGCATGCTCACCCATACCATGTGCAATGGTTAAGCGACAATGGCAATGTCAAGACTGAACACACCGTCTCCGTTACATTCAAGATTGGAGCTTATGAAGACACGGTGGAGTGTGATGTTGTTCCCATGACGGTGTGTCACGTACTTCTTGGCCGCCCTTGGCAATTTGACAAGAAGTCTATACACAATGGATATACAAATGCTTACACCTTCAAGGAAGACGACAAGACCTTCACGCTTCGCCCGATGACTCCTAGCCAAATCATTGCGGACAATGCAAAGGCTTTAGCGAGGGTCCAACAAGTTTCCATTCCAAGTGAGTTGAGTGATGAGCGACTTAGCCACAACAAAGAAAGTGAGCGCCACAAACCATACATGAGCGATAGAAACACCCACGCCTTGATTGCCACCAAAAGTGAGATGAGGGATTTACACCACAACCCATCCACCTTGCACTTTGTGCTCATTTGCAAGGGCACCATTCTAACTACTAATGATCATTCCACTATTCCTTCTCCTTTGTTGTCTCTTTTGATGGAATTTCAAGATGTTTTCCCGGACGAACTTCCTCATGGACTACCACCTCTACGCGGCATCGAACATCGGATCGACCTCATTCCGGGCGCCCCCCTTCCAAACCGCGCCGCGTACCGCACAAATCCGGAAGAGACAAAGGAGATTGAACGTCAAATTCATGACCTTCTACAAAAAGGGTATGTTCGTGAAAGCCTATCTCCTTGTGCCGTCCCGGTAATTCTTGTCCCCAAGAGCGATGACACACTTCGAATGTGTATGGATTGTCGTCCCATCAATGCCATTACCGTTCGTTATCGCCATCCTATTCCTCGCTTAGACGACATGCTTGATGAGCTTGCGGGTTCCACTATATTTTCTAAAATAGATCTTCGTAGTGGATACCATCAAATACGCATGGCCATAGGCGATGAATGGAAGACAGCATTCAAGACCAAACTTGGTCTCTATGAATGGCTTGTCATGCCTTTTGGTTTGTCTAATGCTCCATCGACTTTTATGCGTCTTATGAACCACGTTTTGCGATCTTTCATTGGCAAATTTGTTGTGGTTTATTTTGACGACATCCTCATTTATAGCAAGTCATTTTCGAACCATGTTTCCCATGTTGAGCAAGTTTTGCACGTTCTTCGCAAAGAAAAGCTTTATGCAAACCTTCCAAAGTGTAACTTTGCTCAAAACAAGTTGGTTTTTCTTGGATTCATTATCTCTCACAATGGCATTGAAGTAGACACTTCCAAAATTGAGGCCATACGGAATTGGCCAACACCAACAACGGTTGGCCAAGTGAGAAGTTTTCATGGCCTAGCCGGATTTTACCGTCACTTTGTTAAAGATTTTAGCACCATTGCTTGCCCTCTAAACGAGCTTACAAAGAAAAATGTACCTTTCGGTTGGGGCAAAGCTCAACAACGTGCTTTCGATGAACTAAAGAAACGCCTTACGGAGGCACCATTGCTTGTTTTACCCGATTTCCAACAAACATTTGAAATTGAATGTGATGCTAGTGGAATTGGAATAGGTGGTGTTCTCATGCAAAATGGACGCCCCGTTGCTTATCATAGTGAAAAGTTGGATGGCGCACGCCTCAACTATTCAATTTATGACAAAGAACTCTTTGCTCTTGTTCGTGTTTTGGAAGTTTGGCAACATTATCTTTGGCCAAAAGAATTTGTCATCCATTCAGACCACGAATCCTTGAAGTTTTTGAAAAGCCAAGCAAATTTGAACAAGCGTCATGCCAAGTGGGTTGAGTTCATTGAATCTTTCCCTTATGTCATCAAGTACAAAAAGGGCAAAGAAAACATGGTCGCGGATGCGTTATCTCGCAAAAATACCAACCTTCTCACTCGCATTGACACACATAATTTGGGTTTGGATGAGCTACCGCATTTGTATCCTTCCAATTCTTTCTTTGGAACCATATTTGAACAATGCTCGACCTCCCGAAGGGTAGATGATTTCTATTTGCATGACAGTTTCCTTTTTAAGGCTAACAAGTTATGCATTCCCGAGTCCTCTCTTCATATGTTGTTATTGCAAGAGGCACATGGTGGAGGACTAATGGGACATTTCGGACGTGAGAAGACTTATGCAATGCTTTCAACACACTACTTTTGGCCAAGAATGTACCAAGATGTCGAGAGGCATGTCCAACGATGCGCTACATGCATACAAGCTAAGTCCAAAACTAATTCCTTTGGTCTCTACATGCCTTTACCTATTCCACATGCACCTTGGTCGGACATTAGCATGGATTTTGTTTTGGGTTTGCCTCGTACACGCAATGGACATGATTCAATATTTGTGGTAGTTGACCGTTTTGCCAAAATGGCACATTTCATCCCTTGTCACAAGACCGACGATGCTTCACATATTGCTAATTTGTTTTTCAGGGATATCATTCGACTTCATGGGTTTCCAACAAGCATCGTCTCGGATCGCGACGTCAAGTTCATGAGCTACTTATGGAAGACCCTAATGGCCAAGCTAGGGATCAAGCTCCTCTTTTCTTCATCATCACATCCACAAACGGATGGGCAAACCGAAGTGGTGAACCGGAGTCTTGTGAACCTACTCCGTGTGTTGATCAAGAAGAACCCCAAGTCATGGGAGGAATGCATTCCTCATGCGGAGTTCGCCTACAACCGCGCCGAACATAGAATCACCAAGCGAAGCCCCTTCGAGATCGTCTATGGGTTCAACCCACCAACGGCACTCGACCTTCTTCCACTCCCGCTTCACGAGCGCGTCAACATGGACATCACCAAGCGCGCCGACATCATGAAGAACTTGCACGAGAGCACAAGGAAGACAATTGAAGACCATGTCAATCGCCATACCGCCATGATCAACAAGAACAAGACTCCACGCATCTTCGAGGAGGGCGACCTTGTTTGGATTCATTTGAGCAAGGATCGGTTTCCACATGAACGCAATTCAAAACTCAAGCCACGAAGTGATGGCCCCTTCAAGGTTCTCAAGCGCATCAACGACAACGCTTACGTCATCGACATTCCAACTTCCAAGTACCTCATGAGCAAAACCTTCAACATCAAGGACCTATCCCCCTTTCATGGTGACATGGTCGATGAAGAGTCAAGGTCGACTCTTTCCCAAGGGGGGGAGATGATGTGGGGTGGCCTTCGGACACCTCTGCCTCAAGACCGCCAAGTTCCCTACAAGGGCCAATGACAAGAGCTCGAGGTAAAGCCCTCCATGATAAGGTGAATTTGCTCCTAAACACTCTTGATCTTGAGCATACGGTGAATGGTTCGCTACCTCATGGCAACATCATTTGTGCAGTCCGTTACGAACCATATGGAGAGACGACCAAGGACGAGGAACACGAAGAGGAAGCATGGAAACGCCGGAAGAAGAAGTCGCAGCAAGCGACGAACCGGCTAAAGCCGGCCCTGACACCGGCTATAGCCGGCCCCAACACCGGCTATAGCCGGCCAGACCGGCTAAAGCCGGACTTAACACCGGCTAAAGCCGACCTGATAAGGATCACGCCGGTGATCCTTGGAGTTTTGTCCCGATCTTTTACAGCGAGTCAAACCAGATAGAAATCTTCCAACAACGCGAAGAACGTCACCTGAAGACGAGGAAGAATCCAGCAAGCAACGTGATGATGAACACCACGCCTCAAACCTGAGCCTGATAATCCTTGATGAACACAAGAACCCTCACAACAATCTTTATTAAATAACACGGCAGCGCCGTTTCCTCGGAGGGATGATACACGGTGGAGCACACGATGGTTTTTGACTAAACAAGTGAACTCCCCAAACCCTAACCTGCTGGCATCCTTATATAGATGGCCAGAAAACTATTGGGCTTGGACAGGCCCAAACCCAAAACACAAATAAAACTAAGTGGCCCATAACACGACCTAGCACACAGAATAACATAAGCAGATATGTAAATTGCTGACACAATGATAAGGATCACGCCGGTGATCCTTGGAGTTTTGTCCCGATCTTTCACAGCGAGTCTACCCAGATAGAAATCTCCCAATAACGTGAAGTACGTCACCTGAAGAAGAGGAATGAATCCAGCAAGCAACGTGATGAAGATCACCACGCCTCAAACCTGAGCCTGATAATCCTTGATGAGCACAAGAACCTTCACAGCAATATATTTGATAAACACGGCAGCGCCGTTTCCCCGGAGGGATGATACACGGTGGAGCACACGATAGTTTTCAACTAAACAACTGAACTCCCCTAAACCCTAGACTGCTGGCCTCCTTATATAGATGGCCAGAAAACTATTGGGCTTGGACAGGCCCAAACCCAAAACACAAATAAAACTAAGTGGCCCATAACATGACCTAGCACACAGAAATAACATAAACAGGTATATAAATGCTGACACAACCTTAGACTAAATTATCTCATATCGTAGGTCGTCCTGGCATGCCAAACTGCAATGAGCTTCCCTCATCTTGGTGGAGTCCTGAAATTGGGCTTCACCTCCTCCTTCGTGCCCATATCATCCTCCCCCCCTTCAAAAAGCGTTGTCCCCAACGCGTGAGGGTCTGCTCGAAAGGGTGGCGGAATATCAATAATAGCACCACGCATATTCGCCGTCTTCAAGTCTTGCTTGCCTACCTCACCACATCCTCCCTCTTGGCCTGCTCGACTTGATACAGCCCTGGGTGGCTGCACCTCTTTTCTTCGCCAAATGAACTTGTACTTAGGTGCCTCCACCTTCTTCTTCTTCTCAACTCTTGATGGAGCTTTGTGCTGCTGAACATGAATCTTCTGTGCACGACCCTGCAAAGTAGTAATGCCTGGGCCACACAACTGACGAACACATCCATCCTTGCCTTTGTGCACACGTACTGCTACTCCAACAAAACATTTCCCAGGTGTTCTAACAAAACTGTGGCTGACTACCCGGGGCACCGTATGCACCATATCACAATCAGCACCACCGTCATCGGTCTGAACACCCATGTCAACATGAACTGGAAGTGGAACACATGGTACACATGCTGACATATCCGTCCCTTCATCAATAAGAAGCTTGACTTCAACCGGCTTATCACTAACAAGAACGACTGGCTTGTCATCTACAGGCTTGGCTGAAACAATATCTCCACTAACACTTTTCGCGTCATGCTCCTCATGCTGCGGCGTAGCTAGCCCAGATTTTGGCTTAGCCTTGCGCAACTTTTCCTTGTGTACCATCAGCTCAACATCAGACTTTATTTGATCATCCTGCATAGGTTTCAAAGTCCGTTGTTTGCCATCATGCACAAAAGAATATGTATTTGCTCTCCCAGCATGAGTAACATTGCGATCATACTGCCATGGACGTCCAAGTAATACTCCACACACCTCCAATGGCAACACATCGCACTCCACCTCATCAACATAATCATCAACTGTAAATGGCACACGTACCTTATGAGTAACCTTTAGCACACCACAGCTATTTAACCACGCAACATGCTTAGGTTCAGGAATACGCCATGTCGACAAACCCAAAGTCGTCACCACAGCCTTACTGATGCCATTACAGTAGCTACCACCATCCACCATGAGCTTGCATGCTTTGCCCTTGATCATACACTGCGTCTGAAATAGACTCCAACGCTGACCTCTTTCCACTGTCATACAAGCATCATCATAGACTCTCTTTAGTTGCATATTCAACCCATTTAACGGTTCAACCGCTTCCAAAACATCCTGGACAACATCAGCCTTCGTATCTGCATAAGGTACAATTGTTGTCGTAGCCGGACTGACCTGCTCTACCAAACACCCCGCTGGCACAAAACGATGCCTCGCAAGGCGCTTCATTTCTCCCCAAGTGTTTGGAGGACTCTGGCCCTTTATACGCATATCATACCATAAACGCTTCCACCAAGCTGTAGTTGTTTGATCAAAGCGATCAAGAGCTGAAGTGTAACAAGTAATTTCTCCATAATCTCGAGAACGCGGCAATAACCAACGGTCCATTACCTCTTCCCATGCTAGGTATTCCTGTGGTGTAGCATCAATCTTCAACCAAAGCCTTCGCAAACCTCCCAATGCCTTAGTTGCAGCAATTGCATCAGGGTAAATTAGGGGTGCTTCATCCACTTCGCCGAGCCAAAGTGCTTGATAATAATCTGATACTTCTTCAGAAACTGTCGTAACAACACCTCCCACCATAGCTGCTCAACGTCAAAAACCCACCTATACCGTGGTAGAGAAACAAAAGAAACTTGTTCTCCTGATACAGTAGCAGCAACAAACAATTTCGTCTGATGAAAAAAAAATTGCTGCCGTCAATCTATGGTCCAGGCAATAAAATAAAACGAGCTGAAGTAGTAGTCCAACGATCTATGATTCGATCTTCAAGGAAACAATTTGCCAAACTCGTCAGCAAGAAGCAATCGAACACAGCAATACAAGTACTTTTCCTGTTCTTCTGAGCGCAGAGCTGAGAAAAATAAGCCAGCAGCGAGCGGGGCAGGGCGCTCGACCACGGAGCTCGTCTGTGGTCGAGCAAAGCGAGGCTGGGCGATCGCTCTGTCCCTCCCAGGCGCCGGCCGAACCAGTTGAACCCAGATGGGCCGGCCCACTAGGCAACCGCCGAACAGAGCGCGAGTCACGGGCGACTGGCCGAGCGATCCCAGGCGGTCAGCGCATGGCCGCGCGAAGCGAGCGAGGCGCGGGGTCGATCCCTTTTTTTTTCTGCCTTGATAACGCCGGTGATCCTTGGAGTTTTGTCCCGATCTTTCACAGCGAGTCTACCCAGATAGAAATCTCCCAATAACGTGAAGTACGTCACCTGAAGAAGAGGAATGAATCCAGCAAGCAACGTGATGAAGATCACCACGCCTCAAACCTGAGCCTGATAATCCTTGATGAACACAAGAACCTTCACAGCAATATATTTGATAAACACGGCAGCGCCGTTTCCCTGGAGGGATGATACACGGTGGAGCACACGATAGTTTTCAACTAAACAACTGAACTCCCCTAAACCCTAGACTGCTGGCCTCCTTATATAGATGGCCAGAAAACTGTTGGGCTTGGACAGGCCCAAACCCAAAACACAAATAAAACTAAGTGGCACATAACATGACCTAGCACACAGAAATAACATAAACAGGTATATAAATGCTGACACAACCTTAGACTAAATTATCTCATATCGTAGGTCGTCCTGGCGTGCCAAACTGCAATGAGCTTCCCTCATCTTGGTGGAGTCCTGAAATTGGGCTTCACCTCCTCCTTCGTGCCCATATCATCCTCCCCCCCTTCAAAAAGCGTTGTCCCCAACGCGTGAGGGTCTGCTCGAAAGGGTGGCGGAATATCAATAATAGCACCACGCATATTCGCCGTCTTCAAGTCTTGCTTGCCTACCTCACCACATCCTCCCTCTTGGCCTGCTCGACTTGATACAGCCCTGGGTGGCTGCACCTCTTTTCTTCGCCAAATGAACTTGTACTTAGGTGCCTCCACCTTCTTCTTCTTCTTCTCAACTCTTGATGGAGCTTTGTGCTGCTGAACATGAATCTTCTATGCACGACCCTGCAAAGTAGTAATGCCTGGGCCACACAACTGACGAACACATCCATCCTTGCCTTTGTGCACACGTACTGCTACTCCAGCAAAACATTTCCCAGGTGTTCTAACGAAACTGTGGCTGACTACCCGGGGCACCGTATGCACCATATCACGATCAGCACCACCGTCATCGGTCTGAACACCCATGTCAACACGAACTGGAAGTGGAACACATGGTACACATGCTGACATATCCGTCCCTTCATCAATAAGAAGCTTGACTTCAACCGGCTTGTCACTAACAAGAACGACTGGCTTGTCATCTACAGGCTTGGCTGAAACAATATCTCCACTAACACTTTTCGCGTCATGCTCCTCATGCTGCGGTGTAGCTAGCCCAGATTTTGGCTTAGCCTTGCGCAACTTTTCCTTGTGTACCATCAGCTCAACATCAGACTTTATTTGATCATCCTGCATAGGTTTCAAAGTCCGTTGTTTGCCATCATGCACAAAAGAATATGTATTTGCTCTCCCAGCATGAGTAACATTGCGATCATACTGCCATGGACGTCCAAGTAATACTCCACACACCTCCAATGGCAACACATCGCACTCCACCTCATCAACATAATCATCAACTGTAAATGGCACACGTACCTTATGAGTAACCTTTAGCACACCACAGCTATTTAACCATGCAACATGCTTAGGTTCAGGAATACGCCATGTCGACAAACCCAAAGTCGTCACCACAGCCTTACTAATGCCATTACAGTAGCTACCACCATCCACCATGAGCTTGCATGCTTTGCCCTTGATCATACACTGCGTCTGAAATAGACTCCAACGCTGACCTCTTTGCACTGTCATACAAGCATCATCATAGACTCTCTTTAGTTGCATATTCAACCCATTTAACGGTTCAACCGCTTCCAAAACATCCTGGACAACATCAGCCTTTGTATCTGCATAAGGTACAACTGTTGTCGTAGCCGGACTGACCTGCTCTACCAAACACCCCGCTGGCACAAAACGATGCCTCGCAAGGCGCTTCATTTCTCCCCAAGTGTTTGGAGGACTCTGGCCCTTTATACGCATATCATACCATAAACGCTTCCACCAAGCTGTAGTTGTTTGATCAAAGCGATCAAGAGCTGAAGTGTAACAAGTAATTTCTCCATAATCTCGAGAACGCGGCAATAACCAATGGTCCATTACCTCTTCCCATGCTAGGTATTCATGTGGCGTAGCATCAATCTTCAACCAAAGCCTTCGCAAACCTCCCAATGCCTTAGTTGCAGCAATAGCATCAGGGTAAATTAGGGGTGCTTCATCCACTTCGCCGAGCCAAAGTGCTTGATAATAATCTGATACTTCTTCAGAAACTGTCGTAACAACACCTCCCACCATAGCTGCTCAACGTCAAAAACCCACCTATACCGTGGTAGAGAAACAAAAGAAACTTGTTCTCCTGATACAGTAGCAGCAACAAACAATTTCGTCTGATGAAAAAAAAATTGCTGCCGTCAATCTATGGCCCAGGCAATAAAATAAAACGAGCTGAAGTAGTAGTCCAACGATCTATGATCCGATCTTCAAGGAAACAATTTGCCAAACTCGTCAGCAAGAAGCAATCGAACACAGCAATACAAGTATTTTTCCTGTTCTTCTGAGCGCAGAGCTGAGAAAAATAAGCCAGCAGCGAGCGGGGCAGGGCGCTCGACCACGGAGCTCGTCTGTGGTCGAGCAAAGCGAGGCTGGGCGATCGCTCTGTCCCTCCCAGGCGCCGGCCGAACCAGTTGAACCCAGATGGGCCGGCCCACTAGGCAACCGCCGAACAGAGCGCGAGTCACGGGCGACTGGCCGAGCGATCCCAGGCGGTCAGCGCGTGGCCGCGCGAAGCGAGCGAGGCGCGGGGTCGATCCCTTTTTTTTCTGCCTTGATCACGCCGGTGATCCTTGGAGTTTTGTCCCGATCTTTCACAGCGAGTCTACCCAGATAGAAATCTCCCAATAACGTGAAGTACGTCACCTGAAGAAGAGGAATGAATCCAGCAAGCAACGTGATGAAGATCACCATGCCTCAAACCTGAGCCTGATAATCCTTGATGAACACAAGAACCTTCACAGCAATATATTTGATAAACATGGCAGCGCCGTTTCCCTGGAGGGATGATACACGGTGGAGCACACGATAGTTTTCAACTAAACAACTGAACTCCCCTAAACCCTAGACTGCTGGCCTCCTTATATAGATGGCCAGAAAACTGTTGGGCTTGGACAGGCCCAAACCCAAAACACAAATAAAACTAAGTGGCCCATAACATGACCTAGCACACAGAAATAACATAAACAGGTATATAAATGCTGACACAACCTTAGACTAAATTATCTCATATCGTAGGTCGTCCTGGCGTGCCAAACTGCAATGAGCTTCCCTCATCTTGGTGGAGTCCTGAAATTGGGCTTCACCTCCTCCTTGGTGCCCATATCATCCTCCCTCCCTTCAAAAAGCGTTGTCCCCAACGCGTGAGGGTCTGCTCGAAAGGGTGGCGGAATATCAATAATAGCACCACGCATATTCGCCATCTTCAAGTCTTGCTTGCCTACCTCACCACATCCTCCCTCTTGGCCTGCTCGACTTGATACAGCCCTGGGTGGCTGCACCTCTTTTCTTCGCCAAATGAACTTGTACTTAGGTGCCTCCACCTTCTTCTTCTTCTCAACTCTTGATGGAGCTTTGTGCTGCTGAACATGAATCTTCTGTGCACGACCCTGCAAAGTAGTAATGCCTGGGCCACACAACTGACGAACACATCCATCCTTGCCTTTGTGCACACGTACTGCTACTCCAACAAAACATTTCCCAGGTGTTCTAACGAAACTGTGGCTGACTACCCGGGGCACCGTATGCACCATATCACGATCAGCACCACCGTCATCGGTCTGAACACCCATGTCAACACGAACTGGAAGTGGAACACATGGTACACATGCTGACATATCCGTCCCTTCATCAATAAGAAGCTTGACTTCAACCGGCTTGTCACTAACAAGAACGACTGGCTTGTCATCTACAGGCTTGGCTGAAACAATATCTCCACTAACACTTTTCGCGTCATGCTCCTCATGCTGCGGTGTAGCTAGCCCAGATTTTGGCTTAGCCTTGCGCAACTTTTCCTTGTGTACCATCAGCTCAACATCAGACTTTATTTGATCATCCTGCATAGGTTTCAAAGTCCGTTGTTTGCCATCATGCACAAAAGAATATGTATTTGCTCTCCCAGCATGAGTAACATTGCGATCATACTGCCATGGACGTCCAAGTAATACTCCACACACCTCCAATGGCAACACATCGCACTCCACCTCATCAACATAATCATCAACTGTAAATGGCACACGTACCTTATGAGTAACCTTTAGCACACCACAGCTATTTAACCACGCAACATGCTTAGGTTCAGGAATACGCCATGTCGACAAACCCAAAGTTGTCACCACAGCCTTACTAATGCCATTACAGTAGCTACCACCATCCACCATGAGCTTGCATGCTTTGCCCTTGATCATACACTGCGTCTGAAATAGACTCCAACGCTGACCTCTTTCCACTGTCATACAAGCATCATCATAGACTCTCTTTAGTTGCATATTCAACCCATTTAATGGTTCAACCGCTTCCAAAACATCCTGGACAACATCAGCCTTTGTATCTGCATAAGGTACAATTGTTGTCGTAGCCGGACTGACCTGCTCTACCAAACACCCCGCTGGCACAAAACGATGCCTCGCAAGGCGCTTCATTTCTCCCCAAGTGTTTGGAGGACTCTGGCCCTTTATACGCATATCATACCATAAACGCTTCCACCAAGCTGTAGTTGTTTGATCAAAGCGATCAAGAGCTGAAGTGTAACAAGTAATTTCTCCATAATCTCGAGAACGCGGCAATAACCAATGGTCCATTACCTCTTCCCATGCTAGGTATTCCTGTGGCGTAGCATCAATCTTCAACCAAAGCCTTCGCAAACCTCCCAATGCCTTAGTTGCAGCAATAGCATCAGGGTAAATTAGGGGTGCTTCATCCACTTCGCCGAGCCAAAGTGCTTGATAATAATCTGATACTTCTTCAGAAACTGTCGTAACAACACCTCCCACCATAGCTGCTCAACGTCAAAAACCCACCTATACCGTGGTAGAGAAACAAAAGAAACTTGTTCTCCTGATACAGTAGCAGCAACAAACAATTTCGTCTGATGAAAAAAAAATTGCTGCCGTCAATCTATGGTCCAGGCAATAAAATAAAACGAGCTGAAGTAGTAGTCCAACGATCTATGATCCGATCTTCAAGGAAACAATTTGCCAAACTCGTCAGCAAGAAGCAATCGAACACAGCAATACAAGTACTTTTCCTATTCTTCTGAGCGCAGAGCTGAGAAAAATAAGCCAGCAGCGAGCGGGGCAGGGCGCTCGACCACGGAGCTCGTCTGTGGTCGAGCAAAGCGAGGCTGGGCGATCGCTCTGTCCCTCCCAGGCGCCGGCCGAACCAGTTGAACCCAGATGGGCCGGCCCACTAGGCAACCGCCGAACAGAGCGCGAGTCACGGGCGACTGGCCGAGCGATCCCAGGCGGTCAGCGCGTGGCCGCGCGAAGCGAGCGAGGCGCGGGGTCGATCCCTTTTTTTTCTGCCTTGATCACGCCGGTGATCCTTGGAGTTTTGTCCCGATCTTTCACAGCGAGTCTACCCAGATAGAAATCTCCCAATAACGTGAAGTACGTCACCTGAAGAAGAGGAATGAATCCAGCAAGCAACGTGATGAAGATCACCACGCCTCAAACCTGAGCCTGATAATCCTTGATGAACACAAGAACCTTCACAGCAATATATTTGATAAACACGGCAGCGCCGTTTCCCTGGAGGGATGATACACGGTGGAGCACACGATAGTTTTCAACTAAACAACTGAACTCCCCTAAACCCTAGACTGCTGGCCTCCTTATATAGATGGCCAGAAAACTGTTGGGCTTGGACAGGCCCAAACCCAAAACACAAATAAAACTAAGTGGCCCATAACATGACCTAGCACACAGAAATAACATAAACAGGTATATAAATGCTGACACAACCTTAGACTAAATTATCTCATATCGTAGGTCGTCCTGGCGTGCCAAACTGCAATGAGCTTCCCTCATCTTGGTGGAGTCCTGAAATTGGGCTTCACCTCCTCCTTCGTGCCCATATCATCCTCCCCCCCTTCAAAAAGCGTTGTCCCCAACGCGTGAGGGTCTGCTCGAAAGGGTGGCGGAATATCAATAATAGCACCACGCATATTCGCCGTCTTCAAGTCTTGCTTGCCTACCTCACCACATCCTCCCTCTTGGCCTGCTCGACTTGATACAGCCCTGGGTGGCTGCACCTCTTTTCTTCGCCAAATGAACTTGTACTTAGGTGCCTCCACCTTCTTCTTCTTCTCAACTCTTGATGGAGCTTTGTGCTGCTGAACATGAATCTTCTGTGCACGACCCTGCAAAGTAGTAATGCCTGGGCCACACAACTGACGAACACATCCATCCTTGCCTTTGTGCACACGTACTGCTACTCCAACAAAACATTTCCCAGGTGTTCTAACGAAACTGTGGCTGACTACCCGGGGCACCGTATGCACCATATCACGATCAGCACCACCGTCATCGGTCTGAACACCCATGTCTACACGAACTGGAAGTGGAACACATGGTACACATGCTGACATATCCGTCCCTTCATCAATAAGAAGCTTGACTTCAACCGGCTTGTCACTAACAAGAACGACTGGCTTGTCATCTACAGGCTTGGCTGAAACAATATCTCCACTAACACTTTTCGCGTCATGCTCCTCATGCTGCGGTGTAGCTAGCCCAGATTTTGGCTTAGCCTTGCGCAACTTTTCCTTGTGTACCATCAGCTCAACATCAGACTTTATTTGATCATCCTGCATAGGTTTCAAAGTCCGTTGTTTGCCATCATGCACAAAAGAATATGTATTTGCTCTCCCAGCATGAGTAACATTGCGATCATACTGCCATGGACGTCCAAGTAATACTCCACACACCTCCAATGGCAACACATCGCACTCCACCTCATCAACATAATCATCAACTGTAAATGGCACACGTACCTTATGAGTAACCTTTAGCACACCACAGCTATTTAACCACGCAACATGCTTAGGTTCAGGAATACGCCATGTCGACAAACCCAAAGTCGTCACCACAGCCTTACTAATGCCATTACAGTAGCTACCACCATCCACCATGAGCTTGCATGCTTTGCCCTTGATCATACACTGCGTCTGAAATAGACTCCAACGCTGACCTCTTTCCACTGTCATACAAGCATCATCATAGACTCTCTTTAGTTGCATATCAACCCATTTAACGGTTCAACCGCTTCCAAAACATCCTGGACAACATCAGCCTTTGTATCTACATAAGGTACAATTGTTGTCGTAGCCGGACTGACCTGCTCTACCAAACACCCCGCTGGCACAAAACGATGCCTCGCAAGGCGCTTCATTTCTCCCCAAGTGTTTGGAGGACTCTGGCCCTTTATACGCATATCATACCATAAACGCTTCCACCAAGCTGTAGTTGTTTGATCAAAGCGATCAAGAGCTGAAGTGTAACAAGTAATTTCTCCATAATCTCGAGAACGCGGCAATAACCAATGGTCCATTACCTCTTCCCATGCTAGGTATTCCTGTGGCGTAGCATCAATCTTCCACCAAAGCCTTCGCAAACCTCCCAATGCCTTAGTTGCAGCAATAGCATCAGGGTAAATTAGGGGTGCTTCATCCACTTCGCCGAGCCAAAGTGCTTGATAATAATCTGATACTTCTTCAGAAACTGTCGTAACAACACCTCCCACCATAGCTGCTCAACGTCAAAAACCCACCTATACCGTGGTAGAGAAACAAAAGAAACTTGTTCTCCTGATACAGTAGCAGCAACAAACAATTTCGTCTGATGAAAAAAAAATTGCTGCCGTCAATCTATGGTCCAGGCAATAAAATAAAACGAGCTGAAGTAGTAGTCCAACGATCTATGATCCGATCTTCAAGGAAACAATTTGCCAAACTCGTCAGCAAGAAGCAATCGAACACAGCAATACAAGTATTTTTCCTGTTCTTCTGAGCGCAGAGCTGAGAAAAATAAGCCAGCAGCGAGCGGGGCAGGGCGCTCGACCACGGAGCTCGTCTGTGGTCGAGCAAAGCGAGGCTGGGCGATCGCTCTGTCCCTCCCAGGCACCGGCCGAACCAGTTGAACCCAGATGGGCCGGCCCACTAGGCAACCGCCGAACAGAGCGCGAGTCACGGGCGACTGGCCGAGCGATCCCAGGCGGTCAGCGCGTGGCCGCGCAAAGCGAGCGAGGCGCGGGGTCGATCCCTTTTTTTTCTGCCTTGATCACGCCGGTGATCCTTGGAGTTTTGTCCCGATCTTTCACAGCGAGTCTACCCAGATAGAAATCTCCCAATAACGTGAAGTACGTCACCTGAAGAAGAGGAATGAATCCAGCAAGCAACGTGATGAAGATCACCACGCCTCAAACCTGAGCCTGATAATCCTTGATGAACACAAGAACCTTCACAGCAATATATTTGATAAACACGGCAGCGCCGTTTCCCTGGAGGGATGATACACGGTGGAGCACACGATAGTTTTCAACTAAACAACTGAACTACCCTAAACCCTAGACTGCTGGCCTCCTTATATAGATGGCCAGAAAACTGTTGGGCTTGGACAGGCCCAAACCCAAAACACAAATAAAACTAAGTGGCCCATAACATGACCTAGCACACAGAAATAACATAAACAGGTATATAAATGCTGACACAACCTTAGACTAAATTATCTCATATCGTAGGTCGTCCTGGCGTGCCAAACTGCAATGAGCTTCCCTCATCTTGGTGGAGTCCTGAAATTGGGCTTCACCTCCATCTTCGTGCCCATATCACACAACCTTAGACTAAATTATTTCATATCGTAGGTCGTCCTGGCGTGCCAATCAGCAACAAGCTTCCCTCACCTTGGCGGAGTCCTGAAATTGGGCTTCACCTCCTCCTTCATGCCCATATCATCCTCCCCCCCTTCAAAAAGCGTTGTCCCCAACGCGTGAGGGTCTGCTCGAAAGGGTGGCGGAATATCAACAATAGCACCATGCATATTCACCATCTTCAAGTCTTGCTTGCCTTCCTCACCACATCCTCCCTCTTGGCCTGCTCGACTTGATACAGCTCTAGGTGGTTGCACCTCTTTTCTTTGCCAAATAAACTTGTACTTAGGCGCCTCCACCTTCTTCTTCTTCTTCTCAATCCTTGCTGGAACCTTGCGTTGCTGAACATGAACCTGCTTAGCACGACCCTGCAAAGTAGTAATGCCCGGGCCACACAACTGACGAACACGTCCATCTTTGCCTGTATGTACATGCACTGCTGCTCCAACAAAACGTCTCCGAGGTATTCTAACAAAACTGTGGCTGACTACCCGCGGCACCATATGCACCAGAACACGATCAGCATCACCGTCATCGGTCTGAACACCCATGTCAACACGAACTGGAAGTGGAACACATGGAATACATGGTGACATATCCTTCCCTTCAGCTATATGAGGCTTGACTTCAACCGGCTTGTCACTAACAAGAACAACTGGCTTGTCATCTACAGGCTTGGTTGAAACAATATCAGCACCGACGCTTTTCGCATCATGCTCCTCATGCTGCACCTTAGCTAGCCCTGGCTGTGGCTTAGCTTTATGCAACTTCTCCTTGCGAACCACCAATACGACATCGGACTTGATTTGATCATCTCTCATAGGCTTCAAAGTCCGCTGTTTGCCATCATGCACAAAAGAATATGTATTTGCTCTCCCAGCATGCATAGCATTGTGATCATACTGCCATGGACGTCCAAGTAATAGCCCACACACCTCCAATGGCAACACATCGCATTCCACCTCATCAACATAGTCATAAACTGTAAATGGCACACGCACCTTGTGAGTAATCTTCAGCATACCGCAGCTATGCCTACAAGATAGATCTTCCTACAGCTGAGTATGGCGTCAGCAATAGTTTCAACGTTGCTGATTTGACACCGTATGAAGGTGAAGACCTTGCAGCGTCGAGGTCGACGCCTTTCGAAGGGGGGGAGGATGATGAGGACATCCCTATTACACCACCATTATCTCCTAATCCTTTTGACGAAGATGTTGCTGCAAAGAAGTCCAATGAGATTAGGATTGGACCAATTACAAGAGCACGTGCAAAGCTATTGGAACAACAGGTGAACTCACTCTTAATTGAACCTGATCTTTTATTTAATGAGAACTTTATACTGCCTAAGTCTATGCATCTATGTATGATCAGGTTTGTTGATAACATGAGCGTTGCACGAGGAGGAGATGAGTCGCAGCAAGAAGAGCAAGACTTGATGATCAAGTGCGCGAGGGAGGAGAGGGAGGCAGGCGCACCAGGAGATCACCAGAACGTCAAGTCGACATGAGAGAGTCCGTGATGGCGCACTAGGACAGCCTACGACACGATGTCTACACGTCTAAAGCGCGCCACACTCATGGCCTGTGTGCCAGAAATAGGCCGAACCCATGTATGGGTCGGTATGTACTCGTTTGAGTCGAACCGAGTCAGTTTGGGCCCAAACTAGGTTGGTTTTGGGCCAGGTCCATGTTGAGGACGCCCCAGCCTCCCTTAAGTAGCCAGGGGCGCCCCCTCAAGTCGCTTAGACCACGTTTAAACAAAACCCTAGTTTCTAGACAGAACCAAGTGTTCCTCTGAAATTATTCACACTAATTCGTATCGATCTGGTGTTCGTTCTACTGAAAATCTGAGTGTAATCTGCTGTTCCATTGGGAATTAGTATATTGCATCACCGCTTCATGGTCGGCGGCTACGTGCGCAAGCGTGTGATGTTGCGAATATCCAAAGGGTTGAGAGCTGTTGCGCTGGCAGCAGGGATTAGCCGGAGAGTTTACAGCGACACTCGAGTTATCTTCATCACCATCATCGCCATCTACATCGCGCTCGCTGAGAAGATCGGGACACCCCTTATCAAACCTCTTGTGGATGTAGATCTTGGAGTTCTTTGTGGATTTCCTTTGTTCTTCCTCTCATATCTCTCCATAGCATTAGTTGCTTTCGTAGGATTTGAGTGAGAAGGATTTGAGCACCTTGTGTGCTCTTGCCATTGCATAAGTTGCATCGGTTTGAGTTCTCCCCGGAGATTCGAGTAAGTGAAAGTTTGTGAGCTTATTACTCTTGGGTTCTTGGAACCCTAGACGGCTTTGTGGCTTTGTGGTGTCTTTGTGGCTATTCTTGGGGGCCTCCAATTAAGTTGTGGATGTGTGCCCCAAGCTTTGTGTAAAGGCCCGGTTCCGCCTTGAGGAACCCCTTAGTGGAAAAGTGAGCTAGGCCTTTGTGGCGTAAGCTCACACCGGAGAATAGGGTGAGGCCTTTGTGGCGTTGGTTAGGCCTTTGTGGCGATACCACACCCCTCCAACGAGACGTACTCCCTTTCAAGGGAGGAACTCGGGAATACATCATCATCTCCGCGTGCCTCGGTTATTCCTATACCCGAGCTCTTTACTTATGCACTTTACATTGTGATAGCCTTCGTGCTTGAAGTTATATATCTTGCTATCACCTTGTTACTTGTATTGCTTAGCATAAGTTGTTGGTGCACATAGGTGAGCCTAGTTTATTTAGGTTTTGTGTGCTTGACAAAATAAACACTAGTTTAATTCCGCTTTTGTTCAAGCCATTCGTAAAATTTGATATCGCCTATTCTCCCCCCCCTCTAGGCGACATATGTGTCCTTTCAGAGACTCAACATAAAAGTAAAAGAAAGGCCCTTCGCGGAGGGAAGCAGTGATTGCAAGTTTTATAACCTTCAAAAATTATGGTACTTACCGGCTTTGAGCTCTCATTGCCCCCATCATAAGTATCTTGAATGGTTAAAGTTAATGCGAGAACACTTATGCTGCATATGCTTGACAAATCATAAGTTGAAAACCTCGTGTCCCATGAATACGAGTACCCAAACCTCATGCTACTTTACTTAGAGTCCCAAGCAAGCTCTTGTCATTGTAAGTATACACGTATCATCGAGAACCGCCAACGGGGTACCTCCGTGCCCGATGACATGGAACAAGCCCACATCAAAATGACAGGACAAGCAGACAATGAACACCTCGACATCTCTTTTATTTACCATTTGTATAGCTTTTTATTTTGAGATGCGTCGTCAAATGTCCACTATGGGCATGCTGCAAATTTCCACCATGAATTATGCATGGCTTAGATTGGCGGCCTAGGCATTTCTCTAACACATATACAAACTACATGATCCCGCAAGATTCCCAATTCATTTCACACCGCGAGTATCCATAAACAAAAGATCACGATATCAACTCAAATAAGAAGTGCAGTGTTGAAAGCTTGCCCCATGACAGCATGGCTGGGCTAATCTCCAACTTACAACTTGCAAGCATAACAACTCAACATAAGAGACCACAATGTCAAATTTTTAAGAACGAGAAAAATAAAGTGTGCCATCCGGTTCGTGAGAGCTTTACTGACCAATTTTCGCATAACACTGGTAAGAGTTTAATTTGAAGAGTAGATAAAAGCAAGTCAAATATACTTTGGAATAGCAAATTGCTAATAGGTATGTATGGTGGACACTTTGGCAAACTTGGTTTTTAGGAGTTGGATGCACGAGTAGAGCTCATACTCAGTACAAGGCGAGGGCTAGCAAAAGACTGGGAGCGACCAACTAAGAGAGCAATAATGGCCATAATCATGCAAAGCGACAAAGCGACATTAAAAGAAGCATAAGATGGCATCAAAAGTCAAAAACTAAATGATCATAGAGGCTATTGGCGACTTTGTATGAGTCTAACATGTGTGAGCATGCGCCAAGTCAACCCAAATAAAGCATCAAGGGGAAAACCAAAATAATGCTTCGAAACGATAAAAACAACGCATGATTTTTTCAAAGGCTCATTAAGCAATCTCAGTTATTTGAGACAAATCATGCTACAGCAAAACCACTAAGCATACTATCAAAAAGACATCATGCACGACATGCAAAAGCCTAAGCCGCAGTCTACACAAGCTCCTTCTTGTACCACTTTTTTGCATAAAGCTTTTTCTCTTTTCCAACACCATTCAAACTTTTTATAAACACCTCTTTTGATGAAAACCAATAAAGACCAGAGGCAAAAATACACCTTGATGAAAAGATATAACAAGATCTAACGCATATCAAGGCGAAAAACGAAAGCTAAACGCAGTTCTAAAAAAAGGAGAACACTCGTTGAAATTATAAGAATAAAAAACGGAGTGTTCTTGGAAAATGAAAAGCAAGGCAACTTCTCCAAATGAAATTTGTTGGGGTCCAACCATTTATTGCAAAAAACTCAACTAAACTAAACTGAAAACTAAAAACAACTGACGCTCCAAGAAAAACGCATAATGCATGAAGCAATAAAAATATAGTGTCTTGAAAGGTGACCTAATTTTTGCCGATGAAGAAGGGGTGCCTCGGGGGCATCCCCAAGCTTTGATGCTTGTACTTCTTGGATATTTCTTGGGGTGATGCATGGGCATCCCCAAGCTTGAGCTTTTGTCCATTCTTCAACTCATCTCATCACTCTCCGATCCCTACACTTGAAAACTTCCTTCTTACAAAACTAAACACAAATCTATTAGCAACATTAGTGTAAGCATAACATAGAATCAACCCCTTTTTGCTTCAGGTTTGAACCTAAAACCACCACATATAAAGTATATACTACTGTAGCAACTTCCCCAAAAGTCCTGTGATAAAAAAAACTCAAAAAGAAAGCGATAAAGCGGCAAACACAAATATTGGCAGAAATCTGTCAAAACAGAACAGCTGACAAAGGTCGAATTTTTAAAGGGTTTTCTGTTGCTCAAATCAAAAAGTGTTCATCTAATGAAAGTTTGGATATAACCTGGGGCATATGTACAAGAAATCGCAGGTCCAAAAGATATACAGAGAATTTTCACGAATTTTTACGGTGCAGCACCGAAAATAGTTTTAGGACAACAACATCCCCAAATCTTACCTCACTCAAATTAGAGGCTTCTCTTGGCACAAAAACGAAATCAAAAGGATAATGAGAGGTCATTACAGTAGTAATAACTTCCAAGACTCAAATAAAAGAAAAAGAACTGAATGTAAAAACATTGGGTTATCTCCCAAGAGTGCTTTTCTTTAACGCCTTTGAGCTAGGCGCAGAAAGTTGCGAATCAGGTAATTATGAAAGAAGCATTAGGATCCACTATAGGAGTCTTTTCAACAATGAAGGAAATTGTGTCCAAATGAGTTTTTGAAGATCCTATATGATCACGCTTTGGTACACTACTTTCATCAAAAGGATTTTTAGGGCAAATCCAACTAGAATTGTTTTCCCAAGCGTCATGAATTCCTACAAGTTTATAGGGTATTGGCACTCTAAAATCTTCATTGGGTGTACCAACAACCGCTACAGGTGAGCCAAGGTTATTAAATTTCTTAAAAACTTTCCTAGCCTCAATGGCCACATCTCTAAATTCTAAGCGCAAAGTTTCCAAGATAAAGGCCTTCTATTCAGGATCCTCAATTTCATGAAGCTTAAGGAACATGTGTTGCATAAAAGGATTAAGGCTAGCAAACCTAGCCTCCAACATGTGAGTTAAATAAGCAGAATCAACTTCAATACTAGGAGCAAATTCAACCAAAGACTTTTCCTCAACTTCTTTATGCATACTAATATGATTAAAGAACTCCTCAATGTTATCTTTCCCAATAATTGAACCACTACCTACTGAGAGGTCCTCCAGAACATACTTAGGGAATGATGCGTGGTGAATGACCAGCCCGTTGGGAACCCCAAGAGGAAGGTGTGATGAGTATAGCAGCTAGTTTTCCCTCAGTTAAGAAACCAAGGTTTTATCGATCAGGAGAAGAGCGGGCAATACGACTGTAGGTGATGCTTGCTAGTTTGCGACAGCTTCGGACAATTTATATATGGCGCCTTGTCCAAGCTTTGCTTGCTAGCTGCAATGCGGAACCTGCACACAACACAACCAAGTACTTTGCTCCCAACTTGCGATGAGGTTGTCAATCTCACCGGTTTGCTTGAAACAAAGGTTATGAGCGTATCGAGTGGATAGCAGTAGAAGTATGCGAGTAAAGTAAACAGTGCGAGTAAAGTAAATAGGTGATAGCAATATGATGGAAATAGGACCGGGGTCCACAGTTCACTAGTGGTGTCTCTCCATAAGATAAATAACACATGCTGGGTAAACAAATTACAGTTGGGCAATTGATAGAATAAAGATAAATGTGATATGTCAAGAAGATCACTATGTGATTTACTCTGGGCATTACAACAAAATACATAGACCACCAGCCAACTGCATCTATGACTAATAATCCACTTGTGGCGAATCAATCCGAGAACTCCACAAGTATTAAGTTGCGAACAACAGATAATTGCATTAAGCAAAGTGTGTAATGTAAACAAAGCATATGCCCTTGAGCATATGAATGCTGTTTTCTCCCTAGTAGCAACAACACATCTACAACCTTAGAGGTTTCTGTCACTCCCCCAGATTAAATAGAGTCATGAACCCACTATCGAGCATAAATAGCCCCTCTTGGAGTCACTAGCAACTAATCGGCCAAGATAGCTACTAACAACGGAGAGCATGCAAGATCATAAACAACATAGAGATAACATAAGATATATTTCAGTATAGCAACTCAATCATAACACCAATATTCATCAGATCCCAGCAAACCAAACATGTAGAATTACATAACGGTGATCTCAATCATGTAGGGTAGCTCATGAGATCTAAACATGAAGCACATGGTGGAGAAGACAACCATCTAGCTACTGCTATGGACCCATAGTCCAAGGTAGACTACTCACTCATCGCTCCAGAGGCAAGCATGGCGATGAAGAAGACCTCCGGTGGCGATTCCTCTCTCCGGCAGGGTGCCGAGAAGAGCTTCTGGACCCTCCCGATCTTCGGGTCGATGGCGGCGATGGATCGCGATGTGTTCTAGAAAATTGAATAGGTTCTTAGGTTTTTTCCGTCGGGGGGTCTTTATAGGCGAAGGGGCATCGTCAGAGGTGGACCGAGGCGGCCTCACACGTAGGGGGCGCGGCCAGGGCCTGGGCCGCGCCACCCTGGTGTGTGGCCCCCTCGTGGCCCCACTCCGTCTCCTCTTCGGATCTCTGGAAGCTTCCGGGAAAAATAAGACTTTAGGAACTTGTTTCATCCAATTCTGAGAATATTTCCTGTGTATCACTTCTGAAACACAAAAACAGCAGAAAACAGGGAACTGGCACTGTGGCGACTTGTTAATAGGTTAGTTCCAGAAAATGCATAAAAGTGCCACGAAGTGCAACGAAACAGTAGGCAAATGGTGTATAAACAAGCATGGAGCATCAAAAATTATAGATACGTTGGAGACATATCAAGCATCCCCAAGCTTAACTCCTGCTCGTCCTCGAGTAGGTAAGTGATAACAAAAGAGTAATTTTTGAGGTGACATGCACCTACACAATCTTGATCATATATGTAAGCATTTGTGAGCTGGGATCATAAGAACTTAAAACATGGGCATGAAGATATAATCTTGCCAATAGAAACTTAGCAACCATGTTGTAAACATGAAAATGAACACAAACAAAAGTTCATGAAAATGAAACAATGAAAGTCAAACGTGTGTTCAAATCATAAGGAAAAACATACAAATGGTTTTCAGCTTGTCCTTCATAGAGAGCAAAACATAAATGTATAGGACACCTTCAAGTTTAATAGGGCGACTAGATACAAATAATTTGAGAACAAGTGAAACCAACAATATGAATCAATCAGTGAAAACTTTGGGACAATGCACATTATACTAAGAATGACAACTTTGCTCTCTTATGGTGCATAAAGAAAGAAGGTGGTGACTCAACATAAAAGTAAAAGAAAGACCCTTCGCAGAGGGAAGCAGTGATTGCAAGTTTTATAGACCTTCAAAAATTATGTTACTTACCGGTTTTGAGCTCTCATTGCCCCCATCATAAGCATCTTGAATGGTTAAAGTTAATGCGAGAACAATTATGATGCATATGCTTGACAAATCATAAGTTGAAAACCTCGTGTCCCGTGAATACGAGTACCCAAACCTCATGCTACTTTACTTAGAGTCCCAAGCAAGGCTCTTGTCATTGTAAGTATACACGTATCATCGAGAACCGCCAACGGGGTACCTCCGTGCCTGATGACATGGAACAAGCCCACATCAAAATGATAGGATAAGCAGACAATGAACACCTCGACATGTCTTTTATTTACCATTTGTTTAGCTTTTCATTGTGAGATGCGTCGTCGAATGTCCACCATGGGTATGCTGCAAATTTCCACCATGAATTATGCATGGCTTAGATTGGCGGCCTAGGCATTTCCCTAACACATATACAAACTCCATGATCCCCACAAGATTTCCAATTCATTTCACACCGCGGGCATCCATAAACAAAAGATCACGATATCAACTCAAATAAGAAGTGCAATGTTGAAAGCTTGCCCATGACTGCATGGCTGGGCTAGTCTCCAACTTACAACTTGCAAGCATAACAACTCAACATAAGAGACCACAATGTCAAATTTTTAAAACAGGAAAAAGTAAAGTGTGCCTTCTGGTTCGTGAGAGCTTTACTGACCAATTTTCGCATAACACTGGTCAGAGTTTAATTTGAAGCAAAAATAAAAGCAAGTCAAATTTACTTGGAATAGCAAATTGCTAGTAGGTATGTATGGTGGACACTTTGGCAAACTTGGTTTTTAGGAGTTGGATGCACGAGTAGAGCTCATACTCAGTACAAGGTGAGGGCTAGCAAAAGACTGGGAGCGACCAACTAAGAGAGCAATAATGGCCATAATCATGCAAAGAGACAAAGCGACATTAAAAGAAGCATAAGATGGCATCAAAAGTCAAAAACCAAATGATCATTGAGGCTATTGGTGACTTTGTAAGAGTCTAACTTGTGTGAGCATGCACCAAGTCAACCCAAATAAAGCATCAAGGAGAAAACCAAAATAATGCTTCCAAATAATAAAAACAACGCATGATTTTTTCAAAGGCTCATTAAGCAATCTCAGTTATTTGAGACAAGTCATGCTATAGCAAAACCACTAAGCATACTATCAAAAAGACATCAAGCATGACATGAAAAAGCCTAAGCCGCAGTCTACACAAGCTCCTTCTTGTACCACTTTTTTTTGCATAAAGCTTTTTCTCTTTTCCAACACCATTCGAACTTTTTATAAACACCTCTTTTGATGAAAACCAATAAAGATCAGTGACAAGGGTATAGCTAATAGAGCCCGTTAGTTGAGTACCCCTGAGGCCCGTTAAGCTAGGCCCAATTGTAATGATAGTCGAGATATGAGTTCTTACCGTATGTCGATATTGTAATCTGTATCGGACCCTACCCGATCCTCGAGACCTGGCCACCTATATATAGGGGCCAGGAGGGGACGGTGTAGGCCAGATTGAAAGCAAGCCTGGTTGAACACCAAGTTTACTTTCGATATACACTTATTTCGACTAACCTTACCTTCGAGTTTATCCGACGCCCTATCTCCCCGATCCTAAGTCCTTCATCTAGGACATTTGTTGAGTTAACCCTCGTCAATTGGTGCCGACCGTGGGGACTCTGGGCGTTGGAATCATGAATTCGACGGCTTTTTCACTTTTAGCCAACAGCAGTACAGAACTCGACGCAAATCAAGAGATGGAGTTAACAATTGGAAGTTTGAGCATCTTCGTCGGGCCATCGGGTTCATCCCGCCTCTCGGATTCGATGAAACCAGATCCGTCGGCGAGCAAGCCCGAAACAGAAGTAATGTTGGAATCATCAGAAGGCTCTTCCAGCGAGGTAAACTTGCCGGTCAGCTTGGAAAAAAAACACCATTCGCAGAAGGCGACACAATTCGGGAAAATTTCGACTCAGAAGAAAGAGCATGTCAAACGCATAACAGCGCAAGGGACTTCGCCGTTGGAAGCAGTGGCGTCTCCAAAGTACATCAGCTATGCGTCATTATCACTGAGGCAGAAGAAGAAAACAACAATGAAGGAAGTAAAAAGGTCGACAGGCAAGTCGACAAAGTAAAAGAGCACAACAAAAAGGAGAAGGAGAAAGTCCACGTTTTAGCTGGCAAATGGAGAATGATCAAGTCAGCTATCAATCATGGTACAGAAGTACCCGAAGGATCGAGAAGAGAAGTTCTAATGGGATATCAGTATGCATTATACCAACATAGGAAGATACTAAGGGAGGAAAGAGACATGGTTTTTCAAGACAATAACAGTATATCAAGGGAGGAATACTGGGATGACTATAGTGAGGATTCCGAGTACAGCAAAGAAAGGCACGGAGACCCAAAGCACAACAGGGGGGCAATAGCACGCAGCAGAGAGGAAAGGTACTCGAGGAGCCCTACCCCACAGCTAGAAGAGGAGAAAGATGACTTCATACAAGAAACGCCAGAAGCAGCATTGATAGCAGCACAGGCATACTTATTAAGAACGAGGCCAGAACCTGGAGATCCGCGAGAAGATATGCACCAAGCCGCAATACGAAGCCTCGGGACAGTGGAGAACAAGATCAGGGGAAAAGGACCAGAGGTGAAGTCGACAAACTATAAGAAAAAGCAAAAGGGGCAATACAAGTACAATTCCACACAAAACGAGTATAGCGAGTCATCAGAAGAATAAAGGCGACAAAAGAGGAAGGAGGACGCAAGAAATATAATAGCGCAGGCTCAAGTAAATAAATCACGCCACGCCTAGAGGGAAGAAAATTATGAAGACGACGAAAAAGAGATGGGCGCGTTATGCTTTACCCGCAGGGTTCGCAAAACGCGGGTACCCAAAGGATTCAAGTTACCGCACAACCAGCAAAAATATGACGGGTTGCAAGAACCTACCCTATGGTTATCGGATTATCTGCAGGCAGTACAGATATTAGGGGGAACAAAAGCGACTGCAATGCAAAGTTTGCAATTACACCTCACCGGCGCAGCACGGTCCTGGTTGAATACCCTACCTAATGAATCCATTGGAAGCTGGGGAGAACTTGAAAGCCAATTCGCAAGAAACTTCCATTCGACATACAAGCGCCCAGCATCACTGGAGGAAGTCAAAGCGTGTGTGCAAAGGAAAGGCAAAACTCTACGTTCTTATATCCAACGATGGAGTGTAATCAAAAATTCAGCAGAGGACGTTTCCGACGAATGAGCAATAGACGCTTTTTTGGCCGGCCTTCGTCGCTCAGATCTCGTGGAAGAAATAGGAAGAACAAGGCCAACGACAGTAGCTAAGCTAATGGAAGAAGCCAACAAATTCGCTGATGGAGAGGACACATATAATAACAAAAGAGGACGATCGCCAGAAGTCGACAGAGCAAGTAGACAAAGGAGACGACACCGCAGCAGGGATAACCAAGGAAGGCAAAATCTGGTAGCCGCTGGTTACGAAGCAAGGGAAGAGGAAGGATATGAAAATAGGAGGTTTCAGGCAAAGGGAGAAGAAAAATCAAGATACTCAGGCCCTTCGGCCGAAGACATGTTGTACGGACCTTGTCGAATCCACTACGCATATCTTGATGGAAAAAGAGTCTCAAATCACCAGATGAAGGATTGTAGAACTTTCCTGAGGCTACAAAGCGCCATGGGTTCAAGCCAAGGAGGATGGCAAGGAGAAAAACACATAAGTCAAGGATATCAAATGCAAAGGCTAGCAAGGCACCTGGAGTCAAAAGTTTACATATTAGCCATGATTCCACCGGTGCCTAAGTCGAAGAAAGAGCGAAAGAGCATATCCAGGCAAGTAAACCTAGCAATATCGTCACCACCAGCTACTACAGAGTACTTGCGGTGGTCAGATCAACCAGTTAAGTTCAGTAGAGCAGACCACCCAAGGAAAGTTCCCAGGCCAGGCCACTCGCCTATGGTTTTAAAGGCGCAAATAGGAGGGTACGATATCGGAAGATTATTCATGGATGCAGGGAGTGGCATAAACTTAATATATGCTAGAACCCTAAAGGCAATATGCATCTCGCTGTCGAGTCTGAAGCCAACAGATTGCTCCTTCCATGAAATAGTACCAGGAGCCGCAAACTACCCTTTGGGAAGAATAGAACTCGACGTCTGCTTCGGCAGTAGCAGCAATTATCGCAGAGAGAAGCTGGAATTTGAAGTTATGGACTGGCCATCACAGTACCATGCAATCCTAGGGCACCCAGCATTCGTAAAGTTCATGGCAGTACCTCACTACACGTATCTTACGCTAAAAATCCCAGGACCCAAAGGAACAATTACAGTGCAAGGGAGCTTTGAAGTAGCCAACACATGTGACAGAGAATTCAATAGGATGGCGCAAATCTTCGGCATGACAGCGGAATATGAGAGGCTAAAAAGAGAAACGGATCATAATGTGCTACCCGACGTTGGACGATCCCTGCCAGATCAGGCTTTCGACACAACTCAGGACTCGAAGAAGATCCAGGTCCACCCTACAGATCCAAACAAGACGACATCAATTGCGGTGAACTTGGATCCCATATAGGAAAGCGCGCTCATCTGTGAGCATTGGGAAATCTTCGCCTGTTGTCCATCAGACATGCCAGGGGTTCCCAGGGAACTCGTCGAGCATGCATTAAATGTAGATCCCAAGGCAAAGCCAGTCAAGCAACCATTGTGACGATTTGATGAACCTAAAAGGAAGGCGATAGCATCAAAATTGCATAGGCTAGAAAATGCCGGATTTATCAGAGAAACCAAAACTTCGAGTTGGGTATCCAATCCAGTTATCGTACCCAAGAAGAACATAGACGTACAAAGAGTATGTGTCGACTACACATCTCTCAATAAGCATTGTCCAAAGGATCCCTTCCCTCTACCCCGCATCGATCAGATAATTGATTCAACAGCGAGATGCGCAAGGCTTTCCTTTTTGGACGCATATTCTGGTTACAACCAGATCAAATTGAAGAAAGAAGACGAAGAAAAGACGGCCTTCATCACACCGTACGGAGTGTTTTGCTACCAAGTAATGCCGTTTGGCCTAAAAAATGCAGGAGAAACTTATCAACGGATGAGGCAAAACTGCCTCGGGAGCCAAATAGGACGCAACATCCAAGTCTACATTGATGATGTAGTCATCACCACAAGAGAGGAGAAATCTTTAATCAGCGACTTGGCAGAAACCTTCGACAACCTAAGCAGGTACAAGCTTAAGCTTAACCCGACAAAGTGTTCCTTTGGCGTATCGGCAAGACAACTTTTGGGGTTCCTGGTATCAGCACGAGGAATAGAGGTGAACCCAGAGAAGATTCAAGCAATTTTAACAATGAGGAAACCCATGAAACTACACGACGTACAGAAACTTGCAGGACGCGTCGCAGCATTAAGTCGTTTCGTTGCTCGATTGGGAGAAAAGGCGCTTCCTTTCTATGCACTTATGAAGAAGTCAGATGACAAATTTGAATGGACAGAAGAAGCAGACGCAACTTTTGCACAGCTGAAAAAGTGCTTTCCACACCGCCAGTGCTGGTCGCACCAAAAGAAAAAGAACCACTACTACTCTACATCGCCGCAACCCATCAGGTGGTGAGTACAGTATTAGTAGTCGAAAGAAGTGAAGAAGGAAAAGCCCACGGCATCCAGAGGCCGGTATATTTCATCAGTGAAGTACTATCTCTGACAAAACAGAGGTACCCGCATTATCAAAAGCTTGCATATAGTGTTTTCACAACTGCATGAAAACTGCGACAGTACTTTGCGGTGCACCCAATTATAGTGGTCAATGAAGCGCCACTATCGAACATATTGAACAATCCTTCAGCAACAGGATGTGTCTCTTTGTGGGGAATCGAATTATCTCCCATGGACATCACGTATGAAAAAAGGAAGGCAATCAAGTTGCAAATCTTGCCAGATTTCACAGCAGAATGGCTGGAGCTGCAGAGCACGGGACCGCCAGATTTATCGAGTGTCTGAATAATGTACTTCGACGGTTCTAAGAGAGTACAAGGCGCAGGCGCGGGAGTAATCTTGATATCGCCGCATGGCGACAAACTGAAGTACGTCTTAAGGATGAGTTTTCCGCAGGCCTCTAATAATGAAGCAGAATACGAGGCTCTGCTACATGGAATGAAGATGGCCAAAGCGTGTGGAGCAACTCGACTAAAAATATTTGGGGATTCAAACCTTGTCGTCCAACAAGTTATGAACAGATGCGACACAATCAATGACAACATGATGGCCTACAAGAGCTTATATCACTATCTCGAAGGAACATTTGATGGATGCGAAGTCTCGCACATTAGCAGAAACAGCAATGAAGAAGCTGACAACTTAGCAAATATCGGGTCCCAGTGTTTACCCGTGCCATCTGGAGTATTCTGGGAAGAAATAGTGGAAAGGTCAATAAAAAGGGTCAAAAGTTTGACTACTGCAGCAGGCTCGGGGGCTACGCCGGAACCCGAGGAAGTCATGATGATAGAAGAAACCAGGATGCAGCCATATCTCGCATACATGATAAATAAACAATTACCAAAAGATGCAGTGGAAGCCAAGAGGATAACCCGACGACCAAAAGCATTTGTCATGTTGCAGGGGAAATTATGCAAGAAGAGTATATTACCGGCGTTTTGCAGCGTTGCATAACGCCTCAGGAAGGACAAGTAATACTAAAAGATATACATGGCGGAGTGTGCGGCCATCATGCTAGCAGCAGGGCAATAGCGGCAAAAGCGTTCCGAGTAGGATTTTATTGGCTAAACAGCCATCGAAGACGCGAAAGATATAGTCCGGAAGTGTGAAGCATGTCAAATATTCGCATCTCGACCGCATGCGCCGGCAGCAGAGTTACAACCAATACCGTTGTCCTGGCCCTTTGCACAATGGGGCCTCGATATGGTGGGAAAGTTGCACAAATCTTGGCCAGGAGGACATGTTTACATGCTAGTGGCAGTTGATAAATTTACCAAGTGGGTGGAAGCGGCTCCGGTAACAACTCTAGATTCGACAGCAGCAATCAACTTCATCAAGCCAATAGTGTTTCGTTTCGGTGTACCATATAGCATCATCACGGACAACGGGACAAACTTCACTTCAAAGGAATTCAAGAGTTACTGCGAAGGACTAGGAATCAAACTCAAATTTGCATCTGTGGCACACCCGAAGACAAATGGGCAAGTCGAAAAAGCCAATGGCCTAATATGTAGTGGGATAAAAAAGAGGCTCTTAGCACCTTTCGAGAAAGCCAAGAGCGCTTGGGTAGATGAATTGCCTTCCGTTCTTTGGAGTCTAAGAACCACGCCTAACGCAGCAACTCAAGAAACTCCTTTCTTCCTGGTCCATGGCACAGAAGCCGTGCTTCCAGTCAAAGTTACACACGAGGCTCCAAGAGTGATAGCATACGACGAAACAACATCAACAGAAGCATTGCAAGACGATGTCGATGCACTAGATGAAGCAAGAGATAGAGCATTAGAAAGAGCCACGCAGTATCAACAGAGCCTACGAAACTACCATAGTAGTCGAGTTCGTCCACGATCCTTTGTGGTGGGAGATCTAGTTTTGTGACTCAGGCAAGACAGCCACGGCAAATTGGAGTCCCCTTGGGTGGGACCTTACATCGTCACAGAAGTAATACCAGGAGGAGCTTATCGACTACAAGACAAGAAGACAGGAAAAGACGAGAGCAACCCGTGGAATGCGGAGCAGCTACGACGTTTTTACGCATAGAGTAAATCTAGTGGTATCAGTAAACTCGAGTTAACCTTCTGAACCCAGAACATGAGGCCATAGGTCGGGTTCCTTGGGTTGAACTCGACAAAATTGTACAAATATTTCTACTTCTCCGCTCAGGGGCTTCAACCCTCGGGTCGTATGAAAGAAACTTTTATCACGACATGGAGATCTTTTTTCACTACAAGGTTGTGCAGACAACCCGATATTCTTCAAAATAATTGGTTCACAAAGAACCCGATATATATAAAGCATACCTCGGAACAATGATTTGTTTTCATGGTACTATTAAAAGCATCAAAGCAAAGTACGAGTATTCATTACAGATAGTACGGCAGCAAGGACACTATCAAAAGAAATTACATAAAAGCAGATCCTAATGAAAGTCGACTTCAGCTTCATATTCCTTCTGGCACTGGGTGCCGTCATAGATCTTCACATCGAACTTTGACGTGCCGATGTGGAAGTCGAATGATAGGGCAAAGGTGTCCGATCTTTCGATGAGATCTTGATATGTCGATTTGGTGGGTGGAGTTCGTGCTTGACGATCCGACTACACGTGCGAAGCTCGTGCGCCAATGCAATCGCTAGGACAATCTCCGGGAGTTACTGATCTTGCGGATGCACGATCAGCCTGACCAGCGAGGGTCTTAATTCCTACCTGAAATCGAGAACAAGTAAGAACTAATACAGCAATCAAGATATTGCGGATGAAAGATGTATGCTTTATTCAAAAGGTGGGATTCCGAATAGGCGGTCTTCTTCTGGGCGATTGGCCTCAAAAGTCGAGCTCGTAGTTGTAGCAATGGCTAACTTTAGTCTAATCAAAATCCGAGTTCTAATGACGGCTACGGGGGGTATTTGAGGAGGAAAAGGTAGGGGTGCGACCAGCCATGAGTATGGTGGTCGAACGGAACCCTAACAGGCCTTTTCTCCTCAAATTCGGACTCCTAAAAGTGGCTGTCTTATTTGCTGCGAAAATTACATGGGCCTGGCCCAAAAATAAAAGTGACGCAGCACCATATCTATGTGAGGACGAATTTATGAAGTAGTTCTTTGTATATTTCGTCCAAGTCTTCATCCTTCATTACGGTGGCTTCAAAGTTCTGAAATCTCCACTCGTGGCATCTTCTTCAATCCTCAAACGCTTGCTGCCATCTCCATGCATGATCATGCTCCAATGCTTGTCCCTCTCATCCATGCTAGGTCCATCATTCCTAAGAGTAACAAACATATCTGATTTAGGTAGCATCATATTCTCATGTATGCGAGAAAGAGTTCCAAGAAACGAAAGTACCTGATAGTTAAGTTGCTTGGCACGAGCTTGAGTGATGGGTCCTTGTATGTGTTCCGCTGTAGGTGCAGCGGTTGTATCAATAGATGGGATGTCCTCATCATCGAAGGTCATGAAGAAGCCTTGGTGGAGATCGTGGTCTTCTGCAAACTGCGACCAGCCGCCCTTGAAGTATTGCTCGCCGTCGCCATCATACCAAACCTCCACTTGGTATGGAGTCCCTCCGCCAGATTGTTCATGAAGAACCGCTTCTCGCAGTTCTCGTCCATCCATGAACTTGGTGAAATTCAGCGGCAGGAGCTGAATCTCGCGGCACTGTGCCATGGCAATGCAGAAGAAAGAAAATATTCTTGGAGAAGCAGAGGGAGCAGCAGGAGGAGGAGCACTTGGACCTGGGGTGGCACCAGTCACCTTGGGTTTGTTCTTGCTACCAGGTGGGCGGCCGGGACGACGCTTCACCGGAGCGGCCAATGACGATCCTGCGGTGGCCGGAGTTGTTTTATTTTTGCTTCCACGAGGGCGGCCCCGACCCCGCGGCGCCACCGGAGAGCCAAGGTTCAGACGAGAACCATCTGCGTCAGCCATGTGGAAAAGTGGGAAGACTAGAAACCCTAGATGAAAAGAGAAGACGATGCGGCGGAGGAGGAATCTGATTAGGGTTTTTACCCTTGCCAAAGATGCTTTATTTATAAGAACATATTTTCGGCCCCCCGTGATAAGCAAGGCCCATAAACATATTTACAAAGGAGTTAAATTCTGCACATAGCAGACGATAATAACAAAGGGAAAAAAATGAAGAGTGTGGTCGACAGATATGAAAAACCTCGCCTTGGGCTCGGGGGCTTACAAACAGGGAAAATTAGAAGAAAGAAGAAGAAGAAGTGAATTTTGAGCCTATGATTGACTACAAGTATCCAACCATAGCCTGGGGGCTACTCCCATCGGGAGCGCTGAGCGCGCACCCGATAGAGGATGAGACAATCAATAGTGAAGATGAAGAAAATCTACCATGCAAACTTTGACTACGTAGTCGACAAAATATAGAGCGACTACTCCCATCAGGAGGTACTTGGAAGAAGTTAATATAAATTCAAAATTCTTTAATTTTATCAGTCAAAAGAGACTGCGACATGAGATTCTCGAGTTGCGTTATCGCAACGAAACTCGAATGTCGTGATTTATCACGAAGGTAAGACCCTGGGATCCGTCCTGTGTGGCCTGGTATACACACATGGATGCGCTCTGCTGGCATGTATCCGTGTCTACGACGCAAAGAAAATCCTGGTGGACGCACTGGGTACCCTGAGAATCACTGGGATTCATTCTTTATAAGTCCTAAATGCGGCAAAAGAGTGGGTTTGACCGGTATCCCAAATTCAAGTCCAAGGGGATTGAATTTGAAGTAGGTGACAGGTATCTGTTCCGGCAGTTAAGTGACCTCTTGATCCGTCAGAGTTGTCAGGCTTGTTCATCAAAACCCCTTGCGAAAAATTATCATGAAAATGAGTCGAAAGACCAAGTCGAAGATTTGAAGATATGAAGAAGTCGAAGAATTGATCAAGTCGAAGATTTAAAGATTAGAGATTCAACCTGAATCTGCAATTCTGGTAGAATCTCAGGGGCTACTGACTAGGGTATAGCTAATAGAGCCCGTTAGTTGAGTACCCCTGAGGCCCGTTAAGGTAGGCCCAATTGTAATGATAGTCGAGATACGAGTTCTTACCGTATGTCGATATTGTAATCTGTATCGGACCCTACCCGATCCTCGAGACCTGGCCACCTATATATAGGGGCCAGGAGGGGACGGTGTAGGCCAGATTGAAAGCAAGCCAGATTGAACACCCAAGTTTACTTTCGATATACACTTATTTCGACTAACCTTACCTTCGAGTTCATCCGATGCCCTATCTCCCCGATCCTAAGTCCATCATCTAGGACATTTGTCGAGTTAACCCTTGTCAATCAGAGGCAAAAATACACCTTGATAAACAAATATAAGAAGATCTGAACGCAAATCAAGGTGAAAACGAAAACCAAAAGCAGTAGCAGAAAAAGAAGAACACTCGGTTTTTGATAAGAATGAAAACTAGAGCGTTCTTGGCAAATGAAAAGCAAGGCAACTTCTCCAAAAGAAATTTGTTGGGGTCCAACCATTTATTGCAACAAACAAACTAAACTAATAAAGAAAACTAAAACAACTGACGCTCCAAGAAAAACACATAGTGCATGAAGCAATAAAAATATAGTGTTTTGAAAGGTGACCTGATTTTTGCCGATGAAGAAGGGGTGCCTCGGGGGCATCCCCAAGCTTTGACGCTTGTACTTCTTGAATATTTCTTGGGGTGATGCATGGGCATCCCCAATCTTGAGCTTTTGTCCATTCTTCAACTCATCTCATCATTCTCCAATCCCTACACTTGAAAACTTCCTTCATACAAAACTAAACACAAATCTATTAGCAACATTAGTGTAGCATAACATATAATCAACCTCTTTTTGCTTCAGGTTTCAACCTAAAACCACCACATATATAGCATATACTACTGTAGCAACTTCCCCAAAAGTTCCGTGATCAAAAGAACTCAAAAGAAAGCGATAAAGTGGCGAACACAAATATGGCAGAAATCTGTCAAAACAGAACAGCTGACAAAGGCCGAATTTTTGAGGGGTTTTCTGTTGCTCAAATCAAAAAGTGTTCAACTAATGAAAGTTTGGATATAACCTGGGGCATATGCACAAGAAATCGCAGGTCCAAAAGATATACAAAGAATTTATACGAATTTTTACAGTGCAGCACCGAAAACAGTTTCAGGACAGCAACATCCCCAAATCTTACCTCACTCAAATTAGAGGCTTATCTTGGTACAACAATAAAATAAAAAGGATAAGGAGTGGTCATTACAGTAGTAATGACTTCCAAGACTCAAATAAAAGAAAAAGTACTGAAAATAAAACATTCGGTTATCTCCCAAGAGTGCTTTTCTTTAAGGCCTTTGAGCTAGGCTCAGTAATTTGAGAAGATGCTCACATAAGAAATATGAATGGAAGCCAAAAGAGCACCAAGGAGCAAATATAAAACACATTTAAGTCTAACCCACTTCCTATGCATAGGAATCTTGTAAGAAAATAAATCAGAGAAGCATATAGTCACAAGTATGGGTAGATAAAACAAGAGCAACTTTAGAACTTTCAATATAAAGAGAGGTGTTTTAGTAACATGAGAATTCCAACAACCATATTTTCCTCTCTCATAATAATTTTCAGTAGCATCATGAACAAACTTAACAACATAAATATCACACTCGCCCTCCTTTGTCAAGCATGGAGGGCTATCAAATAAGGTATTAGTTAAAGAGTTACTCTTATTGGGAGGTAGACATGGGTAGCTCCATTCTTCCTCCTCTTGATCATCACTATCCTCCTCTTTTTCATCCAATGAGCTTCCAGTTTCAACAATTTCTTCTTCCATAGGCTCCTTCAAGGCATTAGTCTCTTCTGTTGGAGAGCATCTATTAAGATATTTAAGAATATAGCCATTTTCTTCCTTGTAATTATCAAAGCAAAATGTAAGTATATCATAGACCTCATATTTATAAGGTGCATCATCAGTATTTTCAAGCAAATAAGCAAGTTCAAATGCACCCTTCCAAGCAATAAATTCTTCAATTTGTTCCACATCATAAAAGTCATAATTTCCATTAATATAAGAAGATATGGTAACATCATCATTATACTCACATTGAAAAGGGAGGTGTTTATACCTCCTACAGCAACAAGATCTATCAAAGCAATAAGTAACATTGTAGGTAGAGCACACATTTCTAGCAATGAAATACAATCTATTGATTTGTTCCCATAAGTGTTTCCCTTTATGTGACAAGCGGTGTTCCTCATAATAATTTTGTTGTTCTTCCGTGAACCCACCTTGCCAAAAAAGATTTAGTTTTAAAGAAACCAACCATTGATAGAAAGCATGATAAAGCAAGACAATAACACACCAACAAAAATAACAACTATCAAGGATTCTAATTTTTTTGGGTTTTTGATAAAAAAATGATGCAGGTAAAAATAAATAAAGTAAAGCAAAACAAATAACAAAGTAAAGGATGTGCGTGCGAAAAACTCCCCTTGCAGAGGTCTTCCACTCTTCCCCGACAACGGCGCCAGAAAATTAGCTTGATGCGTGGTGAATGACCAGCCCGTTGGGAACCCCAAGAGGAAGGTGTGATGAGTATAGCAGCTAGTTTTCCCTCAGTTAGGAAACCAAGGTTTTATCGATCAGAAGAAGAGCGGCAATATGACTGTAGGTGATGCCTGCTAGTTTGCGACAGCTTCGGACAATTTATATATGGCGCCTCGTCCAAGCTTTGCTTGCTAGGTGCAACGCGAAACCTGCACACAACACAACCAAGTACTTTGCTCCCAACTTGCGATGAGGTTGTCAATCTCACCGGTTTGCTTGAAACAAAGGTTATGAGCGTATCGAGTGGAAAGCAGTAGAAGTATGCGAGTAAAGTAAATAGTGCGAGTAAAGTAAACAGGTGATAGCAATATGATGGAAATAGGATCGGGGTCCACAGTTCACTAGTGGTGTCTCTCCATAAGATAAATAACACATGCTGGGTATACAAATTATAGTTGGGCAATTGATAGAATAAAGATAATCATGATATGTCAAGAAGATCACTATGCGATTTACTCTGGGCATTACAACAAAATACATAGACCACCATCCAACTGCATCTATGACTAATAATCCACTTGTGGCGAATCAATCCGAGAACTCCACAAGTATTAAGTTGCGAACAACAGATAAATGCATTAAGCAAAGTGTGTAATGTAAACAAAGCATATGCCCTTGAGCATATGAATGTTGTTTTCTCCCTAGTAGCAACAGCACATCTACAACCTTAGAGGTTTCTGTCACTCCCCCAGATTAAATAGAGGCATGAACCCACTATCGAGCATAAATACCCCCTCTTGGAGTCACTAGCAACTACTCGGCCAAGATAGCTACAAACAACGGAGAGCATGCAAGATCATAAACAACATAGAGATAGCATAAGATATATTTCAGTATAGCAACTCAATCATAACACCAATATTCATCGGATCCCAGCAAACCAAACATGTAGAATTACATAACGGTGATCTCAATCATGTAGGGCAGCTCATGAGATCTAAACATGAAGCACATGGTGGAGAAGACAACCATCTAGCTACTGCTATGGACCCATAGTCCAAGGTAGACTACTCACTCATCGCTCCGGAGGCAAGCATGGCGATGAAGAAGACCTCCGGTGGCAATTCCCCTCTCCGGCAGGGTGCCGGGAAGAGCTTCTAGACCCTCCCGATCTTCGGGTCGACGGCGGTAGCGGATCGCGATGTGTTCTAGAAAATTAATCGGGTTCTTAGGTTTTTTCCGTCGGGGGGTCTTTATAGGCGAAGGGGCATCGTCAAAGGTGGACCGAGGTGGCCTCACACGTAGGGGGTGCGGCCAGGGCCTGGGCCACGCCGCCCTGGTGTGTGGCCCCCTCGTGGCTCCACTCCATCTCCTCTTCGGATCTCTGGAAGCTTTCAGGAAAAATAAGACTTTAGGAACTTGTTTCGTCCAATTCCGAGAATATTTCCTGTGTATCACTTCTGAAACACAAAAATAGCAAAAAACAGGGAACTGGCACTGTGGTGACTTGCTAATAGGTTAGTTCCGGAAAATGCATAAAAGTGCCGCAAAGTGTAACGAAATAGTAGGCAAATGGTGTATAAACAAGCATGGAGCATCAAAAATTATAGATACATTGGAGACGTATCAGGGAACAACATAATGAACCAAAGTAAAGAAATAACAACTACCAAGGATTCTAATTTTTTTGGGTTTTTGATAAAACGATGCAAGTAAAATAAATAAAGTAAAGCAAAACTTAAAACAAAGTAAAGGATGTGCGTGTGAAAACTCCCCTCACAGAAGTCTTCTTCTTCCTCCCCGGCAACGGCGCCAAAAAATATGCTTGATGCCGAGTAAATGACCGGCCCATTGGGAACTCCCAGAGGAAGGTGTGATGAATATAGCAGGAAGATTTTCCCTCAGTACAAAACCAAGGTATGTCGATCAGGAGAGGAAAGAGCCAAACGACTGAAGGTGATGCTAACTGGCCTAATAACACTCCAATAAGGGTGCCATTTACGACACTTGTTGACTCGTCTTCAACCAGTAGCAACGCGGAACCTGCACACAACACAACCAAATACTTTGTTCCCAACTTACGATGAGGTTGTCAATCTCACCGGTTTGCTTGAAACAAAGGGTATAAGCGTATCGAGTGGAAAGTGATAATAGTATGGGAGTAAAGTATATAATGCGAGTAAAGTAAACAGGTGATAGCAATATAAAGGAAATAGGACCGGGGTCCACAGTTCACTAGTGATGTCTCTCTTAAGATAAAATAATACATGCTGGGTAAACAAATTATAGTTGGGCAATTGATAGAATGAAGACAACGTGCATATGAAGAGAGGATCACTATGAGATTTACTCTGGGCATTACAACAAAATACATAGACCGCCATCCAACTGCATCTATGACTAATAATCCACTCACGGGGATATCGTCTGAACACCCCATGAGTATTGAGTTGCGAACAACAGATAACTGCATTAAGCAAAGTGTGTAATGTAAACAAAGCATATGGCCTCGAGCATATGAATGTTGTTTTCCCCCTAGTAGCAACAACACATCTACAACCTTAGAGGTTTCTGTCACTCCCCCAGATTAAGTAGAGGCATGAACCCACTATCGAGCATAAATACCCCCTCTTGGAGTCACTAGCAACTACTCGGCCAAGATAGCTACTAACAACGGAGAGCATGCAAGATCATAAACAACATAGAGATAACATAAGATAAATTTCAGTACATCAACTCAAGCATAACACCAATATTCATCGGATCCCAACAAACCAAACATGTAGAATTACATAACGGTGATCTCAGTCATGTAGGGCAGCTCATGAGATCTAAACATGAAGCACAAGGTGGAGAAGACAACCATCTAGCTACTGCTATGGACCCATAGTCCAAGGTAGACTACTCACTCATCGCTCCGGAGGCAAGCATGGCGATGAAGAAGACCTACGGTGGCGATTCCCCTCTCCGGCAGGGTGCCAGGAAGAGCTTCTGGACCCACCTGATCTCCGGGTCGATGGCGGCGGCGGATCACGATGTGTTCTGGAAAAGTGATCGGGTCTTTAGGTTATTCCCGTCGGGGGGTCTTTATATGCGAAGGGGCATCGTCAGAAGTGGACCGAGGCGGTCTCACACATAGGAGGCACGGCCAGGGCCTGGGCCATGCCGCCCTAGAGTGTGGGCCCCTCGTGGCCCCACTCCAACTCCTCTTCGGTTCTCTGGAAGCTTCGGTAAAATTCTGGGCGACTGGCTTTGGTTTCATCCAATTTCGAGAATATTTCCTGTGTAACTTTTCTGAAACACAAAAATAGCAGAAAATAGGGAACTGACACTGTGGCGACTTGTTAGTAGGTTAGTCCCAGAAAATGCATAAAAGTTCCACGAAGTGTAACGAAACACTAAGCAAATGGTGTAAAAACAAGCATGGAGCATCAAAAATTATGGATACGTTGGAGACGTATCAAAGAGCTCCTGGATCCTCCCGATCTCGCGTCAACGATGGCGGCGGCTTGCAGTATGTTTCGAGGAAAAGTGATTGGTCCTTTAGGTTTTTCCCATCGAGGGGAATATATAGGTGGAAGGGCGGCATCCGGAGGTGGACCAGCCGGTCTCACCCCCTGGTGGCGCGGCCAGGGGCTGGGCCGCGCCACCCTAAGGTGTGGCCGGCCTCTGGCCCCCCTCCATCTCATCTTTGGACTTTGTGACGCTTCAGGAAAAATAGGAGGTCTGGCTTTTGTTTCGTCCAATTCTGAGAATATTTCCTGTGTAGCTTTTCCGAAACACAAAAACAGCAGAAAACAGGGAACTGGCACTATGGCATCTCGTTAATAGGTTAGTTCCGGAAAATGCATAAAAACGCCACGAAGTATAACAAAACACAAAGCAAATGGTGTATAAACAAGCATGGAGCATCAAAAATTATAGATACGTTTGAGACGTATCAAGCATCCCCAAGTGACAAGGGTTAACTCGACAAATGTCCAATATGAAGGACTTAGGATCGGGGAAATAGGGCGTCGGATGAACTCGAAGGTGAAATTAGTCAAACAAAGTGTGTATCGAAAGTAAACATAGGAATAAACTTGGCTTGCTTCTAATCTGTCCCTCACCGTCCTCTCCTGGCCCCTATATATGGGTGGCCAGGTCTCTAGGATCGGGAGGGGACCGACACAGATTACAATATCGATATACGACATGAACTCATATCTTGACTAGTATTACACTTGGGCCTAGCTTAATTGGCCTCAGGGGTACTCAACTGACGGGCTCTATTATCTATACCCTTGTCACCAAGCTTAACTCCTGCTCGTCCTTGAGTAGGTAAGTGATAACAAAAGAATAATTTTTGAGGTGACATGCACCATCACAATCTTGATCAACGATGTAAAGCATTGAGTGTTGGGATCAAAGTACTTAAAACATGGGCATAAGAAACATAATCTTGACAATAAAACTTAGCAACCATGTTATAACATGAAAAGTAACACAAACGAAAGATCATGAGTAATGAAACAATGAAAGTCAAAGGTGTGTTCAAATCATATGGAAAAACATATCAAAGTGGTTTTCAGCTTGTCCTTCATGGAATAGCAAAACATAAAAGCATAGGACACCTTCAAGTTTAAGAGGGCGACTAGATACAAATAATTTAAGAACAAGCAAAACCATAATCATGAACCAATCAATGATAAATTTGGGACTATGCACATTAAACTCAGAATGGCAACTATGCTCTCTTAGACGGTGCATAAAGGTAGAAGGTGGAGACTCAACATAAAAGTAAAAGAAAGACCCTTTGCAGAGGGAAGCAGTGATTAAACATGTGCTAGAGCTTTTCATTTGTAAAACAGAGAGATAAAAATTGGTTTTGAGAGGTGGTTGTCTTTGTCAACGACTGGCAATGGGGTTCTTACTATCTTCCATACAAAAAAAGGAAGTTTTTGAGAGAGAGATTGGCACTTTGGTGCTTTTTTATAAAGCTTGGCACTCACCCCCATCTTTTCCTTTCACAAACCATGGCTAACCGATTCCATCGGGTGCCCACCAACTTTCACATACCATGGAGGAGTGCCTTTTTTTCATTTTTTTTCTTTTTGGAATAAAACAATATGGAAGATAGCAAATCTGACCACTACGTCCCCATGATCTGAAAACAGTGTCACAAAACGAGAAGTATTTTGAAGGTTTTTTGAAAGGTAGCACATGAAAATTTACTTGGAATGGCTTGCAAATACCATGCATAGGAATTTATAGTGGACACATTGGAATAACTTGGTTTTTGGGAGTTGGATGCACGAGGAGAGCTCATACTCAGTACACAATGAAGGCTAGCAAAAGACTGGGAGCGACCAACTAAGAGAGCAATAACGGCCATTATCATGCATAGCGACAAAACATCATAAACCAAAGCATAAAGTGGCATCACAAGTCAAAAACCAAATGATCATAGAGGCTATATGGCGACTTGTTAGAGTCAAATATATTGTAAGCATGTGCCAAGTCAACCCAAATAAAGCATCAAGGAGAAAACCACAATAAATGCTTCCATATAATAAAAACAACGCATGATTTTTTCAAAGGCGCATTAAGCAATCTCAGTCATTCGAGACAAGTCATGCTACAGAAAAACTACTAAGAATACTATAAAAAATACATCAAGCATGGCATGCAAAAGTCTAAGCCGCAGTCTAAACAAGCTCCTTTTTGTACCACTTTTTGCATGAAACTTTTTTCTCTTTTCCAACACCATTCAAACCTTTTTGAGACAACTCTTTTGATGAAAACCAACATAGACAAGTGGTCTAAATACACCTTGATGCAAAGATATAACAAGATCTGAACAAAAATCAAGGCGAAAAACGAAAGCTAAACACAGTTCTAGAAAAAAGAGAACACTCGTTGAACGATAAGAGTGAAAATAGAGTGTTCTTGGCAAATAAAAATTGAGTGCGTCTTCTCCAAAAGAAATTTGTTGGGGTCCAACCATTTATTGCAGCAAACAAAACAAAAGAAATCTAAAAGCAAAAGTAAAGACGCTCCAAGAAAAATGCATAGAATATGAAGCAATAAAAATATAGTGTGTTGAAAGGTGACCTGATTTTTGCCGATGAAGAAGGGGTGCCTCGGGGGCATCCCCAAGCTTTGACGCTTGTATCTCTTGGATATTTCTTGGGGTGACATGGGCATCCCCAAGCTCGAGATTTTGTCCATACTTCATCTCATCCCATCACTCTCCATTCCCTACACTTGAAAACTTCCTTCATACAAAACTTTACACAATTCTATTAGCAACGTTAGCATAAGCATAATAGTAAACCAACCCTTTTTGGTTCAGTTTCAAACTCAAATACACCACATATAAAGCATATACTACTGTAGCAACTTCCTCAAAAGTTCCGTGATCAAAAGAACTCAAAAAGAAAGCGATCGGGAGGCAAACACAAATAGTGACAGAAATCTGTCAAAACAGAACAGCTGACAAAGGTCGATTTGTTCGAGGACCTACTGTTGCTCAAATCAAAAAGTGCAAAACTAATGAAAGTTTGGATATAACCTGGGGCATATGCACAAGAAATCGCAGATCAAAAAGATATACTGAGAATTTTCACGAATGTTTACGGGGCAGCGCAGAAATCTGTTTCAGGACAGCAACTTCCCCAAATCTTATCTCCCTCAAATTAGAGGTTCTTCTTGGCACAACAACAAAATAAAAAATGATAAGGAGAGGTTATTACAGTAGTAATAACTTCCAAGACTCAAATAAAAGAAAAAGTACTGAAAAGAAAACATTGGGTTATCTCCCAAGAGTGCTTTTCTTTAACGCCTTTGAGCTAGGCGCAAAAAGTGGAAATCAAGTAATATCAAGCGATGAGGCATCAAGTTCATAATTTGCTCTAAGAATAGAGTCAAAAAGTAATTTCTTACTTCTTCTAGGGAAGTGTTCCATACCTTTCTTGAGTGGGAATTGATATTTGATGGTGCCTTCCTTCATATCAATGATGGCACCTACAGTTCGAAGAAAAGGTCTTCCCAAAATAATAGGACATGAAGCATTGCATTCAACATCCATAACAAGAAAATCAATGGGAACAAGGTTATTGTTAACCATAATAAGAACATCATTAATCCTTCCCAAAGGTTTCTTCTTAGCAACATCAGCAAGAGGAACATCAAAATAACACTTTTCAAGTGGTGGTAAACCAAGCATATCATAAATCTTTCTAGGCATAATAGAAATACAAACACCTAGATCACATAAAGCATGGCAATCAAAACCATTAACATGCATATCAATGATGGGCTCCTAACCATCTTCTAACTTCTTGGGAATAGAAGCCTTTTGTTTCAACTTTTCCTCCCTAATTTGCATGAGAGCATTTGTAATATGCCTTGTAAAAGCAACATTCATAGAACTAGCATTAGGACTCAAAGCAAGATTTTGCAAGAACAAAATAACTTCAGATATATTGCAGCCATCAACATCAAAATTATTAAAAGAAATAGAGCTATCATCTCCCATACTCTGAAAAATTTCAGCACTTTTTATAGAAAAAGTTTTTGCAGTTTTGGGCTTTTTCGAACAAGGAGTAGGAGATTTATCTACACCAATCAAAGTAAGAGGATTGCTAGCATTTTGAACAACATCATTATAGGTGGTAATAGTACATACCTTCATCTTTCTAGCCATCTCATCTTCTCTCTCCCACCTAGCATGCAATTCTGCTAACATCCTAACATTTTCATCAATTCTAACTTGGATGGCATTCAAAGTAGTGCTTTCTTTCACATCATTAGGCAACACATTTAGTTTCAGGAGTTCCACATCAAGAGCAAGGCTATCAACTTTAGAAGCAAGAATATCAATTTTACCCAACTTTTCCTCAACAGACTTGTTAAAAGCAGTTTGCTTACCGATGAAGTCCTTGAGCATGACTTCAAGCTCAGAGGGCGCACCCCTAGTGTTGTTGGAGGAATTACCAAGAGTTACCATAATCATTTTCGTTGGTAGAAGGATACGACCTATAATTGTTGCTAGCAAAATTGTTCCTATAAGCACTGTTATTGAAATTATTATTTCTAATGAAGTTTACATCAACATGATCTTCTTGAGCAAGCAAAGAGGCCAAAGGAACATTATTAGGATCAACATGAGATCTATCATTAGAAAGCATAAGCATAATAGCATCAATCTTATCACTCAAGGAAGAGGTTTCCTCAACAGAATTTACCTTCTTACCTTGTGGAGCTCTCTCGGTGTGCCACTCATAATAATTTACCATCATGTTGTCAAGAAGCTTCATTGCGGCGCCCAAGGTAAGGGACATAAAAGTGCCTCTAGCAGCTGAATCCAATAGAATTCTTGAAGAAAAATTTAGTCCTGCATAAAAGGTTTGGACAATCATCCAAGTAGTCAGTCCGTGAGTGGGACAATTCATTATCACAGATTTCATTCTTTCCCAAGCTTGAGCAACATGTTCATTATCAAACTGCGCAAAGCTATAATCTTAGCAGGAGGATAGTATTTTCCAATAAAAGGATCCTTACACTTATCCCAAGAATCAATACTATTTCTAGGCAAAGATAGCAACCAATCCTTAGAGCATCTCCAGCCGTCCCCCCGACTTGGCCCCCGGCGGCTGTTTTTTACATCCGGACGGCGGTATTCAGCCCAGTCACGCCCCCGGTTCCTCGTTTTCCCCCGGATTTGGGCCTTAATCCATCCGGCGAGCCCAGGCCATCCCCGGTCCCCCGGGGCGCACTCGGGGACTCCGGACGAGAGAAAAGCGGGAACGGGCCCGCTCTGTCGGCGAGAGAACACGCAAACCCTACAATCTGGTCGCAAATCCCCCTCTCCCTCCCCTCGTTACTCTGTCGCCACCAGCACCACCCCTCGCCAATCCGCCGGTCGGTTGCCTGAACTTCGCTGCCCCTCCTCCCACCAGCCCCCACCAGCCTATATTCCACCGTCCGGCGTGCCGTCTGGCCATATTCCGCCGTCGGGCAACTCCTCCCGTCGCGCCTCGTCGACACGCCCGACAGGTGTTCGCCCATTTACCTGGCCGGAAATGGACTCGGATGACGAGGAGGAGCAGATGTTCATTGAGATGTTTGAAGAAGAGATGGCAGCCGCCGCCCAAGACGAGGAGCATATGCTGATTCTAGCTTGCCTGTCGGGCTTGTACGTGGAGGCGACCATTGGTCGCCGTCGTGGGTCGGCACCAGGTCGCAAAAAGTGCAAGCCAAGGCAGTGAATGGAGGGCTACTGCATACTCTACGCCGACTACTTCGCCGACAATCCATTGCACGGTGAGGCTGTTTTTAGGCGTCGTTTCAGGATGAGCCGGAAGCTTTTCCTGAAAATTGTCTATGCCCTTTGAGACTACGACTCCTATTTCAGATGCAAGTTAGATTGCACCGGCATGGCAGGGTTTTCTGCCCTCCAAAATTGCACGGTGGCTATGCGGATGCTGGCATACGGAGCTCCTGGTGATACTACCGATGACTATCTTTGGATGGCGGAGTCCACCGCCTTTGATTGTTTCTACCGGTTCTGCAGGGCGGTGATAGCAGTGTTTGGGGACACCTACTTGAGATCACCCACTGTCCAAGACACTGCTTGGATCCTCGCTTTCAATGAAGCTCGAGGATTTCTGGGGATGCTTGGAAGCATTGACTGCATGCATTGGAAATGGAAGAACTGTCCGTTTTCCTGGCAGGGAATGTACAAGGGTCACAAAAAAGGCTATACTATGATACTTGAGGCAGTGGCTACCCATGATCTCTGGATTTGGCACACCTTCTTTGGTATGCCAGGATCCAACAATGACATCAACGTCTTGCAGTGCTCGCCAATCTTCTCCAAGCTTGTTGAGGGTCATGCTCCCCCGGTTGACTTTGTGATCAATGGCCGACACTACAACAAGGGATACTATCTTGCAGACGGTATCTATCCAAAAGTGGGCAACATTTGTGAAGACTATCTCGAGTCCCATCCTCCCAAAGGAGATGGAGTTTGTGAAGGCACAAGAAGGTTGTCGAAAGGACGTCGAGCGTGCATTTGGTGTCCTCCAGCAGAGATTTGCTGTAGTCCGGTTCCCCGCTATGAGTTGGTCCAAAGATCAGATATGGGAGGTGATGAACTGTTGTGTGTGCTTACACAACATGATTGTTGAAGATGAGCGAAAGTATCCGGTTCCTTTGAGCGAACAAGCTATACCATATGAGAGAGAGGGTCCTCTTGCACAGCCTAATCACCAGGTGCCGGCATCATGGGCTGCGTTCATCGCTATGCGTCAGGAGATTCGAGACTCCACTATGCATCAACTACTGCAGGATGATCTGGTGGAGCACATATGGAGGTTTCGAGGCAACACCAACTAGTTTCCATTTGATTTGTTTGAAAACTTGTCAAATTATTTGCTTGTTTTGTTAAACTGTATGAAATTCGCCGAACTGTAACGTTTATTTGAGCCAAATGTTGGCAAACTGTATGAAATTCGCCGAACTAGAACGTCTATTTGTAAAAATAAGCCAAAAACGCCGATTTCTGGGCATCTTGCTGGGGTGCCGGCTGGAAGTTCGACGCTCCACACACCTAATTTTCATCCAATCCGGCGCGATTTATCGCCGGATTTGGCTGTGGGGGGCGCCAACGGCTGGAGATGCTCTTAGCTCTTCCTCTTAAAGAGAAAGGAAACAACTTAAGCTTAATAATATTACCATTTACATCCTTATACTTTTGCATCTCACATAGCTCAACAAAATTGTTGAGATGAGCTGCAGCATCATCAGAACTGGCACCGGAAAATTGCTCTTTCATAACAAGATTCAACAAAGCAGGTTTGATCTCATAAAAATTTGCCTCAGGAGCAGGTGGCGCAATAGGAGTGTAGATAAAATCATTGTTTTTGGTGCTAGTAAAATCACACAACTTGGTGTTCTCAGGAGTACCCATTCTAGCAAAACTAAAAGCAGTCAAGTAAAAGTAATAACTATAAAGGAACTATTTTTTTGTGTTTTTGATAAAACAATGCAAGTAAAAATAAAGTAAAGCAAAACAATAACAAAGTAAAAGATTGAGCGTGAGAGACTCCCCTTGCAGAAATCTTCTTTCTCCTCGGCAACGGCGCTAGAAAAATGCTTGATGGTGTGGTGTAGGCACCCAGTTGGGAACCCCAAGACGAAGGTATGAGGAGCACAGCAGCAAGTTTCCCTCAGTTGTGAAACCAAGGTTTATCGAACCAGTAGGAGAAAGCCAAACTTCAGAAGGTGATGCTTGCTAGCTTCGCGACACTCCAGACAATGGCGCCAGAAAATGCTGGTGCGTAGTTGACGTAGGAGCTTCCTCACCTAGCAGCAATGTGGAACCTGCACACAACACAACCAAGTACTTTGCCCCAACTTACGATGAGGTTGTGAATCTCACCGGTTTGCTGTAAACAAAGGATTAAGCGTATCGAGTGGTAAAAGGTAATAGTATGCAAGAATGTAAATAATGCGAGTAAAATAGTAAACGGTAATAGAAATGTAAAGGAATTGGACTGGGATCTATAGTTCACTAGTAGTGTCTCTCCATAAGATAAATAACAACATGCTGGGTAAACAAATTACATTTGGACAATTGATAGAGTAAATATAACGTACATATGTCATGAGGATCACTATGAGATTCACTCTGGGCATTACGAAGAAATACATAGACCGTAATTCAACTGCATATATGACTAATAATCCACCCTCCGAATGTCGTCCGAGCAACCATCGGGTATTAAGTTGCGAACAACAGATTATCACCTTAAGCAAAGTGCGTAATGTAAACGAATGCAAATATCCTTGGACACAAGAATGTTGTTTTCTCCCTAGTGGCAACAACACATCTACAACCTTAGAGGTTTCTATCACTCCCCCAAATTACTAGAGGCATGAACCCAACTATCGAGCATAAATACTCCCTCTTGGAATCACTAGCATCTACTCGGCCAAGATATCTACTAGCAACGGAGAGCATGCAAGATCATAAACATCATATAGATAACATAAAGATAATTATTCAGCACATCAACTTAACATAGTACCAATACTCATCGGATCCCAACAAATACAACATGTAGAATTATATAAAGATGATCTTGATCGTGATAGTCAGCTCACAAGATCTAAACATGAAGCACATGGTGGAGAAGACGACCATCTAGCTACTGCTATGGACCTGTAATCCAAGTTAGACTACTCACACATCACTCCGGAGGCGACCATGGTGGTGGAGAAGGCCTTCGGTAGGGATTCCCCTCTCCGATAGTGTGCCGGGAAGAGCTCCTAGATCCTCACAATCTTGCGTCGACGACGGCGGCGGCTTGCAGTATGTTTCGAGGAAAAGTGATCGGTCCTTTAGGTTTTTCCCGTCGAGGGGAATATATAGGCGGAAGGGCGGCGTCAGGAGGTGGACCAGCCGATCTCACCCCCTAGTGGCCTGGCCAGGGGCTGGGCTGCACCACCCTAGGGTGTGGCTGGCCTCTGGCCCCCCTCCGTCTCATCTTCGGACTTTGTGACGCTTCAGAAAAAATAGGAGGTCTGGCTTTTGTTTCATCCAATTCCGAGAATATTTCCTGTGTAGCTTTTCTGAAACACAAAAAACAGCAGAAAATAGGGAACTGGCACTGTGGCATCTCGTTAATAGATTAGTTCCAGAAAATGCATAAAAACACCACAAAGTGTAACAAAACACAAAGCAAATGGTGTATAAATAATCATGGAGCATCAAAAATTATAGATACGTTTGAGACGTATCACCCATTGCCAGTCATTGACAAAGACAACCACCTCTCAAAACAAATTTTTATCTCTCTGTTTTATAAATGAAAAGCTCTATCACATGTTTAATCACTGCTTCCCTCTACGAAGGGCCTTTCTTTTACTTTTATGTTGAGTCTCCACCTTCTACCTTTATGCATCGTCTAAGAGAGCATAGTTGTCATTCTGAGTTTAATGTGCATAGTCCCAAAATTTATCATTGATTGATTCATGATTATGGTTTTGCTCGTTCTTAAATTATTTGTATCTAATCACCCTCAAAAACTTGAAGGTGTCCTATGCATTTATGTTTTGCTACTCCATGAAGGACAAGCTGAAAACCACTTTGCTATGTTTTTCTATATGGTTGAAACGCACACTTGACTTTCAATGTTTCATTACTCATGATCTTTTGTTTGTGTTACTTTTCATGTTATAACATAGTTGCTAAGTTTTATTGTCAAGATTATGTCTCTTATGCCCATGTTTTAAGTACTTTGATCTCAGCACTCAATGCTTTACATCGTTGATCAAGATTGTGATGGTGCATGTCACCTCAAAAATTATTGTTTTGTTATCACTTACCTACTCGAGGACGAGCAGGAGTTAAGCTTGGGATGCTTGATACATCTCAAACGTATCTATAATTTTTGATGCTCCATGCTTGTTTATACACCACTAGTGGAGTGCCCGTGCGTTGCTACGGTCCTAATTTTTTCTTGCAGTATATCAATGCAATATACATATAAAAGTTCCCATCTTTGATAAAGACATCCATAAGATACTTTAAAAACTCATCATAATATTTCTTCCATATGCAGTTCATAGCACCGTCTTCTTGATGATGACTGTTTTCGTACTCAAAGATATGCTAAATTTGAGCCAGGTTTCATCGGAATTCATCCTTCTGCCGCTTGGGGATATTCCTCACATAGTTTGTTAGCCATTTCGTTCTCATTGAGAAATTTTGGATGATGATTATGATGCACAACCAAAATTCAAAAATTCAATTTTTGGGATGTTACAAATTCAAACAAAGACGCATGTTTACTTTTTCAACGGCAACACTTCCAAAAGAGCATGAAGTTTGGCTTACTCAAACAACATGTCATGCTTTTGATCTTCCGGAATACAAAATGGATTAGCCTATGAAATATGGAATATTAGGTATTAGTCTCTATTTAAATTGTTTTCTAGAGCTTTGATCATATCATCGGTAGTTTTCTAATACATTTTTTCATGGTTATTTTTTGCATGTTTCTGTATCCCTCACTTGTATTTAAATAAAACCAAACCATGTTCAACTATAACCTCTATGGCTTTGGACAATCCCACATTCAACAACGAGAATCATGGTGTGTTTTTTCACTCCCGTCTTGCAGGTGTGAAAATCTAGCAATTTTTCCGAAATAGTTTAGCAAGGTTAAAAAGTCCGAAAGGAAGCTCTGTTTTCATGATAGCAGTCCTATCTAGCCATGCCAAGGTCAATGGAAACTCTAGAAGTGTGCAATTTGGCTGGCAGTCTAAAATGAACATTTGCTTTGAGCTGTGAATGGATGAACAAGCCAGAAATGTATATGCATGTGGAACAAGGGAAACACAAGTATAATGTCAATTCATGCCTGATGTATGATGTTTCTATTGCGAGGACAAAGTAAAAATACTATAGGCTAGCATCAAGTCTATACATAAAAAAAGTAGGTACTCGGTTAAACTTACAATAGCAAACTGCACAGGCTGCAAACAACTACAGGCCAGGCTTTTATATTTGCTATCATAACCTCATTACTTATGCATATTGTTAGCAAGTCAGCGATGATATATGTTGCCACAGCACCAGATGCCTGTAGCTGTTGTTGTCCCAGGTATTGATATGAAGCTGATTGCTTTCAAAGGATGCAGAGTACCAGGTGCTGTCGATCGTTTCCTGCAAGCAAGGTTCACTGTCATTAAAGATTCTACAAGCCTGGCATTAAGTTTCAGATAAGGCATTCACATGGGGGAATCTCTACAACTATCTCTAAATAATTGGAGAAAAGGGAACACAGATTTTTTGTCGAAGCAAAGCCATTCCTGATTGGTAGCTGTTGAAAGGTAGTATCATGAGTCATCATGGTAGACACGAATGAAGAGCATACCATGTATTACTTGGAACCTATGCACGCAAGCTAAAAATTTACACATCCATTATGCAAAGAATTGGAATAAAAAAGTAATGCATGCATCAGTCAACTTGTTATATTTCTGAAAAAATCACAAGACATGTTATATTTTCCAATTTTTTAAGCAAAATAATTCTTGTGCAGCTGAAACAAGCACGTAATTGGCTTGAAGATGATGTTTACCTGGATCAGAACGTGTAGACCAACTCAAAGCTCCAATTATACTTGCCCCAAACATGCCTGCACTGTTGCATTTTGTTGTAAAAACGTTCTGTCCATGTGCTCCAACCAAATATAAGTGAAAACTCATCCTTACACCTGAGCATTAGGATGTGGTAGTTTTCCCCTTTCCTCATGAAAGCCAGAATGGAAGGCCACCAATCTGACAATATACAGACATGATATCCTTTTTTTATAACTATTTACCAGGAAGATATAGTACGTAATATTTCTATATAAATAAGACATAATTGAGATAAAAGATTATTGATTCAAATGGATACTGTAAAGAACAGTGTTGTAGGTAAAATTCTAGAACAGTAAGAGATTATTTTTGAAAAAGAGAATTTTGACAGTCCAATGTACAATGTGCAGATTATATAAATCACAAGTAGTATATAAAGAACAGGTTCTGGAATAAAGCATCACAGGCCAAAGTTTGCACATCACATATAGTAGAGTTATAACACTAACAGGATATACATCATCAAGGAACATGTCCAAATTTTACCCAACGACATCAAGCATTAAGAACTTCTTTGTACACTACGTTCTTTGTGGTTGTTACTAAGGACTCGGCTCTTTTCCGCTTCTGTGAATTCTTGGTCTGAACCTTTTTCTTGTCATTTTTCTTGTCCTCTTTGTTGTCCTTGACAGCGAGAATCTTAATGTTGCTTTTTGCGGTAGCTCTGGACAGCGCCACATAGAGTTGACCATGGGAGAATACCGGTTCTGGTAGGTACACGCCGACAATCGGGATGGTCTGCCCTTGCGACTTGTTGATTGTCATGGCAAAGCTGAGCCTGATTGGAAACTGCTTCCTCTTGAATCTAAATGGGAACATTGCGTCATCTGAGGGGCAGAGAGGTATTCTTGGAAGAAACACCCTATCTCCGGCATGCTATCCCATCACGATCTCCGCGTCGATGACGTTCCTTTGGAACCCACGGACCACAAGCCTTGTGCCGTTACACAACCCATTAGCTGGGTCGATGTTCCTCAGCAGTATAATGGGGCAGTTTATCTTCAGTTTAAGAGCGTGCGGGGGAAGCCCATTAGGAGTCAGGTCATTGAGGAACTCAAGAGAGTAGTAGCCATGCGGGTCATCCTCTGCACTATGAAAGCTATAGTAAATCTTCTCCTCACCCTGGAAACAATCTATCATGCGCATGTTTATTATATCGACATTGTCATTCTTGGTGGAGAGGATTGCTCGAGACGTCATGTAACCTGGATCAGCCATGTTTTGGTCAAGGGCAGGAAACACATGGTCGATCAACTTCTCTATATCGGTGGCCTCACCCGTCAAAGGCACACAAATATCTTCGGGGAGGCTGATGTTACCTTGCTCATCAGTTTCCTCTGTGCCATTGCCTACCCTCAGAAGATATTCAGCGAACCATCGGTCATTATGCGCCCTCATGTTGGTGACGAGCTTTAGCGGGCGCATGCAACTCCAGAGGCACGAACTTTGTAGGCTCGCATCAATTATTTGACCACGTGACCCTTTCCTGACTACTAGAAGCACCTGTCTGAAGTCCCCACCAAACACGATAGTCTTTCCCCCGAAAGGCCGGTCCCGTCGGCCCATGATATCGCGCATGCTGTTGTCCAGTGCCTCAACCGCCTGCCGCTTTGTCATGGTGGCCTCATCCCATAGGATGAGCGAAGCCATCCTCAAGAGCTTGGCTGTCCCGCTCTGCTTGGTGAAGTGGCATGATGTCCCTTCATCAATGTTCAGTGGGATCTTGAACCTCGAGTGGGCGGTCCTGCCTCCAGGCATGATGGAAGCGGCAACACCAGATGTCGCTGCGGCCACTGCGATCTTTCCCTGGTGTTGTATTGTAGCTAGCAGAGCCCTGTACAGGAAGGTCTTCCCGGTGCCTCCCGGGCCATCGACAAAGAATATACCCCCTTCACCGCTGTCAACGGCCGCTAATATTCGATCATAGGCAAGCCTCTGCTCAGCATTTAGGGAGGACTCTAGGGATTTGTCTGCCTCGTCAACCTCAATATTTGTTTCCTCAATAACCTCCCTGGCCTCGCCTGCTGTGTTATCATAAGTATCGTCGATATCCAGAAGAGGGAACGACTTTATGTCCTTCCCCATGGACTCTAGCATTCCCCTGATATCTATCAACACCTTCTGCTCTACCATGATTGGGCACCTGTGACGTCGCCTGAAGTCATCAGACATCGCCTCAAAGTGCCTATCCCAAAGACCGCGCACGTCGCCAGGCTCGCAGAATACCAATATCGTTGCGAAGAGCCTCCTCAGCGATACTGGCATGGCCCACAGCTCCGACTCAGTAAGAGAATCGTCGTACGTGTTGTCGGCCTCAATGAGGCCCCTCCTCTTGGCTGTAGCACGGAAGCTATCGTATATCACACCATCCACTGTTTTTAGGTCTTCGAATGACGTCGAGCCTGGTACATGGTTTAGAAGCACCCTCAGAAACTACCGCTCCCCCTCGGCAGGATTTGCTGACACGATTCTGCCCACTTGATAGCTCCTCTCCCTTGGCTTCCAAAACTTTGCTTGCTGCCATGTGAACCATCCCGAAAAGTCCTTGTACAGAATATCTCTAGCCCACTCGTGCTCCTTGTTAGCCTTGAAATACTCCGTCAGCATAGACTTCGATGCGTTATCACTGGCGAGGACGTCATTCAGGCTCTCTCCCGCTTTGAATCTGACCATGTGCATGTCCGGCAGATGTAGTTGTAACTGTAGGACTGACGGGTGGTTCTCACATAGGGTGAAGCCAAATATCCTCCACATTGCCTCTGGTGGAGTAACCCACCTTGCATCAATGAATCTCCTGATCTTGTCTATGTCACCATTGGCGTCAGGTTGGTCGATGTTGAAAGAAGTCTTATCGCGGCCCTTGTATATGTACTTATATAGGTACTTCACAGCCTTTATGCTGGAGCACACCTCCACATTGATGTGGCAGTTGAACATTTCCAGGAGGTAAGGGTTGTATGGCACAACCCATCTATTGTCCAGCACCTGACCGCGAACCTTTGCTGAACGACCGTCTTCTCGTCTCCGATAAACGGGATAGGAGTCCTTTCCCTGTATAGTCATCTCGTTGAACTCCCGTGGATACCTGCACTTGCATGACCCCTCTTGCATGCAGACATTGTTGGGCTTCAGGACACCGCATGGGCCGTGCATCATATGCTTCACGACCTTGGCGTACAACTCTGGGTACTTATGCTTGTCCAGAAGCTCGGCGGATATGAGACAGTCGTATTGCTCTGGCGTAACAAGCTTATATGTAGAATCCATGATCAGCAGGAAATGGGCATGCGAAAGGCCTCTTTTCTGGAACTCGACCACATAAACGTATGCCTTCACAACGCCCAGGATATTTTCCTTGGTCAGCATATCCTTCATTGTTTCCAACTTGGCCCTGAACACTCGGGCCACAAGATCTGGTCAGTCCTGTGAGGTTTGGCCTGGAAGCAACGCATCCTGTATCTCCTGCCATTTTGGGTTGTAGGTCATCGTCAGGAAGATGTCGGGCTTGCCATATGTCTGCACTAATGCCATGGCGTCCATATGCCTCTTCTTCATGTCTCTTTCTCCCCCTTGGAACTTGGACGGGAGAACGGTCCTGGTGCCAACAGCGCTCGCTCTTGTCTCCCCGGCCGTGATGCTATCAACAATGCCTTTGTATAAGTCGGCACGTATCTCCGGTTGGTGGTTCCTATACCATAATAACCTGCATCCCTCGATCTTTATGTACATGTCGACCGCCCACTGCTACAATAGACGCCCTCCATGTGGTTCCTATACGATAATACTGCTGGACGTATCTGTAGCCTATAACAGTAGTAGTCCCTGACGGACGTGCATAAGTGGCCACCCCCCTCTGCGCGAAGGATTGAAAAGTGAAGGTTAGAAAACATGCGAGAATGATCCATTCTCTAAACAATGCACAATCATATTAGAATGACGAACCTGAATCGTCATTACGGCCCGCTCTTGGTAGCTGCGCAACATGCCATGGCACATCACGCTTAGGGAGATTCGGATGCCAACCGAGTTCCCCCTTCGGGAAGAAGAGTGGATACGAGAGCGGGTCGTAGCACCCCTGTGTGGGCTGTATGTTGTACCTCTCATTGTTGTTTCCGTAGAGGGTAATGCTTCGCTTGAACCTATTTGCCAGATCACTACCCTCGACCCAGATGGCAGCCACCTCCGACGATATCGGTAGATTATATCTCCGTTGGTCTAGCTTCTGGTCGGTGTTCAGTTCTATCCGGTAGTCCTCAAGGTTGTCCCTATGGGCCCCCAAACTCCTAAGCTGCTCGGAGTAGGGGTTTCCTTTCATGATGTTTGTCAATGTATGGACAACCTCTTGGTCTAGTTGCTTAGTGGCTTCCTTCCGATGGGTCAGGCTTGGGTCGTCGTCATAGAAGTACAACTGCAAATGTTCTGGACGAGATCCTGGACCAAAAGAATGCACGTTGTGGTACATACTACCATTTGCTCTGAATGTGTAAACACCAGACCTCATGTTTGTGCAGTCGTTGTCAAGGCTGACGCCAAGGGTTGTGAAGGCAAAGTGGCCGTTGAAGAACCGAATGCTCTCTCGAAAATGGCGGGAGTCCGCATCAGTGCTAGACCATAACCTCATCAGCTCTGGGATAGGTTCTGATTCAGCCAGCTTGATTTGCCCATTACGACAACAAAAGCCGGGGGTCTCATGCTCAAACTTCTTGGCCTTGCAGTGTTCGCAATCCGGGACTTGCTGCAGGATGTGTGTGCTCTCTGGGAGGTTTGAGTACACAAAGTCAAAAGGATCGGTAGAACCTATGTCAGATGAGTCATTGTCCATGTCATCAGTGTCGGAACCTACATGCATTTTGTGTCACAACAGGATGTACATTTAACTCGTGACAAAGAGGGCAAGTGGAAATGTTGGTGAACATACCTTCACCACCATATTGGCAGTTCTCCTCGTCCATGAAGTCGTCGCGGAAGGCATTCTCATCCATGAGGCTCCTAAGGAAGCCCTCCATGTCATCTGTAATGTCCAATAGCCGTAAGTAATGGTTTGATGAGTCTTAGCATAAGAAGCAGAGTAAAGATGGAATAATCACCTTTGGTTCCAATGATGTAGTCTGGCGTGCTTTGTGAAGAGGAGACTGGAGGTGAAGTAGCTCCCTCTTTGGCTAGCTTTAACGTTGCCAAAGATGCTACAATTGGGCACGGCAATGCGATGGAATCAGCACAAGGGGTGTTCCGCCTCGCCGCGGTGTTTGTCTTGCGCTTAGCTAGCAACTCTTGCCTCTCATGTTCCGGTATGCTTTGGCTACGTGCTCTTCTCTTGGCATTTATCTCTTGCCTCTTTATGGGTGCTATATTTTGCCTATTACCCCTTTGCTAGAAGAGGAGGAAGTTGACTTCATACAAAAAACACCAGAAGCAACACTAGTAGCAGCACAAGCATATTTATTAGCTACAAGACCAGAACCTGGAGACCCATGAGAAGACATGCACTGAGCCGCGATACGAAGCCTCGGAATAGTAGAAGGAAAGATCAGGGAACAAGGTCCAGAGACGAAGTCGACAAACTGCAAGGGAAGTGGAGAGGAGAAGTTCAGATACAATTTCAAAGATAACGAGTATAGCGAGTCGTCAGAAGAGAAAAAGCGACAGAAAAGGAAGGAGGATGCAAGAAGTATAATAGCACAAGCTCGAGTAAATAAATCGCGTTACGCTTGGAGGGAAGAGAACTACGAGGACGACGATAAAGATATGGGTGCGTTATGCTTTACCCGCAGGGTTCGCAAAACGCGGGTACCCAAAGGATTCAGATTACCACACGACCAACCTAAGTATGATGGGTCGCAAGAACCTACCCTATGGTTATCGGATTATCTGCAGGCAGTGCAGATATTGGGGGGAACAAAGGCGACTGCAATGCAAAGTTTGCAGCTGCACCTCACCGGCGCCGCACGGTCCTGGCTGAATACCCTACCCGACGAATCCATCGGAAGTTGGGGGGAACTCGAAATTCAATTTATAAGAAATTTTCGTTCTACCTACAAACGCCCAGCGTCACTGGAGGAAGTTAAAACATGTGTGCAAAGAAAAGGCGAAACACTACGTTCTTATATCCAACGCTGGAGTATAATCAAAAACTCAGCAGAGGACGTCTCCAACGAACGAGCAATAGACGCCTTTTTGGCCGGACTTCGTCGCTCAGATCTCGTGGAAGAAATAGGAAGAACAAGACCCACAACAGTAACCGAGCTAATGGAACAAGCCAACAAATTCGCTGATGGAGAGGACGCGTATAACAACAAAAGAGGACATTCACCGGAAGTCGACAGAATAAGTAGACAGAGGAGACGATACCGCAGCAGGGATAATCAAGGAAGGCGAAATCAGGTGGCCGCAGGTTATGTACTAGAAGAAGAGGAAGGAAATGAAAGCAGGAGGTTTCAGGCAAAAGGAGTAGAAAAATCAAGATACTCCGGTCCTTCCGCCGAGGATATGCTATACGGACCTTGTCGAATCCACTACACGTACCTCGACGGGAAAAGAGTCTCAAATCACCAGATGAAGGATTGTAGGACATTCCTAAGGTTGCAAAGCGCCATGAGCTCGAAACAAGAAGGGAGGCAAGGAGAAAGACACATAAGTCAAGGATATCAAATGCAAAAGCTAGCAAGACACTTAGAGTCAAAAGTGTACATATCAGCCATGATTCAACCGGTACCCAAGTCGAAGAAGGAGCAAAAGAGCATATCCAGGCAAGTCAACCTAGCAATATCATCACCACCAGCTACCACAGAGTACCTGCGGTGGTCAGAACAACCAGTCAAGTTCAGCAGAGCAGACCACCCGAGGAAAGTCCCCAGGCCAGGTCACTCGCCTATGGTTTTAAAGGCACAAATAGGAGGATACGACATCGGAAGAGTGTTCATGGATGCAGGGAGTGGCATAAACTTAATATATGCCAGAACCCTAAAAGCAATGTGCATATCATTGACGAGTCTGAAGCCAACAGATTGCTCTTTCCATGGAATAGTACCAGGAGCCGCAAACTACCCTTTGGGGAGAATAGAACTCGATGTCTGCTTTGGCAATAGCGGAAACTACCGAAGAGAGAAGTTGGAATTTGAAGTAATGGACTGGCCGTCACAATATCATGCAATCCTGGGGCGCTCAGCATTTGCAAAATTCATGGCAGTACCGCACTATGCGTATCTTACGTTAAAAATTCCAGGACCCAATGGAACAATCATAGTACAAGGGAGCTTTGAAGTAGCCAATACATGCGACAGGGAATTCAACAGGATGGCGCAAACCTTCGGCATGACAGCGGAGTACGAGAGATTAAAAGGAGAAACAGATCACAATGTACTACCCGACGTTGGACGATCCCTGCCAGATCAGGCTTTCGACACATCTCAGGACTCGAAGAAAATCCAGGTCCATCCCATAGATGCAAACAAGACGACATCAATTGCGGTGAACCTGGATCCCGCATAGGAAAGCGCGCTCGTCGAGTTCCTCCGTGAGCGCTGGGAAATCTTCGCCTGGTGTCCATCAGACATGCCAGGGGTTCCCAGGGAACTCGTCGAGCACGCATTAAACGTAGATCCAAAGGCAAAACCAGTCAAGCAACCATTGCGACGATTCGATGAACCCAAAAGGAAAGCGATAGCATCAGAGTTACACAGGCTAGAAAATGCCAGATTTATCAGAGAAATCAAAACCTCGAGTTGGGTGTCGAACCCAGTCATAGTACCCAAGAAGAACACAGACGTACAAATAGTATGTGTCGACTACACATCTCTCAATAAGCATTGTACAAAGGATCCCTTCCCTCTACCCCGCATTGATCAGATAATCGATTCAACAGCGGGATGCGCAAGGCTTTCATTCTTGGACGCTTACTCTGGCTACAATCAGATCAAATTGAAGAAATAAGACGAAGAAAAAACGGCCTTCATCACACCATATGGGGTGTTTTGCTACCAAGTGATGCCGTTCGGCCTAAAAAATGCAGGAGCAACTTATCAACGGATGATGCAAAGTTGCCTCGGAAGTCAAATAGGGCGCAACATACAAGTCTACATTGATGATGTAGTCATCACCACAAGAGAGGAGAAATCTCTAATCAGTGACTTGGTAGAAACCTTCGACAACTTGAGCAAGTACAAGCTTAAGCTTAACCCGACAAAGTGCTCTTTCGACGTCTCAGCAGGACAACTTTTAGGGTTCCTGGTATCAGCACGAGGAATAGAGGCGAACCCAGAGAAGATTCAAGCAATTTTGACAATGGGGAAACCCACGAAACTACATGACGTACAGAAACTTGCAGGACGCGTCGCAGCACTAAGTCGCTTCGTCGCTCGGCTAGGGGAGAAGGCACTTCCTTTTTATGCACTTATGAAGAAGTCAGATGATAAATTCGAGTGGACAGAAGAAGCAGACGCAGCGTTTGCACAGTTGAAAAAAGTGCTTTCCACGCCACCAGTGCTGGTCGCACCAAAAGAAAAAGAACCACTGCTATTGTACATCGCCGCAACCCATCAGGTGGTGAGTACAGTATTAGTAGTCGAAAGAAGCGAAGAAGGAAAAGCCCATGGCATTCAGAGGCCAGTATATTTCATCAGTGAAGTGTTGTCTCCAACAAAACAAAGGTACCCGCACTATCAGAAATTGGCATACAGTGTCTTCACAACCGCATGAAAACTACGACAGTACTTTGCGGTGCACCCAATTACAGTGGTGAATGAGGCGCCATTGTCAAACATATTGAATAATCCTTCAGCAACAGGACGTGTCTCTTTGTGGGGAATCGAGTTATCTCCCATGGACATCACGTACGAAAAGAGGAAGGCGATCAAGTCGCAAATTTTGCCAGATTTTACGGCAGAGTGGCTGGAGCTGCAGAGCACAGGACCACAAGATTTATCCAGTGTTTGGACAATGTACTTCGACGGTTCTAAAAGAGTCCAAGGCGCAGGCACAGGAGTAGTGTTGATATCACCTCATGGCGACAAATTGAAGTACGTCTTAAGGATGAGCTTTCCACAGGCTTCTAACAATGAAGCAGAGTATGAGGCTTTGTTGCACGGAATGAAGATGGCTAAAGCATGTGGAGCAACTCGCCTAAAAATATTTGGAGATTCCAACCTTGTTGTCCAGCAAGTTATGAATAGATGTGACACAATCAATGACAACATGATGGCCTACAAAAATTTGTACCATTATCTCGAAGGAACGTTCGATGGATGTGAAGTCTCGCACGTAAGCAGGAACAGCAATGAAGAAGCCGACAATTTAGCAAATATCGGGTCACAGTGTTTACCTGTGCCATCCGGAGTATTTTGGGAGGAAATAGTAGAAAGATCAATAAAAAGTGGAAAAAGTTCGACTACTACAGGAGGCTCTGGGGCTACATCAGAACCAGAGGAGGTCATGATGATAGAAGAAACATGGATGCAGCCATATCTTGCATACATGATAAATAAAAAGTTACCAGAAGATGCAGTGGAGGCCAAGAAGATAACTCGAAGATCGAAAGCGTTTGTCGTGTTACAGGGGAAATTATACAAGAAAAGTATTACTGGCGTTTTGCAGCGTTGTATAACGCCCCAAGAAGGACAAAAAATACTACAAGATATACATGGTGGAGTATGCGGCCATCATGCTAGCAGTAGAGCAATAGCAGCAAAAGCTTTCCGAGCAGGATTCTATTGGCTAACAGCCATCGAGGACGCAAAAGATATAGTTCGAAAGTGCGAAGCATGTCAAAGATTTGCATCTAGACCGCACGCACCAGCAGCGGAACTACAAACAATACCATTATCTTGGCCTTTTGCACAATGGGGCCTCGATATGGTGGGAAAGTTGCACAAATCTTGGCCAGGAGGGCATGTCTACATGCTAGTAGCCGTTGATAAATTCACCAAATGGGTGGAAGCGGCCCCAGTGACGACTCAAGATTCTACAGCAGCAATCAACTTCATCAAGTCCATAGTTTTTTGTTTTGGTGTACCATACAGCATCATCACAGACAACGGGACAAATTTCACTTCAAAGGAATTCAAGAGTTACTGCGAAGGATTAGGGATCAAGTTAAAATTCGCATCGGTGGCGCACCCGAAGACAAACGGGCAAGTCAAAAAAGCTAATGGCCTGATATGTAGCGGGATAAAAAAGAGGCTCCTAGCGCCTCTCGAGAAAGCCAAGAGCGCTTGGGTAGAAGAATTGCCCTCCGTTCTTTGGAGTCTAAGAACTACGCCTAACGCAGCAACTCAAGAAACTCCTTTCTTCTTGGTTCATGGCGCAGAAGCCGTGCTTCCAGTCGAGGTTACACACGAGGCTCCAAGAGTGACAGCATATGACGAGATAACATCAACAGAAGTGTTGGGGATATACCGAATAGGTATACCAGCGACGTAGTCCTAAATCAGCAAGCCAGGGTGGCCCATCAGGGGTGGTATGGCGGATTCGCCATACCGGGCGGCCCAGTTGCTGAAGATGGCACGGCGGTGCCAGACGCAGGCGCTTATGGCGGATCCGGAGACAGGCCTACGGCGGGCTACTGGCGGCGAGCTTATGGCGGATCCGCATGACGGCCCATGGCGGGTGACCTTGTAGCGCACGCATAGGACTTAGTCTAGGACTCCAAGTTGTATCCGCTCCGGTACCAATGTGTAGCCCACGCCAGGCGCCTTTATAAGCCCGGCGTGGAGCAGCCCTTGAGGCAAGAGACCAAGCTTACGGCCAATCGCATAGCGAAACAGCCAACCTCATCATTGTAACCGAGCACTTGTTGCCTTATAGTGAATTATAGCAGCACGTAGGGTCTCGCCACCGTTGCGGGATCTGAAGCTGGGTAAACTCGTGCTACCACCGTCCTGGATCGCTCCTCCGTGTTCACCCCCTTCCACAAACCGCCATATCCCTACCCCTATGGCAGATCTGTTGACGAAACCACGACAGTTGGCGCCCACCGTGGGGCGTAGCGCGTCTGGAGCGCGGATCCAGGCGGGATCTGCCTTTGCAGGCATCGGCGACACCGTCGCCATCGGGCGCGTCCTCTACGATTCCGGCTTCCCCATCGTCCCAGCGGATAACCTCTGGGTCCCAGCTAGAGAAGACCCTGCTCGATTCACCGTCATCCCGATCGGAGATATCCATATCTTCATTGGAGTGACAAACCCTACCCCCGCTACGGAAACCAATTTCCGGCGGATCGGTATGGCTGAGACCCCCAAACGGACCGCTTTCGAGCTGGATACGGAGGACTCATCTGATCTGGAAGTTTCTAAGATGCCCAGATCGGATCTGAAAAATAATCCCACCCAGCCCGCCCTAGAGGTAGAGGAAGTGGTGGAAGACCACAGTGAATCCGCCATGAGCAATCTGGCGTTAGAGACACCGCGGTACTGCCTTGTTGCGTTCGCAGGTATCACTTCGGGATCTACCTCCAATGGAGAAGATAGCCCAGGTGAATCCATCCTAGAGGCACTTAACGAAAGTGGTGAATCGGATGACTGGGATAGCAAAGGCTATGATTCTGACCATTACAATGCCGCCATGAGGAAACTCGAGGCGAAATTGGCGCAGCAGGCACTTGAAGAGCAACACGCAGCGGCCAAGCAGGTGTTTGTCACCAACAAAGGAGATGATGCTGGGCAGACAACCGGTGATCCGCCATCTCAGGCAGTCCACGACGGAGATGTCGGCAATGAGTAGGGTAACCCGCCACCAGCCGCCGATCCCGCCACGGAGCAACTTCCCGAGATTCATGGCGGGCCCAGGCCGTTACCCGCCATCCCCGAGGACCAGCACCAAGAAGACTTCACGACCCCGCTGGATAAGGTCGTCTACGGAACTCTGGCAGATCCAATCACCCCTGACTATGTCAGAGATGTGAACGATCTCGAGAAGAAGAGGCGAGCACTCCTCAAAGAAGCAAAGCGAGTCGAGAAGATGGGCCAGCAGGTTGATGACAACATTGCTAAAGCTCAGGACACGCTGAAGCGCGCAAGGAACATGGAAGAGAAGTATGCCACTCTCATTCAGAACCAGATCAACGAGGGAGGCGACCCGCAGCTGGTACGAAACCTTGAGTTCACCGTACCAACGGCGGAAACTCTGGCCAGGATGTACATCAAGAATCCGCCATACATGGACAAAAACCACGATGAAGTTAGGGCTACGCCCATCGAAAACATCGTGGCCGCAAAGGAGCTATTGGAGCATAACAAGAGTCCAGCAGCTCTGGAGACAGCGGTTAAACTGATGACCAAAGCATTAGTGCAGCAGGAAAAGGCTACGTCGTCACGACGGCTCAAATCTGATCCTGCGCTATGCAGGTCCAGTACTGCGTCTAAAGCTCAGGGAGCTGGCAATAACGGTGGTCGTCCTGACAACGAGTCTCATACCGGATCCTCGGAGATCCGAAGAAGAGAAGCTCGCAATCGGAGACACGCCATCCCAATATCCTCCGATGACGACAAACCGCATGGCAAAGGCCCACAGAGAAATCCATCGCCGCCCCGCAAGAATTACCCGGCTTACGGATACCAACAAACCACCGCTGCTCCTCGCCATAAGACCAACATGCCACCCCCAAAGCACAGGACGTTTGAAGTCCCTAAGGGAGGAATCGTCATAATCGACAATGATGGCAAACGAGGACAAAGCCGTGACGCTGGACGCAGAGACGATCCGCCACGACGGGAAAACAACAGGGATGGCGGATCCAAGAGAAGGGACCGATCTCGCCATGACGACGGCGCGCATCGTAACGGTGACAAGGATAAGCATCGCTCCACTCGCCGCCACGATGACAAAGGGCAAGGCTCCCGCCGCCATGACGATGACCCATCACGAAGAACGGATGGAAGTCGTAGCTGCAGAGAACAGTCGCAGGACGGCGAGAGTAAGCGCAGACGCGACCCTTCGCCATCCCCACCAGGGAGCCCCCATGGTGGCGGTGGTGGTGGCGGGCCAGCAAGGTCGCGCAACTCCCGCAAAGATCCGCCGAACCAGAAGCCCTACGATGCCCGTACCCATCTAAACGAGATTGCCAAGTCTCAAACTGCCTTCTTCCTCGGCCCAAAGTGCTTTGGACCCCGGATTCGTGACGAGCCCATCCCGTATGGGTTCAAAATCGAGAAAAATATCCGCCAGTACAATGGAGTCGATAGGCCTTTGACCTGGCTACAAGACTACTTCAACGCAGTACAATTCGCCGGGGGATCTCCCAACGTCGCTGTCCGCTATTTGCCCCTGATGCTATCCGGCACTGCGAGGCAGTGGATCAATGACCTGGCAGAAAACTCCATCCAAACCTGGTTCGATATGCAAACTGCGTTCACGGAAAATTTCGAGGGGACTTACAAGAGACCCCACAACATTGGTGACCTCCAACGGTGCCGACGAGCCGACGACGAGACCTCCCGAACCTTCCTCGCGCGATGGCTGGATATGAAGAACTCCTGTGAGGGGGTTACTGACGAATCCGCCATCCTCGCGTTTATTGACAGTTTGGAGAGAGGCCAACTGCTCCGCCATCGCCTGTTGCGGGAAAGGAACGAAGGGAAATTGACCCTAAATTCCATGATCACCATTGCAAGTAACTACGCGGCCGCCGACGACGACGCCCGCGAATCTCTGAAGGCTTCCGCCATCCAGAACACTGGAAAGCAGAATAGCAGCAATAAACGGAAGAATCCGCCAGAAGAGCCGCAGGCCCCGGAGATGGTGGCCACAACCTTCGCTGACAAGGGTCAAAACAGCCAGCACGACAGGGGACGCGGAGGTGGCGGTGGCCAGCCGCGGAGTTCTGCAACTCCCGCTTCGGCGCCATCCGCCCCCGTGTCTTACGACGAATACCGCGACATGCCATGTTTTGCCCATCGTGACGCCTCGGGAAAGTGCAATCACACCAACCGGAACTGCAAGTTTGTCAACGACCTCAAGGCGGATCAAGAAGCTGGCTTCAAACGCAGCCGGCGACAAAGGCCTCGTGGCAAAGGAAAAGCGGATAAAGACAAGGAGTCTAGGGATGGCAGTGATATGGATGAAGACCCCGCGCCCAAACCCGCCGAAAAGGCAGAGGGTGGTGCTGGCAAGGGTAACCCAATCAAGGACAAAAAAGGTGCCTTTCACACATTCCTTGGACCCCCCACGGCTAAGGCTCAGAGAGCTGCTATGCGCTCCCTTAATGCCACCGTGCCAAAAATCCGCCAGTACGTCCGATGGTCCGAAGTACCGGTGCACTGGAGCCGCGATGATCATCTAGAGCACATCCCAGATGGCTATTACGCCATGGTGGTATGCCCTGTAATCCATGGCTACGAGTTCTCCAAATGCTTAATGGATGGCGGGAGCAGCCTGAACATCATGTACGTGGAAACGCTGACAAAGCTCGGCCTCACCAAGACCCAACTCCGCCATAGCGCGGTCACCTTTTATGGGGTGGTTCCTGGTCGCCAGGCCAAGTCCCTCGGGTCCATCACGCTCAAGGTCGCCTTCGGTAGCGAGGATAACTACAGAGAAGAGCCCATAACCTTTGAGGTGGTCCCGTTCAAAAGCACTTACCACGTGATCTTCGGGCGCCCGGCCTTCCACAGTTTTCACGCAAGGCCATGCTACATCTACAATCAGCTGAAGATGCCAGGACCGGATGGCATAATCACCGTTTATGGCAGTTTCAGGAAGGCAAAGGAGTGCGAGGAAGGAGAAGCCGCCTTCGCGGAAGCAGTGTTCTTCGGCGAGGAGTTCAAAGAAATCCACGCCGCCACAGACCCCGCGGAGATGCCGGCATCCAAGCAGGAGGTTTCCGCCACCCCGCCCACCTTCAAGCCTACAGTCGATACAAAACAGGTGGAACTTGTCGCTGGCGATGCCGCCAAGACTACCGCCATTGGGACAAATCTGTCCCCCGCATAGGAAAGCGCGCTCGTCGAGTTCCTCCGTGAGAACCGGGACATCTTCGCATGGCAGCCATCTGACATGACGGGTGTACCCAGGGAACTCGCCGAGCACGCTCTGCAGATAATTCCTGGCTCAAAGCCAGTAAGACAAGCCATGAGACGCTTCGGAGATGAAAAACGCCGCGCCATAGCAAAGGAAATTTCCAAGCTGTTGAAAGCAGGCTTCATCAAAGAAGTGATACATACCAAGTGGGTGGCAAATCCGGTACTAGTTCCTAAGAAAAACACAAAAGTTCTGCGCATGTGTGTAGATTACACTGGCCTGAACAAAGCATGTCCAAAAGACCCTTTTCCCTTGCCTCGCATTGACCAAGTCATTGACTCGACGGCGGGATCGGAGCTACTGTGTTTCTTGGATGCCTACTCCGGATACCACCAGATCAAGATGAAAAAGTCCGATCAGCTCGCCACGTCGTTCGTAACACCTTATGGCACATATTGCTATGTCACAATGCCATTCGGTCTGAAAAACGCAGGAGCAACGTATCAGCGCACTATGCAAAAGTGCCTGGCGGATCAAATCGGACGAAACATCCACGCATACGTGGACGACATCGCAGTCATGTCCAAAAAGCAAGATGGCCTTATAGCGGATTTGCAAGAGACCTTTGACAATCTCAGGAAGTACAACATGATGCTTAACCCAACGAAGTGCGTCTTCGGGGTCCCAGCTGGACAACTCCTAGGATTCATCGTCTCCCACCGCGGAATTGAGGTTAACCCGGAGAAGATCAAGGCAATCCTCGACATCTCCCGGCCCATCGACCTAAAAGACGTGCAGCGACTCACAGGCTGCGTGGCAGCAGTGAGCAGATTCATCAGTCGTCTTGGCGAGAAGGCTTTGCCACTCTACAAGCTGATGAAGAAATCAGACGAATTCGTCTGGACTGACGAGGCAGACGCTGCACTTAAGGATCTGAAGAGAGTGTTATCCACTGCACCAGTCCTAGCGGCACCCGAAGACCAGGAACCCATGTTACTATACATGGCAGCAACTAATAGGGTGGTCAGCATCGTCATGGCGGTAGAACGTAAGGAAGAAGCGCAGGAGCATGGCGTACAGAGACCAGTCTACTATGTCAGCGAGGTCCTGACGGAATCCAAGCAGCGCTACCCTCACTACCAAAAATTGGCATACGGAGTTTTTCTAGCTTCTCGTAAGCTAAGGCATTACTTCTATGACCATAAGATCACAGTGGTGAGTAAAGCCCCACTGAAGGACATCATCAACAACAGCGACGCAACAGGACGAGTTGCGAAGTGGGGCATTGAATTGGCCTCTTTCGACATCGACTACAAGCCTCGCACCGCCATCAAATCTCAGGCTTTGGCGGAGTTTATGGCGGATTGGAAGGAAGCACAGGAAACTACGCCCGTCCCAGAACCAGAGCATTGGGTGATGCACTTTGATGGCTCAAAGTTGCTACACGGCTCGGGGGCTAGAGTGACGCTCAAATCTCCTAAGGGAGATGAGCTCAGCTACGTTCTCCAGATTCACTTCCCCACCACCAATAACATAGCGGAATATGAAGCGCTACTACACGGGCTACGTGTCGCAAAGGAAATCGGCGTACAACACATCATGTGTTGTGGAGACTCTGACCTTGTGGCTCAGCAGGTGGCTGGCACATATAAGGCTCGGAACGAAGTCATGGCGGCATACAGGGACGAAGTGGACGAGATGGCCAAAAGTTTCCTCGGCTACGACATAAAACATGTGCGGCGAGAAGATAACATGGCGGCCGACACCTTGTCCAAACTGGGATCCAGCCGTAAGGCAGTTCCGCCAGGAGTATTTCTCGAGCATCTGCGCATACCATCAGTTAAGATGGTGGATCCAGAAAATCCGGAGATAGCGAGCTCCCCTGTTATGGCGGTTTTGCCTAGCAATCCGCCATGGGCAGAGCCCTTCCTGGAGTATCTGACGAATAAGAAGCTTCCCGAAGACGAAGTCCAGAAAAGACAAATCGAGCGTAGAGTCAAAGCGTACACCATCATAGATGGCCAACTCTACAAACGAAGCACCTCGGGAGTTTTTATGAAGTGCATATCCCATGTGGATGGAATCGAAATACTAAGAGAGATCCATGAAGGCGAATGTGGGCATCACGCCGCCGCCAGATCCCTAGTAGCAAAAGCGTTCCGCCATGGGTTCTACTGGCCAACAGCCAAGGCAGATGCAGACCGCATTGTGGAGCTCTGCCATGGTTGCCAGATGTACTCCAAGCAGACCCATATGCCCGCCACAGCACTGCATACGATACCTATAACTTGGCCTTTTGCAGTCTGGGGGCTGGACATGGTAGGTCCGCTAAAAACAGCACCTTCGGGATTTACGCACCTTTTGGTAGCGGTAGACAAATTCACGAAGTGGGTGGAAGCTAAGCCCATCAGAAAACTTGATGGCAAAACCGCCCTAAAGTTTGTCAAGGACATTGTGGTCAGATTCGGCATCCCACACAGCATCATCACCGATAATGGCACAAACTTGTCTCAGGGAGAAGTTGAAGAATACTGCCATCACAATGGAATCCGCCTTGACCTAGCATCTGTGGCACATCCACAGTCTAATGGCCAAGTTGAGAGGACCAACGGACTAATCATGTCAGGGATTAAGCCACGCCTGGAAGCACCGCTACATAGAGCAGCTGGAGCCTGGGCAGAGGAGTTGCCATTTGTACTGTGGAGTCTACGGACCACGCCAAACAGATCAACCGGCCTTACCCCTTTCTTCTTAGTCTACGGAGCAGAGGCAATATTGCCAAGTGATGTTCAGTACGATTCTCCAAGAGTCGAGGCCTACAAGGAAGAAGATGCAGAAGCGTCCAGGCAACTATCTGTGGACCTGCTGGAAGAAGAGCGCGACCTAGCAGCCCAGAGATCCGCCATCTACCAGCAGAATCTCCGCCGCTATCACAGCAGGCGAGTTCGCCAACGCTCGTTCAAAGAGGGCGACCTGGTGCTACGCCTCAAGCAGCAGAAGTCCCACAAGCTATCCCCGCCTTGGGAAGGACCCTTCGTCATCAGCAAAGCTCTACTGAATGGATCCTACTACCTCGTTGATATTCGCGAGCTAGAAAAGCGACCAAGTAAGAAGCGCAAACGAAGAGACCCTGACGATATCTACGACGAGACAGATCGTCCATGGAATATCGCACAGCTACGTCCTTTCTACACTTAGCACTTTTTTAGCTATGTAATAGGCACCTCTATATGATCAATGAAATAAAGCATTTGGTTCACTCTTGATTTTTTCTGAGTCTTTTACCTCCTTTATTGTTCATTTAGATCGTATGGAACCTTTTTGCGCAATTGTGCTCTGCACTTGCGTCTCTTTTAAATCCGCCATAAGCGGTCCGCGTAGCTTTTTTATGTTTTGATCTTCATTCGATGTTCTCTGTGTGGATTCCAGAGTAGTGACTTTTTGACGATCCTAGCCGCCATCTGCTCAGGGTTCTGGACGGTTGCTATTAAGTATCGTCGCCCTAGCGGATTGTTCGTGCGAAGATTTCGCCATCTCACGAAAAGTCAAGCACAGAGAGCCGGATGGCGGATCGCATAATCCTACGCGTGAAAAATTTTAAGTGTTGTTTTTTGGGCATGGCAAAAACTGCAAGTTGCATAAAACTAGGCCTGGCAGTTTCTTCGCGCAAATTAAACCACTTCATAAAAAACAAACTGCAAAAGTTCACAAGCATTCTACTGATCCGCCACAAGCAGATCAGTCACAGTGCAGACACATCACACGCAGTTTAAGTTTAAATTACAGACCCACTCAGGGGCCGAATTGATGCAAAGTGTTTTTTCCTGCCATACTGCAGGGCACATCTCAAGAAGATGGCGGAACCTTGGAGGACACCTCATCCCTGCCATCACCACCTGCTGTAGCCGCGGAGGCGGATGCCGAAGCTTGGCTTGGCGACCCTGGCAGCTCGTATGCTTCATAGTATACGTTCAACTGAGTGCCAAGGGCACACAGCTGATCGTACCCAAGCACGCTCTGCCGGATGGCGGCCTCGTCCACCGGTGCGCCATCCTCGCCGCTCTCAGGGATGCCGGAGGTGAGCTGGTCCAAGTCCATCTCGGGGTAGTGGGCTTTCGCCAAAGTCAGCGCTGTTCTGGCACCACCCCGAGCAGAAGACAGCTTCCAATCCGCCACCAGCCCTGGCACCAGCAGCAGCTTCTGCGTGAGCGCGATGGCGGAAAGGTTGGAAGAACCCGCTATCTGCAGGCTCCCGCATGCTTGGCGACCAGCACTGAGAAGGCCATCAAGCTCCTTCCTCGCTGCGTCGATCGCCATGCGCAAGCCTTCGGCGGTGTCTACCTCGCTCTGCCCCAAGGAAGCTGCATGGCGGAAAAAAGATGCGTCACAAACTGCGTAGCAGAAATTGAACATTCTACGCTATAAGAAGAAACGGTACCTAGCAAGTTGTCTTGGAAGTGATGGAGGAGCTCGTTAAAGCCTTCACGCCGCTTCTCGAAGTCAGCGGCGGCTTTGCGGAGATCCGCTATCTCCTTGTCCTTCTTCTTGCCCTGGTTCTCCTGGTCCTTCAGCTGCCTCTCGAGGGTGGCGTTTTTGGCCAATGATTTTCGGAGCTGTTGATTCAGCCTGTCCATCGCAATGGCATGGCCCTGCTCCATCCCCTCGATTGTGGACTTAAGCTTGGCAGCATCTGCATGGCGGAATTTTGTCAGCTCGGCATTTGATTGAATAAGCATAAAGGAAACTTAAGGTAGATTACCGCTATTCTCAAGCTGCTGCCGCAAATCCGCCACAAGAGCGCCTTTCTCCACCAGCTCCTTCTCCTGCGAGCTGACGACCTGGACCAGGTCCTCCACCACCTTCTTGTAGTTCTGGCAAAATTTGAAGTGTTAGTCACTCTTAGAGCATCATGATGGATAGAATCCGCCATGACGCTCGGGGGCTACTCATGTTAATTTTTTAGTTACTCTTAGAGCATCACGATGGATGGAATCCGCCATGATGCTCGGGGGCTACTTATGCTGATTTTTTGTCTTCTAAGAGCTTTATGCCGGATAATTATCCGCCATAACGCTCGGGGGCTACTCAGTATGAAAATTTAAGTTCTCTATAGAGCACTGTGTGAACTACCAGTGCTCGAGGGCTAAGTTATTCAAAAACTTACAGAAGTCAACCTTAGAGCACCATAGCGGATTAAAATTGCGAATCCGCCATGGCGCTTGGGGGCTACTGGGAGTACATACCTTCTTCATAGTCGATGTTTTCTCAACAAAAGTGGCAATGCCGCTGGACAGCTGGTTGCTGGCATCTTCCTGGCTAGAAATGAGGTTGACGACCTCAAGTTGCTTTTGCTTCCAATATAGACTGCCCCCAGACGGAGTATCCGCCACTTGACCTTGAGAGCCAGAAGTCTTTTCACTTTGGACGACATCATTAGCCGCAGCTTCAGTCGTTGGGTTGATTTCTGGCATTGGGTCAAACTGACCACCAGCATCCTCCATATCAATATCGATACGAACAGAAGGAGTTGGTGCATCAGGGGTGAGCGGGATAGTCGCAGGGGAGGGCTTGGCTCGCTTGGAGGATGGCTCCTTGACAGTAGGCTTCTTTCTTCTAAGAGAAAAAAGGATTAGAAGTGAACAGCAGTAAAACAATGAAAAAGGGTGTCCAAAGATTACCTTGATTTGGGCAGATTGATGGTAGCGGTACTCTCGGATGGCGTTTCAAGCTCCGCCCTGCGTTGAGCTTCGAAACGACGGGAATCAGCAGGTTTCCCGCCACCACCACGAGTTTTCCCGCTACCGCCACGTTTCTTGGAAACAGCCTTCTCTTGGATCGTATGGGCCGTGTCCTCCACATTCCCCGCCATCCCCTCTTTGTTTCCGCTAGAGTGAACAACTTCCTCCTTTGCGGCAGATTTGAGGTTGTGACGGTGAAGAGGATGGGCGAAGTGAGCAGGGCCAAGCGATTTGAGCTGATAACAAGAAAAATGTTGTCCTATAAAATATAAAAGATATTATACAGTATTATGGCGGAAAGGGAACTTACCGAAGGGCAGGTGCCATTCTCGAACATAGCCATGCCGAACTTCAAAGGCTTCTTCCTGGGAGACTTCATCAGGGAACGGATGCGCTTCTCGACCACCTTTGGGTCTAGCTCTTGGTCTGAGCAACGCATGCCATCATTTGCACCAGTATACTCGTGCATCAGGCGATCGCGGTGTTGCAGCGGCTGAATCCGCCAGGATATCCAGCAGTTGATGGTGTCTATTCCCTTCAAGCCATCCACAGTTAGCTTGGCAATTCGCCGAGCCAGGAGCTTGACATAGGGAGTGGCGGTTTCGTCGTTGACAGCTGTCCAGGTGTCGCGGGACTCGGCAGCGACGTTTGTGAATGAAGGGAGGCCGCGGGTTTGAGATGGCGCAGGTTTGTCCGCCATATAAAACCAGGACCCTCTCCATCCTATGGCGGAGTCCAGTGGCGTGATGAAGGGGTATTCTTTCGACCTTCGCGGAAGAAAGCAAATTGTCCCGCAGGTTCGAAGAGATCCGTCATCTTCGTAATTGGGCCGCACAGAAAAGAAAAGCTGGAAGAGGTCCACCCTGGGGCGGATCCCAAGGTATCCCTCGCATAAAGCTGCGTAACCCGCCACACACACCAAGCTGTTTGGTGATATGTGGTGGAGCTGCAGTCCATAATACTTCAGAAGATTTGTGAAGAAAAGAGATGGAGGCATACTGAGACCCCTCTCCACGTGGAATTTGAGCATCACGATTTCGGAGGGGTTAGGAAGAGGCACTGGGGCCTTGAGGTCAGTCGCCATCCAGATTCAGCTTGAGGAGCCACGGTGCCCTCGCTTTCCATGGCCCTGACGTCAGAATCCTTGACATGGGATTTCTGCCAGTACCCATGGAGGTTCTGAGGGATCTGTTCTTCGTCCTCTGCTTCCTCCTCCTCAGCTTCGCCATCCGCAGTGGGATCATCTGGGTTAGCACCCGCCATCTCCTCTTCAGCTTCGGACAAATTGTCCTCTGGCTCCAAATCCGCCATCCCAGGATGATCTTCCAGGACTGACTGTTGCAGAGGAGAGTCTTCCTCTTCCGCATCGGAATAGTGGCGAGCTGGTGATCCAGAGTTCATGACATCGGGTGGAAGGAAGTCTTCTCCGGCGGAAAATGCTACCGGCGGCGAGGTCTTTCGCGGTGGCTCGCCGGAGATGGCGAAGCTCTCGTGGCGGCGCTGAAGAGAGAGAGGCGACGGGGACGAATGAAGGAGTGATCGGCCGGGGGTGAGAGGCCGGGGTATATATAGACCCCGGGCCTCGAGATTCGTGCCCGCCATCACCACCGCTCGTCCCGATCGCAGAAACCCTAATCTGGCGACACGTGTCCAAGGGTAAAAAAGTAACTCTGTGAATCTTACCCTAGAAGGAACTGTGTGCCGAAATTTACGGCGGATTTCAACGGTATGATCCATCGGATCCCGAAAATCTCGCTAAGATAACTACGTCGCTTGATCCGCTATTTACGGCGGATTGATAGATGGAAGAAGGAATCTCAAGATAACCGCCATCCCAGTGAAGAAGAGCTATGGCGGAAACGACCTATCAAGGACAAGCACGGCAGATGAAGATGGTGATCTTGAAGTTCCCTGGGGGCTACTGTTGGGGATATACCGAATAGGTATACCAACGACGTAGTCCTAAATCAGCAAGCCAGGGTGGCCCATCAGGGGTGGTATGGTGGATTCGCCATACCGGGCGGCCCAGTTGCTGAAGATGGCACGGCGGTGCCAGACGCAGGCGCTTATGGCGGATCCGGAGACAGGCCTATGGCGGGCTACTGACGGCGAGCTTATGGCGGATCCGCATGACGGCCCATGGCGGGTGACCTTGTAGCGCACGCATAGGACTTAGTCTAGGACTCCAAGTTGTATCCGCTCCGGTACCAACGTGTAGCCCACGCTAGGCGCCTTTATAAGCCCGGCGTGGAGCAGCCCTTGAGGCAAGAGACCAAGCTTACGGCCAATCGCATAGCGAAACAGCCAACCTCATCATTGTAACTGAGCACTTGTTGCCTTATAGTGAATTATAGCAGCACGTAGGGTCTCGCCACCGTTGCGGGATCTGAAGCTGGGTAAACTCGTGCTACCACCGTCCTGGATCGCTCCTCCGTGTTCACCCCCTTCCACAAACCGCCATATCCCTACCCCTATGGCAGATCTGTTGACGAAACCACGACAAGAAGCATTGCAGGATGATGTCGATGCACTATATGAAGCAAGAGATAAAGCATTAGAAAGGGCTACGCAGTATCAACAGAGTCTACGAAACTACCATAGTAGTCGAGTTCGTCCACGATCCTTCGTGGTGGGAGACCTAGTTTTGCGACTCAGGCAAGACAGCCACGGCAAGTTGGAGTCCCCTTGGGTGGGACCTTATATCGTCACTGAAGTAATACCTGGAGGAGCATATCGACTACAAGACAAGAAGACTGGGAAGGATGAGAGCAACCCATGGAATGCAGAGAAGCTACGGCGTTTTTACGCGTAGAATGCATATAATGGTATTAAATAAATTCGAGTTAACCTTCTGAACCTAGAGCATGAGGCCACAGGTCAGGTTCTTTGGGTTGAACTCGACAAAATTGTACAACTATTATTTCTTCGCCTTGGGGGCTTCAACCCTCGGGTCGTACGAAAGGAATTTCTATCGCGACTTGGAAGACTCTTTTAATTGAAAGGTTGTGCAGTCAACCCGATAAATATTCAAATACTATGGTTCACAAAGGAACCCGATATTCTTCGTTCACAAAGAACCCAATAGATGGAAAGCATACCTCAGAACAATAAACTTGTTTTCTTGGTACTAGCAAAAACGTCGACATAGAATACGATGATTCATTACAAGGGAATATGGCAACAAGGACATTATCAAACGATATTACATAAAAAGCAAAATCCTAATGGAAGTGGACTTCAGCTTCATATTTCTTCTGGCAGAGGGTGCCGTCGTAGATCTTCACGTCGAACTTCGACGTGCCGATGTGAAAATCGAAGGCCATGAAGAAGCCTTGGTGGATGTCATGGTCTTCTGCGAACTGCGACCAGCCACCCTTAAAGTATTGCTCGCCGTCGCCATCATACCACACCTCCACCTCGTATGGGACACCACTGCCAGACTGTTCGCGGAGAACCGCCTCTCGCAGTTCGTGCCCATCCATGAAGTTGGTGAAGCTCAGCGGCAGGCGTTGAATCTCGCGGCACTGTGCCATGGCGATGCAGAGGAAAGAAAAGATCTGGGGAGGTGCAGCAGGAGCAGCAGAAGTAGAAGGAGGAGGAGCGACTGGACCTGGAGCAGCGCCAGTCACCTTGGGCTTGTTCTTGCTACCAGGTGGGCGCCCGGGGCGACGTTTAGCCGGAGCGGCCGATGATGATCCTGCTGCGGCCAGAGTGTTGGTGTTCTTGTTTTTGCTTCCACGAGGGCGACCTCGGCCTCGGGGCACCACCGGAGAACCAGGGTTCAGACGGGAGCCATCTGCATCAGCCATGAGGACAAAGGAAGAAAGAAAAACCCTAGATGGAGGGAGAAGATGATGCGGCGGAGGAGGAATTGGATTAGGGTTTTTTACCCTTGATAGAGGATGCTTTATTTATAAGCATGTATTATCGGGCCCCCATGCTAAAACAAGGCTCGTCAACATATTTTACAATAGGAGTTAAATTCTGCACACAGCAGACGATAATGTCAAAGAACAAGAAAGAGAAGGTTGTGGTCGCATGATATGAAAACCTCGACTTGGACTCGGTGGCTTGCAAATAGTAGGCGGTTAACAGAAGACAGAAGACATGAACTTTGAGCCTATGCTTGACTACAAGTATCCAAACATAGCCTCGGGGGCTACTCCCATCGGGAGCGCTGAGCGCGCACCCGATAGAGGAAGAAGAAGGGTGAGTATACAAATCTCGACTATGTAGTCGACAATAGTGCAGAGAGATTACTCCCATCGGGAGCGAAGAAGATTACTTTAAATCTGAATTTCTTTGATTTCATCAGTCAAGAATTTGGCTGCGACATAAGATTCTCGAGTTATGTTATCGCAACGAAACTTGAATGCCGTGATTTATCACGAAGGTAAGACCCCAGGATCCGTCCTATGTGGCCCGGTATACGCACATGGATGCGCTCTGCTGGCATGTATCCGTGTCTACGATGCGAAGAAAATCCTGGTGGACGCACTGGGTACCTTGAGAACCACTGGGATCCATTCTTTGTAAGTCCTAAATGCGGCAAAAGAGTGGATTTGACCGGTATCCCGAATTCAAGTCCAAGGGGATTGAATTTGAAGTAGGTGAGAAGTATCTGTTCCGGCAGTTAACTGACCTCTTGATCCATCAGAGTTGTCAGGCTTGTTCATCAAGACCCCTTGCGAACAAATTATCATAAAACTTAAGTCAAAGAGACCAAGTCGAAGATTTGAAGATGAGAAGAAGTCGAAGAATTGATCAAGTCGAAGATTTAAAGATTAGAGATTCAACCCGAATCTACAATTCTGGTAGAATCTCAGGGGCTACTGACAAGGGTATAGCTAATAGAGCCCGTTAGTTGAGTACCCCTAAGGCCCGTATAGCTAGGCCCAATTGTAATAATAGTTGAATACGAGTCTTTACCGTATATCGATATTGTAATCTGTATCAGACCCTACCCGATCCTCGAGACCTGGCCATCTATATATAGGGGCCAGGAGGGGACGGTGTAGGCCAGATTGAAAAGCAAGCCAGGTTGAACACCCAAGTTTACTTTCGACACACACCTATTTCGACTAACTTTACCTTCGAGTTCATACGACGCCCTATCTCCCCGATCCTAAGTCCTTCATCTAGGACATTTGTCGAGTTAACCCCTCGTCACTGTGTGTTCCTCTCCTCGAGCAATTTGTTTTGTCGAGCTATACTTCTACTTGCATTAATCTCCTTCTTTTGCTCAGCCGTCAGTGTTTACTTCGTCGAGCTGCTCTTCTGCGTGCATTTATCTCCTCTCTCTGCTCGGTCGTCAAGCTATTTCGTTGAGCTCTATCTCGTTCACGCCTTGCTCGATTTCTATCTTCTGAATTGTTTGCAATTGGTCGCCTTTGGTCTGCCATCACAGTATCAGAACTTCCCGTGACATCATTCACTTGTTTACTACCTGTATTGTGTACCACATTTTTCAGAGATGAATAGAATTGATACCAGGTGGCAACATTATACTGTGCTACTGAAAATAGTAAGTACAATTTGAACCTTCGCCACGTAGTATCGCGGTGCTAGTAAGGTTGCTTTGAAATGGAGTTGTGTATGGAGTATGGAATTCAATATTCTCCTCTTCTTCATCGGACGATGAAATAACTGGAGTGTTCGAAGGCTCATCTATGGAAAAGCCAGTAAGAGGACGTGGCACATAACTGCTGCGTGATCGCTTGGAAGCCCCATGCTCATTCACGACTGATTGATAATAATTCAAAAAAACATGGCCGGCATTATTTTTTCTATTAGCATGTAACATGTGATGGGGGTAACATTTATACTAAATATATGAAAGGGTTAGCATAATCTAACCTTCTTTTCCTTTCCGCGATGGTTGGTTCAGTTGCGACATATTTGCAACACTCTTTTGTAATCTATACTCCTCGCAACACCTTTTATAATCCACAATGAAAGATATGCTGGTTTGAACGCAGCGGTTTCACTTCCCTGTTGGCTTCCTTACTCTTCCTCTCTTCACTTCAGATCCCAATAACCTTTGGTCCCTTTTGTCCTGTTGCTTGAAAGTAACAGTCTTAGATAAATAAAGTTTCTGGTACTCTCAATGTTACATATAACTGTAAGCAAGAGAAAAGTAAAAAGTACTATTAAGAACAATATGATTGTAACTACCACGCAAGCTACTATTACTATAGCAGATCAGGGACATTTATTTGTGGACAAGGAATGAAATTCGAAGTGTTAAAAAGAAAAAATAGAAAGTTAAAGAAAAAAGTATTACTCCGGGCACTTGTGGAGACAAGACAACAGATGGAAGAGATTAAATTCTTGGAATGCTTGAGAGATAGTTATCATTTGTTATCTAATTGCAGTATGCGGTTAAACCGCTCTACTTCAGCACATCCCCAAAAGGAAGTGTAGGCAGGGAGAATATGCAATAGCAAGAATTCCATGCGATAATGATCAGAAAATAGGAACCACATGACTATATGGGAAAGACGATGAACATGTGCTGACCTGCAGCTCTATGTCAGTGGTAAGCTTGGCCTCTTCAGTTTGGTAGTGCGGATCCAGAAATTCCGTCCAGGTTCACTTAACTTCTTCTAGGCCCCGTGCCAAATAATGCAAAGCGCGGTCTAGTATGTGCAAAAGTAAATGGCATGTTTACTCGTGAGCTTGACAAAACGAGAACACATTCATAACATCAAATAAAATACACCATCATTCAGATTGGTTGGAAGTGCAAAATAGAAGTTGCTTATAATTAGCTGCAGGTATAACTTCAGAAAATGCACAGGACAAACAAGCAACAATGGAAGAAGCTTAGCTGGGACATGAGGAACTGCTCTTGACACATTTGATTTTACTCACATGCTAGCAGCACCAAGATTTTTTGGGTGGCATATTAAAAGACCGTTGGAACAATTAGCTTTTCCAGATAACAACCGAGTAACCAATGCTACTTTAGATCAGTGCCACAATCAATAACATATTAAGGAGAAAATATATGACTGCTAGCAGCAGCATACTTTTATGGGTGGCATATTAAAAGACTGTTGGAGCAAGTAACCTTTCCAGTTAGCAACCCAGTAAGTGATGCTACTTCAGATCAGTGCCCCAATCAATAACATGTTTAGGAAAAATATCCTAAGAACCAGCCTAATATGAAATTAAATACTTACATTCATACATGAAGTTGCAATATACACGTCACTGCATCCTAACGCTTATTTCAGGATCTAAGATTTTTTTATAGACTCTCAACTGTATGCTCATGGGTGATATTGTTCTATATAAAACGTAGATGCTGGAATAAGAGCAATGCCACATCCGCAAGTTCAATTTTTGTGTTGTTTGACCACTGGTAGTTAAGCTTATGCCCAATCATCATTTATTAGTATTTCCCAAAACCTTATGATAATGCCTTCCAAAATGGCTGCACAAGTCCAAAATATAGAGAAAGAACTGATACTCAAATTTCGTTCCTTCATGCAAGCAATCTCTCTTAATGCCATCACATCGAACGAAAATCTGAAACTACGATCCCTTAAACTTCAATACCAACCTTATTTGGAGAAGCTTGGGAACAAGCTTGGTGGATGGAAGATGCCGCAATCAATGGGAGGGAGATTAACCTTGGTCACCTCGGTCCTCGCGGCGATGGCAATCTTCCAGCTGATTGCTCTAGACCAGCCTGTTTGGTTTACAAAAAAAAGTCAATAAGTTGATTTGCAGTTTCTTGTGGGCTTGCAAGGATGAGGGAAAAACAAGCGACAATGGAAGAAGCTTAACAGGGACACGAGACAAATAAATTAGCACTGAAAAGAAACTTGAAGTATTTGCTGTTTACATAATATTTTGCTTCCTAATCGGGGAACTGGCTCTTGATACATTTGATTTATCTCGGATGCTAGCAGCAGCATACTTTTTTGGGTGGCATATTACAAGACCGTTGGAATAATCATCCCAACAAGAATGGCCACCAGATTCTGGGTGCAGACAACAGCAAGCCTTACAAAGTGTGTTCCTGACAACAAAGAGCGGAAATTAATCACAATCTGGATCTGCTCTTATATCTCAATAAAGCTCTTCCTAAACCTCTAAACTAACGAGCAAGCAACCATTGATTTAGTAGACAACAACAAAGTAGTTTTGAACATCCAGGAGTTCTGAACATCCAGGAGTTCTGAACATCTAGGAGTTCTGAACATCCAGGAGTTCTGAACATCCAGGAGTTCTGAACTGTCGAGTCATAATGAATACAGAAAGCAGTTCTGAACAGCTAGTCTGATCTGAACTTGAGACATTTTCTATTACTACCTACTGACCCAGCTCAAAGAAACGGAATGGAGACTGTGCTGTGTACCTTGCCAGCGCCTCCACAACGCTAAGATGCCCCCTCCAGAAAGGTAGAAACACCGTCTCCACCTGCAAAAGATCGATGAATCAAACCCAAATATCGTAGCGTGGATATCACAGCGTCCAGTGGAGCAGACTAAACCTTCCGCGGCGGAAACGTCGACGTCGACAGCTTCTGCGGGTTGAGAGATGCGGCGGTGCCTGGTGCCGGCAACGTCGATGTCGATAGCTTCTGTTGTATGAGAGGCGCAGCGGTGCCCGCTGCCGGCAATGTCGACAGCTTCTGCGGTCTGAGAGGCGCAGCGGTGCCCGGTGCCAGCAACGTCGACGTGGACAGCTTCTGCGGTCTGAGAGCCGCGGCGGCAGCTGGTCCCGTTGCCTGATTCGAAAGGGCGACGTGAGGCGAGAGGAGAGGATATTTGAGGAGTGGAGGCATTTTGCATCGGGCGAGGTAGAAACCAGCATGATGGGCAGCCCCCACGTCGTGAGCTGATCGGCGGTTGTGCATACACGCAGCTGACCGGCGGTTGTGCATACACGCAGCTGACCGGCGGTTCCATTTTGGAAGCTGTAGCGGTTGCCATGGGAGAGGAGACGGCGCTGCGGCAAAGAGGATGCCGGGGAAGAGGAAGGCGGCTAATCCGAGCGCCGGAGCTGCAGGTGGCAGGCGTCGGAGGAGGCGGCGCGCGGCAGGGGTGGGAGGAGGCGGCGCGGGGCAGGGGTGGGAGGAGACGGCGCGCGGCAGGAGTCTACCCAGGGAGAAGGGGATCCAGTCGGGGCCTCGAGGGGGGACGACCATCGCCCCACTTGCCGATTTTTTTTGGGTACGGTGCGGTTCACATTGGTTTTTTTTAGCGAGAAGAATCGTCACGCGCGGTTTTCTTGAGTGCGGTGCGGCGGTAAGACGTACCAACAATCACCACCTGTAGACAATTAATATAGTAGAGATTTGCTTTGTGTTTTGTTACACTTCATGGCATTTTTATGCATTTTTCAGAACTAACCCACTAATGAGATGCCACAGTGCCAGTTCCCTGTTTTTGCTGTTTTTGTGTTTCAGAAAAGCTACACAGGCAATATTCTCGTAATTGGACAACACAAATGCCAAAATTCCTATTTTTCCCGAAGCGTCACGGAGTCCAAAGCAGAGACGGAGGGGTGCCAGGAGGCGGCCGCACCATGGCATGGCGCGGGCCACCCCCTGGCCGCGCCGGGCAATGGTGTGGGCCCCTGGCCCATACTCTGATGCCGACCTTCCGCCTATATATTCCCCCTCGATGGGAAAACCTAAAGTTCCTGATCAATTTCTACGAAATATACTGCAAGCCACCACCGTTGTCGACGTGAGATCGGGAGGGTCCAGAAGCTCTTCCCGGCACCCTGCCGGAGAGGGGAGTCACCGCCGGAAGCCTTCTTCATCACCATGCCTGCCTCCGGAGTGATGCGTGAGTAGTCTACCTTGGACTACGGGTCCATAGCAGTAGCTAGATGGTTGTCATCTCCTCCATGTGCTTCATGTTTAGATCTTGTGAGCTGCCTATCATGATCAAGATCATCGTTGTGTAATTCTACATGTTGTGTTTGTTGGGATCCAATGAATATTGATACTATGTCAAGTTGATTGGCTGAATTATTATCTTTATGCTACCTCTATGTTATTTATGATCCTGCATGCTCTCCATTGCTAGTAGATATCTTGGCCGAGTAGATGCTAGTGACTCCAAGAGGGAGTATTTATGCTCGATAGTTGATATGGGCACGAAGGAGGAGGTGAAGCCCAATTTTAGGACTCCACCAAGATGAGGGAAGCTCGTTGCAGATTGGCACGCCAGGACGACCTACGATATGAGATAATTAAGTCTAAGGCTGTGTCATTAGTTTGCATATCTGTTCATGTTATTTCATGTGTCAGGTCATGTTATGGGCCACTTAGTTTTATTTGTGTTTTGGGTTTGGGCCTGTCCAAGCCCAACAGTTTTCTGGCCATCTATACAAGGAGGCCAGCAGTCTAGGGTTTAGGGAGTTCAGTTGTTTAGTCAAAAACCATCGTGTGCTCCACCGTGTATCATCCCTCCGGGGAAACGGCACTGCCGTGTTATATCTAATAAAGATTGCTGCGAGGGTTCTTGTGTTCATCAAGAATTATCAGGCTCAGGTTTGAGGCGTGGTGTTCATCATCACGTTGCTGGCTGGATTCGTTCCTCTTCTTCAGGTGACGTTCTTCGCGTTGTTGGAAGATTATTTATCCGGGTTGACTCGCTGTGAAAGATCGGGACAAAACTCATAGGATCACCGGCGTGATCCTTATCATGTGGTATCAGATTACTGGGTTTATCATGGCGAGTGTTTTCTGTTGATTGCTGATCTGCGGATTGTTCTTCACCGAAACGTTTTCAGATCAGATTGGTTTTTGTCTCTGAGGGGTGATCGCAGATTGGTTTGTGGTCTTGTACTGATTGATCTATCAGTTTGGTTCTTCATCGAAACATCTTTCTGCGAATTTTTTTTGCTTCAGATCGAGCCAGCTGAAGATCCGATCGAGCCAGCTGAAGATCCGATCGATCCGGGAAGTGGATCGCAGGCAGTTGCCAGATCCGATCGGGAATAGCAGAAAAAAAAAGGGATCTCGCTCCGCGCCATCGCGCCAGACGGGAGAGGCGGTCTGGGGTCGAGCGAGCTCGCCTACGCCCCGTGCTTGGCGCTCCCGCACTCGCCACGGTGGGCCGGCCCATCGGGACTCGCTCGCGTGACTGGATTCCAGCGTTTCCTCGATCGGATCGCTAGTACTCAAAAAAAAAAAATCTGATACGGAGTCGATCTCCACGCGCCTGGGCACGGAGGGTTGCCCCGTCGCTGCCCGTGCCGGTTCTCGCTCGTGAGGCAGCGCCTCATCGCCTGGCCGCGCGCTTGCTCCCTAGTGGGCCGGCCCAGGAGACTAGCGAACAGAGACGGAGACGGCCTTCCGCTTGGATCTCTCGCGTGCTCGCGCATGACCCCAGACGATCTCTGTGGTCTGGCGCCCCCGGAAGCTCTTCATTTTGTCAGTTTCGTTTGCTGGTTTTGACTGCAATTTCACAGGTAAAATTGTTTTGTTGAGAAATCAGTGAAGACTAAGACAAAATAATAACAACATGGATTCTTTTCCGGATGATTATTACGGCTATAAGTGTTGCCGTGGCAAGAAATCTAGCGATATTTTCAATGATTATCTGGGCCTACTGGATGGTGTTTTAGCATATGATGCATATGAGATCAATTGGCAACTGACCTATGATGCAACAACTGAAGAGTATGAGTCATGGGAACGTCATATGCTACAGGGTTTCTACAGGTGTGCTACCTATGATCAAAACTTGACTGATTCTCCCCGTTTGGCTCTTGCAGACCGACGCGTGGATGCCAGGCTATACAGTTGGTGGCATAAAGCGTTGAGCGAGAAGAGCATTACCTCTGCAACTTGGGCAAATTTCAGAAAATTTCTGCGAGAGTGCTTTATCCCTTCTAGCACCGTGGTTCCTTCTCGAAAGCCCATGGTAACCGTAGAAGTGATTCAGCAGCCACCCCAAGTTGTGCATCGGATAGAGGATGTTGGCAAGAGCATAGCTCCTATACCAAAGGTCGCGACAGCTGTGACTACTCATGAGAAGTTGACAGTTGTTCCATTGCCGACAGTTAGCAAGGAGGTAGCCACGAATTCTGAATTGTCAGCGGTTGATGTTGTCAAGGCTGATATTGTCACGGATGTCGTGGAGGAGGTTGTACCATTGAGTGGGCTCAATATGCAACTCAAGCGGGTACATGATGCGGCTTGCATAGCAGTTGATAAGGGTCAGCGTTGGAGTTTATTTCAAACACAGTGCATGATCAAGGGCAAAGCCTGCAAGCTCATGATTGACAGTGGTAGTTACTGTAATGGCATTAGCAAGGCGGTTGTGGAGGCTTTGGGTTTATCCACTTGGCGTATTCCAGAACCAAGGCATGTTGAGTGGGTTAATAGCTGCGGTATGCTGAAAATTACTCACAAGGTGCGTGTGCCATTTACAGTTGATGACTATGTTGATGAGGTGGAATGTGATGTGTTGCCATTGGAGGTGTGTGGGCTGTTACTTGAACGTCCATGGCAGTATGATCACAATGCTATGCATGCTGGGAGAGCAAATACATATTCTTTTGTGCATGATGGCAAACAGCGGACTTTGAAGCCTATGAGAGATGATCAAATCAAGTCCGATGTCGTGTTGGTGGTTCGCAAGGAGAAGTTGCATAAAGCTAAGCCACAACCAGGGCTAGTTAAGGTGCAGCTTGAGGAGCATGATGCGAAGAGCGTCAGTGGTGATATTGTTTTAGCCAAGCCTGTAGATGACAAGCCAGTTGTTCTTGTTAGTGACAAGCCGGTTGAAGTCAAGCCTCTTATTGATGAAGGGAAAGATATGTCAGCATGTGTTCCATGTGTTCCACTTCCAGTTCGTGTTGACATGGGTGTTCAGACCGATGACGGTGGTGCTGATCGTGTTCCGGTGCATATGGTGCCGCGGGTAGTCAGCCACAGTTTTGCGAGAACACATCGGAGACGTTTTGTTGGAGCAGCAGTGCGTGTGCATACAGGCAAGGATGGACGTGTTCGTCAGTTGTGTGGCCCAGGCATTACTACTTTGCAGGGTCGTGCTAAGCAAGTTCATGTTCAGCAATGCAAGGTTCCAGCAAGGATTGAGAAGAAGAAGGTGGAGGCGCCTAAGCACAAGTTTATTTGGCGAAGAAAAGAGGTGCAACCACCTAGGGCTGTATCAAGTCGAGCAGGCCAAGAGGGAGGATGTGGTGAGGAAGGCAAGCAAGACTTGAAGATGGCAAATATGCGTGATGCTATTGTTGATATTCTGCCACCCTTTCGAGCAGACCCTCACGCGTTGGGGATAACGCTTCTTGAAGGGGGGGAGGATGATATGGGCACGAAGGAGGAGGTGAAGCCCAATTTCAGGACTCCACCAAGATGAGGGAAGCTCGTTGCAGATTGGCACGCCAGGACGACCTACGATATGAGATAATTAAGTCTAAGGCTGTGTCATTAGTTTGTATATTTGTTCATGTTATTTCGTGTGTCAGGTCATGTTATGGGCCACTTAGTTTTATTTGTGTTTTGGGTTTGGGCCTGTCCAAGCCCAACAGTTTTCTGGCCATCTATATAAGGAGGCCAGCAGTCTAGGGTTTAGGGAGTTCAGTTGTTTAGTCAAAAACCATCGTGTGCTCCACCGTGTATCATCCCTCCGGGGAAACGGCGCTGCCGTGTTATATCTAATAAAGATTGCTGCGAGGGTTCTTGTGTTCATCAAGAATTATCAGGCTCAGGTTTGAGGCGTGGTGTTCATCATCACGTTGCTGGCTGGATTCGTTCCTCTTCTTCAGGTGACGTTCTTCGCGTTGTTGGAAGATTATTTATCCGGGTTGACTCGCTGTGAAAGATCGGGACAAAACTCATAGGATCACCGGCGTGATCCTTATCAATAGTGGGTTCATGCCTCTAGTAATCTGGGGAAGTGACAGAAACCTCTAAGCTTGTAGATGTGTTGTTGCCACTAGGGAGAAAACAACAATCTTGTGTTCAAGGACATTTGCAATGTTTACATTACGCACTTTGCTTAAGGCAATAATCTGTTGCTTGCAATTTAATACCCAATGGTTGCTCAGACGACATCCGGAGGGTGGATTATTAGTCATATATGCAGTTGAATTACAGTCTATGTATTATGTCGTAATGCCCATAGTGAATCTCATAGTGATCCTCATGACATTTGTATGCTAGCTTTATTCTATCAATTGCCCAATTGTAATTTCTTTACCCAGCATGTTATTTACTTTATGGAGAGACACCACTAGTGAACTGTGGACCCTGGTCCATTCTTTTACATTAATATTACCGTTTACCATTTACTTGTTTTATTTACATTCTTGCAAACTACTATCTTTTACCACTCGATATGCTTAATCCTTTGTTTATAGCAAACCGATGAGATTGACAACCTCATCGTAAGTTGGGACAAAGTACTTGGTTGTGTTGTGTGCAGGTTCCACATTGCTGCTGGTGTAAAGCTACGCCCTGGACAAGTCATCTGGCGTCATTGTCCGGAGCTGTCGCAAAGCTAGCGGGCATCAACCTTCGGAAGTTTGGTTCTTTCTCCTACTGGTTCGATAAACCTTGGTTTCACAACTGAGGGAAGACTTGCTGCTGTGCTCATCATAACCTTCTCTTGGGGTTTCCAACTAGGCGGTTACACATATAAAACTCCTACATCAACACCGCACCACCAATAAGTTTTCTGGCACCGTTGCCGGGGAGCGAAGAAGAAGATGAAGAAGAAGAAGCTCCCACATCAACTACGCGCCAGCAAAACATCAAGATGCTCTAATCATCTTAGTACTAGATGGGCCAGCGCGCTTCGCCGTGCCTGTCTACAACTAGTTAGAAATAGTATGGTCAAGGTGGCGGATTAAGCATCTATAGTGCATTCAAGCACTGTGTCACTTTTTTAAGCAATTTTTTGGTGTATTTGGATGTATCACTATCAGCCAAAGCACATTTACACTCAACACAAATGTAATATATGCTCTCTGCCAGACCAATTGTACAGAGGGTTGATTTATGGTTGCAAATTGTAGAAAGCTTTAGTTTAATATACTTCATCAACAAAATAGTATCTAAAAAACATCCGTTGAATAACGGTTCTCTGAATACATATGCACAACTAACATTTTGTCTTATATTCTCAGAACAAATATGGACAACAAATATTTTGTCTTATACAGTTAAGCCAGAAGTACTATATATAATGATCAATTCATAAGTAACAAAGCTCACAAATTTTAACAGAATAAATATTTTAACATAGTGGCACACAACTCACAACTAATCAGTCACCTACACAAATAGATATATGTCAGGCAATCAGAATAAAAAGTAATACAATGAAAATACAAGGAATGCAAACAAAGAAATAAAATGAAAATACAAACATGTCTTTTGCTTTATTGACTTATATAGGAGGTCAATCTAGAACTAAAAAAAACATTAATAGGTCATCAAAAGCATGCAGACAGGACCAGACACCTGAACAAATATATGTATGTCAAGCAATCAAAATGAAAGATAATAAAAGAAAATACACAGAATGCAAAGAAATAAAAGAGAATTATAGAGACATCTGTTTTGCTTTTTTGACTTAGGAGGCCAACCTAGCACCGGAAAAGGCATGAATAGGTCATCAAAAGCATGCTGATCTGGCTAGACAGCAGAATGTCGCATCAATTCAGATGACCTTATTACATCAGCTATTGAAAAAATCAATAGATCATCAAAAGAAGAAACAATATTTGTAAAATTGTACTCTATTGTTTCACTTATTCCAGATGGTCCCCCCTAAGTCTTCTAATTTCTCAAAATCTTATTATTTGTAAGAAATGTGATCAAAGCAAAAAATGCACATTGTCTCTAATGCAAGCCCCAAACAGAAATAGCATTATGTGTCCAATTTAGAGATACTAAGATATGTCAAGCAAACACCAGTACAACACTACACCACAACTACCTACAATGTAATGAAGGAGCCAAAATTCTGATATAAGGTGATAGATGTACAGTAGAGAGATGACATGAAGTGGTATATGCAATGCCTTGCCTACTTTGATAGTGAAGTTTATAGACATACCATTGTTTAGTTGCCATCCATTAATTGTTAAATACTCTCTATCCTCTTAAATCTTCACTTTAGCACACAATACTGAATAATAGTTCTCAAACTTCTAGCATCAATATTAATAAACTGACACTGTCAAAAAGTGGAACATTAAGTAAAATTATCTTCAAATGTAGGTACCGACCAACTGTATTATCAAATGCACACTCAAGGTAAGCTAAGACAAAGTAACCATTCCAATTGATGAACTACTATAACATATTATGCATGCATGTGTGTGTGTGCCATATTTGTCTCAAACAAACAGGGAATCTGAAGATACCGTTGCATCCATTTCAGTAATCATGTACTCCCTCTGTACCTAAAAGGATGTCTGATATTTGTCCAAATTCTGACAAAAGTTCAATTCACACTTATCTAGTCATTTGCACCTCTAGTGTGGTGATACAAAAATAGAAAAGAAAACCACCAAAGGAGAAGTACTTAAGTAATAGAGCAATTCCAATAGACAACTTAATTTCCTTGTGTCCTAGAACATGCGACGGATATTTAGGCCAATTAGAAAATATTCAGGCACAACTTGGTATTCAGCTTAGAAGTAAAAAATGAGCTATGAAGTACCTCATTTATATGCATGTACCCTTGCGGCTAACTGCACCCCTTTTCAACATAGAACGTCGGTAGTCCATAACACAAAGGCATGGGAGCATTGATAGGAATCTCTAAAGGTCCGAACTCAGAGTACAAACAATTCAACTCATACCATACATATTCTCAAATAATGAGAAACTAAGAACAAGTTCGGAATGATAAAAACTGTTGCTAAACAAAGAAAAGTGCATTTCTCCATACATACTAATTGTATGCATCTTAATCCTTGATATATGACACATTAATCAGCGGTGCAATAAAATAGACATAGAAGATATGGCAAGTTGCTAAAACTATTCTACATCAAGTAAGAAATTAGTATGTAATCAAGTCTGAAAATTTATGCATACAAAACTTTAAAATAGAGGTTATGAACTTGCTGCACACATCCTAGTACACTTGATATAAATTATTCTAATAGCAATAATCGCCTGTGTACTATTATTAATCAAGTGACGTAAATGGACCAAATCTATTATGTTACACATGTTAGTAAGGGCCCCATGCTAGCCTGCATCCCAAGTTGGATAGAACCAAATTCAATAGAAATCACTAAAGCCATACAACCCAAAGAACAGCTCACTCTGCAAGCAGTACCCTCCCAAAGGTCGACCAACCAATGTGCGCACAACAGTCGTCTACTGTTAGACGGTAGAGTTCTTACATCAATCAAACTATGTGATAGAAAAACACAAAAAAAAGATGCACCCAAGAACAGAAAAGGGTCATCATCATTCATAAACATTTCCATCTCGGCATGACTTAAGCCATAAAGGAATTGAGGAAGATAAGACATGTATTTGGCATGTTTGACATTTATACTCAACTTGCAAAATTCTACTGCTTCTCCTCTAACGTTTTCATTAGAAAGAACGTCTACTGCTTCTAAACAACCACCAGATGGTAAAATTGCTCCTAGGCATTTCCCTACTGCCACTATATAATAGAAAATAGAGCTAACGTATTGTGCATTAGTGAACTACTGAACCTTCTCACGAACTTACTATTATAGATCATTCATGGCTCATCAGTTTCAATATCCTCACTTCCTAGGGTTAAGTCAATTCTATACCAAAACGCCTGAACTTGGAAAGAGATGCATGGAAATGTCATTATATACATTCTAGAATTGCTCTAAATATCTTCATGTAATTCATAGCAGCTAGAGTAGCATCTCATCTTCATCTCCCTGTTAAAGCACACGGCTTGTTTCATTATATAATTAACGAATCTTGGACTACGGATGAGAATTCCAAAGGAGGTGGTGGCCAGAAGTGTGACTGGGCTGAAACATGGTCACTGAACTTCTCTGTACCTTGTCAAGAAGGTACATTTCCTGGCTGGAAAGCCGAGAAGCTATCCCTTCTGCTAAAATCATGTGTATAGCAAGATAATAACCATTAAGAAAAAACTATAGCTTCCTTAATAAGCAAAAAAGGATAAACAAAGTATTAAAGTTTCACGAAATGACCTTGTTGATAGGTTGAGATGGTGCCCCATTGCCATTCTGGCTGCTGCCGAAGACTGGCTTCGCCCCATATCCTAATTAATAGACCAAAACATAAGTGATTGTTAATTAGTGAACGCCAAATCTGCACAGCTGTAGTCTCGCATAACTGCTTCCATGATTTAGACATGCACTTTAATTCAACAAAAAATGCAACATTATGAAAAGGTACATATTGATAGCATAAGTTAACCAACAGTCCTCCTAGGCAATTTCTAAAAACATGTTGCTTCAATGTCGGGATGATTGTCAAAGTTGAGAAAGTTACATAGGCATTCGTAGTGGTGCTGTCAGGTGCTTCATCTTTGTCCCCGCCAGGAGGGCCAGCTTCACGGTTTCGTCCTTCTTTGAGAGTTTTTCTTATCTCAGCAGCTTTCTAGATGGCATATTTCTGCTTCTGCTCAGGCTATTAAAGGCCAATTAAAGAGTAAATACATATGTAGAATTTGACATAGGCCAAGAACATTAAAATATTACATAGTAAAGGTGTAGAGATTATCATATCAGGCTTATATGAAACATCAATGTAGACATGAGCATGTTGGACTTACATCAGCTGAAGCTCGTCAAACTGACTGAGAATCACAAAGATGCTGGTTGCATAGAAGGTTTTTGCAGTCGCATCGGGCCCTAGGGTCAACCTATCGACCCATGGGTCATCGGGCCCCCAGGGTCAAAGATTTCTTATCATTTCCTTGCAAAAAATAAATTGATTTCTTATCCTAGAGACTACAGAAACTTTTTCAGGAGGACTGTAAATCTGATAGAGGAACTTACTAATTTACACTACAGGAGATTAAGGGTATTATAACAAAATATCAATGCAGATTTGGTGCCACGGGGGGTAGCTATGCACCCATCACGCCGTTCCATAGCTGTTAACCCGTCCACTAGTCCACCACCTACCCCGCTCTTCCCTGTTCATTTCCTTGGGCGTGTGTACTGGTCAGGATCGGTGTCTGACACGCAAGGCCGCAAGGGGCTGGGTCTAGCTCCTATAGCCCACCTCGCCTCCGGCAGTTTGACTGTGAAATCCAGCCACTCGTTCTCCCCGGCCGATTCCCCCATAGACAGCCCATCCCACGCCTCGGAATTGCACGGTGACCTGCCCTTCTGATTCATGACGGCGAGCTTCCTTCCTGGAGCAGCCGGGGGAGCCACCCCACAACAAATAAAGATCAGAGTAGAAAGCAAAGTGCAGAACAGAAAAAAAAAGCAAGAAAGGATGGGGAATGAATCACGACAAGAGTAGCAGGAAAGAGAAAAAATAGGACAACCTGGATCGGAATCTGGATCAGAAATACACCAAATTAAAATGGAGCTGATCCCGTAAAACGATGAAGCAAATCCAGATCATAAAAAAGAAAAGAGAGACGAAACAAATCCAGATCGAGAATAAAGGACAGGAGAGAAATGTTTTTGCATCACGAGGCGCAGGCCGACCTCGACCTCCATTAACCGCATCCGATTCTCAAAAGCTGGCTGCGCTGCCGCTGAGCGACCAATAGGTGGGCTGGCAGTCTCAGGCCAACGACGAGACATCCGCCTCGGCCTAGTCCGCAACGGCGCCACCGTTCTCGAAACTGCGCGTGGACGCACGGCCAAGCCGGGGTGTCGCTCCCCGGCGGCGACCCCATTCGTGCAGAGCCTCCTGGCGGTCGATGCATGGTGGAGGGGACGCCGGCGGCCGGCGGGATCTGCTGGTGGTGGGGAATTATCTGGATGGAGAAAACACCGTGCGCGACAGGTGGTTTCTCAAGTTGGGCAGGATGAGATGGTGTGCTGCCTTGGTCGGTGGGGAGGTGGGCCTGGTGCCTGGTGGACTGATGGTGAACTCGGTCCTACTACTAACGACGTCAGCCAGCCACTTTTCTGGTTAAGTCAATCGGCGGTGTAAAATGTTCTATAGGATTGATCCAACGGTTGATTTAGGGTGCGTAGCTACCACCGGTGGTAGCAGGCTATTTTGCAACAAAATATATAATATAAAGGACTGCTAACTGTAACTTCTAAAACCTAGATACTGAATGAAACTTGGTCAACTCATTTAGACACCACAGATAAGAGATGGCAGGCTTTCATGCTTGTATTCAAGCATTTATTTACACATTATGCATTGGCATGTTCATTTGTTTTCCAACAGAAGATGAACATATAAAGTATTTTCTCTGTTCGATGATTCGTGAAATTAGTTATGAAAAGGAGAGAGTACTACTTTGTTCATAAACAATTAGCCAACCAATACTTAAGATGAAATACTCCATCTTCCATTAATGGAATCAAGGCCAAAATTTAATTCATGAAAATGTGAGATGGATCCTCGACCAACCTCTGTATCAAACAACCTGGCAGTAGAACAAAAGAAAGGGGAAGGCTATAGTGTATTTATGTGAAAGATAACTATTCCACTTACATTGATAAATACATCTATTTTGACAATTTCCATCCCATGCTGCAGACTAATCACGAACATGATCAGGCTTTAGCATATCAGACTTACATTGAGAAATACATCTATTTTGACAATGGCCACCCATCTTGCAGACCAATCACGAACATCATCAGGCGCTAGCCATATCAGATACATGCATTAATGAATTCAAAACCAGATATGTGCATTAACGAATTCAAAACCGGTTTACTTGTTCACTTTTAGAAAAAATATAGCTATGGCATTCATAGGGTACTATGAAATATAATGGCTATTAAATTACCACTCAAGATCCATGTGTATAAACTGATAGGAGAGCTCAAAATGCATGACAATACAAAGTTTAGTTGACAAATGACTTAGCATGGGATAACATGATGGTCATGATATTCTACAATTGAACTGTGTGTTGTCATCAGTCATCAACTCATCAGAGGAAGAATAGAACTGCTATAACAATTTTTACGAATTTATACCAGTGATGTATGGTAACAAATGATTTCATGAAAAACTCATCATACGATGATTTCCTATAAAAGGATATCACCAGTGACTTCCTTTCCAGCTCCCTCTCTGTAATGGGTTGAAAAAGATTCTAGCAATGATGAATAATCCATATGACAACAACATATTCATCAAACACAAATAATGTAATTATATGAAGATCATTTTCTTTAGAATTTTGAACTGCTGACATACAAACAACGAAAGAACATAACTCAACTTCAGGAGCTTGATATGCAAAATTTAATCGAAGTTCCTGCGCAGAAGGAAAAACTGCAATTGTTTTATCACAGTATATAAGTAAGGTTAACACATCGAAGAAACTATGCGAATTCACCTGAACATATATTCAAATGGAAGAAAAAGAAAAAGAGACTATGCATGTTGATCCTGTTACGTGCTTCTGTATCTCACAATGTGACAGAAGCCCATCTAAGAAAATTGCGCTAATTGAGATCAATTAGTATGCAAAGCAAAACAAATAGGAAGCACCCCTTTCTTATGATTAGATCAATGTAGAATACCACATCTTGCACAGGATTGCAAGCGGGAAACGACATGTTGCCGTCGGAGCCATGAAGCTCGCAGTTGCTGCGGTGCGTGTGAACTGTCCGCTGTCATCGTAGGTGCATATTATAAATCTTACTTTATTCCTCTATTTCTGTTCGTCTCTTGACAACCTTGGCATGGCCTCGATCTGGCCCTCCCCGCAGACCACAACACCCCATAGCAGCAAGCAAGAAAAGAAGGGGAATAGGGAAAGAACTCCATATTGTTAGCCTAACCGATCGAGCGCCAGTTTGTAGAAGAAGTGACCCGTGAGAAATTGAGAAAAAAGTGGGAAGGCAGCGAGGCAGAACCGCAGCACCTGGGCGGCGCTGAGCCGCCGACAGACGGTTGGGGGGAGTTTGTAGAAGAAGCCGAGCCAAGCAGGCAGCGCCGCGGCTGAGAAACCACGCGACTCCGGCCATCTGGAACCTGCGGGCCGGAGGCGGCAAGCTGGACTACTGCTGCCGGTGCGTGATGGAATGGACGTGGCCGACCGGCGAGCGTCTCCTGCCGCAGGAGCACCACATATAAAGGTCCGAGACTACTCCTACAGCAAAATCCTTTCTTCTCCCCCGCCCACCCCACCAGGCCACCACCACTGCCGGTCATGCCCGCCGCCGGCTAACCCTACGGCGAGGTGCTCGCCGGTGACAACTGGCCGCCGGCGCAGGCGCAGACATCTTCCCCATCCACCCCACCACCACCATGGGCGAACTCAAGGAGGGGCGAGCACGGGGCCGGCAAGCTCGTGGCGACGCAGGGGCGTGGCAGGCGAGCTTGGGGAGGGTGGGCGCGGGGCCGGCAACCTCGAGGCGGCGCGAGGGTGGGGTGGGAAAGCTCTGGGTGGGCCAGAGAAAGGAGACGCCCTGGCCGCCGGTGAACTCCCTGCCTGCGCGTGGCGAGCGAGCTCGGGGCGGCGCTCTCAGCCAGTTCGGGGCAGATCGGGCCCGGGACCGGCGAGCTCGGGGCAGCGCAGGGGCGGGGGAGAGGGGGGCGAGCTCGGTCTGGGCGCACCCGGCCGCTCCCATCCGCGCCAGAGCCGGGAGGAGAGGAGGAAGGGAAGGGAGGCACCAGCGCCATCGACGACGGCGAGATGGGGAAGGAGGGGATGGGCGATGGTTTGGCAGGGCGGGCATCTTGAGATGGGGAGCGGTCGTCTGGTCAACACGGGGTGAGAGAAGCGACGCCCAGTCGTTCACCCGCCACCTGCCTACGCCCGAGAGGCCCACAGTCAGCCACAACGCGAATGCCAAGTGCCTTTAGATCGCCTGCTCACGACCAAGCTTAAAGCTTAAAGCTTGTAGTAATTAGAGCACCAGGTTGATCACGGTGTAGTTGTTTTCGTATGGCGGATCCTTTATCTGTTGGACGAGGAGTTTTTGGGCCCGATTGAGTTCTTGGTGGTATTAATCTGCAGGATTTTTCCAATTGGCCAGCGGGATCGGTGGAGTTCTTGGCAAGTAGGCAGATCAGTTCATTGCATCAATCGCGAGCTGTCCGCCAGACCAGTTTCAAAGCGGCGATTCATCCACTGTTTCCGATCGTCGGGGTGTCGTCGATTTCGCGTGGGCAGGAGGCAGCTCGTCTCGATCTATATTTGCCATGCCCATCGATCGGTTCGATCACAGAGTCTAGGCGGCGATCACTCAAGTCAAGAAAAAGGAAGAAGATCGAGTTGGTTCGTAGAGGATGTTTGTTTCGGTCGAGATCGGAACGAACAAGAGGAACAGGCGGGTCAGTTTTGCCACGATCAGATCGGAAATTGCAAACTTCACGTGGGTTTCCTAGTATACTGAGCCAGAAGGGACAGGAAAGGAAGGGTATCGGGAGATTGGATTCCCTACACATGGACTGCTGCAGTTTTAGAAAAAAAATCAGTTCGGACACTGCTGGCGAGCCGAGCGTTGAGAAAACAAATCAGATCGGTCAAGATCGTGAAGCAAAGGAAAGAATTGAAAGATAGGAAAGATATTCGATCTGGTACCATATTGATCACCATCATGTGTGTGGAATCTAAGAGAGAGGTGATCTTCATTTCCTGGCCAGTTTAATTGTTTTGTTTCTGTCGTGAATCTTGCATCACGTCCTCCTTCCTATATTCAAAAATAAAGAAAAGGACATAGCAATTGTATTGGTGCTGCAAGTACGATGACAATATTTGACCGATGTTGGTTGAATTTTACGTGAGGAAGTGAAGGAAAAAAAAGAAAGACACTGGTATTCAGCAGATTGCAGATGTGGGTGTATTCAACTTATTTGGACTCTTGGCGTACAGGAATTTGTCTTGCTTTGCTTTGGGTGATATGCTAGGTGTGCTTCCAGATTGCATTTAGAGGATGTTTTGTGTCTCAATTAGGTTGGTGACGCTGACAACAGAAGTGGCGCTAAGGGCAAGTCAAGCTAGTCGAGAGGGAGGATGAGGTGTGGCAGGCTGGTAAGATTTGAAGACGGAGAGTGGCGATATTGCTAATTTCATGCCACGTGATAGAGAAGACCCTCCGGTGTTGAGGACAACGCCTTTCCAAGAAGGGGAGGATGATGAGGATTGGCATGCTAGGACATCCTACAACATGCAGTAATTAAGTCTAATGTTGTGCCATTCATTTATAATTGTATCCATGTTATTCATTAGCCAGGTCATGTTATGAGCCACTTAGGTTTTATTTTATATTTTGGGTTTGGGCATGTCCAAGCCCAATAGTTTTCTGGCTGTCTATATAAGGACGTTGTGCGGCTAGGGTTTAGGGAGGCAGAAAATTATGTAGAACATTGTGTTCCCACGTGTGTTCAATCCCTCCGGGGTTGGCGTATTGTGACAGCGTCTCAAACGTTCGTCTAGTATCCAATATATTATGTTGTGTGTGAAGGTGATGGTTATTCAAGTATTCTCGTGCCTGTGCGTGAGGCTCGTTGTTCATCACCGAGTTGCTCGTTGGATTCATCTATTCGGCGTGAGGTTTGTATACATCGACGAGTTGCTCGCAGGATTGATGTTCCCCTTCTTCAGGTTGCGTGTATCTCTCACATGATTGGGAGATTTATTAGATCCATTGGATCAGGAGCTGCATCGTGAAAGATCGGGCCAAACAGTCTTCATCAATAGTAGACAAAGTTCTATTGACTACTTCAGTTTGTCCATCGGTTTGGGGATGACATGTAGTACTAAATAGCAATTTAGTCCCCAACTTAGCCCATCAATATCTCCAAAAGTGGCTAAGAAATTTTGTATCATGATCAGAAATAATAGTATTTGCCACACCATGTAAACGAACAATTTCACGAAAGAACAAATCAGCAATATGCGCAACATCATCCTTCTTGTGACAAGGAATAAAGTGTGCGATCTTAGAAAAATGATCCACAACAACAGAAATGCTATCCCTCCCCTTCTGTGTACAAGGCAAACCCAAAACAAGTCCATCGAAATATCCTCCTAAGGAACACTAGGAACAGAGAGAGGCATATATAAACCATGTGGGTTAAGGCGAGACTTAGCTTTTTGATAAGTAGTGCAGCGTGCCACAAATCTCTCAACATTTTGATGCATGCGTGACCAAAAGAAGTGTGCAACAAGTACATCCTCCATCTTCTTTACACCAAAGTGACCCATCAATCCTCCTCCATGCGCCTCCTGCAACAAAAAAAGATGAACAGAACTATCGGGGATGCATAATTTGTTAGCACGGAACACAAATCCATCACCGAGGACGAATTTGTTCCATGTTCTACCATCTCTACAATTTTGCACACATCTTTAAATTCAGCATCAGGCAAGTATTGTTCCTCCATAGTTTCCAATCCAAAGATTTTGAAGTCAAGTTGAGATAACATAGTATAACGGCGCGACAAAGCATCAACAATAACATTATCTTTACCATTTTTGTGTTTTATAATATAAGGAAAAGAAGATACCTTCAATTCGGTTTTAGGATATAGGATAGCGGTACTTTTTCCCTAGTAGACCTAGTTTTATCGAACTTGGGGAAGCTATTGCTTGGTGCTAAAGGTTATATTATTTGGCGAGCACTTACTAGATTGGTCATTTGTCTGTTCCCAGACCGTTACTATATTGTTATGTGTGTGTGCCGATGGATGGATAATAGGCCATGGGCATAGGATTCACCTGTAGCTGTTCATGCATAAGGGGCAAAGATAATAATAAGAATAACATGTATTAAGGCTCAATAGTGTTAAATATTGTGGCGGCACGTCCATATAATCTACTAGTTTTAGTGAGCTATATATGCCAGTAGACTTCTAGTCCTACTACTTTCCCGCAGCAGCCCTATATAGGAAGCAGTAATTAAGTAAAAACAGACTAAAGCATTAAGATTTGTGACATTGCCGTGATCCCAAGTGGATCTCTGATCCTCTAATCTATTACCCCTTCTATCACTGGGATTCGATCTAGAGGGTGAAGCACCACTCATACCTCCTCATCACCTTGATCAATCCTCAGATCTTGTGTACCTGTCAAGACTTTGGATCAAGGCAACGAGATGATATACAAGTGAAATAACACATTCATACTCAACACAATATGCCCATAAAGATTAGATCATGCACATAATTGATGTGAGGCTTCACCAAGCCCCCAGCCTGCTAGGACTACTCACTCATAACGAGATCAAAGATAGAAAACATTGCATAAATGAATTAAATAACAATATCAAATATCCTTACAATATTGCCTATCGCAGAGATCGAGATTACAAGTAGATGGCTATGACTGAGGTGGAGAAATGGATGGCGATGGTGACGGCGGCAAGACTCCTCCCCCTTCTGTATGATGTGGTGATCTCTGTATCTCCCTCTTCCTCTCGACTCCTTGTTTGTGGCACCTGGGGTCGATTTATATAGAGGTTCCTTCATAAAAGTTGCTAGATTTGACATGGCAAAGGCGGTGGATACCAATACGGGCGCTGATACGGGCGGGTCCTGCCCATATGGCTGTTCGTTAAACCTTCTGGAGGTCAGGAACATGAGCTCTTTGACTTGGGAGTATTGGAAACTCATATTCTTCATTAATTCACCCAGATTTCATCATTGAAGGGTGTATTCCTAAAAGAAACATTTAAAGAGATATTTCATCATTTTCATGACAAATATGAGATTTAAACTTGAGGTATAGATGTTGGATTATGCAGCTACCAACATCCCCAAGCTTAAACCTTGATCATACTTGATCAAGAAACCAAAGATCATAAAGAACTCGATGTTTAAATTGAAATAACGAGAAAGCAAGATTAATTACAATTGGTAGTCTCATGCGTCATCACTTCATCAATTTGAAAGCTAGTACAGGTAGAGTGTGGCAAGAATACTATGCAGGTTTCAATAAGTCAAGACAATCATAATAAACAAATTATAAGCAGGAATAATAAGATTAACAAGTTCTATTCCAATTATTCTAGAAAACTCCTAGTTTTGCCAAGGAACAAGTAATGGTTTCAACTTCAATCAATTTAAGAGTGAGAGATCATGTCAAGAACAATATAGCCAAAGAAAGTTCATTACAACCACATTAGTAAATCATGGCTTTGCTAACACTTCTTTTCTATGCTTGTCTTTAGAATTTGCAGTCTTTTAGTAACAGAACATGCCTAAATTTTTAGTGAGTTTGATCGGATTGTGCAGATGTTGGGCACACACTGATTGCACATTTTATCAGAGGAGCATATTACCCAACACTTTGAACGCAGACCCATAATAGCCAATGTTTTCATCGTAGCAATTGCTTACTACAGATGTTATGCAACTCATAGCTGAAATCCTGGAGTTTCCTCCTTCGGATCGTTCATAAGCCAGAGGAGTAGTCGGCATACCACGGAGTGCGACAGTGTTGCAGACACGCGTAAAGGAATATCATACTTTAATCAATAGGTCAAGATTTTAGGCATGCTCTCTATCACCTCTAGACATTAGATTTACCAACAAGTCACTTTTAAGAGTGTTATCAAGTCAATTAAAACAGCTATGGTGTTGAACAATTTCAAGGGTCATACTTTTTAGACAATTGAACTCACTCAAGTCTTCATTTTCAAACTTTTTCTTATTTTTGTTGTTTGGCAATATTATTTCCAAGGCAAAACTCGATTAACTAAAAGAACTAGAGTAAAAGCTTACTTAAGCAAAGTACTCATGCATATAAAAGCTTTACTCTAACTATCAAGAATTACTCCCACTAGCATAATAGTCTTAACAACACTACTAGCTATAATAGACTTGCAAACATTAAAAGTGGGAGACATAGGACATACCTCTCGTAGAGATCTTCACATTCCTCTTCCATATGATATTCTTCTTGAAAACTCAGGAAGATCCACTCTTTTTCAAATAAATCATTGAATGCAATTGGATTCTCTTAAAACCGAAGGATAAAAGGAAAAATCTTTTTGGTATTTTTAAGGATTGGGATATAAAGAAAAGCAAATTGGCAATAAAGCAAGGTTATTAGTTTTTTTAAATAAAACAAACAAAATGGATAAACAAATTAAAAACAAATAATGTGTTGGAGAAAAACCAACACAAGTGATTCAAGCTCCAAATGGATCACAACCTTAATAATGCATAATAAAATTAAAATATAAAACACCACTCTCCATTCTTAGGGTGACATACCCAAGCTTTGCCTTTTGCAAGCCCTCTTATTGAATCATTGTGGTGGTGGATAATACGCACCTTCGTACCCATGGGGGTTCCATGATGCGAATTGCCGCGACAAGTTGTAGGAGGTGTCTCGGAGGTTGTTGGCTAGGTTGTTCATGTTGGTGATGTTACCTCTGAGCTCAAGTATGTCGTGGTACATGGTGTAGCGGGGCTGCTCTTATTTTTCTAGGCCTTCTTCTTGTTCCACTTCATCATCGAGTTCCGGTACTTCCTCTTCCTCATGTTGTTCCTGGGATGATCTTGTTCAACCTGCGCATCATAATGCAGATGTCCATCCTCGATAGAGAATAGATAGTGAGGTACAACAATATATCGACCATTGACCCTAGAAACCATATGACAAGATCTAAGAGTACGGAATCCAAGTAAACGCTCACCTGCCAATGGGCGAAGATTACCTAAAGGTACATTAAGAGCATTGGTGAGAACGGTGGCCACCCCACCGCAAACGATGGGTCCACAAGTTTGGACAGCTTGACGATCCAAGTAGAACAAGAGAATGGAGCCCAAGTTAGGCGTCATGTTGCATTATGGGATTGCAGCCTTTGAGAGGACTAGCATGTCCTCTTCGTTCACTCTTGTGAACTCGTTGCGTGCCTGCAAGGTGTTAGCAATAACATAGTACAAATAGCGAATAGCAGGGCACTCAATATCTCCCCATTTGGGGACATTATTATAAAGGGCCATCGAATGAAAATGCTCAACATGCCATTTGCCAAATGGATGTGGGTATCATTGTTGAAGAACCCGAAGCAGTTGCACCACTCGGTAAAGCTCAAGTCAAAGTCGTGGTTCATGAGATGGAATTTCACCCTCTTGGTCCCTTGTACTTCATTCCATGGAGACATGGAATACACATTGTGCATCACAGTGCTTATTAGCTCAAGAGTGAGCCGTCGGTATGTTGGAACATCCTGAAAAACAAATGGAGACAAGCCAACTCGGTTGCAAACCAAATCAAAATCATTAGTTATACCAAGTTGGTTGATAGTAGTGGATGATACGTCCATTTTACATCACTATTTTATATCATAATTTACTATTATTCATTGATATATTTCTTATTTAGAGATGATACTTATGTTGTTTTCTCTGTTTTCACATGATTGATGATTATTGGAGAGCAAGGTGAGTCAGAAGGAGAGGGCGAGGTGAGCCACCAGGGGCCCACACCACCTGGTGGCGCGGGCCAGCCCTAGGCCGCGCCACCCAGTGGTGTGGCCGCCCTGGCCCACCTCTGCTAGCACCCCCTCGCGTATATCGTCTCCCCGAAAACCTAAGACCCAGGGGGATCAGAGATAGACTCTGCCGCCTCTGCGGGGCGGAAAACACACACAGAGAGAAAGCTCTCCGGCAGGCAGAAATCTACCAGGGAAATTCCTTCCCGGAGAGGGGAGATCGTCGCCATCGTCATCGTCATCAAGCCGGGCTTCATCGGGATCATCATCATCATCACCAACATCACCAGCACCTTCATCATCTTCATCACCACGCCATCCCGCTGTAACATCTTGGGTTGAATCTTGTCCAGTTCATAGGGGAAACTCTCCCGGTGTTGATTACTCTCGTAGTTGATGCTATTGAGTGAAACCATTGAATTAAGGTTTATGTCCAGATTGTTATTTACCATTATTTCACCTCTGATCATGATCCATATGATGTCTTGTGAGTAGTTTGTTTAGTTCTTGAGGACATGGGAGAAGTCAAGATGTTAGTAGTGAAACTATGTTGAGTAATATTTAATGGTTTGATATTTATGTTGTGGTGCTATTCTACTAGTGGTGTCATGTGAACATCGACTACATGATACTTCACCTTTATCGGCCTAGTGGAATGCATTGTGTATTTGGCTACTAATTGTGGGGTTGTCGGAGCAACAGAAACCTAAACCTCCGTTAGGAAACCAGTGCACCAGGGAGCATAGGATCTCAGAGTTTAAGGCTGTGGTTAGATTTATCTTAATTACTTTCTTGTAGTTGTGGATGCTTGCAAGGGGTATAATCACAAGTGTGTATTAGTCCAAGTTGGGGTAGTGCATTAGCATAGGTTCACCCCCATAACACCTATCAAACCAATGAAGATTACTTAGCTGTATGAAGCGAAAGCACTTGACAGAAACTCCCGTGTGTCCTCAGGAACGTTTGTTAATCATAAGTAACACTACCGGCTTGTCCTTTGCTTTAAAAAGGATTGGGCCGCTCACAGCAATTATTATTATTGTCTTTTATTTACTCGTACTTTATTTACTTGCATTATCAAATACCCCTGAAAACCCGTTTGCTAGTATTTACAGTGAATCCTTGATCAAAACTGCTTGTCAACACCTTCTGCTCCTCGTTGGGTTTGACACTCTTATTTATCGAAAGTACTATGATACACCCCCTATACTTGTGGGTCATCAAGACTATTTTCTGGCACCGTTGCCGGGGAGTGAAGCGCTATAGAAGAGTGGAATTGGCAAAGGAAATTTTTGCTGTGAGTATTGTTTTTATTTCTGTCTTTTATTTTATTTTATTTTATTATGGAGAAGTCTCCATTTGGTTCCCTATTTGGGAATACTCCTGCCACCATTACGGTAGTAGATGAACCATCACCTGCTCAATTGGATCCTTTTAAAATACCTATGAAAATTGTTGAAAGTGTTATGAATAACTGATATTCAGGAGATGGAGCTGTCCATCCTGGTGATCATTTGCTCTTTATACATGAATTATGCGAGTTGTTCAAGTGTGCGGGTATTTCATCAAGCTAGGTTAAGAGAAAGCTATTCTCTTTATCACTAAAGGGCAGAGCTGCGGAATGGTATAGGCTGCTGAAGGATGGCTGATCTATTGGCTGGGAGGAAATTGTACCTCTCTTTTATTCTAAATTCTATCCTCCAAGTGAGATTCATAAAGATTGAAACCAAATATATAATTTTTGGCCTCATAATGGAGAGAGTATTGCCCAAGCATGGGGGAGATTGAAGTCACTAATTGACAAGGGTATAGATAATAGAGCCCGTCAGTTGAGTACCCCTAAGGCCCATTAATCTAGGCCCAATTGTAATATTAGTCGAAATACGAGTTCATGTCGTATATCGATATTGTAATCTGTATCGGATCCCACCCGATCCTCGAGACCTGGCCATCTATATATAGGGGCCAGGAGGGGACGGTGTGGGACAGATTGAAAGCAAGCCAGGTTCTATACCCACGTTTACTTTCGATACACACCTTGTTTGACTGACTTTACCTTCGAGTTCATCCGACGCCCTATCTCCCCGATCCTAAGTCCTTCATATAGGACATTTGTTGAGTTAACCCTTGTCAATTGGCGCCGACCGTGGGGACTTTGGGCATTGGAATCATGAATTCGATGGCTTTTTTTTGCTTTTAGCGAGGTAAACTCGCCGGCCAGCTTAGTAGAAACAGAAGAAGGCAAAAGAACCCGAGAAAGTAGCAATGTCGAAATCATCGGAAGGCTCTTCCAGCAAGGTAAACTCGCCGGTCAGCTTAGTAGAAACAGAAGAAGGAAAAAGTGCAGGAGGCGACGAAACCATGGAGAATTTCGACTTAGAAGTTCAACTTGAAGATCTCATGATCTACTGCGACGATACATCAGACAAATCAACAGACACCTGGAAGACAGGATTAGAGCTTTCTGAAGATGACAATTCGATCTTCTCAAGTTCCAACAGCAAACTCGACAATCAATACCAGGTACTCGCCATCATAGGAGACAACTCAGAAGAACTCGACGAAAACAACAATCCAGTACTCAATCCAGCAAACATAAACAGAGGAGCAAATCATTTAGCAGAAGGAGAGACTGCAGACTCCCTACCAACTAGGGAGAAAGTTCGACTATCAGTCAACAAGTGGAGAATAATCAAGACAGCCGTGGAGCACGGCACGCAAATACCAACAAACTCTAGCAAAAATATGCTTTTGGGGTACCACTACGCCCTAAGGAAGCAGGCGAAGCAGTTAGCAAAGGAGAGGATTGAAATACAGAAGAGGAAAGACTCAGCCATTGCAGCAAGCGACACTGCTCGCAGAGCACGTAGTGACGCGTCATACACAAACAAAAGGCATCGTCGACATGGATCAAGGTATGAAAACCTCGAGTACTCAGAAAGGCAAAGCATCTCCAAAAACCTCGACTCATCTTTCCTATCGGTCGACGAGCAAGGAAACATTATACCAAAAATCCTGAAGTAGCGCTGGTGGCAGCCCAAGCATACTTACATACAACACGACCAAATCCAGGAGACCAGAGGGAACATATGCACCGAGCAGCACTAAATGGATTGAAGATGGTAGGCAACAAATTGTCAGCAAAAGAAGAGGAGGCATATCGTAACAAAGGGACCCATAAGCCAAGATCACCACGTCGTCACAATAGTCCTCGGCGCAGGAGCGACAGTCGATGATCTAGAACACCGTCACCAGGGTGACACAAAAGCCCGAAGTATAGAGGAACCTAAAGATCCAGATCTCCAGACAAGGCGTACGATTACGAAGACGACGAAAAAGAGATGGGGGCATCATGCTTTACCCATAGGGTTCTCACCACGCTAGTACCCAAAGGTTTCAAATTGCCTCATGATCAGCAAAAATATGATGGATCCCAGGAGCCACAGTCATGGCTCTCGGATTATCTGCAAGCAGTAAAAATATTGGGGGGAACCAAGGAAACAGCTATGCAAAGTTTGCAATTACACCTCACCGGTGCGGCCAGGTCATGGTTGAGCAAATTAGAAAAGGAAACAATTGGAGCTGGGAAGAGCTCACAAAGCAATTCACGAGTAACTTCAAGTTGACATATAAGCGGCCAGCATCGATAGAAGAAGTCAAAGCCTGCATACTGCAACGCGGCGAGACATTAAGGGCGTATATCCAAAGATGGAGCATCATAAAAAATTCAGCAGTCGAAGTATCAGACAAAAGAGCAATAGACGCATTCATAGTCGGGTTAAGGCGAGGAGACCTAGTCGAAGAGATGGGCAGAATCAAGCCAAAAACAGTATCAAATTTAATGGATATAGCAAACAGATTTGCAGATGGAGAAGATGCGTGCAACAACAAACGAACACGATCACCAGAGGATGATAGAGGAAACAGATATGGAGGTCAAAGGAGGAGATCCCGCAATTACAATAACTATGGCTCTCACAGCCAAGTAGCCGCAGGGTACAAGGATAATAGCTATCAAGGGAACGACCGTAAAAGCTCAAGATATCGCAGCTATGGAAAGGAAGACTACAAAAAGTTTCAGATAAGAGAATCCAGAGAATACAATCCATCACCTGAAGATATGCTAAACGGACCATGTCATATACACTCCGCGTTTGTTGATGGGAAATGAGTATCCAGGCACGCAATGAAAGAATGCACGGCATTTTTGAAACTGCAGGAAGCAACACTAAACAAGCAAGCCAAAGCAAAACGGTAGGGATACGAAGGAAACACAAGCAGTGCGCCTGCAAATCAGCAAGGAAACAATGGAGTTCCTCAAAATCAAGACCAGCCGAACCAGGGACGTGATGACGACGGAGGATATGTTCCATCTAAAGGGCACATCACAGCAATGATACAGCCTGTGCCGAAGTTGAATAAAGAGGAAAAGAGCATAACTCGCCAAGTTAACCTAGCAGTGACTTCGTCCCCAGCAACAACGGAATATTTGCACTGGTTGGAGCAACCCATAGAATTCAGCAGAGATGATCACCCAATAACAGTACCTCGGCTAGGAAACGCGCCTTTGGTACTTAGAGCCCAAATTGGGACTTACGATGTCGACAGAGTATTCATGGACGCAGGAAGTGGCATAAATCTTATATATGCAAAGACCCTACGAGCAATGCACATCTCATTGGAGTTCCTAAAACCAACTGATTGTTCCTTCCATGGAATAGTCCCAGGAAGTGCTAACTATCCACTTGGCCGAATAGCACTCAAGTTTGCTTCGGAAACCGGCAAAACTACAGAAGAGAGAAACTCGACTTCGAAGTCATGGACTGGCCATCACAATATCACGCGATCCTCGGACGACCCGCGTTTTCGCGATTCATGGCAGTACCTCACTACACCTACCTGGTACTCAAAATGCCAGGGCCAAAGGGAATCATCATAGTTAAAGGAAGTTCCGAATCAGATCTATGCGACAAGGAGTTCCACAAGATGGCTCAAAACTTCGGCATGATGGCAAGCTATGGAGAGCCCAAAGATAAAACGCAAAGCTTGACTACAAGAGCCGCACAACAACTCTAAAGGCACCCAGCAGAGCCGGAGGTGAAAAAGGCACGGGTACAACTATCAGAACAAGACAAGCCGGCAGAAGAAGAAGAAAAGACCGCGGCGGCATAGGCGACAAAGTACTGCAAAAAGTAGAGTAGAAATAATAAGGCTGTAAAAGCCACGAGCTGTTCCAAGGCAATGCCCTCTAGATCTAGAACACAGGTCATTGGCCGGATCTCTTGGGTCACCCTATGTATCTTACATTATAGGCATAAATAAAGACAAAGTTCCTCTTATTCGAGTTTACGTGTCTTTAAATAAAAAACCGCGGCAAACGCACCAAAATAAAAACGCTCTGAGAATAAATTCTGACAAAAAAGTTAGAAAACACAAACTCTCACGTTCTATACACAAAAAGCATAAGCATCATAACATTGGGTTATCAGAATCATCCACCCCCAAGGGGTCTAAGTAATGATGCTCGGGGAAAAACGCGGCATCCTCTCGCAGCAACCTAGCTATAATCCTTCTGGCGGCTTGCAGGGTATTCTCCAGATGAACTCGCAAACTAGCTCCACCTGGAGGATAAATCAGTGACATGGAACTATAATTAAGCCTTGGATGCCACTTACGCACCCACCCAAGAGCAAAATTGGCTCTAGCCACCAAGTTCAGCTCTATCAGCCGATGAATTCGCTGACTAGATCTAAAAGTATTGAGTAACAATGGAAAGCTTCCAGGCAGAGGATTGCGAGGAAGCATGACAGAATGCATGGTCGTCAGAGATCTTCGACAACCATCAACTGCCTCTCCAGTATGCTGAGCATGATCTTGAAGTAGCGCAATAGCATGACGGCATCGGGTATCAGACCACAAATGATAAGGGGAGCATAGCTACTACTCCTACTATTTTACCACCTCCTTATGTTCTGAAGCTTGGACAATTCTGCTTTGAAGTGCCTCCACTAGATGATGTGAAGCCCAACTTTCGTACACCTCCGATGGAGTTTCATGTTCGCCGAGGTGCTGCAGCGAAAGATATATAGGTGTTCTATTTTAATTAAGTTCGCGTCATGTTTTTATTTCAGTTTGGTTTTATTTGTGTGTGATGGTTTTGGGCCTGTCCAAAATCAAGTGTGTTTTGGCCATTTGGGCTTTTAGTTTGGTTTGGGGCCTAGCCCAGCCAAGGTAGCGTTCAGAGTCACCCATATAGGGTTATGGCAGCCGCCTTGTATCGAGCAGACTTGTATTTTCGAGCTAAGAGAGAGACCAGAAAAGTCCCAATGTTTGGGGGCGCATATCGGTGTGTTTGATTGCTGATCTTCGAGATCTGATGTTATGCCATGCGTGGGAGTTGATTCCGGTCAGTTTCAGCGCGAGGAATTGAAGAGAGATCAGTTTGATCTATTTCAGATTGAGTTCTCTTTCGCTATCTTGCTGTTTGTTTGATCGCCGTGAAAGATTGGGCCAAACCCCCCCTTCGGATCACGTTGATCCGTATCATCTTGGTATCAGATTCGTCGGGTTTATCACGGCGGAGTTTGTTGTTGAGATTGATTGGTACTGCTGATATTTATCTGCTGAGGAGATTGCTGTCAGATTGGTTCTTGTGCTTGTTCTATTCTTGGACAAGGATTACAAGCAGATCCGATCTTGCAAATAAAAAAAAAGGGGCTGCTATCGCTGCCAGATCCGATCGCTGCTAGCTTGCGCTCGAGGACTGCTATCGCCTGATCCGATCGGGGCTGAGTTCACAAAAAAAAAACCAAGTGCAGCCCACGGCCGCCCAGGCGCAGAGCACGTCTGGGGTAGGGCGTCGCTCGCCCGCCAGCCTCGATCACGCCCCTCGCTCGCCCGCGAGTCCCCGCGAGTCCCCAGCGCCAGCCTCGCTCACGCCCCTACTGGGCCGGCCCATCAGCCAGCCGCCTCGATCGCCTGGGAGGAGTCTGCTCGCCCACGATCGCCCTCGCCACGATCGCCCTTCCCCCGCTCGCCTCAGGACGGTGCACGTCTGGGGTCGGGCGTCGGTCGTATCTTCCCAGGAGCGTGGCTGATTTCCTCTTCGCTCGTACCTGCTGGGATTGCTTCGTTGCCAGATCTGAGACACAAAGGTTTTACACAAAAAGGAACACGGAGACAAACCACTTGCTACCATGGTGAACTCTATTGACGGAGAGAATTCCGTCGCTGCTGGAGAGAAGAAAGAGGAGCTTGTTCCGCCTATTTTTGCTGCAGATTTGGCTCCTAATATTCGGGCTGGTTTTGATAGCACGTGCGACTTTATTATTCGGAGTCATGCCGCATTGGCAACACAAATTGCACAGCTAGCTACCCGGATTGATGCAATGGGCGATGCTACCGCCCGTGCACCCGTGCAGCCCCCTCTTGCTGCACAACCTCGCGACGTGGTTCCACGCCGCCCTGCTGAAATTCATGATCATCGACACGTGGCACCCGCTTATGACGGAGAACTTGCCGATGACGCTGATTATGCACCACAACAACGACAGTTTGCTGCTCGTCCTACAGGTGCTCATCGTGTACAGCCACATGATCGTGACCGTCTTTGATAAGGGGAGCATAGCTACTACTCCTACTATTTTACCACCCCCTTATGTTCTGAAGCTTGGACAATTCTGCTTTGAAGTGCCTCCACAAGATGATGTGAAGCCCAACTTTCGTACACCTCCAATGGAGTTTCATGTTCGCCGAGGCGCTGCAGCGAAGGATATTTAGTTGTTCTATTTTAAATAAGTTCGCGTCATGTTTTTATTTCAGTTTTGTTTTATTTGTGTGTGATGGTTTTGGGCCTGTCCAAAATCAAGTGTGTTTTGGCCATTTGGGCTTTTAGTTTGGTATGGGGCCTAGCCCAGCCAAGGTAGCGTTCAGAGTCACCCATATAGGGTTATGGCAGCCGCCTTGTATCGGGCAGACTTGTATTTTCGAGCTAAGGAATAGACCAGAAAAGTCCCAATGTTTGGGGGCGCATATCGGTGTGTTTGATTGCTGATCTTCGAGATCTGATGTTATGCCATGCGTGGGAATTGATTCCGGTCAGTTTCGTCGCGAGGAATTGAAGAGAGATTAGTTTGATCTATTTCAGATTGAGTTCTCTTTCGTATCTTGCTGTTTGTTTGATCGCCGTGAAAGATTGGGCCAAACCCCCTTCGGATCACGCTGATCCGTATCATCTTGGTATCAGATTCGTCGGGTTTCTCACGGCGGTTCTTGCTGAGATTTATCTGCTGAAATTTGCTCTGCTGTTGGAGGCGATCTGCTGTTCGAGGCGACCTGCTGTTGTCGATCTTGCCAAGATCCGATCGATTTCCCTGAAGAGGTTGCGCTGCACGATTTCCTCCAGGCGCTGCTGAGATTGATTCGTTTCAGATTGGATTTCGTGTGCTGCCAAGGTCGAGATCGCGCTTCAAGATTTCCTCCAGGCGCCGATGCTGTTCAGTTGCCGTCCCGATTGTTCCGCTGCAGCTAGATCCGATCGACAGAATTGACAAAAAAAAAGAAGAAAACGAAAGGAGGACAACGCACGACGCTACGTTCTCGCGTACGACGCCGCGCCTCGACGGGATCGCGGCCTGGCGTCTCGCCCGCCTGGGATAGCGAGCCGTCCCGCACGCCCCTGCCACCTTCTTGGGCCGGCCCACCTGGCTCGTGTTCCCTAGCCCCGCACGCGCACCTCCATCGCCCGGGACAGCTCGCGGCTCGCTCGCCCACGATCGCAGCTCGCCCCAGGACGGAGACCGTCTTGGGTCTGGCGTCGCTCCTCTCACGCCCGAGCCGATTCTTTTTCCGTTTTCCGATCAATCGTCTGTCCGTTTGTCTGTCCAAAGCACAACCGGTATACTTGCTTCCCTTTTGCTGTATTTGACTGCTGTTTTATCTGAAGATGGTAAAATCTGTTGAGGGAAATAATTCTGTTGCTAATGGAGAGAAGGAAGAGGAGCTTGTACCGCCCGTTTTTGCTGCTGATCTAGCTCCTAATGTTCGGGCTGGTTTTGATAGTACCTGCGATTTTATTATGCGGAGTCATGCCGCATTGACATCTCAAATTGCACAGCTAGCTACCCGGATTGACGCAATGGGCGATGCTACTGCCCGTGCACCCGTGCAGCCTCCTCGTGCTGCACAACCTCGCGACGTGGTTCCACGCCGCCCTGCTGAGATTCATGATCATCGACCCGTGGCACCCGCTTATGCAGGAGAACTTGCCGATGACGCTGATTATGTACCACAACAACGACAGTTTGCTGCTCGTCCTGCAGGTGTTCATCGTGTACAGCAACATGATCGTGACCGTGTTGGCCATGCTGGTCGTGTTCCACTTGATGATGGTGGTCTTGGATGCATCAAATTGTCCATACCTCCTTTTTCCGGTGACCGCGGACCTGATGATTACTTGGAGTGGGAGATGCGCATGGATCAGATTTTTGCTACTCATTATTACACCGAGGAGAAGAGACTTCAACTTGCTGCTGTTGAATTCACCGGTTATGTGCTGATTTGGTGGAATCAAATTCTGCGTATGCGTACTCGCCCAACATCATGGACAGGTATGAAAGATCTTATGCGACATCGCTTTGTTCCTGAACACTACAAGAGAGACATGTATAATAAGTTGCAGCAGCTCACTCAAGGTACTAAATCTGTGGATGAGTATTATAAAGAGATGGAGTTGTTGATGATACGTACAGGGACAAGGGAGGATACAGAGGCCACGATGTCTCGGTTTTTGAATGGACTGAATTTTGAGGTGCGTGATCGTGTGGAGATGGTTTACTATCATGATCTTCAGGATCTTGTGCACCAAGCTGAGCGTGCGGAGCAACAAATCAAACGACGCCAAGCTGCCACACCTACAAAATCATGGCCTCGTTCTCATACCGAGGCTGCTGGTCCTAGTGTTCAGACGACACCTTCTACACGCTCTAATAGTGTTTCTCATAGCGTGGCACCCAAATCTGGGGTGTCCAAAACTGCCTCTACGTAGTCCACAGCAAACATCGAGTGTTTTACTTGTGGAGGACGAGGACACATGAAGCGTGATTGCCCTAATAGAAAACGGGTGATGCTCACACATGATGGCTATGTTTCTGCTAGTGATGATGAGAAAGCTGATGCGTTATCAAGTGAGGAATCTGAGGAAAATTCTGAAGTGATCGTGGATGGGTATGAACTTGCTGCAAATTTAAAAAATCTAATGGTGCAGCGCATACCAGAAGATCGCATTCACGACCAAGGGCAGCGCTGGAATATATTTCAGACCCAATGCATCGTCAAGGACACCACTTGTAAACTGATTATTGATGGTGGCAGCTACACCAATATTGTTAGCAAGAGTTTGGTGGATTCTCTATCATTGCCTACATGGAAGCACCCGCAGCCACATTGTGTTGAGTGGTTGTATAATTCAGGGAAGCTGAAGGTCACACATAAGGTGCGCTTGAAATTTTCAGTAGGTAATTATGAGGACACAGTGGTCTGTGATGTTTTGCCTATGGATGCATGTCATGTGCTGCTCGGACGTCCGTGGCAATTTGATAGGCGTTCCACTCATGAAGGCAGGTCCAATGTTTATTCCTTGTGGCATAAGGGGAAGCGTCATGTGTTGCAGCCTATGCTCGATAAGGATATTAAAGTGGATGTGCTTGCTGCTCAGAAAAAGGTCCAACACATTCAGGCGAAACCGAGGACGATTTCCTTTCAAGTTGGGGGGGATGATAAGGGGAGCATAGCTACTACTCCTACTATTTTACCACCCCCTTATGTTCTGAAGCTTGGACAATTCTGCTTTGAAGTGCCTCCACAAGATGATGTGAAGCCCAACTTTCGTACACCTCCAATGGAGTTTCATGTTCGCCGAGGCGCTGCAGCGAAGGATATTTAGTTGTTCTATTTTAAATAAGTTCGCGTCATGTTTTTATTTCAGTTTGGTTTTATTTGTGTGTGATGGTTTTGGGCCTGTCCAAAATCAAGTGTGTTTTGGCCATTTGGGCTTTTAGTTTGGTATGGGGCCTAGCCCAGCCAAGGTAGCGTTCAGAGTCACCCATATAGGGTTATGGCAGCCGCCTTGTATCGGGCAGACTTGTATTTTTGAGCTAAGGAATAGACCAGAAAAGTCCCAATGTTTGGGGGCGCATATCGGTGTGTTTGATTGCTGATCTTCGAGATCTGATGTTATGCCATGCGTGGGAATTGATTCCGGTCAGTTTCGTCGCGAGGAATTGAAGAGAGATTAGTTTGATCTATTTCAGATTGAGTTCTCTTTTGTATCTTGCTGTTTGTTTGATCGTCGTGAAAGATTGGGCCAAACCCCCTTCGGATCACGCTGATCCGTATCATCTTGGTATCTGAGCCAAACCCCCTTCGGATCACGTCGATCCGTATCATCTTGGTATCGATGATACGGATCAGCGTGATCCGAAGGGGGTTTGGCCCAATCTTTCACGGCGATCAAACAAACAGCAAGATACAAAAGAGAACTCAATATGAAATAGATCAAACTAATCTCTCTTCAATTCCTCGCGACGAAACTGACCGGAATCAATTCCCACGCATGGCATAACATCAGATCTCGAAGATCAGCAATCAAACACACCGATATGCGCCCCCAAACATTGGGACTTTTCTGGTCTATTCCTTAGCTCAAAAATACAAGTCTGCCCGATACAAGGCGGCTGCCATAACCCTATATGGGTGACTCTGAACGCTACCTTGGCTGGGCTAGGCCCCATACCAAACTAAAAGCCCAAATGGCCAAAACACACTTGATTTTGGACAGGCCCAAAACCATCACACACAAATAAAACCAAACTGAAATAAAAACATGACGCGAACTTATTTAAAATAGAACAACTAAATATCCTTCGCTGCAGCGCCTCGGCGAACATGAAACTCCATTGGAGGTGTACGAAAGTTGGGCTTCACATCATCTTGTGGAGGCACTTCAAAGCAGAATTGTCCAAGCTTCAGAACATAAGGGGGTGGTAAAATAGTAGGAGTAGTAGCTATGCTCCCCTTATCAGTCTTGGCCATGCTGGTCGTGTTCCACTTGATGATGGTGGTCTTGGACGCATCAAATTGTCCATACCTCCTTTTTTCCGGTGACCGCGGACCTGATGATTATTTGGAGTGGGAGATGCGCATGGATCAGATTTTTGCTACTCATTATTACACCGAGGAGAAGAGACTTCAACTTGCTGCTGTTGAATTCACCGGTTATGTGCTGATTTGGTGGAATCAAATTCTGCGTATGCGTACTCGCCCAACATCATGGACCGGTATGAAAGATCTTATGCGACATCGCTTTGTTCCTGAACACTACAAGAGAGACATGTATAATAAGTTGCAGCAGCTCACTCAAGGTACTAAATCTGTGGATGAGTATTATAAAGAGATGGAGTTGTTGCTGATACGTACAGGGACAAGGGAGGATACAGAGGCCACGATGTCTCGGTTTTTGAATGGACTGAATTTTGAGGTGCGTGATCGTGTGGAGATGGTTTACTATCATGATCTTCAGGATCTTGTGCACCAAGCTGAGCGTGCGGAGCAACAAATCAAACGACGCCAAGCTGCCACACCTACAAAATCATGGCCTCGTTCTCATACCGAGGCTGCTGGTCCTAGTGTTCAGACGACACCTTCTACACGCTCTAATAGTGTTTCTCATAGCGTGGCACCCAAATCTGGGGTGTCCAAAACTGCATCTACGCAGTCCACAGCAAACATCGAGTGTTTTACTTGTGGAGGACGAGGACATATGAAGCGTGATTGCCCTAATAGAAAAAGGGTGATGCTCACACATGATGGCTATGTTTCTGCTAGTGATGATGAGAAAGCTGATGCGTCATCAAGTGAGGAATCTGAGGAAAATTCTGAAGTGATCGTGGATGGGTATGAACTTGCTGCAAATTTAAAAAATCTAATGGTGCAACGCGTACCAGAAGATCGCATTCACGACCAAGGGCAGCGCTGGAATATATTTCAGACCCAATGCATCGTCAAGGACACCACTTGTAAACTGATTCTTGATGGTGGCAGCTACACCAATATTGTTAGCAAGAGTTTGGTGGATTCTCTATCATTGCCTACATGGAAGCACCCGCAGCCACATTGTGTTGAGTGGTTGTATAATTCAGGGAAGCTGAAAGTCACACATAAGGTGCGCCTGAAATTTTCAGTAGGTAATTATGAGAACACAGTGGTCTGCGATGTTTTTCCTATGGATGCATGTCATGTGCTGCTAGGACGACCGTGGCAATTTGATAGGCGTTCCACTCATGAAGGCAGGTCCAATGTTTATTCCTTGTGGCATAAGGGGAAGCGTCATGTGTTGCAGCCTATGCTCGATAAGGATATCAAAGTGGACGTGCTTGCTACTCAGAAAAAGGTCCAACACATTCAGGCGAAACCGAGGACGGTTTCCTTTCAAGTTGGGGGGATGATAAGGGGAGCATAGCTACTACTCCTACTATTTTACCACCTCCTTATGTTCTGAAGCTTGGACAATTCTGCTTTGAAGTGCCTGCACTAGATGATGTGAAGCCCAACTTTCGTACACCTCCGATGGAGTTTCATGTTCGCCGAGGTGCTGCAGCGAAAGATATATAGGTGTTCTATTTTAATTCAGTTTGCGTCATGTTTTTATTTCAGTTTGGTTTTATTTGTGTGTGATGGTTTTGGGCCTGTCCAAAATCAAGTGTGTTTTGGCCATTTGGGCTTTTAGTTTGGTTTGGGGCCTAGCCCAGCCAAGGTAGCGTTCAGAGTCACCCATATAGGGTTATGGCAGCCGCCTTGTATCGAGCAGACTTGTATTTTCGAGCTAAGAGAGAGACCAGAAAAGTCCCAATGTTTGGGGGCGCATATCGGTGTGTTTGATTGCTGATCTTCGAGATCTGATGTTATGCCATGCGTGGGAGTTGATTCCGGTCAGTTTCAGCGCGAGGAATTGAAGAGAGATCAGTTTGATCTATTTCAGATTGAGTTCTCTTTCGCTATCTTACTGTTCGTTTGATCGCCGTGAAAGATTGGGCCAAACCCCCCCTTCGGATCACGTTGATCCGTATCAACAAACTGTCGATTCCTTCTGATGCTTTCTCCAGAGCTGTATTTTGCTCAGCAACCCGACGTGCTTCAGCAGCAAAGTCCAGACAAGTACCTAAGATAACAAAGATATTAGACAACAGTAGTGGAATAAAAGGAAACAATAAAGGCTGCAAGGAACCTCACATCGCAACATCTCACAGACAGACTCGACAATACCAATGAGAAAGGAGTCGCATTCTTTGAGATGCATGATTTTTGCCATCAGACCCGACACCTTATCCTCAAGAACGGATATCTGTTTCATAAAGCCACAAGATTTGCTCGCCTTGTCCAAAGCAATCTGTGCCTGGCGCTTCAGCAAAGACCGACAACTCTCAAGATCCGAAATTCTCAACATATATTCCTCGCATCGACAAGAAGAGCGAGGAGGCAAAGCAACTCCGGAGTCAAACATATCGACAGGAGATGGAACCCGATCACGACCCGACGATCCACCAGCGTGCATAGGCTGGAAGCTCAAATGTCCCATTTATGAGCTCCCTAGTAATATTATTGTTAATAACTTCTATGCAAGGCTTTCTCTTCACAACAAGGATTTATTGGATGCTTCTTGTTCTGGATCATTTACACGTGTGAAAGAAGAAGCTAAATGGGATCTTCTTGACCGTATTCAGGAAAATACTGAAGGATGGGAGACCGACAAAGGTAGAAAGTCAGGTATAAATTATGATTATGAATGCATTAAATCTTTCATGGGAACTGATGACTTTCATAATGTTAGTGCTGTTTACGGTCTTGATTCTCAAATACCTGCCAACTATTTTATGGCTTTTGCCTCTTATCTTGATGTTCCAAAGAAGGATTGGAACAATTACCAAGCGCCTTATAAAGATACTATTAGTTGTGTTCCTGCTAGAATTACTAAAGTTTGTACTGTTGATCGCATTTTGCCTGAGCCTTATTTTGAGAAAACGCCTTTCCCTGCTGACAAGGGTATAGATAAGAGAGCCCGTCAGTTGAGTACCCCTGAGGCCCGTTAAGCTAGGCCCAATTGTAATACTAGTCAAAATATGAGTTCTTACCGTATGTCGATATTGTAATCTGTATCGGACCCTACCCGATCCTCGAGACCTGGCCACCTATATATAGGGGCCAAGAGGAGATGGTGTAGGCCAGATTGAAAGCAAGCCAGGTTTTACACCCACGTTTACTTTCATAGCCACCTTGTTTGACTGAGTTTACCTTCAAGTTCATCCGACGCCCTATCTCCCCGATCCTAAGTCCTTCATCCAGGACATTTGTCGAGTTAACCCCTCGTCAATTGGCGCCGACCGTGGGGACTCTGGGCGTCGGAATCATGAATTCGACGGCTTTTTCACTTTTAGCCAATAGCAGTCCAGAAGTCGACGAAAATCAAGAAGTGGAATTGACGTTCGGAAGTCTAAACTTCTACATTGGACCTTCGGGTACAACTTGCCTTTCAGATTCAACAAAATCAGTTCCGTCGGCGGGCAAAGTAGAGAGGATGACAGCATCTGGATCATCTGTAGGCTCTTCTAGCGAGGCAAACTCGCTAGTCAGCTTAGCAGCAACAGAAAATTTGCAGGGAAAATTAGAGGAACCCGACAAAATCGGGCAAGAGACCATGATGGAAAAGGCAGTAGACAAGTCAAGGGATATCGCCAGCAGAAGCAGCGGCGTCTCCAAAAGCGTACACCAATTATGCGTTATCATCACAGAAGCAGCAGAAGAAGAAAGCAATCACACTGGCAACAAGGAGGTCAATATGCAAGTCGACAAATTAAGGAGCAATGGCAAGAAATAGAAGGAGAAAATGCATGTTTCAGCTGGAGAGTGGAGAATGATCATGTCAGCCGTCAATCACGGCACAAACATACCCACAGATTCAAGGAGAGAAGTTCTGATGGGATACCAGTACACACTGCACCAGCGTAAAAAGAAGCTAAGGGAGGAAAGAGACATATTCGTGCAAGCCCGAGGAGACGGCAGTATGTCAAGTGAAGAATACTGGGGTGAGCACAGCGATGAATCAGAAAGCAGCATGGATAGACACAGAGATCCAAAGCATAACAGGAGGGCAACAGCATGCATAAGAGAAGAAAGCTACATGAAGAATCAGAGCGCACAACAGTCAGAGGCGGAAGAAGATTTCATTCAAGAGACACCAGAAGCAGCTTTGGTAGCAGCACAGGCATACCTACTAACCACACAACCAGAACCTGGAGACCCGAGGGAGCACATGCATCAAGCCGCAATACGAAGCCTCGGGTTAGTAGAAAACAAGTTGATGGGAAATCTTCCAGAAGAAAAGGCGACACATCACAAGGGAAGACGAAAAGAAGAGTTCAAACGCAGGCCATCGCGAAGCAACTACAGTGATTCATCAGAAGATGGAAGGCGACAAAAAAGGAAGGAAGACACAAGAAACATAATAGCACAAACAAGGGTAAATAATTCATGTTACACATGGAGAGAAGAAGACTATGAAGACGACGAAAAAGAGATGGGCGCGCTATGCTTTACCCGAAGGGTTCGCAAAACGCGGGTACCCAAGGGCTTTAAGTTGCCACATGACCAAGAAAAGTATGATAGGTCGCAAGAGCCAACTCTATGGTTATCAGATTACCTACAAGTAGTACAGATACTAGGATGGACAAGAGCAACAGCCATGCAAAGCTTGCAGTTACACCTCACCAGCGCAGCACGGTCCTAGTTAAATACCCTACCCAACGATTCCATTGGAAGTTGGGGAGAATTAGAGAATCGATTCGCAAGAAACTTTCGCTCAACATATAAGCGCCCAGCATCGCTAGAAGAAGTCAAGTCATGCGTATAGCAAAAAGGTGAAACACTACGTTCTTATATACAACGCTGGAGTGTAATCAAAAACTCAGCAAAAGACGTCTCCGACGAAAGAGCGATAGATGCTTTTTCGAGTGGCCTTCGTCGTACAGACCTAGTAGAAGAGATAGGAAGAGCAAGGCCAAAAACAGTATCTGAGCTAATGGAAACAGCCAACAGATTCGCCGATGGAGAAGACGCGTACAATAACAAAAGGGGGCGTTCATCGGAAGTCGACAAAACGAGCAGGCAAAGGCGAAGATACCGCAAAGGCGACAACCACGGAAGGAGAAATCAGATAGCCGCAGGATATGACAAAAGGAATGAAGAAGGCTATGAGAACATCGAGTTTCCCACGAGAGACAGCAGGGGGAAAGAGAAGCCAAGGTACTCGGGTCCTTCGGCAGAGGATATGTTATATGGTCCAACCAGGACCCTAGGATGTATAGGACTAACCCCAAATATCGCGAGTTGTTAGGCATCGTTGGTACTTGAAGTACCTCATGTGATTTCTGCAATTGTTTGTTGTTTGCCTTGTCTGTCCTTGATAGTGTTGCAGTTTTATGTGTGCTTCTTGAATGTGTGTTGGTACTTTGTGCTCGTGCTTGTTTTGGCCTCTCGGCCCTAAAAACCCTCCGGTGTGTAAAACACCAAATAGAAAAACCTCCCTAAAATGTGTTTCCCTCTCAACCATTTTCGTCAGCTCGAGAAGCATAGGTAAGTTCAAAGTAAAATTCTAACTCTAACCTTGAAAATAGTTGATTATAACTCTCCTCGCAACCCATACCCAAGATCTGACGCGACAATTGTTGGCTACGTGGTTCAAGCTTCATGAAGATCTCTCTACAACATCAAGGAAGCAGAAGATAGACCCTCTTGGACTACAAAGGACGTCTGGAAGACAAAGACTTCACTAACCCGGATCGCCTAACCTTAAATCTAGGGTTTGCTAACCTTGGCAATACTCTCTTAACACCCCAGCACTTGCAACTCTTCTAACAAGCCAACTAACATTGAGCGTAGTGGTATCAAGGTCAAGTCTAACCTTCAAAGATCAACTTGTTATCGTCACTTGAAGCCCGAAGACCCACGTGCTTGATCTACACGGAGCAAATGGAGGATGAAGGCTCTCCAAGATCAGGCGGTCAATGTCAACTCCACCTTTAGGAGTCATCAATGAAGGTAGCAACGAGAAGAAGTGAAGACTTTTCTAACTAACTCGCTAGCTCATTCAAATTTTGACGGGTTTGAAACCAAAACTGACTTGTGCCACGGGTATAAACCCACCCGAAGATTTCCCGGAAGGTGAAGTCAACTCAAGGTATCCCAATATACCTCAAGATTCTCAAAGACTACAAGAAGACGGAGGAGCAAGAAGATCTTCAATGGTCTCCACCCACCCGAAGACAAGAAGAAATTGATCATTGACTACTAGAAGACCCACCGTGGGTGGTGCGCCTCCACCTGGAGCATTTTTAGCTCAATCACCAGGCAACCCAGAAGAATAGTTTCTATTACGACTAACCTGCTCCTTGGTAGTAAGGAAGCGTAGAGGACTAAGTCGACAGGTTTGGCGTGCCTATCAAGATCGAACCATAAGTGCTCTTGTGTACCATCCTCAGAGGACTACAAGCTCGAGATTAAAGGTCTACACCAACCTCCAGCTTCAAGGCGCGACACCAAGATTGAAGATTCCCTCAAGCGACACGAAAGAAGAAGTGGCTCCAAGCCAACAAGAGCTACCCAAGAAGCCTCGACTCTTCAAGACCTCAATTTGTGAGCTAGAAACCTTCTAACTCTCAAAGAATCTTTTCGGGCATACTAGATAGCCTAACCCCGCTAACCTTAAAAATCTCCCGACAAGGTTTCGACAAGATGTTTTTGGCAACATCAACTCTTCGGCCATCAACTTCAGCAAAATGAAGACGATCTACACTTTCGGCAAAAGAAAGACTTCGACACAACTCAAAGTGTCACCGAGAAGTTAGAAGAGCAACCCCTTGAAGCCTAACTCTAACATTAGTTCGTATACCTCTTACTACTACGCTTAGGAATCTCGGGACGAGATTCTGTTTAAGGGGGGAAGAGCTATAACACCCCACTTTCTGTAACCCTGTTTAAGTAGAGTTTAGTGATCCAAAAATGAGGGCCAACAAAAACTTTTTGAGTAAACCTCTGGAAGCACTATTTCTTGCCTGTTTGTTTTGGTTGTTATGTTAATGATGTCTGTTTGAGTTGCTTGCGGAACACTATTGTGAACCAACCCAATCCTTGTGCCCTTGTGATCATGCCTTTATTTATGCTTCTAGCTATTTTCCAAAACCATTATCTTGGCAACCTCTCCTTTTTCATATGATCTTATTTGACCAAAACAAGAGCCAAGATCCATCTTTGCGACAAAGCTTCTATCAAAACTACGTATTTACAAAAGTATCAGGACCTACAAAGTAGAGTGGTCCCACTATTTTACAAACATATATTTTGTTGATATTTATAAAAGGATTTCAAACATCTGTAAGGAAACTTTCTAAAGGAGATGTTATGTCTCCACTAGTTTCTGAAAAATCTACAAAAGCTCTACTCTTTTATTTGAAACTCTCTTCTACTTTACCATGGCATGATCACCATTGAGCACTTATGGGTTCTAGAAATGCTAGATTAGTTGCAAATGGCTAACCTTGTGTGGTGAGTTGACTGTGTGACTGTTTGACTTTGATGAGTTGTTTGTGTGTAGATATAATCCTCCTATAGGCCTGTGGCCTAACCTATTCAAAATGCATCCATTAATGTTTTGTCTCATATAAGTTGTTTTCATGCTATCCTTAAAAAAAACCATCTTGATTTCCTCTCAATCCTAAATCCCTAACTCTAATGTCTTAGTCTTATCATGAGACATTAGGAGCTCCATTTTGCGGAATCTTGCAACTAATCAAACTAGCCCAAGGGAGGCACCCATGATGATATTAGGGTCATCTTCATCCAACCATAAAAAGGTTCCACTCAGATTTAGAACATCTTGCAGGCATTTCAACAAACACCTAGTATGCAGACCATCTTCACTCCTGTTAACAGATTCAATTTTCCAACACCTATACTAAGCTTATATATTCTATCCATGGCAATGTACCTTCCTAGAACTCATATTTGGCATGTGTTCTTCCATTCTTTCCATTACCACCTGGTCATTTGAAATCGTCTGCTACTTGCTCTAATCCTGTTTCTGACCCTAATCAAATCACTGACCATTTGACTATTATCAGATGCACTTTTGCCCTCACCTTTAAATTTCGAAATAAATTGTTCAGAGACCATTCTTTGACCTATTCCCCTTCCTTTTGATCTACTCTCACTATCTATGCACTTGCATGTGCATTTTGAAGCATGCCACCTATCTATGTGACTAGTTTCTGGACCCTAGTCAAAAAACTGATTTCACCTTCTAGTTTCCTTTGATCCTCCTGGTAAATTGTCAACACTCATCATAAAGTCCCTCCATAAATTCATTTCCTCTCTACTAGCATTTGAAAATGTTATTCTTGCAAAATATCACTTTTCCTCCATCAAGAATAACTATTTCTCTATCTCATCTTTCTTGCTTAATACAATGCATATGAATGGTACCTATATTATTTCATGCACCTTTTTATTCTCATCAAATATTTTATAATCTCCTACCATGTTATCCTATTCCTATAGGACCCTATGGACCCAAAAACCCTAGTGGTTCATCTCCAAATTTTCAAAATCTGTCTCAAGTAGAATAGGGCAAATCCTCCCTTTTCAAATTTTGGTAATTTTGCCTAACATCAAATAAACTCTTCCAATTTGGCAATATTGTCAAACTCATCAAATCACACCCATCTAATCCATCTATGCATGCCTTTGAGTGGAGCAATGTGGGACTCACCCAAAATTCAACACTTTGCATCATGCATGCATCCATCATCATATCTATTCCTCACTAATTCAAAATTAGTTGAAACTTCACCAAACCACCTTTGTGGACCTCTCCAGCACTTTGGGACTCATCTGGTCGAATTGCACTGTAGCATCTCTCTCTCTCTCTCTCTTTTGTACCCTAGTGCTTGGAAGTAGCTTTTGGAAAGACACATGCATATTTTCAAATATTGCCTCAACTTGTTTCAAACTTGCAGCAGAGACTCTTCTGGAGCAAGGTACCCCCTCTGGACTCTCTCTCACTCTCCCCACCGCCCTTACAACCCAACCAGAGCCCCTCCATGGGTCCCACTTGCCCCAAACCGACCTAACCCACCCTCCCTATTATATAATCCCACAGGCCACCCCAGCCCCCTCTAAGCCCCTCATTTCACTCCTGCACCTCCAGTTAGCTCTCCAGAGGCCCCCAACACAACCCCTTGCCCTGTAACAGAGGAGGAGAAAGCAAACCCTAGAATTGTTATGCAAGGAAGAAGGAGCTCATGCCGTCACTCCAGACCCCCACCTCCCCCTATTTCTTCCTGAATGGACTCCCCTAACCTTCAGCTACCTAACCATACCCTTTGTTTGGCCCAGGGACACCGGAGTCGAGATCCCTGCAAGCCTGATGAGAAGCTCGCCATGGCCGTCGCGCAGATCTGCAGCCCTGCATCCTTTTTGGCCGAAGTCCGCGTCCGCCTCGTCCAGTCGCCGTCGTCGCAGAAGTCACCTAGGTGAGCCCCTGCACCCCGCCTGCTCGCCCTAGGGTTTCGTCCCGTGCCACCGCAGCCAGAGGAAGAAGAAGGCCTCCGACCGTCGATGCTAACTTAATCGGATGGCCGGCAGAGCCCGATACCGTTTCGGTCAGCCGCGGTCTCTGACCGGCGGACCCCACTGGTCAGCCAGGTCGGGCTTCTCTCCCACGCCCACCCAAGCGGAGTGGGCCGGCCACGCCCCCGAATCGGCCCAGCTCCGCCAGAACCGGCCCGCGCAGTATTTTTTTAGGGAAGACTTTTTAATCTTTTTCAATAGATCTGTGAACTTGTAAATTACTTAGAAAAATAAATATTGATCCAATTGACCTGATTCAAACTTCTGGAGATTCCTTGTTAAAATGTCTAGCCAATGGCACCTGCCCCATTCCATTTAGACCCCTGTAGAAATACTTGAATTTAAACTTGTAAAACAAGCACCTTTTTAGTCAAAATTGCAAATCTAGAGTTTTATATATTAAAATGCTGTGTTTTCAATTTTCAGTGATACCTTGGTATGTTGGCTTGCATGTCACACTAGTTTTCCTATTTTAGGGCTTTTATTCTTGCAGTAGTAATTGAAATGGCATTGTATGTAATTAATCTTAGGAAAATCACCACTTCCAATAATATGGGAATTTTGTGTTGAATACAACTTTGTTGTATTATGCTTTGAAAGAGCTTTCCAGAGCACTTTACCTCATATATTTCTGAGACCCAGAGAATATCTGAGGATTATTTTGGTGTGCTAGTATTATTTCCTATTGATCTATTCATAGGAAATCAACCCTAAATTGTTTTTCAGTAAATCCAAATTTGTTAGGTTCTTAAGATTGTTGTCAACCTGCAAGTATGCTGGGTATGCTGTTTGATCCATTTGATTGCCTGCATGCTTGATTTGGCTTGCTAAGTTGTTGTGATCACTTCAAATAAGAAACCCTAGTTTCTAATAGGGATAATTACTAATTAAAAACCTATAAAATCTTGACTTACTTTCTAAACATGTTTGTTTCTGATACTCTATGCTAGTGTGGTATGAGTGCTGAGATGCTTGTGACTTGTGGATGAATGTATGCTTATTGTGTGCTCTTATTTTTCTGGCGATAGAATCGAACGAGGAGTGTACCGAGGAGGGAGAAGACTTTGAGTATTAGGAAGAAAAGGACTAGGGACAAGCCACTCAAGGAAAGTCATCTATACTTGATACATATCTGATCCTATTCACTTACTTTGCATGTTTCATAAAGGTTTATCAAACTGCATGTTTTTATATTGCTATAGTCCTTGTAGCAATTATTTGTTGGCTCAAGCTCCACGAGCCAATTTGTTATCATCCTTCGAGATGACCCCCCCTTGAACACCTATTCAAAGCCCTTGCAGTAGTGGCTTGTTGATTAGCAGCAAAGCCTTTGGGAAACTTTGTAGTGGAGCAAACACTCTAGGTTGGGAACACTCAAATGGGACTTTGAAAATGATTTCGAAAACCTTGGAATGGAGTGCTATTCCATTGATGGATTTCAAAAATGAGTTTGAAAATAAGGTGGGGATGTATATCCCGGAGTTGGAGGCAGGAGTTTTTCAGAAATGACAAACCCATGCAACCACGATTACCCTGGTATGGGACGGGGCTTAGCTTGTAGTTTGTTTATTTTAATACGGGAGTCTCATAACTATATAAGGGTACGCGGTACCCTGGAATCTGGCTTGTCGCAAGTGGTGGGCAATAGTGTAGCGGGCCCACCAATAGGCTACCCGCCCAGAAGACACTATGGGTCTCCTGACGTGGCACTGGAGTTACGCTCGAACGTGGAGGTAGACTGCCAGGTTGTGCCGGGGAGGTACATACTCCATAGGGTAGACTCCTGTATTAAGGTAGATAAGCGAAAGGCTTTGATCGGGTGCTTGTCGTGGCATATGATGCTATGCGGGGAAGATGCCCACACGATGAGTATCCGGATGATTGTGGGTAAAGTGTACAACCTCTGCAGAGTGTAAATCTATTCGAATAGCCGAGTCCTCGGTCATGGACGGTTGGGACGACCGTTACTTAGCCCAATGTCAGGTTTTGGTTTTACAAAAGTGGTTTCAGAAAAATGGAGAAAGGTGCCGGACGGAGTACTCGGAGGGTACTGCCGTGGCACGGTTATGGTTCAGAGTACTTGCAGGGTACTGCCGAGGGAATGGAGATGGTCATGTGTGATTGACCTGGTTTTATAAAGGAAGGTGGTCATGTTTGATTGACCACCGACTCTCTCTTGGAAATCAAATGAGTTTCCCCCTTTCCTAGAGATTTTTACTAAAAAGGTTTTCTAAATGTTTTCTTTAATAAGGATATAGAAATGTCGTAAGACATGCTATATCGACATGAGAAATTGACTAGATAGGATAAACTAGAATAGAAACTTTCTCCTTGCTACAGCCAAACTGCATGACAACACTTCTTTTTAGATGGTTTGCGAGTACAATTCAAATGTACTCACGACTTTGTCCCTGGCTATTAACTTGGTCAGACTATGAAGAAGGTTACAAGGAAGGTGAAGATGGTTACGATGACGCCGGTGCGAACTAGGAACGTCTCCCAGTCAGTTGCCTGTAGGGTAGTAGGCATGACGTGGGTCATCAACGCTGCATGGTATCCGCTGCTTAGTTGTAGACTTGCCCTGTATGGCAATATCATGCTTGGTCATGTGACCAATTGTAAGTATACTATTCGGTAATGTAAAGGATGATGTAATTCTGTTATCAACTCGGATATGTGGGTTCACGACACACTGATCATGGGATCGTGAATTGTATGCATATCGGGTATTCCGGATGGGTAATCCGGGGTTCCCACAATTTTAGGTATGGTTAACCTAACCACTGGTTATATGGGAACCAAGTCCCATTTTTTATATACGGCAGTTAGCCTTGATTTCTATCAGCAATTGTATATGAAAATATCAATTGGACCTGCGTAAACTATTAGGAAAAATTAATTCGAAAATCAACATTAGAACGCAGCAAAAAAATGCTATGGGCGAATGGTATGTCCGACCCAGGGTTTACAGAAATGTGGGGAGTACGATTCGTGAATATATACTAGTAGAAAATGAACATAAAGTAGCTAAAGCTAAATAAGTAATGACTGAATCCTTTGGTGGATTTACAGCTTACGGCGTGGTTGGGGATTACGGTGTACATGAGATTTGGGGATTAGGGTTTATATTATAATCTGAGATTTTGGTTCATGCGCGTGGCTGGCGGCGGATCCAAGCATGCGGATAGACAGATGAACTATGGGGTATTATGAGCAGGCGAGGGAGAGGAGGTAGGGATGAGGATGGCATGAGGCACTGACCTGCATTTGTCGCTGTCTAGTCCCCTGCCTGACTCAAGCCAGAGATATTAATGGGCCTGGCAAAGGAAGCCGAGGGAGGATACTAGCGTTCAGTGGCGGCGGCGATGGCAGAGGCGGCGGTGGCAATGGCGGAGGCGGCGGCCGTGGGGTAAAGGAAACTCTTCTAGGGTTTTGAATGAGAAACACATCGTACAGAGAAAATAAAACTATTATATAGGATGGGGAGGGCGAGGAATGGATTTGAGCAAGCCGGGCGCAAAAAATAATTTGGCCAGACTTTTTGCCAATACGCCTTGTCGTCGCTGCTACAGTTTTGGCGACTCATGACCTGGAAATATCCTCGCATCGCCAGCTAGCTAGCAAAATAACGCCCATCAGGAAAAGGCTTTTTCCTTTGAGTAACTCTGTTCTTTGGTTTGGCCAGCTGGTGTGATTTTGCTTCTAAATCTAGAGATAGACATGTCCACAAACTTCATTCATAGACAACCAGTGGGACATTACAAGAAATATCTATATGTCGACAAAGAACTGGCACTGGATAAACTAATTTGACAAAGAAGTGACGCAAGACTATTCATTTCCTGCTCGCTCGCTCCTTCTGCATCTAGCTCCTCGCCTCCGGCTCTAGATCCAGCGGTACTACTGGTCCGGCAACTCCACCTGCCCCCGTGCTACTGTTGCGGCTACAGCTCCACGAAGCGTAGCAGGTGGATCTGGTGGCCCATGGGGAAGAAGCCCTCATAGTTGGTGAAGATGTTGGCGCGGGTGAACATGACCATCTCGTAGCCGCAGTGATAGCATCGTCCGTACAACAGACGGGCATCAAGGGGGTTGACGAAGCGCACGACAATGGCGCGGTACGCCACCTGCTGCAGTTAGTACATGGGTGTGCGCCCGAGTGACGATTATTGTAGTCGGCGTTGAGGAAGACGCGCGCCGTCTCCCATGGGCTCGTCCTCCCAGAGTAGGCCCAGATGCGGAGGGTGGGGTCTTCGTCCACTCCGAGCGGGGAGAGCAGTTCCTCGATGGTGGGCGGTAGGATGAAGCTTGCCATTGGAGTGAAGGGGGGAACAAGACTTTTGGCTTCGAGATTAAGGAATGAAGAGTAGATCTACACGGCGCTGCGCAAATTTGGGGATCTTGGGGCGTCTGTTTTGGGGAATTCTGGCTTTGGATTTTGACAAATTGAAAATAATATGCTTACCCAAACCATATTCCACATGAGTCGATGACATACTGGACCCATAAGAATCTCTCTCCACCTGTCATCAACTTAACGGTTGTCTTTAATGGTCACTGACGCTCCGCGCGGACTGCTCTATTCGGATTGGTGACGGGGTTGGTCGTGAGCGTTATTGAAAGTCTGTGCAGGAATAAGTTTCATTTCTGGCTAGCGACAATGCTTTGTAATAAGAATTTCTCATCCTAGCTTTATAGCTCATGTTTTTGTAATTCCTTGATTTAGCATCCTAATTATGAATGTGAATGTATTTTAAATAAAATTACATTTTAACCATTTTTCTCGAGTTGTTTAGCAGAAAATATCTAAAACAACATGTCAAAAAATATTACTATTAGTTATGCATTTGTTGATGAGTTGCACATATTTATTATGTTTAGATCTCATGACTTACACAGTGTGGTATATCGCAATATCTTATTAATAATTAGGTACTTAATTTTCTTGTGTGGCACTATATTATATACTAGATGATTACCCCGCGTGTTGCAACGGGAATTTACAACATGAATTTGCACACATGGGCCTTGATGAAAACTATATAAATCCAAAAGTATTAATTGTATTATATAGTGGGTTTTATCTTATCAAATAATTATGTAGTCATAGGAACAACAATAAGGTATGATATAGAAAATGGTTAGGTGTAGAAAGTCGACATGTGAAATATGAAGTTGGTAAGAAGTGATCTGATTATAATCGTATAAATTGTATGAATGAAAGATAAGCGCAAACTTGGCAACGGAGTAGGAAGCAGAAAATATGGCAAGCTGGCAAGTACAACAGTCCCAATCTGACGGTATATATTCACAAAATCATGTTAACAAAATAGACTTCCATTAGACAGTCTGAAGAATACCTCCAAATGAAATCTTTGCATGAAATATGATGTCATAAATTTTTCTTGCGATATCTCAAAGGTCAATAATTTTTTTAACAATCAGCCAAGGCAAGGAAAAGGGAAATTTAAACATTACAAAATGCACAACTCAATGTCTTAGCTACTAATTAAATTTGGTACCCTAAATATTGATGAAGAGAATTATCTAAGGAAATTACCATATGTTTGGATCAGTGAGTAAATAAACTTCTCCGAGCCCTAAGCATGTTTTTGGTCAGTTTGTCAATGGCAGCCACAGAAGTAGAATTCAGGAAGTATAGAAGATTATTAGTTCAAGATTAAGAATATTAGTGTTAATTTGGGAAGGAACAGAGGAAATGCTGCAAAATCAAAATATATTTTACAGGGTACTAATATTCAAGATAAAGAGTAATCAAATATTTTTTTTAATTTACATGAGATGGAAAATAAAAGTCCTATTAGGCAATAAGCACACATGCTTCATTGCTGGTCTTGGGGACATTTACCGTTGGCACCGAAGAAGGAGCGGGCAGTGTACTTCAGATCTAACACTATACAAAACTAATAGCCGGGAATGAATTATCAAGAAACATTTAGCTTGGAGGTTGATCGGGACTATGCCTACTTGGATAGTTGGATGGCTACTCACGTGAGCTCTTGCAGCCTTGCAGGTGACAGATTGATTGATGTTGCTGCAGGAAGCATGACCAGCCGGTGCACCGGAGTCACTGAAGTGGAAGAACTGGTAGATGGCAGTGGGGACTCCTGCGCATCGGCTATGTGAGGGTGATGCTAGCTCCCATGGTGAGGACATCTGATAAGCCGGCCGGGAGCCATCTCTGTGGTTTCATGACCGGCTTTCTCTATAATTGCATGATGATCCAGAAGAGTGATGCGGTGATGCCCTTTTATTGTGGAAATGAATAGCATAAGGAAGAAAACGAAAGGGCAGACGACTCCTCTAGTATTTGTTAGACTTCCATCAGTTATTAATTGGGAAGAGGATCAAAGGCACATGCAGTAGTGGTGAACAAAAATAGCAGGGCAAGGGACACACACGTTTGGTTGGTCTGGTTGTATCACGATGTGATTAAATTTGATGGTCAGATCAATAGAATTAGACGGCTGAGAATAAACGATGATGTGGACAGACTGCATGTCAAGATAGACAACTTAAATGATACTCTAGTGGGGTTTTTCTTTATAAGAAGTATAGATGAGGAGAAAGAGATTGCTGATGTACTGCCGGTTCCAAAAAAATTGCCAGTATGAACACTTGCACAGTTCGTAGGCAATTTTTTTAGCCCAATCATATTCATGCATGTATCCAAATAATTAAATGCAAGCTTGTTTTCATACTATAACTCTTAAGAGACAATGCATTTTTCAAAGTAGTTTCTATAGTTTTTATATATTCCTATGATAACGTGCTAACCGCGATGATGCATTGTGAAAGGCATCAGTCTAGCTAATTGGATTTAACTAGATCTTACATAGTTGAAAATCATCCAAAATCTGGTTACATCCTGTATTTCCAACTCGTGTGCTACTGTCCAACACGAATATCAAAGCAAATTTAATAACTTGGACATTTTATCTCTTTATAACTTATGTGTGACTATGAAAATCATCGTTGCATCGCATCTGCAAACTGGGGTAATATAAGTTGCAAGCCAAATGCAACTTTTATAAACATGGACCGCGAGGCAAATCAAATGGCTTATGAGTCAAATGTTATATATTAAATCCCATGCGCCTGTAAATTAGCAAAATGATGTAGGCCAAGTTTTTCTCAAAAGTATGTTCAGTCAATTCAAAGTGAGGAGGTTTGCACTTTAGTCTTTAACTAGTATATATTCCTATAAGATGGTCAATTCTAATATTAATGGAAAGATAGTTCAATGTTTTTGTATTATTTTGGCTTTTCTCTATATATATTACAACTAAGATTATAAACTCCCACAATAATTACCCTTCATTGTAGGTTTAATCTAATATTAAAATTCTTAAATTAAAAATGTTAATGCAACTATTATACACAATAATTTCATATTATTTTTATAGTCTGTTAAAGATGTTGATATTTTCTATAGAATGCTTAATCAAAATTTATAAAGTTAATCTTTGACTAAACCTGTAATTGTAACGCCCCACCTTTGGACTAAGGTGGAACACCTGTGTTATGTGCTATTCCCTGGATCACTGATAGCACCACAGAACAAAATGTAGTATTCATTGCAAAGTATCAAAGATTACAACATAGATCCAGATACATAAGTCTTTAAACTTTACAAAGTAGCTTAGTCGCATGGACTAGCCCAACTGACAGAGTTCAACACAGCATAAACACAATGGAAACTAGGTAGCAGTGAGCCTCCATCTTCACCATGCACCACAGGCAGTCATGTTGGAATGTAGACTCGAGATCCTATCAACTAACTCCTCCTCAGAAAATCCTGCACATTTGAATATGCAGCCCCATGAATGGGGGTCAGTACAATGATGTACTGGCAAATGACACATATTTGGTTGGTGTTGTGAAAGAACTAACTATATGATATTTGGCTGGTGGATCTCATAAGCTGATTTGCATAGAGCCAAGTTTATCCTAAAATCATTTTCAAAACTTTCTTTCAAAATTTTAGTTTATAAGGGTCAAGACAACCCCCATACATTACATACTGGCCGGTATGTAGTTCTGGGCGAAACTCAACAAAGTTGGAACATCAGAAACCACCACCCCTCGGAGTGTATGGCCCTGAGCTCCTGCCTAAGGGTTTCTAGTCAAGTTTTTAAAGCATTCAGAAATGGTGATGAGATTCTTCTGTACATTCCATGTCTAGAGACTCAAATTGTCCATAACCGGGGACACGGCTAATCGATTAGTTTGACACCCTACAGGGGTTGTGCACTTTCACCTTAAGACCCATTCCACCCAGAGAGAAGAATGAGACAAGACCTTTCAGAAGGAGAGAGCAACCATACCGGCAAGATCCGTTCCCACCTATAATTCTGCTACCACCCAATATCTTGCAGACAAGTTGAACCCTCACATCTTAATCAGTCAAGATAGAGCCCATATTGTCATAAGGCTGCACTGGAAGTACTCTAAAGCACAGAAGACATATTAATCTCTTTGTTCCTGGGTGGCCATACCGAGTGGCATTCTGAGTACACATCCTCTCGACGAGGCCTGTGCCCCAGAAGTCACCTACATCGCCTCCTTCAACAAACCAATCCACCCAGGTGGTTCATTTTAGTTGAAGTTCTTAATTTGTTCATAAAACAACTTTACAAGTGATCAAAGCATGGCATCAATATTTTTCAAAGTATTTAGCATCCTAACTGATAGGGTAAAGGTGCCCGATCTTTCGATGAGACGGATAGCTACGATTTGTGGTGGAGGTGGACGTTGACGATCTGACTACGAACGTGCGAGACGTTGCGCCTTAGCAATCGCTACACCAACTTCCGAGGCTATCAACCACGCGGGAGCGAGATCGACCTGACCACAAGGGTCTATTCCTGCGAGCAATCGAAGAACAAGCAAGAACAATGATTAAGCAATCAGAATTGCAGATGAATATGAAGATTGTATTACTCCCAGAGGGATGATAACATGGGGTTCTGCAAGTGCGTAGTACAGGTGGTCTCGACGACGCTCGTGCCTATGGCGAAGTATAGCAATGGCTAAAACTCAATCTAAACAAAACCCAAGTCCTAATGACGGCTGGGTGGGAGTATATGAGGAGAGGAAGGGATTTTCGTCCACCCTGGTAGGGGTGGCCGAAACAGGCCCTAGTTGGGCTTTCCTCCTCACATACGGACTCATAAAAAACCCTAAGTGGTCCACTTCGAAAATACATGGGTCTGGCCCATAAAATAAGGTGTCGCAACACCCTTAATAGGCTATGGACAAAAATTACTAATTGTAATCTTGAATATTTTGTCCATGCATCCATCCTTGCTCATGGCTGCTTCAATGTCCTAAATTCTCCACTTGCAGCGTCTTCTTCCTGGATCATATGCTTGTTGCGCTCTCCATGGATGACCATGCTCCAATGCTTGCCCCTTTCGTCCATGCTAAGTCCTTCATTCCTAATTAACACAAGTACATCTGATTTAGGCAGCATCATATTGTCATGTATATTAGGAACGGTTCGGAGAAACGAAAGTACCTGATAATTTAGTTGCCTAGCATGAGCTCTGGTGAGAGGTCCTTGTACATGAGGATGTGTAGTGGTTGTATCAACAGTAGGGATGTCCTCATCATCCTCCCCTTCTTGAATTGAAGTCGTCCTCGATGAAAGCTCATCTTCTTCTCCAAAATAAGGCTTCAAATCTGCAATGTTAAATGTAGGACTTACCATACCCAATTCTGCAAGAAGCTCAAGTTTATAGGCATTATCATTCATCTTTTCTATCACTTTAAACGGACCAGCAGCACGTGGCATCAATTTAGACTTGCGTAAATTAGGAAAACGATCTTTGCGCAAATGCAACCAAACAAGATCACCAACATCAAACACAATATGCTTTCTTCCTTTATCTCCAGCAATTTTATATTTAGCGTTCATGCGTTCTATGTTTTCTTTAGTAGTTGCATGTAGTTTCAAAATATGTTCAGCACGTTGTGTAGCATCAAAATTATGTTGCACCGTAGATGGAAGAGGCAATAAATCAATAGGTGCACAAGGAACAAAACCATACACAACTTCGAAAGGGCACAATTTAGTGCTAGAATGCAGCAATCGATTGTAAACAAATTCTATATGAGGTAAACAATCTTCCCACATTTTTAACTTCTTCTTTAAAACAACCCATAGCATAGTAGATAACATTCTATTTACTACTTCAGTTTGTCCATCAGTTTGGGGATGACATGTAGTACTAAACATCAATTTAGTCCCCAACTTAGCCCATAAACATCTCCAAAAATGGCTCAGAAATTTAGTATCACGATTAGACACAATAGTATTAGGCACACCATGCAAACGCACAATTTCACAAAAGAACAAATCAGCAATATGCGCAGCATCATCACTCTTATGACAAGGTATAAAATGTGCCATCTTAGAAAATCTGTCTATGACCACAAAAATACTATCCCTCCCCTTCTGTGTGCGAGGTAATCCCAAAACAAAATCCGTAGAAATATCTTCCCAAGGCACACTAGGAACAGGAAGAGGCATGTATAAACCATGAGGATTAAGGCAAGACTTAGCTTTTTGACATGTAGTGCAGCGGGCATCAAATCTCTCAATATCTCTACACATCCGTGGCCAGAAAAAGTGTGCAGCAAGTACGTCCTCCATCTTCTTTATGCCAAAGTGACCCATTAAACCTCCTCCATGTGCCTCCTGCAACAACAAAAGATGAACAGAGCCATCTAGAATGCATAGCTTGTTAGCTCGAAACACAAATCTGTCGCTGAGGAAGAATTTGTTCCAAGTTCTCCCCTCTTTACAATTCATCAATATATCATTGAATTCAACATCATGCTCATATTGTCCCTTAATTGTTTCCAAACCAAAAAATTTGTAGTCAAGTTGATTAAGCATGGTATAGCGGCGCGACAAAGCATCAGCAGTAACATTATCTTTACCCTTTTTGTGTTTAATGACATAAGGAAAAGATTCAATAAACTCAACCCACTTAGCATGTCTCTTATTCAGTTTAGCTTGACTACGGATATGCTTCAAAGATTCATGATCCGAATGTATAACAAATTCTTTAGGCCATAAATAATGTTGCGAAGTTTCTAATGTCCGAACAAGAGTATATAATTCTTTATCATAAGTAGAATAGTTCAGACTTGGCCCACTCAGTTTTTCACTAAAATATGCGACATGTTTACCATCTTGTAACAAAACACCTCCCAGCCCAATACCACTAGCATCACATTCCAACTCAAAAGTTTTATTAAAATCAGGAAGTTGGAGTAATGGAGCATGTGTTAACCTGTCTTTCAGCAGCAGGAAAGCATCTTGCTGTGCATCTCCCCAAGTGAAGGGCACATCTTTCTTTGTCAGCTCATTCAGCGATGCAGCAATGGAACCAAAATCTTTCACAAAGCGCCTATAAAATCCAGCGAGACCAAGAAAACTCCGCACTTGTGTGACCGTTTTAGGCTGCGGCCAACTAGAAATAGCTCCAATCTTGGCGGGATCAACATCAATACCCTGCGCTGTAACAACATAGCCAAGAAACACAACTCGATCGGTGCAAAAGGTGCAATTAGCGAGGTTACCAAACAAACGTGCATCACGTAAAGCATTAAAAACAACACGTAGACGTTCCAAATGCTCCTCTAAAGATTTGCTATATATGAGAATATCATCAAAGTATACCACCACAAAATGGCCAATAAAAGCATGTAAAACTTCGTTCATTAATCTCATGAAGGTGTTGGGTACATTAGTTAAACCAAAAGACATTACTAACCACTCATATAAGCCAAACTTAGTTTTAAATGATGTTTTCCATTCATCTCCTAGTTTCATATGAATTTGGTGGTATCCACTACGCAAATCAACTTTAGAGAACATGCTAGAGCCACTTAATTCATAAAGCATATCATCTAATCAAGGAATAGGATGACGATATCGAATCGTAATATTATTGATAGCTCTACAATCAGTACACAAGCGCTAAAAACCATCTTTCTTAGATACCAAAATAATAGGAACAACGCATGGACTAAGAGACTCACGAATATAACCTTTGTCGAGAAGTTCTTGTATTTGTCGCTGAATCTCTTTTGTCTCTTCTGGATTGGTACGATACGGCGCATCGTTAGGCAGCGAAGCACCAGGAATTAAATCAATTTGATGCTCTATTCCTCTGATAGGAGGTAATCCTGGTGGTACATCTTGTGGAAAAATGTCCTCATTCTCCTGCAAAATGTTAGCCACCGCAGGTGGCAAAGTAGGAGGCATATTCTCAAATGAAAACAAGGTATCTGTGCAAATAATTGCATAACATTCAGTAGTGTGTACATCTATCTCAGAAATATCAGTTTTGCTAGCCAGTAAATAAGTACTCTTCAAACAAATTTCATGAGCATGTTGAGGTCCAGGTTTAGTAGTACTTTTTGAAGGCATAATTTCCTTAGCAATAATCTGATTTTTGCTCATCTTTTTCTGTTCAGTATGTGTCCTACTAGCTCTAGTAAGATCATCTTTTAAAATACTCTCAGGAGACATAGGTAGTAACACGATTGGTTTATCATTATGAACAAAAGTATACTGATTTGTTGCACCATGGTGTACAGAATTTCTATCAAATTGCCATGGTCTACCAAGTAAAAGGGCGCATGCTTGCATAGGAACAATATCACACTCAAGATAATCATCATATGCAGCAATAGAAAAATGCACATGAACACTACGTGTTACCTTAACTTTGCCATTGTTGTTGAACCATTGAATGTAATAAGGCCGAGGATGAGGGCGGGTAGTAATAGATAGCTTCTCGACCATCTCTAGACTTGCCAAGTTGTTGCAGCTCCCTCCATCAATTATTATGCGCACACATCGATCTTTGACAACTCCCTTGGTATGGAACAAATTATGGCGCTGATTTGGTTCAGCCTGAGTGAGTTGGACACTCAAAACTCATTGTGCAACCAATGTAGGATATTGTTCAGTAGCCTCCGCACTCATATATTGTGAATCTGTTGCGGTAGGTGCTGCAGCTTATTGTTCCTCATGTGCAATGAGAGCCAAAGTATCCTCATCATAGTCACTAGCTGAATCGTATCCTCCATCCTCAAGAACAGCCATCACCCGATCAGTTGGACACTTACGTGCATAGTGGCCAAGTCTTGTGCATTTGCGACATTTTACTTTACTTGCCTTCCCTGTAGACGCCATGGATGATGAAGAACTTGTGGCTGGACCAGCGGGAGCACCCCTTGTTGATGGTGGCGCTAGAGCACTAGAAGGTCTTGATGGTGTGGTTGGTGAAGGCGAAGGTGCAGGAGTACACGACGTATACGGCGTCCTTGGTGCCCATGAAGTAGAACGCCCTGCAGAAAAGTTAGTTCTTGCCGCAGCTCTCCTATCCTGCACTTCACATTCAGCTTTGCAAGCAAGGTGAAATAAACGATTGATAGTATTATATTCCTTATATTCTAGAATTGTTTGAATCTCTTTATTTAACCCACTAAAAAATCTAGCAAGTAAGGCCTCATTATCTTCCTCTATATCACAATGAATCATGCCAGTTTGTAATTCCTGATAATATTCCTCTACCAAATTTTTGCCTTGTTCTAAACGAGCTAACTTTTTGAGCAAATCACATTGGTAGTATGGAGGTACAAAACGAGTACGCATAGCACGTTTTAAAGCATCCCAAGTAGTAGCTGGATTAGTAAGATGTACGCGACAATATTTAGACCACCATATAGAAGCAAAACTAGTGAACTCACAAGTAGCAGTAGTAACACGTTTATCTTCCGGATAAGCTAAACATGCAAAACATTGTTCTACTTCTAATTCCCAAGAGAGATACGCATCGGGATTGTAACGTCCCTCAAAAGGTGGAATATTTAATTTCAGTTTAGCAATATGATCGTCATCACGTACCAGCGGTTGTTGATGGCGTCGTGCATGGGGGTGATTGGCGCGCTGACGACCAGGAGGCTGCTGGAGGACCTCATCAGACACCTCGTTCTCGTTCGCGTAGTCATCCGCCCCATAGTAATCAGCAGCGTGCTAATCCAGGACACGCCGGGCACGCCTGTGCTGGACCGGCTGGGGAGTAGCCGGCTGGGGAGCAGCCACTAGTGGCGGAGGCAGACGTGTCATCATCTCCTGGAATCGAGTGTCAAGCTGCTGCGCGAAAGAGGTTTCGAGACCCTCGATCCTCTCCATAGTGTCGGCATGTTGTTTTTCGACGTCTTGCACATGATTGCCCACGAGCTGTGTAAAGTGACTGTGTAACTCTGCGCTCGTCATCGTCTCCGGGTCCAGGTCATCTTTCTTCTCCGATCCTGTCATGGTTAGGACTCATAAGAAAAAGAAAACTCTAAAGCGGTGTATGTATGGTAGATGATTTGGTGGAAAACCGCGTAATCCGTCAAGCAAAAACCAAAGCTCTTACCCGTTCTTACCAAGCAACAGGAGTGATCACGATCCTTTGTAGTCAAAACTCATGAAGATGTGGTTAAGCCATTGCAAGGTGGTGTCAACACATGGTCGTAGAGATATGTGGAGCTGTAGGAGGCTATGATATCTGTAGCAACAATTCAAAACAGCAATGCAACAAGTTGAATAAATGCTCAACGACGATACCGTGCTGGCCGTAGGCTAGATCGTGCTAGAGATGCGAGCCTAGGACACCAACTAGTCAATGCGCGATAGCCAGAAGCACAAAGGAATGGCTCAAAAGCAAGATATAAGTGAAGATCACGGAAAAATTGCTGGTTCTGAAACTTAAAAGGCCAAAAACTCACCCTTCCCCCACTTTTTTGATGATTATGAGTGACTTTTGGTACTTTTGATTCCGGACAGTTTGATAGGTCGCACATCAAAAATGGAGTTCGTATGCAAACTGCCCAAAATAGCGCGACAGCGAGGCAGAGAAAAGTTCCAATATAATTTTTTTAATGGAGAATTAGGTGCGGCGTGGAGTGGCTGGTTCGGCCCCATGTGCCCTCTTGATTGCAGGGTCCCACACCCTCAGGGGACCTCCAGGTAATTTTCCCCAATTTTTTGATGTGCATTTTTTGTAGCCTGAGTTCAAATTAGGATTTAAAGGGATTTAGGGCAAAAATAATTCATTATATGGCCGCAGGCCGAGATAATTCCTAAGATCCTAGATGTGGCACTCCTAGTAGGTCTCCCACCCATGAAAATTAGAGTGGTGAGGTTTTGCACATTGCCCTTGGTGGCCACTTCACAAAAAACACCTGTTTTGACCCCTCCGGCCACCTGAAAAATGGAAAATGCATTTTTTATGTGGAAACTGAAAAAACACTAGTTACAAAAGTTGTTGGGAATGCAAAGATGCACATCTCCACCAAAAATGGGACCATGGTTCCATAGTTTGTTGTGGAACTTGCACAAACCATGGTCACCTGGCAAAGAAAACCAAGAGAACTCCCTGGAAGCACCTCTTTGTGAAAGAGTTCACCTGTGAACCCTTGGCATGCCATGTTTGGTATTTTTCCTAGGTGATACATCACTAATCATGACTCTATGTAGTGTTTTTCCATTTTTTTGATTTTTTATGAATTCCTAGGCCCCCTTCCAGATCTAGGTCAAACTCGCGGTGCCATTGATGTGAGTCAGGTGGGTTGGGAACCATGGTTTGGTCTTGGTTGCAGGGTCCCGCACCCTCAGGGGACCTCCGGGTAATTTTTCCCAATTTTTTTGATGTGCATTTTTTGTAGCCCGAGTTCAAATTAGGATTTAAAGGGATTTTGGGCAAAAATAATTCATTATATGGCCGCAGGCCGAGATAATTCCTAAGATCCTGGATGTGGCACCCCTAGTAGGTCCCCCACCCAAGAAAATTAGAGTGGTGAGGTTTTGCACATTGCCCTTGGTGGCCACTTAACAAAAAACACCTGTTTTGACCCCTTCGGTCACCTGAAAAATGGAAAATGCATTTTTTATGTGGAAACTGAAAAAACACTAGTTACAAAAGTTGTTGGGAATGCAAAGATGCACATCTCCACCAAAAATGGGACCATGGTTCCATAGTTTGTTGTGGAACTTGCACAAACCATGGTCACCTGGCAAAGAAGACCAAAAGAACTCCTACCTGGAAGCACCTCTTTGTGAAAGAGTTCACCTGTGAACCCTGATATGCCATGTTTGGTATTTTTCCTAGGTGATACATCACTCACCATGACTCCATGCAGTGTTTTTCCATTTTTTTGATTTTTTTTGAATTCCCTAGGCCCCCCTTCTAGATCTAGGTCAAACTCGCGGTGCCATCGATGTGTGCCAGGTGGGTCGGGAACCATGGTTTGTTCTTGGTTGCAGGGTCCCACACCCTCAGGGGACCTCCAGGTAATTTTCCCCAAATTTTTGATGTGCATTTCTTGTAGCCCCAGTTCAAATTAGGATTTAAAGGGATTTAGGGCAAAAATAATTCATTATATGGCCGGAGGCCGAGATAATTCCTAAGATCCTGGACGTGGCACCCCTAGTAGGTCCCCCACCCATGAAATTTAGATTGGTGAGGTTTTGCACATTGCCCTTGGTGGCCACTTGATACGTCTCAAACGTATCTATAATTTTTGATGCTCCATGCTTGTTTTACACCATTTGCTTCGTGTTTTGTTTACACTTCGTGGCGTTTTTATGTGATTTCCGGAACTAGCCAATTGACAAGATGCCACAGTGCCAGTTCCCTATTTTTCTGTTGTTTTGTGTTTCAGAAAAGCTACACAGGAAATATTCTCGGAATTGGACGAAACAAAGACCCAAACTCCTATTTTTTCCGGACGAAGGACGAGGACCGAAAGAGAGCCAGAGGGGGGCCAGAGGGCAGGCTCACCATCAGGGGGCGCCCCCCCTCCTGGCTGCGCCCAGGGATGGCGAGGCCCCCCTGGTGGCCCTCTAACGCCGCCCCTCCGCCTATTTAAAGCCTCCGTCTTGAAAACCCTAAATGAATCGGCGTTTTTCCTAGAATAGTTCCGCAGCGCCGCCGCTGTCGAAGACAAATTTTGGGGGACAGAAGTCTCTGTTTCAGCACCCTGCCGGGACGGGGAAGTGCCCCCGGAGCCATCTCCATCGGTCTCCATTGCCGTCTCCGCCGTCTCCATCGACCTCACCGCCATCTCCATCGCCGTTGCTGCCTCCTATGATGAGGAGGGAGTAGTTCTTCCCCGGGGCTGAGGGCTCTACCGGTAGCTATGTGGTTCACCTCTCTCTCCCATGATGTGATCTTTATGTGATTGTGAGCTTTGTATCTAGTTGAATTGGTAGATGCTATTATTCAGATATAATGCTACTCCCGTGCTTTATTCTTGTGATCTCCGGAGACACGTTGTATCGTAATGTGAAGGTGACTAGTGTGCGCATTATGTGTGTCTTTTGGTTAATGTCTCTATGAATTGTTGGTGTTTGTTGGAACCATCAAGTGCATTCACGGTGACAGTGTGGGACAATCTAGTTTGGGTACATGCGAACATTGAGGAGTGCTTCGTAGCCCTACGCATGATTAGTGTTCATTTTCCATTGGAGAGTTGTTTTGAGTTGCATATTGAAGTTAGTATCTATTGGTTCAATTATGTTATATTTGTTGAGTGTGTGTCCACTAGTGAAAGTATGATCCCTAGGCCTTGTCTCCAAGCATTGAACACCGTTTACATTCCGTTTTGTTACATGTTTGCTCACAGCGATAGTTATTTCAGATTACAATTACTACTTATAATCATCACTACTACTTGTATTTCACTATCTCTTCACCGAACTAGTGCACCTATACATCTGACAAGTGTATTGGGTGTGTTGGGGACACAAGAGACTTTCTGTATCGTAATTGCAGGGTTGCGTGAGAGGGATAGCTTTGACCTCCTCCTCCCTGAGTTCGATAAACCTTGGGTGATCCACTTAAGGGAAACTTGCTGTTGTTCTACAAACATCTGCACTTGGAGGCCCAACACTATCTACAAGAACAAACGCGTGTGTAGACATCAAGCTCTTTTCTGGCGCCGTTGCCGGGGAGGTAAGGTAAAAGGTACTCACATTCTTTGGCTACTAAGTTTTTTAGTTGTTGGTGAGTGCTCGAAGTTATTTTCTTTAGATTCTGCAATTATATCTTTTTGTTTCTTGTTTTTATTTTCACTAGTTAGGCTTAACGAAAAATAAAGAGTTTTATCGTGTCTTTCCTAAGTTTAGATTTGAAGTGTTTGAAAAACCTTTGGAGCTTATTTCTGTAACACCCCACTTTTTGTAACCTAACACCCCACTTTTTGTAACCCTGTTTAGGTAGTGTTTAGTGAGCTAAAAATGAGGGCCAACAAAAACTTTTTGAGCAACCCTCTAAAAGTACTATTTCTTGCTTGTTTGCCCTGGTTGTTATGTTATTGATGTCTGATTAAGTTGCTTGTTGAGCACTGTTGTGAACAAACACAAACCTTGTGCCCTTGTGGTCATGCCTTTATTATGCTTCTAGCTATTTTTTTCCAAAACCATTATCTTGGCAACCTCTCCTTTCTCATATTATCTTATTTGACCAAAACAAGAGCCAAGATTTATCTTTGAGACAAAGCTTTTATCAAAAACTAAGTATTTACAAAATTATCGGGACCTACAAAGTAGAGTGGTCCCACTATTTTTTTACAAACTTATATTTTGTTGACATTTATAAAAGGATTTCGAACACCTTTAAGAAAACTTTCTAAGGGATATGCTATGTCTCCATTAGTTTCTAAAAAAAAAATCTACAAAAGCTTTACTCTTTTATTTGAAAACTCTTTTCTACTTGATCATGGCATGATCATCATTGAGCACTTGTTCAATCATTGTTTCTGGTGATGCTAGATTAGCTGCAAATGATTGACCTTGTGTGGTGAGTTGACTTTGTGTGACTTTGTTTGACTTTGAAGTGTTGTTTTCGTGTAGTTATGATCCCTAGATAGGCCTGTGGCATAACCTATCCAAAATACTCTCATTAATATTTTGTCTCATATAAGTTGTTTTCATGCTATCCCTCAAATAAAACCCATCTTGCTGTTCTCCTCTCAATCCTGAATCCCTAACTCTAATGTCTTAGTCTTATCAGGAGGCATTAGGAGTCCCTTTTTGAGTAATCTTAAAACTAATCAAACTAACCCAAGGAAAGTACCCATGATGTTATTAGAATCATCTACATCCCACCTTAGGAGGCCCCTCTCAGATTTTGCAAAATATTTTCTTGCAGTCATTTTATCAAACACCTAGTATGCAGACTATCTTCATGTCTGTTAACAGATTCAATTCTACAACCCTTGGATTAAGCTCCTCTATTCTATCCATGACAATGTACCATCCTAGAACTCATATTTGGCATGTGATCTTCCATTCTTTCCATTACCCCCTGGTCATTTGAGGCCATCTTCAACTTGTTGCAATTATGTTTCTGAGGCTAATCAACTCACTGACCATTTGACTATTACCATATGTAGTTTTGCTCACACTCCTAGAATTTGAAATTAATTGTTCAGAGACCATTCCTTGACCTATACCTCTTATTTTTGATCTACCCTGACTACCCATGCACTTGCATGTGCATTTTGAGGTATGCCACCTAATTTTGTGAGGTGGCTTTGAACTCTAATCAAAACTACTTCTAGCCCTTCTTTTACTCTCCATCTCACCTCTTAACCTTTACCATATATTCTCTCCATGATCAAGTTTCTCTCCACTAGCACGTGGAAATGTTATGCTTACATATCATCCCTCCTTTTTCATCAAAAATAACCTCTATAAAAAATATACCCTTATTTCAGTCTTTCTTTTAGCAAACTACATGGAATGGCAACCTTGCCCTTTCTTGATTTTTTTGTTATTCTTACATCTTTGCAATCCGAGAAAAATCTATTGAATGTGGTTATGCTACTAGAACCATCTTACCCAAAAACCCCACCTTCCTATTTTCAAAATCTTCCAAAGGCTAACTCGCTTGAATTGTGATCAAATTGAGACATACTCCCATAAAGAAAACCAAGTCGGATGGCAATTAAACTCCTTGTTAAATGGGATCATTTCAACACCAACTTCAAGTCTCTGAATACCAAATGACCTCCTCACTTTGGCCTCACCAAAAAGAATGTGATCTTATGTCTTAGTGACCAAAATGTGTATAAATCTTCTTCTTCCATATCCAATTCCTTGAACCTTCCTTAATTAGCATGAGACCACCTAAGTAACCACTCCAGCAACCCCTACCCCCTCTCTGGTCGAATTTCCACTGTAGCACCCACACTCTTTTGTCCATTAGTGTTTGGAAGAGGGAGAGGAAGGATCTAGACAAAACTTGCATAAACTCTTATAAAACTTGCAGCAGCCCTCCCTCCTCCAGCAAGGCACCTTACCTGTCTTCCTCTTACCCTCTCCACCGCCCCCCTCAGCCAACCAGAGGCCCCCTCTGGACCCCTCAAGCCCAAACCAACCTTGCAAGCATGCCCCACACACCCCTCTGAAATAAAAGGCCCCAGCCTCTCTCAGCCCTCCCTTTCACCCCCATTCTGTTCCATCATCTCCACCACACCCTCCCTGGACGCAGAAGCCAATGCATTGCTCTGTAGCAGGGGAGAGAAGAAACCCTAGTTTTTGGCTATGCAAGGAGGAGGAAGACCCCGCCGTCGCTCTGGACCCTCTCTGCCCCTTTTCTCTGTATGAATACACCTCTAGCATCTCAAGGAACCTAACCCTACCCCTCTCTTTGACCCAGGGACGCTAGAACAGAGCCCCATCGGAGCCACCATGGTCGGATTCGTCGCCATCAACCAGCTCCGCCTCCCAGGAGCAAAGCCGCCGCTACCGCCCCTCGCTGGACTCGGAATCGAGCGCCGCGTCACCCCGCCGCCTCGCCGTCGACCGGGGCGCCTCCTAGGTGTGCCGCCGCGACCTCCTGGCCGGGCTAGGGTTTCGTCCCTCGCCCACGTAGCCAGAGGAAGGAGATAGCCAGGCGCCGTCGATCTCGCTTATGATCGAACGGCCGAGAATCCGGCATACCGCTTCGGGACGCCGGCTCGCTGGCAGTCGGGCCCCGCCCGTCAGGGCAACCCCGCGTGGGAGGCGTGCTACGGGTGAGATCTGGGCCGGCCCAGCACCGCGCTGGCCAGGCCCGTTCAGATCGAGCCCGCGGAAGTTTTTTTTTGGGGAACCTAGTTAATTATATTTATTCCAGATCTGTTAACTTGCTGTTAGTTTTAAATCAGAATAAATTTGTTAAGTGCATGAAGATTTGTAGATACAATTTTATTCTTGTTCTGGAACCTGTTCTACACCATGCAGACCTTGTGGTATCCCAAAATAATTTCTGGATTATTTCTAACATTTAGTCTTGCATAATGTGTGATGAGGACATCCCATCTATTGATACACCCGCTGTACCTACAGCGGAACACATACAAGGACCCATCACTCGAGCTCGTGCCAAGCAACTTAACTATCAGGTACTTTCGTTTCTTGGAACTCTTTCTCACATACATGAGAATATGATGCTGCCTAAATCAGATATGTTTGTTACTCTTAGGAATGATGGACCTAGCATGGATGAGAGGGACAAGCATTGGAGCATGATCGTGCATGGAGATGGCAGCATGCGTTTGAGGATTGAAGAAGACGCCACGAGTGGAGATTTCAGAACTTTGAAGCCACCATAATGAAGGATGAAGACTTGGACGAAATATACAAAGAGCTACTTCATAATTTCGTCCATAAATACATATGGTGCTGCGTCACTTCTATTTTTGGGCCAGGCCCATGTAAATTTCGCAGCAAATAAGACAGCCACTTTTAGGAGTCCGAATTTGAGGAGAAAAGGCCTGTTAGGGGTCCGTTCGACCACCCAACCCATGGCTGGTCGCACCCCTACCTTTTCCTCCTCAAATACCCCCGTAGCCGTCATTAGAACTCGGATTTTGATTAGACTAAAAGTTAGCCCTTGCTGCAACTACGAGCTCGACTTTTGAGGCCAATCGCCCAGAAGAAGACCGCCTATTCGGAATCCCACCTTTTGAATAAAGCATACATCTTTCATCCGCAATATCTTGATTGCTGTATTAGTTCTTACTTGTTCTCGATTTCAGGTAGGAATTAAGACCCTCGCTGGTCAGGCTGATCGTGCACCCGCAAGATCAGTAACTCCCGGAGATTGTCCTAGCGATTGCATTGGCGCACGAGCTTCGCACGTGTAGTCGGATCGTCAAGCACAAACTCCACCCACCAAATCGACGTATCAAGATCTCATCGAAAGATCGGACACCTTTGCCCTATCAAGTGGTATCAGATTTCAGGTTGCTCGGTGAGATTTACTGTTTTCGTAGTTTAGATTGCATCAGTGTTCATACCTATAAACCACGAAAAAGCCAAAAAATACAGTTAGGGTTAGATCATCTCGTCCCATAAACCATCCGAGCCTTTGCATTGTCTTTTCAGTTTGCATCGTTGAATTTGTGTCTGCATCCGCGTGTCGAGTTGCTGGTCTTAGTGTCTGTTCCTTTAGAGTTTCGAGTTCGATTCACCTTAGTCCCGCCGCCGCCGCACGCTTGCACCACTGCTCCGCCATATCCTTCCACCACCACGCCATATACTTCCGCCACCGCCTTCACATAAGTTCTTGTTCGTTCTTCCCAATTTCATCCGTACCTTTTTCAGAGTCCGTGAGTTAGGTTTCGGTCGCCAGTCAAGAGGAGGAAGAAAAAAAAAAAAAAAAAAAAAAAAAAAAAAAAGTCAACTCCGCATCCAAGTCGGGTTGACCCGTTCCTACTAGTGCATTCCGAATTCAGTCTGAATTTTGACAGTTCCGTCAGTTTTTTGACGGTTTTCGACAGCAAATTTCAACTGGTCATAACTTTTGCATACGAACTCCGTTTTCGACGTGCGAGTACTCAAAATGTTCGTAGCGAAAAGATCTACGTGACCACAAAAAAGGCCGGGAAGGCTGAGTTTTTGCCCTCCGAAGTTTCAGACCTGACAATTCCTGCAGATCTTCACTTATATTTTGCTTGGGAGCTGTTCCTTTCTGCTTGTGGGGCCGCGCCGTGACTTCCTTAGTGTTCTCGGCTCGCGTCTCTAGCTTGGTATAGCCTAGGACCAGCACAGTACCGTGGTTGAGCATTCTTTCAACATTGCATTGCTGTTTTGACATTTGCTGTATTTTTGCTACCATATAAGCCTTCCTACAGCTCCACATATTTCTGCACGTGCTTTGTATCGACACCTGGTAATCGCTTGTGCAATTTTGGGAGTCGCTGTTCTTTGCTGGTTGCATATCACCTTCCTCCTGTTGGGTAAGAACTTGTAAGAGCTTTGTATACCGCTTGACGGATTACGCGTGATCCCACCATATTCCGTAGTGCATAGGTATATATATTTGTGCTTGCTTCCACGCTAACCATGACAGGAACCCCGAAGGATGATGTTGATCCAGAGAAGATGACTAGTGCAGAGTTGCATGCCCACTTCACACGGCTGTTGGTGGGGCGTGCACAAGATGTGGACACACGCTTGGGTGATGTTGATTCCAAGCTTTCTGATGCGATGGACAAGATGGCTGGTCTTGAAGCATCCTTCAACACCAAGCTCGATGCCCGGTTCCAGGAAGTCCTGGCCCGTTTACCACCACTGCCACGGCCGGCCGTCCCTGTACCACGTGCTCGCCGCGTTCCTCTTACAGCTGCGGCAGCTGCTGCGGCCGCTACGGAGGCGGCCACCCAGGACGGATATGCTGCTGACGAGGGGGAAAACGAGTTCGAAGATGAAAACGAGCTCGACGAGGACGAGGTCCAACAACCTGCACCTGGCCGTCCGCGGCAATACAACCGCAACGCTCGTCCACCTCCGCGTCCGGTACGTGATGATGACCATGTGGCTAAGCTAAAATTAAATATTCCGCCATTTGAGGGTAGATATAATCCTGATGCATATCTCACTTGGGAATTAGAAGTAGAGCAACGTTTTGCATGTTTACGCTACCCTGAGCATTTGCGTGTTAGTGATGCTACATGTGAATTTACTGATTTTGCTTCTATCTGGTGGTCTGAATATTGTCGAGTCAATCATGCTAATATTCCTGCTACTTGGCTTGGTCTAAAACATGCCATGCGTACTCGTTTTGTACCTCCACATTATCAACGAGACTTGCTTAAAAAATTAACTCGTTTAGAACAAGGCAAAAATTCTGTACAAGAGTATTATCAAGAGTTACAAACGGGCATGATTCGTTGTGGTATTGTAGAGGATAATGAAGCTATGCTTGCACGTTTCTTTGGTGGTTTAAATAAGGAGATTCAGCATATTTTAGACTACAAGGAGTACAATACTATTACTCGTTTATTTCACCTTGCTTGCAAAGCTGAACTTGAAGTGCAGGATCGTCAACCATCATGGAGAAGACCTAATAATTCTGCAGGTCGTACTTCTTCATGGTCTGCGCGCCAATCAGCTCCACCTTCTCGTGGGGATGCACCAGGTCCTTCCACCTCCAGGTATACCACGCCGACGTCAAGAACGCCACCTGCTCCTGCTCCTGCTCCTGCTCCATCACCATCTGCTGGTCCGACACGGAGTTCTTCTTCCATGGCCTCCACGGGGAAGACTCGCGATATTCAATGTCGCAAGTGTTTTGGGTTTGGTCACATTGAAAAAGAATGCAGAACCAAACGTGTGATGGTGGTACTTGAAGATGGCGAATATGACTCTGCAAGTGATTTTGATGATGATACATTGGCACTTATTGCTGCACGTGATGGTGCCAATTCTGATTCTGACAAGGAGATGGAGGTAATGGGAGCTGAAACTGCTGATCAATACAAGAGCTTAGTTGCACAACGTGTCTTGAGTGTGCAATTGAGCAAGGCTGAGCATGATCAACGCCACAACTTGTTTCAAACAAGAGGCGTTGTTAAGGAGAGAGCTATCCGGATCATCATTGATGGAGGGAGTTGTAACAATCTGGCTAGTATTGACATGGTGGAGAAGCTTGCTCTGCCCACACGACAACGACCTCATCCATATTACATTCAATGGTTTGAGAGCTCCCGTAAGCTCAAGGTAACAAGAACTGCACGCGTGCATTTTACTATTGGTACTTATTCAGATTTTGTTGATTGTGATGTTGTACCTATGCAAGCTTGTTCTTTGTTACTTGGTAGACCATGGCAATTTGATAGAGAATCTGTACATAATGGTAAAACAAATCAGTATTCTCTTACACATGCTGGCAAGAAAATTGGACTTAAACCCATGACTCCGGAACAAATTTTGAAAGATGATCTTGCTAGAGCTAGTAGATTAAAAAATGAGGACAAACATAAGAGTGAGAATCAGATTATTGCTGCAGATTTTGTACCACCTAAGCATTCTTCTAAATCTGATTCTAACCATGCTACTGAAATTCGTTTGAAGAATCCTTGTTTACTTGCTAGCAAATCTGATCTTGCTGAAATTGATGTCAATATTACTCCATGCTATGCTATTATTTGCAAAGAAGTACTGTTTTCATTTGAGGATATGCCTCCTTCTTTGCCACCTGCGGTTGCTAACCTTTTGCAGGAATACATGGATGTTTTTCCACAAGATGTTCCACCTGGACTTCCACCTATTCGTGGAATAGAACACCAAATTGATTTGATTCCAGGAGCTTCGCTGCCCAACCGTGCGCCATATCGCACCAATCCTGAAGAAACAAAAGAGATACAACGACAGATCCAGAGTTTATTGGACAAAGGTTATATTCGTGAGTCTCTTAGTCCATGCGCTGTTCCTATTATTTTAGTACCTAAGAAAGATGGTTCTTCGCGCATGTGTACTGATTGTCGTGCTATTAATAATATTACCATTCGATATCGTCACCCTATACCTCGTTTGGATGACATGCTAGATGAGTTGAGTGGTTCTATTATGTTCTCTAAAGTTGATTTGCGTAGTGGTTACCACCAAATTCGTATGCAATTAGGAGATGAATGGAAAACAGCTTTTAAAACTAAGTTCGGTTTATATGAGTGGTTAGTAATGCCGTTTGGTTTAACTAATGCACCTAGTACCTTTATGAGACTGATGAACGAAGTTTTCCGTGCTTTTATTGGTCGTTTTGTGGTGGTATATTTTGATGACATTCTCATATATAGCAAATCTTTAGAGGACCATTTGGATCATTTACGTGCTGTTTTCAATGCTTTACGTGATGCACGTTTGTATGGTAATCTTGAGAAGTGCACCTTCTGCACAAATAGAGTTGCTTTTCTTGGTTATGTTGTTACAGAACAGGGAATTGAAGTTGATCCAGCCAAGATTGAAGCTATTGATAATTGGCCACAGCCCAAGACGGTCACCCAAGTAAGGAGTTTTCTTGGTCTTGCTGGGTTTTATAGGCGCTTTGTCAAAGATTTTGGTTCTATTGCTGCGTCATTGAATGAGCTCACAAAGAAGGATGTGCCCTTTGTTTGGGGCGATGCACAACAAGAGGCCTTCATGATACTGAAAGATAAGTTAACACATGCTCCATTACTCCAACTTCCTGATTTTAATAAGACGTTTGAACTTGAATGTGATGCTAGTGGCATTGGTTTGGGAGGTGTGTTATTACAAGAGGGCAAACCTGTAGCATATTTTAGTGAAAAATTGAGTGGGCCTAGTCTAAACTATTCTACTTATGATAAAGAATTATATGCGCTGGTTCGGACATTAGAAACTTGGCAACATTATTTATGGCCTAAAGAATTTGTTATACATTCTGATCATGAATCTTTGAAGCATATTCGTAGTCAAGCAAAACTGAATCGTCGCCATGCCAAGTGGGTTGAATTTATTGAATCTTTTCCTTATGTTATCAAACACAAAAAGGGTAAAGATAATATTATTGCTGATGCTTTGTCGCGCCGTTATACTATGTTATCTCAGCTTGACTTCAAAATTTTTGGGTTGGAAACTATAAAGGAACAATACTTGCATGATGCTGAATTTAAAGATGTGTTGCAAAATTGTAAAGATGGTAGGACATGGAACAAATTCATCCTTAATGATGGATTTGTGTTCCGTGCTAACAAACTATGCATCCCAGATGGTTCCGTTCGTCTTTTGTTGTTACAGGAGGCGCATGGAGGAGGATTAATGGGACACTTTGGTGTCAAGAAGACGGAGGATGTTCTTGCTGCACACTTCTTTTGGCCACGCATGCGGCGAGATGTTGAGAGATTCGTGGCACGCTGCACTACTTGTCAAAAAGCTAAGTCTCGCCTTAATCCACATGGTTTATATATGCCTCTTCCTGTTCCTAGTGTTCCTTGGGAGGATATTTCAATGGACTTTGTTTTGGGATTACCTCGTACACAGAAGGGGAGGGATAGTATTTTTGTTGTTGTGGATCGGTTTTCTAAGATGGCACACTTTATTCCTTGTCACAAGACCGATGATGCTGCGCACATTGCTGAATTATTTTTTCGTGATATCGTTCGTTTGCATGGTGTGCCAAATACTATTGTTTCTGATCGTGATACTAAATTTCTTAGCCACTTTTGGAGATGTTTATGGGCTAAGTTGGGGACTAAATTGCTGTTTAGTACTACATGTCATCCCCAAACTGATGGACAAACTGAAGTAGTTAATAGAACTTTATCTACCATGCTGCGGGCTGTTTTAAAGAAGAACTTAAAATTGTGGGAGGAATGTTTGCCTCATATTGAGTTTGCTTATAATCGTTCGCTGCATTCTACCACAAAGATGAGCCCTTTTCAGATTGTCTATGGTTTTGTTCCACGTGCACCTATTGATTTGTTGCCTTTACCATCTTCAGTGCAAAATAATTTCGATGCTACACAGCGTGCTGAATTGATTTTAAAATTGCATGCAACTACTAAAGACAACATAGAACGCATGAATGTTAAGTATAAAGTTGCTGGGGATAGAGGACGAAAGCATGTTGTGTTTGAGGTTGGTGATCTTGTTTGGTTGCATTTGCGCAAAGATCGTTTTCCTGATTTGCGCAAGTCTATGTTAATGCCACGTGCTGATGGTCCTTTTAAGGTGATAGAGAAAATCAATGATAATGCATATAAACTGGAGCTTCCTGCAGATTTTGGTACGGTAAGTCCTACATTTAACATTGCAGATTTAAAACCTTACTTCGGTGAAGAAGATGAGGTTGCGTCGAGGACGACTTCAATTCAAGAAGGGGAGCATGATGAGGACATCCCATCTATTGATACACCCGCTGTACCTACAGCGGAACACATACAAGGACCCATCACTCGAGCTCGTGCCAAGCAACTTAACTATCAGGTACTTTCGTTTCTTGGAACTCTTTCTCACATACATGAGAATATGATGCTGCCTAAATCAGATATGTTTGTTACTCTTAGGAATGATGGACCTAGCATGGATGAGAGGGACAAGCATTGGAGCATGATCGTGCATGGAGATGGCAGCATGCGTTTGAGGATTGAAGAAGACGCCACGAGTGGAGATTTCAGAACTTTGAAGCCACCATAATGAAGGATGAAGACTTGGACGAAATATACAAAGAGCTACTTCATAATTTCGTCCATAAATACATATGGTGCTGCGTCACTTCTATTTTTGGGCCAGGCCCATGTAAATTTCGCAGCAAATAAGACAGCCACTTTTAGGAGTCCGAATTTGAGGAGAAAAGGCCTGTTAGGGGTCCGTTCGACCACCCAACCCATGGCTGGTCGCACCCCTACCTTTTCCTCCTCAAATACCCCCGTAGCCGTCATTAGAACTCGGATTTTGATTAGACTAAAAGTTAGCCCTTGCTGCAACTACGAGCTCGACTTTTGAGGCCAATCGCCCAGAAGAAGACCGCCTATTCGGAATCCCACCTTTTGAATAAAGCATACATCTTTCATCCGCAATATCTTGATTGCTGTATTAGTTCTTACTTGTTCTCGATTTCAGGTAGGAATTAAGACCCTCGCTGGTCAGGCTGATCGTGCACCCGCAAGATCAGTAACTCCCGGAGATTGTCCTAGCGATTGCATTGGCGCACGAGCTTCGCACGTGTAGTCGGATCGTCAAGCACAAACTCCACCCACCAAATCGACGTATCAAGATCTCATCGAAAGATCGGACACCTTTGCCCTATCAATGTGTCCTTTCCACTCAAAATTCCATAACAGGAGATCTACCCAACCTTTTTGAGTAAATCCAACTTTGTATGGAATATATATTCAGTACCTTCCAAGTTCCACTGGTCTAGATACAAATAGGATTTTATTCTTGGCATGGTTATTTTTGTAAAATACCACCAGATCTGACTTTAGGGAATTTTAAAGCCTAATCTGGGAACTATTTTTGGGTGAAACCAATTTTGGGTGATCATGTATTGTTATTTCTTGCTACTGCCCATAGGATAAATTTTTCTAAGATTGTAGTATTTTCTGGTAGATTTATCTCTGATTCAGTAGTTATTTCCACTATAAAATGCATAGAATATTCCCTGATAATCAGAAATTTTCAAATCTAATTTGGTTGGGTTTGTATTATTGTTAGCTATCTGAGGCTATGATGTTTGACATGTTTTGTCAAGTGTTATGCCTGCTTGATGTTGGGTTGAGTATATGGTTATTTACTATTGGAAATTGTTTTCCCTATTAGTATAGTAGCTTTACTTTTATAAGATGAAGTCTTGGTTCAGAAAACTTGTTGATTATCTGAAAGTATGCTTAGTAATGTTATTTGACCTATGCGGCCACCTGCAAGCTTGTTTGAGGTGAAGTGGTGATGTGCTTGTTATGTTTGAAAAATCCTAGTTTATAATAGTATTGACTTAATAACTAAAATCTTAAAAACCTTGATTTTGTTTTCTAAACTTGTTTGTTTCGGATACTCTTTGCTTGTGTGGTATTGAGTGATGGAATGTTTGTGACCTGTGTATGCATGTATGCTTATTGTGTGCTTTTATTTTTCCGACGATAGATTCGAACGATGAGTGTGCGGAGGAGGGAGAAGTCCTTGGTTATCAAGAAGAAGAGGACCAGGGACAAACCAAACAAGGCAAGCCATCTACTTGATGCATATCTGAATCCTATTGTTACTCTATACATTGCTTACTCTTACTCTCTTATTGATGCATTATATTCTATATTGCTATTAATCTCTAGATAGCAATAGTTGGTGACTTAGCTCCACAAGTCAACTTGATATCATCCTGTGAGATGACACCCCTTGTGACCTATTCTACACCCCTCATAGTAGAGACTTGATGGCTAGCATCAATGTCTTTGGAAAACTTGTAGTGGAGCCAAAACTCTAGGAAATTGGGTTTACTCTTGGGAAGCATTTCAAAAATGGTTTCGAAAACCTTGGAGTAGTTGCTACTTCATTGAGATGTTTTAAAATGGTTTCATAAACAAGGAGTGTACAATGGGAGATGAAGGAGTTGGTGGATTTTCTGAAAAAGGGCATTGTGTATAAGTGTTCGCCAAACCAATTACTCCCGTGCAACCACATTACCCGGTATGGGACGGGCTTAGTTTGAAGTTTATCCATTTTAGTGCGGGGAGCCTCATACTATATAAGGGTCTGTAGGACCCCGGAATCTGGGTTGTCGCAAGTGGTGGGCAACAGTGTAGCGGGCCCGCCAATAGGCTACCCGTCCGGAAGACACTTGGGTTTCTCCCGCCGTGGCACTGGAACTACGCTCGACGGAGGTAGACGGCCAGGGTTTGCCGGGGATGTATACTCCACAGGGTAGGCTCCCGTACTAAGGTGGATAGATCGAGGGCTTCGATCGATTATCCGAACCCCGCATACTGGTGTATGACGGTCCGTGGTGAAATCCCAGCGGATTTATCGAATGGTGTGGGTAAAGTGTACAACCTCTGCAGAGTGTAATCTATTCGAATAGCCGCGTCCTCGGTCATGGACGGTTGGGATGGCCATACTTAACCTGTGTCAAGTTTTGGTTTTACAAAATTGTTTCGAGAAAATGGAGAAGGGTGCCGGACGGAGTACTCGGAGGGTACTGCCGTGGCACGGTTATGGTTCGGAGTACTTGCAGGGTACTGCCGAAGGAATGTAAGTGGTCATGTGTGATTGACCGGAATTAATAAGGATGGTGGTCATGTTTGATTGACCGCCGGCTTTTCTCCTGAAACGGAGTTTCCCCCTTTCCTAGAGCTTTTGCAAAGACTTCTCTTGCAAGAATCTTCTTTACTAAGGATATAGAGATGTCTTATGACATGCTATATCGACACGAGAAGTTCACTAGTTTAGAACTACCTCAAACCAAGTCAACCCTTGCTACAGCCAAATAGCATGAAAATACTTCTCTCTTAGATGGTTTGCGAGTACAATTCAAAATGTACTCACGGCTTTGTCCCTGGCTATTAACTTGGCCAGATTATGGAGAAGACTACTCGGAAGGTGACGATGGTCACGATGACGCCGGTGCGAACTAGGAACGTCTCCCAGTCAGTTGCCTGTAGGGTAGTAGGCAGGACTTGGGTCATCAACGCTGCTTGATATCCGCTGTTTAGTTGTAGACTTGCCCTGCGTGGCAATATCATACTTGGGCATGTGACCAATTGTAAGCATTATTCGGTAATGTAAAGGATGATGTAATTCTGTTATCAACTAGGATATGTGGATTCATGACACACTGATCATGGGATCGTGAATTGTATGCATATCGGGTATTCCGGATGGGTATTCCGGGGTCCCCACAGAGTTGGTATCAGAGCCATCCTGACTGTAGGAGACCTTAGTTAGCATGGGCGTTAGATAGGAAAGTAATATCTTGCTACAACTATTTACCAAGGTTATTTCTTCTAAGTAGCCAAAAGTTTATCTTATACCTTTCTCACCTCTTCAAAACTTCTAATCTTATCTCCCTAGTTTTCAAAGATTTTTGAAGTTTATTACTCCATCTGTCTCATCTTCTTCAAAACTACCTGTTGGACGATATCCCCAAATAGACCTGGAGTTTAGCAACACATTATGGAGCAAATCGTCAGAAGGACATCTTCAAACCTCTCCAGTTCTTAAAGGAAGAAGAGTGTGGACAAATGTTTTGCCTTTGGTTCACACCATCAGCTCTGTCAAGAAACTGACCTTGTTCCTCCCTGGACTCGCACTTTTGCAGTCGCCAAGGACCAAGTACTTAGTTGCTTGACTAGTATTTATTAGGTTTGTCGGGCGTGTATGCCACCAAGGTCACACTTCAGCAACTCCTCTAAAGGCCTCATACCCATGTGATGTGATACAAGAAGACTCACAAAACTGCACTTCCCAAGTCAACATCAACGGCTCTACAACACTGCAACTTCAACACCAACTACCATCAAGTTTCTGCTGAAGCGAGAGTCAAGGAGAATGAAGACATCAGCAACTACAGCCAACCATGACCCTAGGATGAATAGGATGGGCTCATTTGTCTCATATGACCTACTCCCCAATTACCGCGAGTATTAGGCATTGTTGGTACTTGAAGTACCTCGTTTGATCCTTGCAATTGTTTGTTGATTGCCTTGTGTGTTTCTTGAGTGTGTGATGTTACATGGTGCTTGTGTTTGTTTTTGGCCTCTTGGCCTTAAAAACCCACTGGTGTGAAAAAGAACCTTGGTTAGGAAACCTCTCTACCGTGTGTTCCCTCTTATCTATATATGTCGGCTCAAGTAGCATAGACACGTTAGCAATAAAATGCTAACTCTAACCTAGGAAATAGTGGAAAAGAACTCTTCTCGCAACACATACCCAAGAATCCGACGCAACAATTTTTGCCACGTGCTTCAAGCTTCGTCAAGACCCCTCTACAACATTAAGGGAGCCGAAGATAGACCCGCCTGGACTACAAAGGACTTCTAGGAGGCAAAGACGTCACTAACTCGGATCGCCTAACCTTAACTCTAGAGTTTCGCTAACATTGATAATACGCTCTTAACACCCCCAACACTTGCTAATATTCTAACAAGCCAACTAACATGGAGCATGGAAGTATCATAGCCAAGCCTAACTTCAGAAGATCAACCCGTTATCGCCACTTGAAGCCCGAAGACTCACGTGCTGATCTCCACTGAGCAAATAGAAAGATGAAGGCTCTCCAAAATCAAGCTACCAATGTCGACTCTGAATTTAGGAGACACCAAGAGAAGTAGCAACAAGAAGAAGAAGTGAAGACTTTTCTAACTAACTAATTTACTCGCTTGTTCAAATTTTTTGACGGGTTTGAAACCAAAGCTGACTTATGCCACGAGTCAAAATCCACATGAGATTTCTCTGAAGATGAAGTCAACTCAAGGTGTTCCAATATACCTCAAAATCCTCCAGGCTACGGAGAGATGGAGAAGCAGGAAGATCTTCACTGGTCTCTACCAACCCGAAGACAAGAAGAAATAGATCATTGACTACCAGAAGACACACCGTTGGTGGTGTGCCACCACCTGATGTGTTTTTAGCTCAATCACAAGACGACCCAGAAAAATGGTTTCCATTAGGACTAACCTGCGCCTTGGTAGTTAGGAAGCATAGAGAACTAAGACGACAAAGTGGGCGTACCTATCAGGACCGAAGCATAGATGCTCTTGCCTACCGCCTGCTAGCTCAAGATTAAAGGTCTACGCCAATATCAAGCTTCAATGCACGACTCCAGGATCTGAAGATTCCATCAAGCTATACGAGGGAAGAAGTGGCCCCAAGACTACAAAAGCTACCCGTGAAGCCTCGACTCATCAAGCCCCCAATTTGCAAGCTAGAAATCTTCTAACTCCCGAAGAATCTTTTGGGCATACTAGAAAGCCTAACCCCACTAACCTAAAAGTGTCCCGACATGGTTTTCGACAAGATATTTCGGCAACGTCAACTTTTCAGCCGCCCACTTCAGCAAATGAAGACGAACTACATCTTCGGCAAAGTTCAAGTCTTCAGCGCAACTCAAAGTATCATCGGTGATTTGGAAGAGAAACTGTTGAGACCTAACTCTGACTTAGTCTCAGCACCTCTTACTTCTACGCTTAGGAATCTCGGGATGAGATTCTGTTTAAGGGGGGAAGAGCTGTAACACCCCACTGTTTGTAACCTAACACCCCACTTTTTGTAACCCTGTTTAGGTAGTGTTTAGTGAGCTAAAAATGAGGGCCAACAAAAACTTTTTGAGCAACCCTCTAAAAGTACTATTTCTTGCTTGTTTGCCCTGGTTGTTATGTTATTGATGTCTGATTAAGTTGCTTGTTGAGCACTGTTGTGAACCAACACAAACCTTGTGCCCTTGTGGTCATGCCTTTATTATGCTTCTAGCTATTTTTTTCCAAAACCATTATCTTGGCAACCTCTCCTTTCTCATATTATCTTATTTGACCAAAACAAGAGCCAAGATTTATCTTTGAGACAAAGCTTTTATCAAAAACTAAGTATTTACAAAATTATCGGGACCTACAAAGTAGAGTGGTCCCACTATTTTTTTTTACAAACTTATATTTTGTTGACATTTATAAAAGGATTTCGAACACCTTTAAGAAAACTTTCTAAGGGATATGCTATGTCTCCATTAGTTTCTAAAAAAAATCTACAAAAGCTTTACTCTTTTATTTGAAAACTCGTTTCTACTTGATCATGGCATGATCATCATTGAGCACTTGTTCAATCATTGTTTCTGGTGATGCTAGATTAGCTGCAAATGATTGACCTTGTGTGGTGAGTTGACTTTGTGTGACTTTGTTTGACTTTGAAGTGTTGTTTGCGTGTAGTTATGATCCCTAGATAGGCCTGTGGCATAACCTATCCAAAATACTCCCATTAATATTTTGTCTCATATAAGTTGTTTTCATGCTATCCCTCAAATAAAACCCATCTTGCTGTTCTCCTCTCAATCATGAATCCCTAACTTTAATGTCTTAGTCTTATCAGGAGGCATTAGGAGTTCCTTTTTGAGTAATCTTAAAACTAATCAAACTAACCCAAGGAAAGTACCCATGATGTTATTAGAATCATCTACATCCCACCTTAGGAGGCCCCTCTCAGATTTTGCAAAATATTTTCTTGCAGTCATTTTATCAAACACCTAGTATGCAAACTATCTTCATGTCTTTTAACAGATTCAATTCTACAACCCTTGGATTAAGCTCCTCTATTCTATCCATGACAGTGTACCATCCTAGAACTCATATTTGGCATGTGATCTTCCATTCTTTCCATTATCCCCTGGTCATTTGAGGCCATCTTCAACTTGTTGCAATTATGTTTCTGAGGCTAATCAACTCACTGACCATTTGACTATTACCATATGTAGTTTTGCTCACACTCCTAGAATTTGAAATTAATTGTTCAGAGACCATTCCTTGACCTATACCTCTTATTTTTGATCTACCCTGACTACCCATGCACTTGCATGTGCATTTTGAGGTATGCCACCTAATTTTGTGAGGTGGTTTTGAACTCTAATCAAAACTACTTCTAGCCCTTCTTTTACTCTCCATGTCACCTCTTAACCTTTACCATATATTCTCTCCATGATCAAGTTTCTCTCCACTAGCACGTGGAAATGTTATGCTTACATATCATCCCTCCTTTTTCATCAAAAATAACCTCTATAAAAATTATACCCTTCTTTCAGTCTTTCTTTTAGCAAACTACATGGAATGGCAACCTTGCCCTTTCTTGATTTTTTTTGTTATTCTTACATCTTTGCAATCCGAGAAAAATCTATTGAATGTGGTTATGCTAGTAGAACCATCTTACCCAAAAACCCCACCTTCCTATTTTCAAAATCTTCCAAAGGCTAACTCGCTTGAATTGTGATCAAATTGAGACATACTCCCATAAAGAAAACCAAGTCGGATGGCAATTAAACTCCTTGTTAAATGGGATCATTTCAACACCAACTTCAAGTCTCTGAATACCAAATGACCTCCTCACTTTGGCCTCACCAAAAAGAATGTGATCTTATGTCTTAGTGACCAAAATGTGTATAAATCTTCTTCTTCCATATCCAATTCCTTGAACCTTCCTTAATTAGCATGAGACCACCTAAGTAACCACTCCAGCAACCCCTACCCCCTCTCTGGTCGAATTTCCACTGTAGCACCCACACTCTTTTGTCCATTAGTGTTTGGAAGAGGGAGAGGAAGGATCTAGACAAAACTTGCATAAACTCTTATAAAACTTGCAGCAGCCCTCCCTCCTCCAGCAAGGCACCTTACCTGTCTTCCTCTTACCCTCTCCACCGCCCCCCTCAGCCAACCAGAGGCCCCCTCTGGACCCCTCAAGCCCAAACCGACCTTGCAAGCATGCCCCACACACCCCTCTGAAATAAAAGGCCCCAGCCTCTCTCAGCCCTCCCTTTCACCCCCATTCTGTTCCATCATCTCCACCACACCCTCCCTGGACGCAGAAGCCACCGCATTGCTCTGTAGCAGGGGAGAGAAGAAACCCTAGTTTTTGGCTATGCAAGGAGGAGGAAGACCCCGCCGTCGCTCTGGACCCTCTCTGCCCCTTTTCTCTGTATGAATACACCTCTAGCATCTCAAGGAACCTAACCCTACCCCTCTCTTTGACCCAGGGACGCTAGAACAGAGCCCCATCGGAGCCACCATGGTCGGATTCGTCGCCATCAACCAGCTCCGCCTCCCAGGAGCAAAGCCGCCGCTACCGCCCCTCGCTGGACTCGGAATCGAGCGCCGCGTCACCCCGCCGCCTCGCCATCGACCGGGGCGCCTCCTAGGTGTGCCGCCGCGACCTCCTGGCCGGGCTAGGGTTTCGTCCCTCGCCCACGTAGCCAGAGGAAGGAGATAGCCAGGCGCCGTCGATCTCGCTTATGATCGGACGGCCGAGAATCCGGCATACCGCTTCGGGACGCCGGCTCGCTGGCAGTCGGGCCCCGCCCGTCAGGGCAACCCCGCGTGGGAGGCGTGCTACGGGTGAGATCTGGGCCGGCCCAGCACCGCGCTAGCCAGGCCCGTTCAGATCGAGCCCGCGGAAGTTTTTTTTGGGGAACCTAGTTAATTATATTTATTCCAGATCTGTTAACTTGCTGTTAGTTTTAAATCAGAATAAATTTGTTAAGTGCATGAAGATTTGTAGATACAATTTTATTCTTGTTCTGGAACCTGTTCTACACCATGCAGACCTTGTGGTATCCCAAAATAATTTCTGGATTATTTCTAACATTTAGTCTTGCATAATGTGTCCTTTCCACTCAAAATTCCATAACAGGAGATCTACCCAACCTTTTTGAGTAAATCCAACTTTGTATGGAATATATATTCAGTACCTTCCAAGTTCCACTGGTCTAGATACAAATAGGATTTTATTCTTGGCATGGTTATTTTTGCAAAATACCACCAGATCTGACTTTAGGGAATTTTAAAGCCTAATCTGGGAACTATTTTTGGGTGAAACCAATTTTGGGTGATCATGTATTGTTATTTCTTGCTACTGCCCATAGGATAAATTTTTCTGAGATTGTAGTATTTTCTGGTAGATTTATCTCTGATTCAGTAGTTATTTCCACTATAAAATGCATAGAATATTCCCTGATAATCAGAAATTTTCAAATCTAATTTGGTTGGGTTTGTATTATTGTTAGCTATCTGAGGCTATGATGTTTGACATGTTTTGATCAAGTGTTATGCCTGCTTGATGTTGGGTTGAGTATATGGTTATTTACTATTGGAAATTGTTTTCCCTATTAGTATAGTAGCTTTACTTTTATAAGATGAAGTCTTGGTTCAGAAAACTTGTTGATTATCTGAAAGTATGCTTAGTAATGTTATTTGACCTATGCGGCCACCTGCAAGCTTGTTTGAGGTGAAGTGGTGATGTGCTTGTTATGTTTGAAAAATCCTAGTTTATAATAGTATTGACTTAATAACTAAAATCTTAAAAACCTTGATTTTGTTTTCTAAACTTGTTTGTTTCGGATACTCTTTGCTTGTGTGGTATTGAGTGATGGAATGTTTGTGACCTGTGTATGCATGTATGCTTATTGTGTGCTTTTATTTTTCCGACGATAGATTCGAACGATGAGTGTGCGGAGGAGGGAGAAGTCCTTGGTTATCAAGAAGAAGAGGACCAGGGACAAACCAAACAAGGCAAGCCATCTACTTGATGCATATCTGAATCCTATTGTTACTCTATACATTGCTTACTCTTACTCTCTTATTGATGCATTATATTCTATATTGCTATTAATCTCTAGATAGCAATAGTTGGTGACTTAGCTCCACAAGTCAACTTGATATCATCCTGTGAGATGACACCCCTTGTGACCTATTCTACACCCCTCATAGTAGAGACTTGATGGCTAGCATCAATGTCTTTGGAAAACTTGTAGTGGAGCCAAAACTCTAGGAAATTGGGTTTACTCTTGGGAAGCATTTCAAAAATGGTTTCGAAAACCTTGGAGTAGTTGCTACTTCATTGAGATGTTTTAAAATGGTTTCATAAACAAGCAGTGTACAATGGGAGATGAAGGAGTTGGTGGATTTTCTGAAAAAGGGCATTGTGTATAAGTGTTCGCCAAACCAATTACTCCCGTGCAACCACATTACCCGGTATGGGACGGGCTTAGTTTGAAGTTTATCCATTTTAGTGCGGGGAGCCTCATACTATATAAGGGTCTGTAGGACCCCGGAATCTGGGTTGTCGCAAGTGGTGGGCAACAGTGTAGCGGGCCCGCCAATAGGCTACCCGTCCGGAAGACACTTGGGTTTCTCCCGCCGTGGCACTGGAACTACGCTCGACGGAGGTAGACGGCCAGGGTTTGCCGGGGATGTATACTCCACAGGGTAGGCTCCCGTACTAAGGTGGATAGATGGAGGGCTTCGATCGATTATCCGAACCCCGCATACTGGTGTATGACGGTCCGTGGTGAAATCCCGGCAGATTTATCGAATGGTGTGGGTAAAGTGTACAACCTCTGCAGAGTGTAATCTATTCGAATAGCCGCGTCCTCGGTCATGGACGGTTGGGATGGCCATACTTAACCTGTGTCAAGTTTTGGTTTTACAAAATTGTTTCGAGAAAATGGAGAAGGGTGCCGGACGGAGTACTCGGAGGGTACTGCCGTGGCACGGTTATGGTTCGGAGTACTTGCAGGGTACTGCCGAAGGAATGTAAGTGGTCATGTGTGATTGACCGGAATTAATAAGGATGGTGGTCATGTTTGATTGACCGCCGGCTTTTCTCCTGAAACGGAGTTTCCCCCTTTCCTAGAGCTTTTGCAAAGACTTCTCTTGCAAGAATCTTCTTTACTAAGGATATAGAGATGTCTTATGACATGCTATATCGACACGAGAAGTTCACTAGTTTAGAACTACCTCAAACCAAGTCAACCCTTGCTACAGCCAAATAGCATGAAAATACTTCTCTCTTAGATGGTTTGCGAGTACAATTCAAAATGTACTCACGGCTTTGTCCCTGGCTATTAACTTGGCCAGATTATGGAGAAGACTACTCGGAAGGTGACGATGGTCACGATGACGCCGGTGCGAACTAGGAACGTCTCCCAGTCAGTTGCCTGTAGGGTAGTAGGCAGGACTTGGGTCATCAACGCTGCTTGATATCCGCTGTTTAGTTGTAGACTTGCCCTGCGTGGCAATATCATACTTGGGCATGTGACCAATTGTAAGCATTATTCGGTAATGTAAAGGATGATGTAATTCTGTTATCAACTAGGATATGTGGATTCACGACACACTGATCATGGGATCGTGAATTGTATGCATATCGGGTATTCCGGATGGGTATTCCGGGGTCCCCACAATTTCGCATAGTAATGTTATTTGTATGAATTCTTTGAACACCGTTATTGCTAATGCTATAGAAAGGTCTAAGCTTGGGGAAGTTGGTTTTGTTAAGCATGATATTCTTAGTTCCCCAGCTGACAAGGGTATAGTTAATAGAGCCCGTTAGTTAAGTACCCCTAAGGCCCGTTTAGCTAGGCCCAATTGTAATAACAGTCGAATACGAGTTATCACTGTATGTCGATATTGTAATCTGTATCGTACCCTACCCGATCCTCGAGACCTGGCCACCTATATATAGGGGCCAGGAGGGGACGGTGAAGGGCAGATTGAAAGCAAGCCAAGTTGAACACCCAAGTTTACTTTTGATACACACCTATTTCGACTAACTTTACCTTCGAGTTCATCCGACGCCCTATCTCCCCGATCCTAAGTCCTTCATCTAGGACATTTGTCGAGTTAACCCTCGTCAATTGGCGCCGACCGTGGGGACCTTGGGCGTTGGAACCATGAATTCGACGGCTTTTTCGCTTTTAGCCAACAGCAGTTCAGAAGTCGACGGAAGTCAAGAGGTGGAACTAACAATTGGAAGTTTGAGCATCCTCATCGGGCCATCGGGTTCATCCCGCCTCTCGGATTCGACGAAACCAGATCCGTCGGCAAGCAAGCCCGAGATGGAGGAAACATTGGAGTCATCAGAAGGCTCTTCCAGTGAGGTAAACTCGCCGGTCAGCTTAGAAAAAGCATCAATCGCAGAAAGCGACAAAATTCAGGAAAATTTCGACTCAAAAGGAAAAGTGTGTCAAACGCACAACAATGCAAAGGACCTCGCCGTAGGAAGCAGCGGCGTCTCCAAAGTACATCAGTTATGCATCATTATCACTGAAGCAGAAGAAGGAAACAACAGCGAAGGAAGTAAAAAGGTCGACAGGCAAGTCGACAAAGTGAAAGATCACAACAAAAAGGAAAAAGAGAAAGTCCATGTCTCGGCTGGTGAATGGAGAATGATTAAGTCAGCCATTAATCATGGTACAGAAGTACCCGAGGGATCGAGAAGAGAAGTTCTAATGGGATATCAGTATGCACTATATCAACACAAGAAGAAACTAAGGGAGGAAAGAGACATGGTGTTTGAAGACAACAACAGTATATCAAGGGAGGAATACTGGGAAGACCATAGTGAAGATTCAGAATATAGCAGAGAAAGGCGCGGAGATCCAAAACACAACAGGGGGGCGATAGCGTGTGGCAGAGAAGAAGGGTACTCAAGGAGCCACACCCCGCAGCTAGAAGAGGAGGAAGACGACTTGATACAAAAAACGCCAGAGGCAGCATTGGCAGCAGCACAAGCATATTTACTAGCCACAAGACCAGAGCATGGAGACCCGCAAGAAGATATGCACCGAGCCGCGATACGAAGCCTCGGAATAGTGGAAGGTAAGATCAGGGAACAAGGCCCAGAGACGAAGTCGACAAATCACAAGGAGAAGTTCAGATACAATCGCTCAGACGATGACTATAGTAAGTCATCAGAAGAGAAAAAGCGACAGAAAAGGAAGGAGGATGCAAGAAGTATAATAGCACAAGCTCGAGTAAACAAATCACGACATGCTTGGAGGGAAGAAAATTACGAAGACGACGATAAAGATATGGGTGCGTTATGCTTTACCCGCAGGGTTCGCAAAACGCGGGTACCCAAAGGATTCAAACTACCACACGACCAGAATAAGTACGACGGGTCACAAGAACCTACCTTATGGCTATCAGATTATCTACAGGCAGTACAGATACTTGGAGGAACAAAGGCGACTGCAATGCAAAGTTTGCAGCTACATCTCACCGGCGCCGCACGGTCCTGGTTGAACACCCTACCCGATGAATCCATTGGAAGCTAGGGGGAACTCGAAAGTCAATTCACAAGAAATTTTCGTTCCACCTACAAGTGCCCAGCATCACTGGAAGAAGTTAAAGCATGTGTGCAGAAGAAAGGCGAAACACTACGTTCTTATATACAACGCTGGAGTATAATCAAAAACTCAGCAGAAGACGTCTCCGACGAACGAGCAATAGACGCCTTTTCGGAAGGACTTCGTCGCTCAGATCTTGTGGAAGAAATAGGAAGAACAAGACCTACGACAGTAGCGGAGCTAATGGAACAAGCTAACAAATTCACTGATGGAGAGGACGCGTATAACAACAAAAGAGGACGATCGCCAGAAGTCGACAGAACAAGTCGACAAAGGAGGCGACACCGCAGCAGGGATAATCAAGGAAGGCGAAGTCAGGTAGCCGCGGGTTACAGGCTAGAAGAAGAGGAAGGGTATGAAAGTAGGAAGTTCCAGGCAAAAGGAGTAGAAAAATCAAGATACTCCGGCCCCTCAGCCGAGGATATGCTATACGGACCTTGTCGAATCCACTATGCGTATCTCGACGAAAAAAGGGTTTCAAATCACCAGATGAAGGATTGCAGAACATTCTTAAGGTTGCAAAGCGCCATGGGCTCAAGCTAAGAAGGGAGGCAAGGAGAAAGACATAGAAGTCAAGGATATCAAATGCAAAGGCTAGTAAAGCACTTAGAGTCGAAAGTATACATATCAGCCATGATTCAACCGGTGCCCAAGTCAAAGAAAGAGCAAAAAAGCATATCCAGGCAAGTAAACCTAGCAATATCGTCACCACCAGCTACCACAGAGTACCTACGATGGTCAGAGCAACCAGTCAAGTTCACTAGAGCAGACCACCCAAGGAAAGTTCCCAGGCCGGGCCACTCACCTATGGTTCTAAAAGCGCAAATAGGAGGGTACGACATCGGAAGAGTGTTCATGGATGCAGGGAGAGGCATAAATTTAATATATGCTAGAACACTAAAGGCAATGTGCATCTCGCTGACGAGTCTGAAGCCAACAGATTGCTCTTTCCATGGAATAGTACCAGAAGCAGCGAACTACCCTTTGAGAAGAATAGAACGCGATGTCTGCTTTGGCAGCAGCGAAAATTATAGAAGAGAGAAACTGGAGTTCGAAGTTATGGATTGGCCGTCACAATATCACGCAATCCTGGGGCGCCCAGCATTTGCAAAATTCATGGCTGTACCACACTACGTGTATCTCATGTTAAAAATTCCAGGGCCCAAAGGAACAATTACAGTACAAGGGAGCTTTGAAGTAGCGAACGCATGCGACAGAGAATTCAACAAGATGGCGCAAACCTTCGGCATGACAGCAGAATATGAGAGGTTAAAAGGAGAAACAGACCATAATGTGCTACCCGACGTTGGACGATCCCTGCCAGATAAGGCTTTCGACACAACGCAGGACTCAAAGAAAATTCAGGTCCACCCTACTGATCCAAACAAGACAACATCAATTGCGGTGAACTTGGATCCCACATAGGAAGGCGCGCTCGTCGAGTTCCTCCATGAGCGCTGGGAAATCTTCGCCTGGTGTCCATCGGACATGCCAGGGGTTCCCAGGGAACTCGTCGAGCATGCACTAAGTGTAGATCCCAAGGCAAAAACAGTCAAACAACCACTGCGACGATTCGATGAACCTAAGAGGAAGGCAATAGCGTCAGAATTACACAGATTAGAAAATGCTGGATTCATCAGAGAAATCAAAACTTCGAGTTGGGTGTCGAACCCAGTAATAGTACCCAAGAAGAACACAGACGTACAAAGAGTATGTGTCGACTACACATCTCTCAATAAGCATTGTCCAAAGGATCCCTTCCCTTTACCCCGCATCGATCAAATAATCAATTCAACAGCGGGATGCGCAAGGCTTTCCTTTCTGGACGCATATTCTGGCTATAATCAGATCAAACTGAAGAAAGAAGACGAAGAAAAAACGGCCTTCATCACACCGTATGGGGTGTTTTGCTACCAAGTGATCCCGTTCGGCCTAAAAAATGCAGGAGCAACTTATCAAAGGATGATGCAAAGTTGCCTCGGGAGCCAAATAGGGCGCAACATACAAGTCTACATTGATGATGTAGTCATCACCACAAGAGAGGAGAAATCTTTAATCAGCGACTTGGCAGAAACCTTCGACAACCTGAACAAGTACAAGCTTAAGCTGAACCCGACAAAGTGTTCCTTCGGAGTTTCAGCAGGGCAACTTTTGGGGTTCTTGGTATCAGCACGAGGAATAGAGGCAAATCCAGAGAAGATTCAAGCAATTCTAACAATGGGGAAACCCATGAAACTCCACGACGTACAGAAATTGGCAGGACGCGTCGCGGCATTAAGTCGTTTCGTTGCTCGACTAGGGGAGAAGGCGCTTCCTTTTTATGCACTTATGAAGAAGTCAGATGACAAATTTGAGTGGACAGAAGAAGCAGACGCAGCGTTTGCGCAATTGAAAAAAGTGCTTTCCACGCCACCAGTGCTGGTCGCACCTAAAGAAAAAGAGCCACTGCTGTTGTACATTGCCGCAACCCATCAGGTGGTGAGTACAGTTCTAGTAGTCAAAAGAAGCGAAGAAGGCAAAGCCCATCATGTTCAGAGGCCGGTATATTTCATCAGTGAAGTGCTATCTCCAACCAAACAGAGGTACCCGCATTATCAGAAGTTGGCATACAGTGTCTTCACAACTGCACGTAAACTACAATAGTATTTTACTGTGCACCCAATTATAGTGGTCAATGAAGCGCCACTATCGAACATATTGAACAACCCTTTAGCGACGGGCCGTGTCTCTTTGTGGGGAATTGATATGGGGTGGCCCGATCTTCTCGTGAGCGACGCGATGGTGATGATGGCAGCGGATGATTGTCGGGGATAACTTGGTGTCACCGATGAACTCTCCTCGCTTGAACCCTGATGCCAATGCAACAGCTCTCAAACCCTGTAGGATATTCACGACTCCACACACTTGCGCACGTAGCCGTCGACCACGAAACGGTAGTTTGCAATCTACTAATTCCCAATGGAACAACAGATCACACTAAACTTGCAGCAGTATAACACCAAATCCAGATGAATTGGTGCGGAGGAATTCAGATGAATGCTTACAGCAGTTCAACGAAATAATCTGTAGTCTAAACGTGGTCTAACCCTAATTGAGGGGGTGCCCAGGGGTACTTATAGGCAGCCGGGCGACCTCAGCAAAGACCTGGCCCAAAACATGCATGGTTTGGGCCCAAACTGACTCGGTTCGACTCAAACGGGTACATACCGACCCATATATGGGTTCGGCCTAATTTTAGCACACAGGCCATGTGTATAGCGCGCCTTAGACGTGTAGACATCGTGTCGAAGGTAGTCCTAGTGCGCCATCACGTGCTCGTGCTCATCCAGACTTGATCTCCACTTGTCTCTCGATCGCCGTCCTCCCTCTCCTCCCGCTGGCGATATCCTGATAGATGACGTACCTAAATACAACATAGTACATCACTTTTAGGTAGTATATAATTCGGAGATATCAAGACATTCTTTTCAACTAGGAAAGAATTCACCTTATAATAATCATCAATTAGACTCAATATTTCCTTCCAGCTCAAACACTCAAAATCAGCATGATCCATGATTGTATCCTCATCATCCTCCCTTTCTTCAAGAAAAGCCATCCTCGCCTTTGGGTAAGCTGAAAGTGGTAGGAACAAAAAGAACAACGTGTATGCAGAGTATGTGTATACATAACATGTTGTATTATTTTTGTTTACATGAAAAATATGTCGACTATACATCAAGCAACTTAAATTGAAGGTATAAGTGAAGTACAAAGAATCATCATAATGGTGAAAAACAAAGAGATATATAGTCTTATTGTTCAGTATCAAATTCAGTTTTCACAAAGAAGTTCTATGATCAAATTTGTGATGCACTAAATTAAACCAATCCAAAAGATATGTAAATATAATTGGTTTAGACCATGCTTCAACTGCGCTACTCTGATTATTATAAACAAGTGATGAATTTACACAAATATCATCAACAATATGGGCATGATCATTATGTTTGGCAGATAAGAAGCAACTCAAATTGCAAATATAAGTAATGGGTAGATCAGTAGCACACTTAGTACAAACATGTTGAGACAAACACATTGAATATATCAAATCAGATTCTGAACTAACAAGATTGGAACAACCCAGTTGAGGTAAATCAATTATGTGAGACTGGAACACATCAAGTATACCAGCATACATCATACTATTTCGAAAATTAACCATTGTCCCATAGCAAAAACACTTCAACACATAGCATATAGGACTGAAAACAACAAGTTTCAGTTCATTTATTCTATCACAGGTTATGCATATGTTATCGACAAGAAAATTATCATTCATGCTATATTCACCAATCAAGTTAAACATGAAGCAATAGGCATGTGTGCTAGAATTCAAATATGAAATTTCAGAAATCTTATTCATAGCACAACGCAAACTAAGAGGTTCTTTTAGCATGATGGAATACACAATGTCATTCGATGGTATTCTAGCAAGTACTTCCTTATGTGTCAGCACTACCACATGATCAAAATTCAAAATCAAATTATCACATGGTGCTGAAACATTAGTGCAAGATAAATCACTAGAAGGAACACTAAGAGTAGACTCACAAATATTATCCATAGCTGCTGGTTCTGGTTCCAAATCAGTACCTATGTCAATGACATGCTCCTCAGAAGAAGTTGGCACTGGAACATCCTCCTCAAGTGATAATGCACAAAGTGATGATGCAGGTTGTAAAATAGGCGGCTCCCTTTCTTCAAAAGCAACCTGCATATCACAAGAAACAACACTACGAGTAGACAGAGTTACATTAGTTGAAATATCCTCACATATCCTATCGTCGACTACTCTTGTGTTTTGATTTTTGCTCATACTCTCAAAGTGTATGCTCTCAACCTCACGTTTGGTAGAATCACACAGCTCACTTTTTATAACACTCTCACTCAATTTGGCTATGTGGCTCTCATTCTCACATGGGTTGTGAAGCACACCATGGTCAAGATGGCAAATAATGGGACTGCCACCATCCATCATGACCTTGTGCTTAGGCGACAAGCAGAACTCCTTTGTCCTCTCCTTGCGAAGAATATGATTCTTATGAAACTGTTCAGCTGTTAGACGCAGCCAAGCATGCCGCTGCTTATTCCACTTGAACAAAACTGTCGGCCTATCACGACAAGGCTGAGCATGATAGGTGTGAAACCAAGGATAACCCAACAGAATATGACAAGATTCAAGTGGCATTGGGGATACACCACAACGAATAACCTCGGTATGCCCTCTGTAAGTAACAGGAACGTCAGCTATGTGGGAAATCAGCAAAGTGCCATATGAGGAATGCAAGAGGTATGGCGCTGTACTAGCACGTGTGGCTAGGTGCAACGTCTCGACGACCTCAATGCTGATTAAATTGATGGTAGAGATGTGATCAATGGTGGTTGCAGCACATCTATCTCCAATCATCACACCATGGTGAAAGAGCCCATCACCGTCAAAGTTGCCACATTCTTCCTCCCAAAAAGTGGAACTACAATATCTATGGCGGAAAAATTGGTATCTTCCAGCCTCCACAGTATCCATAACATCATCTGCCATAATTAGTGCGGAAACAAATATGTATATATAGTGAAACACTCTACTCACTCAAAACTGACAAGAAAAGGTGAATCTTACCGTTCCAAGGTGAATAGCGATGCTTACCAAATCGGATAAACAACCAATGCTCTGATGTGAAGAAGTAGAATAGCGATCACATGACAAGCCAGGAATATATGGTGGAGCTGTAGGTATGGTATCCTAAGTACACCGCAAATAAGTCCTAGTGCTGATCGTATGACAAGACCCATGGAAACACACACGGTGGAGATAAGCGAGGCAAAGCAACTCTGAAAAAGAGCTCAAGAGATAGAAGTGACAATGCACAATAGCTCGTGTTGCAATGCACAAGAGAGACGCTAGCAATGGCTCGACGAACAGGCACAAGATTGCGCACACGGCAGCAGCCTGATGAGCACGAAGTAGCTAGTCTCGTATGGGTAAGCTCCTAACACGATGTTGTAGACAGGCTGTAGCTAAAGCGATCAAAATCGTGGAGAAAAGGACGCTATGTGGACACAGTGGTAACACGCTGTCGCGGAAGAGAAATCGACAAAAAAACGTATCGCGGCAGAGATATACGACGCCGGAAACGCACGGCAGCGCGACGGCGACGCGAAACGGACAAAATAGTTTGTCTTTTTTTTTTAATATAGGTGCGGCGTGTGTGCAGTACACGTCCCCTTTTTTCTATTTTTTTTTTACTCACTCAAATTTGGGCCTAAAAGAAGTGGCCCGATCTAGCGCCCAGCCCCAGACGGCTTCCGCGGTGTTGCGACAGGAGCGGGGCGAGAGCGCGCGCACCCCCAGACGACCTCCGCGGTTCGGCGTGCGAGCGAGCGAGGGCCTCGCCTGGGGGCAGACAGCCTCCGCCCCTGGGCGAGCGATGCGGCGTGATTTTTTTTTTTTTTGATTACGAGCGATCGATGCAGGTACTCAATCGCAAAGCTGGACTCCCGATCCGATTTGCACAGCGACGCACTCGCTCGTGTTTTTTTTTTCTTTTTGCGGCCAAGCTGGAAACGCTCAAGGCGATCGCAGCGATAACGCTCAAGGCCAAGCTGGACTCACGGTCTTTGGATCCGATCTGCACGCTGACGCTCTTTGTTTTGTTTTTTTTTACCCTGCTAGCGATCGGATCTGGGAACGTGTAACTCAAAAACTGCTTTGCTGATCGGATCTGGACGTGCACGAGAGCAACTCCAAACAAAACATTCAGACTAAGAAAAAGACCAAGATCAACGAGACTTCAAACGAGATCTAAACTCGAAACTAAGATGCAGAAAAGATCGGTGAACCTAGACTCCTACAAATTGGAAGAAAAGATACGCGAAAAGACGATCAACGACTAAAACTCAATACGGTGCAATCTAGGCTATGGCAGAAACTAAGAACTCTAATTTTTTTTGGCTTTTTCTGGATAGGACTGAAAACAAAAATGAATTGCAGAGATGAATTTGTGGATGCTCACCGAGTAAACCGTGGAAATCTGATACCAAGATGATATGGGGTGGCCCGATCTTCTCGTGAGCGATGCGATGATGATGATGGCAGCAGATGATTGTCGGGGATAAATTGGTGTCACCGATGAACTCTCCTCGCTTGAACCCTGATGCCAATGCAACAGCTCTCAAACCCTGTAGGATATTCACAACTCCACACACTTGCGCACGTAGCCGTCGACCACGAAACGGTAGTTTGCAATCTACTGATTCCCAGTGGAACAACAGATCACACTAAACTTGCAGCAGTATATCACCAAATCCAGATGAATTGGTGCGAGGAATTCAGATGAATGCTTACAGCAGTTCAACGAAGTAATCTTTAGTCTAAACATGGTCTCACCCTAATTGAGGGGGTGCCCAGGGGTACTTATAGGCAGCCGGGCGACCTCAGCAAAGACCTGGCCCAAAACATGCATGGTTTGGGCCCAAACTGACTCGGTTTGACTCAAACGGGTACATACCGACCCATATATGGGTTCGGCCTAATTTTAGCACGCAGGCCATGTGTATAGCGCGCCTTAGACGTGTAGACATCGTGTCGAAGGTAGTCCTAGTGTGCCATCACGTGCTCGTGCTCATCTAGACTTGATCTCCACTTGTCTCTCGATCGCCGTCCTCCCTCTCCTCCCGCTGGCGATATCCTGATAGATGACGTACCTAAATACAACATAGTACATCACTTTTAGGTAGTATATAATTCGGAGATATCAAGACATTCTTTTCAACTAGGAAAGAATTCACCTTATAATAATCATCAATTAGACTCAATATTTCCTTCCAGCTCAAACACTCAAAATCAGCATGATCCATGATTGTATCCTCATCAGGAATCGAGTTATCTCTCATGGACATCATGATAGGGCAAAGGTGTCCGATCTTTCGATGAGATCTTGATATGTCGATTTGGAGGGTGGAGTTCGTGCTTGACGATCCGACTACACGTGCGAAGCTCGTGCGCCAATGCAATCGCTAGGACAATCTCCGGGAGTTACTGATCTTGCGGATGCACGATCAGCCTGACCAGCGAGGGTCTTAATTCCTACCTGAAATCGAGAACAAGTAAGAACTAATACTGCAATCAAGATATTGCGGATGAAAGATGTATGCTTTATTCAAAAGATGGGATTCCGAATAGGCGGTCTTCTTCTAGGCGATTGGCCTCAAAAGTCGAGCTCGTAGTTGCAGCAATGGCTAACTTTTAGTCTAAACAAAATCCGAGTTCTAATGACGGCTACGGGGGGTATTTGAGGAGGAAAAGGTAGGGGTGCGACCAGCCTTGGGTAGGGTGGTCGAACGGAGCCCTAACAGGCCTTTTCTCCTCAAATTCGGACTCCTAAAAGTGGCTGTCTTATTTGCTGCGAAAATTACATGGGCCTGGCCCAAAAATAGAAGTGATGCAGCACCATATGTATCTATGGACGAAATTATGAAGTAGCTCTTTGTATTTCGTCCAAGTCTTCATCCCTCATTATGGTGGCTTCAAAATTCTGAAATCTCCACTCGTGGCATCTTCTTCAATCCTCAAACGCTTGCTGCCATCTCCATGCACGATCATGCTCCAATGCTTGTCCCTCTCATCCATGCTAGGTCCATCATTCCTAAGAGTAACAAACATATCTGATTTAGGCAGCATCATATTCTCATGTATGTGAGAAAGAGTTCCAAGAAACGAAAGTACCTGATAGTTAAGTTGCTTGGCACGAGCTCGAGTGATGGGTCCTTGTATGTGTTCCGCTGTAGGTGCAGCGGGTGTATCAATAGATGGGATGTCCTCATCATGCTCCCCTTCTTGAATTGAAGTCGTCCTCGACGCAACCTCATCTTCTTCACCGAAGTAAGGCTTTAAATCTGCAATGTTAAATGTAGGACTTACCGTACCAAAATCTGCAGGAAGCTCAAGTTTATATGCATTATCATTGATTTTCTCTATCACCTTAAAAGGACCATCAGCACGTGGCATTAACTTAGACTTGCGCAAATCAGGAAAACGATCTTTGCGCAAATGCAACCAAACAAGATCTCCAACCTCAAACACAACATGCTTGCGTCCTCTATCCCCAGCAACTTTATACTTAACATTCATGCGTTCTATGTTGTCTTTAGTAGTTGCATGCAATTTCAAAATCAATTCAGCACGCTGTGTAGCATCAAAATTATTTTGCACGGAAGATGGTAAAGGCAACAAATCAATAGGTGCACGTGGAACAAAACCATAGACAATCTGAAAAGGGCTCATCTTTGTGGTAGAATGCAGCGAACGATTATAAGCAAATTCAATATGAGGTAAACACTCTTCCCACAATTTTAAGTTCTTCTTTAAAACAGCCCGCAACATGGTAGATAAAGTTCTATTAACTACTTCAGTTTGTCCATCAGTTTGGGGATGACATGTAGTACTAAACAGCAACTTAGTCCCCAACTTAGCCCATAAACATCTCCAAAAGTGGCTAAGAAATTTAGTATCACGATCAGAAACAATAGTATTTGGCACACCATGCAAACGAACGATATCACGAAAGAACAAATCAGCAATATGCGCAGCATCATCGGTCTTGTGACAAGGAATAAAGTGTGCCATCTTAGAAAACCGATCGACAACAACAAAAATACTATCCCTCCCCTTCTGTGTACGAGGTAATCCCAAAACAAAGTCCATCGAAATATCCTCCCAAGGAACACTAGGAACAGGAAGAGGCATATATAAACCATGTGGATTAAGGCGAGACTTAGCTTTTTGACAAGTAGTGCAGCGTGCCACGAATCTCTCAACATCTCGCCGCATGCGTGGCCAAAAGAAGTGTGCAGCAAGAACATCCTCCGTCTTCTTGACACCAAAATGTCCCATTAATCCTCCTCCATGCGCCTCCTGTAACAACAAAAGACGAACGGAACCATCTGGGATGCATAGTTTGTTAGCACGGAACACAAATCCATCATTAAGGATGAATTTGTTCCATGTTCTACCATCTCTACAATTCTGCAACACATCTGTAAATTCAGCATCATGCAAGTATTGTTCTTTTATAGTTTCCAACCCAAAAATTTTGAAGTCAAGCTGAGATAACATAGTATAACGGCGCGACAAAGCATCAGCAATAACATTATCTTTACCCTTTTTGTGTTTGATAACATAAGGAAAAGATTCAATAAATTCAACCCACTTTGCATGGCGACGATTCAGTTTTGCTTGACTACGAATATGCTTCAAAGATTCATGATCAGAATGTATAACAAATTCTTTAGGCCATAAATAATGTTGCCAAGTTTCTAATGTCCGAACCAGTGCATATAATTCTTTATCATAAGTAGAATAGTTCAGACTAGGCCCACTCAATTTTTCACTAAAATATGCTACAGGTTTGCCCTCTTGTAATAACACACCTCCCAAACCAATTCCACTAGCATCACATTCAAGTTCAAACGTCTTATTAAAATCAGGAAGTTGGAGTAAAGGAGCATGTGTTAACTTATCTTTCAGTATCATGAAGGCCTCTTGTTGTGCATCGCCCCAAACAAAGGGCACATCCTTCTTTGTGAGCTCATTCAATGGCGCAGCAATAGAACCAAAATCTTTGACAAAGCGCCTATAAAACCCAGCAAGACCCAGAAAACTCCTCACTTGTGTAACCGTCTTGGGCTGCGGCCAATTATCAATAGCTTCAATCTTGGCTGGATCAACTTCAATTCCCTGTTCTGTAACAACATAACCAAGAAAAGCAACTCTGTTTGTGCAAAAGGTGCACTTCTCAAGATTACCATACAGACGTGCATCACGTAAAGCATTGAAAACAGCACGTAAATGATCCAAATGGTCCTCTAAAGATTTGCTATATATGAGAATGTCATCAAAATATACCACCACAAAACGACCAATAAAAGCATGTAAAACTTCGTTCATCAGTCTCATAAAGGTACTAGGTGCATTAGTTAAACCAAACGGCATTACTAACCACTCATATAAACCGAACTTAGTTTTAAAAGCTGTTTTCCATTCATCTCCTAATTGCATACGAATTTGGTGGTAACCACTACGCAAATCAACTTTAGAGAACATAATAGAACCACTCAACTCATCTAGCATGTCATCCAAACGAGGTATAGGGTGACGATATCGAATGGTAATATTATTAATAGCTCGACAATCAGTACACATGCGCGAAGAACCATCTTTCTTAGGCACTAAAATAATAGGAACAGTGCATGGACTAAGAGACTCACGAATATAACCTTTGTCCAATAAACTCTGGATTTGTCGTTGTATCTCTTTTGTTTCTTCAGGATTGGTGCGATATGGCACACGGTTGGGCAGCGAAGCTCCTGGAATCAAATCAATTTGGTGTTCTATTCCACGAATAGGTGGAAGTCCAGGTGGAACATCTTGTGGAAAAACATCCATGTATTCCTGCAAAAGGTTAGCAACCGCAGGTGGCAAAGAAGGAGGCATATCCTCAAATGAAAACAGTACTTCTTTGCAAATAATGGCATAGCATGGAGTAATATTGACATCAATTTCAGCAAGATCAGATTTGCTAGCAAGTAAACAAGGATTCTTCAAACGAATTTCAGTAGCATGGTTAGAATCAGATTTAGAAGAATGCTTAGGTGGTACAAAATCTGCAGCAATAATCTGATTCTCACTCTTATGTTTGTCCTCGTTTTTTAATCTACTAGCTCTAGCAAGATCATCTTTCAAAATTTGTTCCGGAGTCATGGGTTTAAGTCCAATTTTCTTGCCAGCATGTGTAAGAGAATACTGATTTGTTTTACCATTATGTACAGATTCTCTATCAAATTGCCATGGTCTACCAAGTAACAAAGAACAAGCTTGCATAGGTACAACATCACAATCAACAAAATCTGAATAAGTACCAATAGTAAAATGCACGCGTGTAGTTCTTGTTACCTTGAGCTTACGGGAGCTCTCAAACCATTGAATGTAATATGGATGAGGTCGTTGTCGTGTGGGCAGAGCAAGCTTCTCCACCATGTCAATACTAGCCAGATTGTTACAACTCCCTCCATCAATGATGATCCGGATAGCTCTCTCCTTAACAACGCCTCTTGTTTGAAACAAGTTGTGGCGTTGATCATGCTCAGCCTTGCTCAATTGCACACTCAAGACACGTTGTGCAACTAAGCTCTTGTATTGATCAGCAGTTTCAGCTCCCATTACCTCCATCTCCTTGTCAGAATCAGAATTGGCACCATCACGTGCAGCAATAAGTGCCAATGTATCATCATCAAAATCACTTGCAGAGTCATATTCGCCATCTTCAAGTACCACCATCACACGTTTGGTTCTGCATTCTTTTTCAATGTGACCAAACCCAAAACACTTGCGACATTGAATATCGCGAGTCTTCCCCGTGGAGGCCATGGAAGAAGAACTCCGTGTCGGACCAGTAGATGGTGATGGAGCAGGAGCAGGAGCAGGTGGCGTTCTTGACGTCGGCGTGGTATACCTGGAGGTGGAAGGACCTGGTGCATCCCCACGAGAAGGTGGAGCTGATTGGCGCGCAGACCATGAAGAAGTACGACCTGCAGAATTATTAGCTCTTCTCCACGATGGTTGACGATCCTGCACTTCAAGTTCAGCTTTGCAAGCAAGGTGAAATAAATGAGTAATAGTGTTGTACTCCTTATAGTCTAAAATATGCTGAATCTCCTTATTTAAACCACCAAAGAAACGTGCAAGCATAGCTTCATTATCCTCTACAATACCACAACGAATCATGCCCGTTTATAATTCTTGATAATACTCTTGTACGGAATTTTTGCCTTGTTCTAAACGAGTTAATTTTTTAAGCAAGTCCCGTTGATAATGTGGAGGTACAAAACGAGTACGCATGGCATGTTTTAGACCAATCCAAGTAGCAGGAACATTAGCATGATTGACTCTACAATATTCAGACCACCAGATAGAAGCAAAATCTGTAAATTCACATGTAGCAGCACTAACACGCAAATGCTCAGGGTAGCGTAAACATGCAAAACGTTGCTCTACTTCTAATTCCCAAGTGAGATATGCATCAGGATTATATCTACCCTCAAATGGCGGAATATTTAATTTTAGCTTAGCCACATGGTCATCATCACGTACCGGACGCGGAGGTGGACGAGCGTTGTGGTTGTATTGCCGCGGACGGCCAGGTGCAGGTTGTTGGACCTCGTCCTCGTCGAGCTCGTTTTCATCTTCGAACTCGTTTTCCCCCTCGTCAGCAGCATATCCGTCCTGGGTGGCCGCCTCCATAGCGGCCGCAGCAGCTGCCGCAGCTGTAAGAGGAACGCGGCGAGCACGTGGTACAGGGACGGCCGGCCGTGGCAGTGGTGGTAAACGGGCCAGGACTTCCTGGAACCGGGCGTCGAGCTTGGTGTTGAAGGATGCCTCAAGACCAGCCATCTTGTCCATCGCATCAGAAAGCTTGGAATCAACATCACCCAAGCGTGTGTCCACATCTTGTGCACGGCCCACCAACAGCCGAGTGAAGTGGGCATGCAACTCTGCACTAGTCATCTTCTCCGGATCGACATCATCCTTCGTGGTTCCTGTCATGGTTAGCGTGGAAGCAAGCACAAGTAGATATACCTATGCACTACGGAATATGGTGGAATCACGCGTAATCCGTCAAGCGGTATACAAAGCTCTTACAAGTTCTTACCCAACAGGAGGAAGGTGATATGCAACCAGCAAAGAACAGCGACTCCCAAAATTGCATAAGCGATTACCAGGTGTCGATACAAAGAACGTGCAGAAATATGTGGAGCTGTAGGATGGCTTATATGGTAGCAAAAAAAATAGCAAGTATCAAAACAGTAATGCAAAGCTGAAAGAATGCTCAACCGCAGTACTGTGCTGGTCCTAGGCTATACCGAGCTAGAGACGCGAGCCGAGAACACTAAGAAAGTCACGGCGTGGCCCAACAAGCAGAAAGGAACAGCTCCCAAGCAAAGTATAAGTGAAGATCTGCAGGAATTGTCAGGTCTGAAACTTCGAAGGGCAAAAACTCGGCCTTCCCGGCCTTTTTTGGGAGTTCTGAGTGTCGCACAACAACATAGTGGTTGTGGTCACGTAGATCTTTTTGCTACGAACATTTTGAGTACTCGCACGTCGAAAACGGAGTTCGTATGCAAAAGTTATGGCCAGTTGAAATTTGCTGTCGAAAACCGTCAAAAAAAACTGACGGAACTGTCAAAATTCAGACTGAATTCGGAATGCACTAGTAGGAACGGGTCAACCCGACTTGGATGCGGAGTTGACTTTTTTTTTTCCTCCTCTTGACTGGCGACCGAAACCTAACTCACGGACTCTGAAAAAGGTACGGATGAAATTGGGAAGAACGAACAAGAACTTATGTGAAGGCGGTGGCGGAAGTATATGGCGTGGTGGTGGAAGGATATGGCGGAGCAGTGGAGCAAGCGTGCGGCGGCGGCGGGACTAAGGTGAATCGAACTCGAAACTCTAAAGGAACAGACACGAAGACCAGCAACTCGACACGCGGATGCAGACACAAATTCAACGATGCAAACTGAAAAGACAATGCAAAGGCTCGGATGGTTTATGGGACGAGATGATCTAACCCTAACTGTATTTTTTTGGCTTTTTCGTGGTTTATAGGTATGAACACTGATGCAATCTAAACTACGAAAACAGTAAATCTCACCGAGCAACCTGAAATCTGATACCACTTGATAGGGCAAAGGTGTCCGATCTTTCGATGAGATCTTGATATGTCGATTTGGAGGGTGGAGTTCGTGCTTGACGATCCGACTACACGTGCGAAGCTCGTGCGCCAATGCAATCGCTAGGACAATCTCCGGGAGTTACTGATCTTGCGGATGCACGATCAGCCTGACCAGCGAGGGTCTTAATTCCTACCTGAAATCGAGAACAAGTAAGAACTAATACTGCAATCAAGATATTGCGGATGAAAGATGTATGCTTTATTCAAAAGATGGGATTCCGAATAGGCGGTCTTCTTCTGGGCGATTGGCCTCAAAAGTCGAGCTCGTAGTTGCAGCAATGGCTAACTTTTAGTCTAAACAAAATCCGAGTTCTAATGACGGCTACGGGGGGTATTTGAGGAGGAAAAGGTAGGGGTGCGACCAGCCTTGGGTAGGGTGGTCGAACGGAGCCCTAACAGGCCTTTTCTCCTCAAATTCGGACTCCTAAAAGTGGCTGTCTTATTTGCTGCGAAAATTACATGGGCCTGGCCCAAAAATAGAAGTGACGCAGCACCATATGTATCTATGGACGAAATTATGAAGTAGCTCTTTGTATATTTCGTCCAAGTCTTCATCCCTCATTATGGTGGCTTCAAAATTCTGAAATCTCCACTCGTGGCATCTTCTTCAATCCTCAAACGCTTGCTGCCATCTCCATGCACGATCATGCTCCAATGCTTGTCCCTCTCATCCATGCTAGGTCCATCATTCCTAAGAGTAACAAACATATCTGATTTAGGCAGCATCATATTCTCATGTATGTGAGAAAGAGTTCCAAGAAATGAAAGTACCTGATAGTTAAGTTGCTTGGCACGAGCTCGAGTGATGGGTCCTTGTATGTGTTCCGTTGTAGGTGCAGCGGGTGTATCAATAGATGGGATGTCCTCATCACATCACGTACGAAAAAAGGAAGGCGATCAAGTCGCAAATCTTGCCAGATTTTACAGCGGAGTGGCTCGAGCTGCAAAGCACGGGACCACCAGATTTATCGAGTACTTGGACAATGTACTTCGACGGTTCTAAGCGAGTCCAAGGCGCAGGCGCAGGAGTAGTATTGATATCGCCTCATGGTGACAAATTAAAATATGTCTTAAGGATGAGCTTTCCGCAGGCTTCTAACAATGAAGCGGAGTACGAGGCTTTGTTGCACGGAATGAAGATGGCTAAAGCTTGTGGAGCAACTCGCCTAAAAATATTTGGAGATTCCAACCTTGTTGTTCAGCAAGTTATGAACAGGTGTGACACAATCAATGACAACATGATGGCCTACAAGAATTTGTACCATTATCTAGAAGGAACGTTCGATGGATGCGAAGTCTCGCACATCAGCAGGAACAGCAATGAAGAAGCCGACACTTTAGCAAATATCGGATCACAATGATTACCTGTGCCGTCTGGAGTATTTTGGGAAGAAATAGCGGAAAGATCAATAAAAAGTGCTAAAAGTTCGACTACTACAGCAGGCTCGGGGGCTACGACAGAACCAGAGGAGGTCATGATGATAGAAGAAACATGGATGCAGCCATATCTTGCGTACATGATAAATAAAAAACTACCAGAAGATGCAGTGGAGGCTAAGAGGATAACTCGAAGATCGAAAGCGTTTGTCGTGTTGGAAGGAAAAATATACAAGAGAAGTATTACCGGCATTTTACAGCGTTGTGTAACACCCCAGGAAGGGCAAGCAATATTGGAAGACATACATGGCGGAGTATGTGGCCATCATGCTAGCAGCAGAGCAATAGCAGCAAAAGCTTTTCGAGCGGGATTCTACTGGTTAACAGCCATCGAGGACGCGAAAGATATAGTTCGAAAGTGTGAAGCATGTCAAAGGTTTGCATCCAGACCGCATGCACCAGTAGCGGAGCTACAAACAATACCATTATCCTGGCCCTTCGCACAATGGGGCCTTGACATGGTGGGAAAGTTGCACAAATCTTGGCCAGGAGGGCATGTCTACATGCTAGTGGCAGTCGATAAATTCACCAAATGGGTGGAAGCGGCCCCAGTTACAACTCAAGATTCTACAGCAGCAATTAGCTTCATCAAGTCAATAGTTTTCCGTTTTGGTGTACCATACAGCATCATCACAGACAATGGGACAAATTTTACTTCAAAAGAATTCAAAAGTTACTGCGAAGGATTGGGGATCAAGCTCAAATTCGCATCTGTGGCGCACCCGAAGACGAACGGGCAAGTCGAAAAAGCCAATGGCTTGATATGTAGTGGAATAAAAAAGAGGCTTTTAGCACCTCTCGAGAAAGCCAAGAGCGCTTGGGTAGAAGAATTGCCCTCCGTTCTTTGGAGCCTAAGAACTATGCCCAATGCAGCAACTCAAGAAACTCCTTTCTTCTTGGTCCATGGCGCAGAAGCCATGCTTCCAGTCGAAGTTACACACGAGGCTCCAAGAGTGACAGCGTATGACGAGGCGACGTCGACAGAAGCATTGCAAGACGACGTCGATGCGCTAGATGAAGCAAGAGACAAATCATTAGAAAGGGCCACGCAATATCAACAAAGCTTACGAAACTACCATAGTAGTCGAGTTCGTCCACGATCCTTCGTGGTGGGAGACCTTGTTTTGCAACTCAGGCAAGACAGCCACGGGAAATTGGAGTCCCCTTGGGTGGGACCTTACATAGTCACTGAAGTAATACCAGGAGGAGCATATCGACTACAAGATAAGAAGACTGGGAAGGACGGGAGCAACCCATGGAATGCAGAACAGCTACGATGTTTTTATGCGTAGACTAAATATAGAGGTATCAATATATTCGAGTTAGCCTTCCGAACCCAGAACATGAGGCCACATGTCGGGTTCTTTGGGTTGAACTTGACAAAATTGTACGATTCTTTTGTTACTTCTCCGCTCGGGGGCTTCAACCCCTGGGTCGTACGAAAAGAATTATTATGGCAAGTTGGAGGTTTTTCTTCATTGTAAGGTTGTTTAGACAACCCGATGAATATTGAGAGAACTTGGTTCATAAGAAGAACCCGATATTATTCCTACCTTTTTGGTTCGCAAAGAGCCCGATATATGGAAAGCATACCTCAGAACATGACTTGTTCTCATGGTACTAGCAAAAGACATCGACACCAAGTACGAATATTCATTACAGGCAAGCATGGTAGCAAGGACATGATCAAATGAAATTACATAAAAAACACAACAAGTCCTAATGGAAGCGGACTTCAATCTTCATACTCCTTCTGGCAAAGAGTGCCATCATAGATCTTCACGTCAAACTTCGACGTACCAATATGGAAGTCGAAGGCCATGAAGAAGCCTTGATGGATGTCGTGGTCCTCAGCAAATTGCGACCAGCCACCCCTGAAGTACTGCTCGCCGTCGCCATCATACCACACCTCCACCTCGTATGGGATGCCACCGCCAGACTGTTCACGGAGAACCGCCTCTCGCAGTTTGCGGCCATCCATAAACTTCGTACTAATCAATGAAGCCCCTCAACCTACTATCTTTTATTACAAACTCAACCAAGCCTAACCAACCCCCATGCTCACGACATGTTCTTGATATTGATTGAGTTGGAGGGAGTCAGAGACTACCACGGAATCCTTCCATAGTCACCCCGGTGACCTTCGTCACCAAAGCGTCACGACAGTTTCCAAGACCCCGAATAGAATCTCCAGTGGGGATCAGTCGGAGCACGTAGGAATGCCGACCACTACATAAGCCACGTCTGGCTGAGGCGAGCAGCAAGCGGGGGAGAGTCTACATAGTATGCTCTGATACCATTTTGTCGCGCCCCACCTATGGACTAAGGTGGAAAACCTGTGTTAAGAGCTATTCCCTAGATCACTAATAGCACCAAAGTACAAAATATAGTATTCATTACAAAGTATCAAAGATTACAATGCTGATCCAGATACACAAGTCTTTAAAACCTTACAAACTAGCTTAGTTTCATGGACTAGCTCAAATGACAGAGTTCAACATAACATAAACACAACGGAAACTAAAGTGGCAGTGAGCCTCCATCTTCACCATGCACCATAGCAGACATGTTGGAATGTAGACTCGAGATCCTATCAAATTACTCCTCCTCAGAATAACCTGCACATTTGAATATGCAGCCCCAATGAATGGGGGTCAGTACAATGATGTACTGGCAAATGACACATATTTGGTGGCTGTTGTGAAAGAACTAACTACATGATATTTGGCTAGTGGATCTCTTGGGCTAAATTGCTTAAAGTCAATTTTATCCTACATTTCCTTCTCAAAAACTTTCTTGCAAAATTTTAGCTTTAAAGGGGTTGAAATAACCCCCAAATACTACACAGTTGCAAGTTATGTTGCACTGGGCGAAACTCAACAAAGTCAGAACAACAGAAACCACCAAACCTTGGAGTGAATGGCCCTGAGCCCCTATCCTAGAGGTTTCTAGACAAATTTTAATCATTCAAAAATGGTGATGAGATTCTTCTGTACAATCCCTGTCTAGAGACTCAAATTGTCCATAACCGGGGACATGGCTAATCGATTAGTTTTATACCCTGCAGGGGTTGTGCACTTTCACCTTAAGACTCATTCTACCAAGAGGGAAGAATGAGACAAGACCTTTCAGAAGGAGAGAGCAACCATACTAGCAAGAACCGTTCCCACATACAATTCTGCTACCACCTCATATCTTGCTCACAAGTTGAACCCTCACATCCTAGTTAGTCAAGACAGAGCCCATAGTGTCATAAGGTTGCACTAGAAGTACTCTAAACCATAGAAGACAAGGTAATCTCTTTAATCCTGAGTGGCCATCCACAAGTGAACTCCCAGGGTCCACTACACCCACTGCGAGGCATGTATCCCTAGGATCCACTCAACATCGCCTCCATCAACAAACCAATCCACCCAGGTGATTCATTTTAGTTGAAGTTCTTAATTTATTCATAAAGCAACTTTAACAAAAGTGATCATAGCATTGGCATCAAATTTCAAAGTAATTTATCATCCTAACAGGTGGGGTTTGATGGATGGCAACTAACTACTAGGATCTAAGCACTTTGTAAAATAGTTGATATTCCACCTATCATGCATACTACTGAAAACACTAATGAAGTAGTAAAAGTGGGTAGAAGAATGTGTGTCACTTGCATTGGCCACAACCAGTACACTCACAACATTCACAACTGTAGCTCAGCTCCTCCCCACAATCTAAACAAGCATATATACAAAAAATAAACACCCAAGTTCCAAATGGCAATCATAGACATCTATACACGCATGCACATCGCCATTTAATTTCACACAAATTATTTTGTGTGAAAATGTTGCTTATATGGTTCTCTGATGTTTTGCTTACATGTGTGAGGTTGGGGTAGTTTTTCAAGTATTTAACATGCATTAGGGGTATTTTAGGCATTTTAAAATAGGGCCAAATGCCTTCATAAATAATTCTGGTTTGAAAAAGTTTTGAGAAAATTCCATTTTGAACCTACTAGTTAGGGTTCTATAAAATAAATCCATTGCAATTGGATTCATTCCAAAACATTTTTAGAAATCAAATTATGATCAAAATAGTGGTTTGGATGAATTTAAATGCACCAAGTTTGTGCACATCTCAAGTTTAGGATTTTCTGGTTCTAAAATGCTCTACAGGTCCAGAGGATTCCAATGACTACAAAAATGTTGATTTTGGATGTGCAGAACAAAAGTTATAAATTATTTGGTGCAAATAGGCATTTAAAGCCATTTGAATTTCATTTCAAATTTTGTACTGTAACCATGTAATGTTTCTACATATTTGGATTCTACACATTTCTAGGATTCCAGGGATATAAAATTTGCTATTTTTGGACTTGTAGATTATTTTCTATGCATTTTACAAGATCTGGGCAGAAACAGTAATTTGAATTTCAATTTTAAACTGGATTTGACCGGGGGTTTGACTGGTGCTTACTGGACTGCGATGTGGCACCCTTCCAGAGGTTGATACTGGTTCTGGAGATGATCTAATCTACGCCCTAAGATCTGGATCCAATAGACAGAAAGAAAGTGGGGGAAAGATGCTCACCGGCGAGGTGGAACTCCGGCGAGGGTGCATAGTATGTCGACAGCGACGAGCTCCTGGTGGTCTCCGGGAAGAAGGAAGGTGTGGATGAGGTGCAGAAGGACATGGCGAACTTGTCGGTGAGGTCGGGGTGGTCATGGGCATCTTGCCGAGGAGGAGAGGGGAGGCTGGATGTGCTCCGGGCACCAGTGACCTGCGGGTTGCGTCGGTGCGCCTGATTCACTGCAAAACCGAGCCGGCCGATGGTGTCAGAGGATGAGCCAGAGTGGGAGAGGGAGATAGGAAAGGAAAAGGTGCGGTGTTTTCACCGGTGGGCACCGGAATCGACAAAGTTCTGCGGCGGCGGTGGCTGCAGCTCCGGCGAGGAAATTTTGCGCAGATGGGCGGCGCTTTCGAACGGGGAAAAGAGGGGACGAGTGAGGAGGGTGTGGGTGTTTTAAAGGGGCTTCAGGAGGCCGTTTGTGCTCTATAGCAAGCGGGGGAAGTGGGCGAGGTGGGCATCATGCGCGTGGAAGATTCGGTGCTGGAGGTTGAAGGAGCTCCGGACAGGTGGGGTCCACCTGTCAGGGAGAAGAAAGGAAAAGAAAAAGAAAAGGTGAAAGGGTGCGCAGGATAGGCTAGCTAGGCTAGCTGCTGGGCTATTTGGCCCGAGCTGGCCCAGTTGGGCTGTTGTCCCCCTTTTTTTGTTCTTTTCTTTTTTCTATTTTTCTGCCATTTGAAATAGCTTGGTATATGAGGAACAAAATGTTTGAATTCAAACCTTTCGAATTTGGTAAAATTTAAATAATACCTTAGGGTGTTTGGAAGCCCTAAAAGGTACTATTTGGTGTATTTCCTTTTTGGAACTTTATTTTTGTAAAACAAATTTGGCTCCCATATGCTTTGAAGTTTATTTTTAAAATGCAAACTTCTGGTTTCTGAAATTTTGATTCAAAAATTATTTCAAATATGCAATGATGAATATGCATGTATGCTGATTTTGAATTTTAAAATCTTGGGATGTTACATACTCATGGTATGGGCTGGCTTTGGAATATGTTTACTCCTAACAAGATATATTTCTTGGATCTCTCAAGAATGATCAAGGATGTGTAAGCATTCACTTACAAGATAATGGATTGGATAGGATTATTTTACAAGTCAGAGACTTGTGATAGGTTTGGAATAGATGATGTTTAATATAGGATAGAATAATGTAAGATGAGAAACGATTTGTTTCTTGTTTTCTTAAGATTATGTTTGTGTTATTGTTCAAGTTTTATTACAAATCCTACTTCTACCCTCCTAACACAGAAGTTTACCAAAGGTCAATTGAAGTTTATAACACTCTACTTGATGAACTAGTCCTAAATCATCAACTCAAGTGAGACTTCAATCACTTTGACAAGTTCTATCAAAAAGTTTTAAATTTTCCTAGATTTTCCATGCTTTAGTGTAATGCACACATCGTTGTTCTACTAATTTATGATCTCTCAGTTATTACACTTAAGTACTTTGTCATGATGTTGAACGACAAATGTGCTACCGTTGCATTAAAACATATCACAATGGAGCAATTATAGTATCCATGAATGTAAACAAGGCTTCGCAGCTGTCACTAAGAATTATTTAGCACATGCATTTTTTTCTCCCTAGTGAGTTACAAAAGGAATTGGTAAAAACCATATTAGATATGAAGTTGTTGTCATAATTCACTACTACTACCATGTTACTCCATCTAAAACACATCACCCCCACATGCTCTCGCATACATGTTTGATCATAAAAAGTAGTAAAGAACACAATAAAGATTCAGATCTCATAAATCATCCAATAAAACAAAGGATACACCACATAGGAATTACATAATATGAGCATAATCATGATAGGCAGCTCATATGGCATCTAATCAACATAGCACAAGAGATAGATAGATCAAGCTACTGCCACAAACCCATAGTCCAGAGGTGGACTACTCCCTCTTCATCATGGTGGCGATGTTGGCGATGTTGGAGAGGTTGGAGATGCGACCGGGGATGGCTCCGGTAGTGTTTCCCCCTCCAATATTCTCAGGTTTAGCCTTTGTTTTGTGGTTTTGTGTTTCTCAGCTGCCTCCTCGCAAGAATGCCTTAGGGGGTCTTTATATAGGGATTTTTAGGTCAAGCCCGTAAATGTGAGATCAAGATGCATGACATCGGATGCTCGAGGAGCAAACGAGCCTGGGTGGCATGGCTAGGGGTTGGGCCCATGCCACCTGGTCTTGTTTTGGCCTCGTGGGTCCCCTCATGTGCTTCTTCTTATCATATTATTTCTTTGGGAAAAATATTGATGCCAAAAAAATCCTAGCTCCGCTTGAGTTTTGTAAGGTCCCTGAAACTTAAAAGTAGTCAAAACAGGGGTTTCCTATTCTACAGAGTTATAAACCAATAAAAGGGATCAATGGAAAATATCCATAAATCAATGCAAAACATGAATATAACATCTTATAACATGCAAATTTGTTGGAATATATGGGAATAAACTACAAAGTACATGCATGCATTTTACATGCATCGTCGTCCTTCAAAGCAGAGGTCGGAGGCGAGGGCTCAAGTGGCGGCAGAGGGACCTCATGGTGGAGCTTGGCATTTTTGGGTTTCTAGGCAGTGAGGCATGATGGTGGCAGCTGTGGCTGGCTAGATCTAAATCTAGGGTTTGTGTTCTATGAGGCGCTCGATCTAAATCTATGGTTTGTGATATGTGTTCTATGAGACCCTATTTTGCGTCATCTTGTAAGCCATTCTGAAATAAAACCCAACGGCATTTCTTTGTTTGCTCGTCACTTAAACATCTTGTCTGGCCGAGGAAGTAGATAATGCATAGGTCGTGACTAACTTCCACAATCGGCCCGTGCAACATCTATTTTTGTGCCAGAGGGAGTATTTAAATTTGTTATGACTTTGTGTAATTTAGTTCCATTTTGCTACCAGTGTTGGGCTTGTGAAATATTGTCCTTTGCTGCAGAGATGCATTGCATAACAAGAATCAATTAGGAGGTGGGCACACATGGTTCTCAATAAATATGGACATCTGAGGTGCGACATGGCCCTGCTGCAACAATGCTCAAGGTTTTCTCTCCATTCATGTTGCGTTGGGTTTCTTGTGGGAAGTGCGTCGAACATAGAACGACAGGGTTGTTTTGCCATCATACAACAATGGTGAGGGCACGAACAAGAGAAGGATCGAGAGAGTAGCGACAGGCAGGATGCATACCAGATGTCCATAAGTGGTGGGTGCCGCCGGCAATATCGGCCGACAAGCCTTCCTCTTTGACTCCCAGCATGCAAGATCTTGCCCCGGTGAGCTTCACCTAATGTTCGCCTCAACTGGAGTTCTCAACGGCCTCGCACTAGGCAGCCCCATCGATGACTGCAGCGATGGGAGGCCATGGAGGGAGGCATGAGGTGACAAGATGCGCTGGAGTAGGATCGCGGTAGGGTCACGCAGTTGCCGACACCTATATAGAGCACGTACATCCATGCATCTTGCTCTAGCACCCCACATGCCATGGCAGGGCAGAGGCGATGGCCCGCGTCTTCGTGGCTATGGGAGGGGGTGGGAGCCTTCTCAGTACTCATACCACCAGTGCCTGCCGCATCGATTCTTGATCCGCATCTCGAAGTGAACTTTCCTCCACTGCCGCCCATCGCCGCTCAGCTAGGAGCCCGTAGCCTCGAAGAACTAGGAAAGGACGCCGTCGATGATCTCAGAGGCCCAAATAAACGTCGGGCTGGAGGCACTCTAGAAGGAGCAGATGGCGAAATTGGTGCTGGAGGACGACCTACAACAAGACGACGGGCGGCAAGAGGACGTCTGGGATAGGGAGCAAGACAGGAGCGATGGTGGCGGAGGCGGTGGGGCGCCTGCTAGGGTTGAGAGGGTCAGGGATGATGGGTGAGGCGTTGCTTCCTTTCTTTTCATGTATTTTCATCATTGGGTGTTCTGAACCGGTAATTATTTTCACTAATCGGTGGAAAAGAGCATAATAAGTTAAGATGCAATTTTTCGATGTTACATTTTTGGGCCATGCTAGAACGAGGTCGACCTCGATCCTGCAAATCCTGAGGTCGATCCAACCAACTGGGAGTTTCCTAAACGGGCCCTGCTCGGGTTGGAATACTTTCCTAACCGGGCCTGGGCAGGACGTGCGCGGACCGGTCAAACCCTTGCCCCTCCCCTACGTGTCCCTACATAGGATTCCCCCCTCCCTCGCACCTTTATCTACCAAACTTGTCGTCAGGTTCTCTTCTTCCTCCAGAATGAGACACCCACTATGCTCCGCTGCTACATCCCCTCTAACCTCTACAGATCTGGCAAAACAATGGTGATTCTCTAAGGGAGGTTACATTTGGATCTCCACCTCTCTAACCACAAACTAGCAAGACTATGGCGGTAAGTTACTCCCCCTCTCTAACCACAAGCTACTGCAATTGAATTCCCATGTAGATCTTTCTAAAACGTTCCCCTTTTCCTTGTGGATCTTGTGAAGCACCTAGCAGGGAGACTGTCTTGCAAAATCTTTCATGTAACCTGCGTGTAAACTATTCACAGACAAAGACTTAAACTATTACATACAAAATCTTTCCTAAAAAATGGTTCCCTGTAACCTATTTCCTGCAGATTGTTACATACATGATTGTTTCTCCCCTACTAACCAAAAAAATTGGGACTATAGAAAAACCATGCACTGACCAAAAATTGTATGTATACTTTTTTTACTGATTATGTCTACAAATATTGGGTACTTTTCAACAACATCTGATAAAAAGTAGTTACTTTTCAGAATATATACCTCAAAGTGACTAATTTTTATGTTCTGTTATATTTGGATGCAGTTACATAATAAGGCACATAATTTAGTTGCTGCACATAAATTTTAGAAAAGTAGTTACTTTTTCCTACCTATTATATTTGTATGCAGTTGCATATATGGCAATAAGTAGCTACTTTTCATCTACTTGTGATAAAAATGCAATTACTTGTCAGAACATATATATACCTCAAAATTTGACTACTTTTTGATGTTTGTTACAAGTGATAATCATAATCTATCCATGTAGTCACTTCATCAAAAATACTTCATCAACATTTAAAAAAGGTGTAGCTACTTGTCCATGTAGTTACTTCATCAAAAATACAGTAGAAATCATAAACTACAACTACAGTGACCTTGCATTTGTCTAGGAACATGCTATATTAAGTAATTAAACATGCATGTAGTCTAGTAACATGATATGTTAAGTAACTAACCTGCATGTAGTTATATCAAATGAAATTACAATAACCTGGCATGTGTGTGAAAAGACAGTTGCAGGCATGCATGGTTCCAACACATGATAGCAGACACATATATTGCTAACAAGCATAGAGATATATAATGGTAGCATAGGGTTTAGGCCTTGTATGATATCATCACAGAAATGTAATAATGGTTCAAGGTAGAAATATGTGGGCATAGTTTTGTAGTTTTGTAGAAGTGTGATCTACAGCAAGATCAAACCAACGATTCGTAGAATAACAAAAGCACTGTCACATTAGAGGGGGGTGGTACTCTTCAAAATATATTCTTCAGATTTCAAAAATCTTGCTTTCCATCCCATACTTGTCATCCCTAATCCATTCCATAGCATTTCTATTTCATCAACCCTATTACATGTTTTAGAAAATACAGTGAGACATCCATGATAGATAATAAAAACAACAAATAGAGACATATGCATTATTTTGTTGCATAACTTCCAATAATAAATAAGAATGAAACAACATGTTATAGTCTTGTAAATTTTGGTAAGCAATATCCATAACACTGAATGTCTACTTTAAATTGTTTCACTACAGTTGATCAAAAAAATAAGAGATGCCAAGGGCCCGAGGTTTTGAGTATTGGTTTGGGGGCATTGATTTAAATGCAACACCTCAAGATGTTGATATATCTGCTGGTCTTTCAGGTTCATCAGTAGCAAAGGCAGAAAAAGATCCAGTAGGTCAATCAGTAGGTCCGTCAGCAGCTGGACACCATGTTGACCCAGACACAAGAGATGCATGGCCTTCACACACTGGAGGTAAGGCCCATTCAGGCGTGCAAACAAGGGTTACCTTGTCAAGTGAAGAAAGTGGGGAAGAGGGTGAGGTGCAGTCAACTCCGGAAGGTATTGCTCAGAAGACTCCCTATGTTGGCATGATGTTTCACTCTCTCGATGAAGCACTAGCACATTACAACAGATATGCAAAACATATTGGATTCTCGGTCAAGATTGAATCACCTAGGAGGTTAGCAAAGGATGGGGACAAAGACAAGAGTTTCTTTGTTTGCAATAAATCAGGCAAACCAGTGGAGCAAGAAGCAGCCCCACTGAAATCCAGAAACGGGAAAATCACAATTTAGGCTGATTGCAATGCAAAAATGCGTGTCAAATGGAAAGGAGCTAGATGGGTGATGACCCACAAGTATAGGGGGTGTATCGTAGTACTTTCGATAAATAAGAGTGTCGAACCCAACGAGGAGCAGAAGGTGTTGACAAGTGGTTTTGATCAAGGTTTCACTATAAATACTAGCAAATGGGTTTTCAGGGGTATTTAGTAATGCAAATAAATAAAGTGCGAGTAAGTAAAAGACAGTAGTAATAATTGCAGCAAGTGGCCCAATCCTTTCTTTATCAAAGGACAAGCCGATTGTGTAACTTATGATAACCAAACGTTCTCGAGGACACACAGGAGTTTCTGTCAAGAGCTTTCGCTTCATTCCGCTAAATAATCTTTATTGGTTGTGTTATGGGGGTGAACCTGTGCTAGCGCACTACCCTTACTAGGATAAATACACACATGTGATTATACCCCTTGCAAGCATCCGCAAATACAAGAAAGTAATTAAGATAAATCTAACCACAGCCTTAAACTCTAAGATCCTACGCTCCCTGGTGTAATGGTTTCCTAACGGAGGTTTAGGTTTCTGTCACTCCAGCAACCCCACAATTAGTAGCCAAATACACAATGCATCTCACTAGGCCCATAAATGGTGAAGTATCATGTAGTCGACGTTCACATGACACCACTAGTGAAATAACACCACAACAAATAAATATCAAACCATTAAATATTACTCAACAATAATCCACTACTAACATCTTGACTTCTCCCATGTCCTCAAGAACTAAACAAACTACTCACAAGACATCATATGGATCATGATGAGAGGTGAAATAATGATAATAAAAATCTGAACATAAACCTTAATTCAATGGTTCCACTCAATAGCATCAACCACAAGAGTAATCAACACCGGGAAAGTTTCCCCTAAGAATTTAACAATATCCAACTCAAGATGTTACAGCGGGATGGCGTGGCGATGGTGGAGATGAAGGTGCTGGTGATGGAGATGATGATGATGATGATGATCCCGATGAAGTCCGGTGCGATGGTGATGACGATGGCGACGATCTCCCCTCTCCGGGAAGGAATTTCCCTGGCAGATTTCTGCCTGACGGAGAGCTTTCCTCTCTCTGGTGTTTTCTGCCCAGCAGAGGCGGCAGTGTCTATCTCTAAGCCCCCCCTGACTTAGGTTTTTGGGGACGATGAAATACGTGAAGGAGTGATGGCAGTAGTGGGCCAGGGGGCTCTCACCACAGGGTGGCACGGCCAGGGGCTGGGCCGCACCCCCTGGTGGTGAGGCTGCCCTGTGGCCCCTCTCGCCTTCTCCTTCCGGCTTCTTCAGTCTTCTGATAAAATATAATTTTCTGGTATTTTTCTAGAATTTTCCTGATCTTCGAAATATGGTGCCTTGACGGTCCTTTTTCCAGCAGAATCCTGACTCCGGCAGCAAATCCTCCAATGATCATCAAACATGCAAAAACAGAGGAAACAACATAAGTATCATCTCTAAATATGAAATATATCAATGAATAACAGTAAATTATGATACAAAATAGTGATGCAAAATGGATGTATCAACCCCCAAGCTTAGACCTCGCTTGTCCCCAAGCGAAAACTAAACTCGGTAAACATGACCACAGGTTTATGGAGTGAAGTGTCGATAATCAAACTACGGACAAGAAGCATCACATTCACCAAGGCACAAGGTATAATAGACAGCAACCTCCCTTTATATGATAAAGACTTGCAATAAGTAAAAGGGAATCACAAATAAGGATGCACAAAGTAAACTATAATTAGTGATGGCTGATACGTCCATTTTGCATCACTATTTTGTATCATAATTTACTGTTATTCATTGATATATTTCACATTTAGAGATGATAATTATGTTATTTCCTCTGTTTTTACATGTTTGATGATCACTGGAGGATTTGCTGCCGGAGTCAGGATTCTGCTAGAAAAAGGACCATAAAGGCACCATATTTTGAAGATCAGGAAAATTCCAGAAAAATACCAGAAAATTATATTTTATCAGAAGACTGAAGAAGCCAGAAGGAGGAGGCGAGAGGGGCCATAGGGCAGCCTCACCACCAGGGGGCGCGGCCCAGCCCCTGGCCGCGCCCACCTGTGGTGAGAGCCCCCTGGCCCACTTCTGCCATCGCCCCTTGGCATATTTCATCGTCCTCGAAAACCTAAGTCAAGGGGGGGCTCAGAGATAGACACCGCCGCCTCTGTGGGGCAAAAAACACCAGAGAGAGAAAAGCTCTCCGGTAGGTAGAAATCTCCCGGGGAAATTCCTTCCCGGAGAGGGGAGATCGTCGCCATTGTCATCACCATCGCACCGGACTTCATCGGGATCATCATCATCTCCATCACTAGCACCTTCATCTCCACCATCACCACGCCATCTTGCTATAACATATTGAGTTGGATCTTGTTAAATTCTTAGGGGAAACTTTCCTGGTGTTGATTACTCTTGTGGTTGATGCTATTGAGTGGAACCGTTGAATTAAGGTTTATATTCAGATTATTATTTACCATTATTTCACCTCTCATCATGATCCATATGATGTCTTGTGAGTAGTTCGTTTAGTTCTTGAGGACATGGGAGAAGTCAAGATGTTAGTAGTGAATTATTGTTAAGTAATATTTAGTGGTTTGATATTTATTTGTTGTGGTGCTATTTCACTAGTGGTGTCATGTGAACGTCGACTACATGATACTTCACCATTTATGGGCCTAGTGAGATGCATTGTGTATTTGGCTACTAATTGTGGGGTTGCTAGAGTGACAGAAACCTAAACCTCCGTTAGGAAACCATTACACCAGGGAGCGTAGGATCTTAGAGTTTAAGGTTGTTGTTAGATTTATCTTAATTACTTTCTTGTATTTGCGGATGCTTGCAAGGGGTATAATCACAAGTGTGTATTTATCCTAGTATTGTAGTGCGCTAGCACAGGTTCACCCCCATAACACTTATCAAACCAATAAAGATTATTTAGCGGCATAAAGTGAAAGCGCTTGACAGAAACTCCCGGGTGTCCTCGAGAACATTTGGTCATCATAAGTTACACAACCGGCTTGTCCTTTGCTAAAGAAAGGATTGGGCCACTTTTAGCAATTATTGTTATTGTCTTTTATTTACTCGTACTTTATTTATTTGCATTACCAAATACCCCTGAAAACCCATTTGCTAGTATTTACAGTGAAACCTTGATCAAAACCACTTGTCAACACCTTCTGCTCCTCGTTGGGTTCGACACTCTTATTTATCGAAAGTACTACGATACACCCCCTATACTTGTGGGTCATCAAGACTATTTTCTGGCGCTGTTGCCGGGGAGTGAAGCGCTATTGAAGAGTGGATTTGGTGAAGGTAACCGTCGCTATGATTATTGTTTTTATTCTTGTTTTTTACTTTTATTTTATTTTGCTATGGAGAATTCTCCATTTGGTTTCCTATTTGGGAACACTTCTACCACTGCTACACATGTGGATGAACCACCACCACCTACTGAATTAAATCGTTTTAAAATACCTATGAAAATTGTTGAGCGTGTTAGGATAACTGCTATTCAGGAGATGGAACTGTCCATCTGGGTGATTACTTACTATTTATAGATGAATTATGCGAGTTGTTCAAGTGTGCAGGTATTTCGCCGAGCCAGGTCAAGAGGAAGCTATTCTCTTTATCATTGAAAGGCAGAGCTGAGGAGTGGTATCGGCTACTTAAAGATGGTCCATCTATTGCTTGGGAGGAAATTGTGCCTCTCTTTTATTCCAAGTTTTGTCCTCCAAGTGAAATTCATAAAGATTGTAATCGGATATATAACTTTTGGCCTCATGATGGAGAAAGTATTGCCCAAGCGTGGGGGAGATTGAAGTTACTAATGCTCAAATGCCCCATTCATGAGCACCCCAATAATATTGTTATTGATAATTTTTATGTGAGGCTTACTCTTCCTGATAAGGATTATTTGGATGCTTCTTGTTTTGGATCATTTACTCATATGAAGGAAGATGCTAAGTGGAAACTTCTTGACCGTATCCAAGAAAATGCTGAAGGATGGGAAAATGACAAAGGTAGGAAGTCAGGTATAAACTATGATTATGAATGCATTAAAACTTTCATGGGAACCGATGACTTTCATAGTTTTAGCATTGCTTATGGTCTTGATTCTCAAATACTTGCTAATTGTCTTAAGGCTTTTGCCTCTTATCTTGATGTTCCAAAGAAAGACTGGAACAAATATCATGCGCCTTATAAAGATTCTATTAGTCATATTCCTGCTGCAGCTACTGAAGTTTGTACTGTTGACACTAGTAAAAAAATGGGCATCGGTCTAAGCCTTTAGTACCGGTTCCCGTATGAACCGGTACTAAAGGGTGCATTAGTACCGGTTCACTTGCCCAGCCGGCCGAGCAACATCAATACCGGTTCGTTGAGGGCCTTTTGTACCGGTTCATATTACGAACCGGTACGAAAGGGTTTTAGTCCAATTTTGAGGTGGAGGTGGGGCCAGAGCTGAACCTTTAGTACCGGTTCATCTGAAGAACCGGTACTAAAGGGCCCCTGCCCTATTTCTTCAGCCCGATCCCTGCATCTCATTTTCCCTTCTCCTTCTCCTCTCTCACATTTCCAAATATTTTGCACCTCTCACACTCCAATAAATCTTCATTTTATCCACCATTTTATCAAGATTGACGGCACCCATCTATCTAAGGGTTAGCAATATCATCCTTTCTTCCGGCGTTCCTAATTTAGCTCATTTCTTTGCTAGTTTAACTCGTATTATTTTTCTAGTGCTAGCAAGGTGTTTGATGAAATGCCTAAGTTAGGGATTTCATTCTTTTTGTATGCAATTGAGCTCAAATTAAAGTATGATTTGTAGGTTTTAGTATCGTCCCCGTCCTCACCGCCGTCGATCGCCAGCGTCTTCCCCTAGCCGGCACTGTACCACCTCGGTGAGCCTCTTTTTTTAATAAAAAAACTTAGTTTTATGTGATGAACTTGAATATTAATTAAGTTGGTCACTCATATATCTATGATGTTGTGTAATTAATGATTTTTGATATACTTATATAATGCAGATGAATCGACAATGGATGTACGGTGACCGATGCCATCCCGACTTCATTACTGGCATGCATTATTTTCTCAACGTGGCGGAGGCAAACAGGCGGTCGAATGGTTTCATTTATTGTCCATGTAGTTCCTGTAGGAATACGAAGGATTACTCTACCTCAAAGACCCTTCACTTCCACCTGCTTGAGAATGGTTTCATGCCCGGCTATAATTGTTGGACCAAGCACGGAGAAAGAGGGGTTATAATGGAAGGCAACGAAGAAGAAGAGGATAGTGACAACTATCCTATGTTCACTGAAGACGGTGATAGTAGTATGGGGGAAGACGAAGCTGAAGAAGAGCCCATTTTTGATGAGCCCATTTTTGATGACCCCGATGACGATTTGGGTCGGGCCATTCTTGATGCAAAGATAAACTGCGGAAGTGAAAAGGAGAGGTTGAAGTTGGAGAAAATGTTAGAGGATCACAACAAACTGTTGTACCCAAATTGCGAAGATGGCCAGAAAAAACTGGGTACCACACTAGAATTGCTGTAATGGAAGGCAGATAATGGTACTTCTGACAAGGGATTTGAAAAGTTGCTGAAAATAATAAAGAAGATGCTTCCACGGGAGAACGTATTGCCCTCTAGTACGTACGAAGCAAAGAAGGTTGTCTGCCCTCTAGGATTAGAGGTGCAGAAGATACATGCATGCATCAATGACTGCATCCTCTACCGCGGGGAGTACGAGAATTTGAATGCATGCCCGGTATGTGGTGCATTGAGGTATAAGATCAGGCGAGATGACCCTGGCGATGTTGAGGGCGAGTCCACCCACAGGAAGAAGGTTCCTGCGAAGGTGATGTGGTATGCTCCTATAATACCACGGTTGAAACGTTTGTTCCAAAACAAAGAGCATGCCAAGTTGTTGCGATGGCACAAAGAGGACCGTAAGAAAGATGTGATGCTGAGACACCCCGCTGACGGATCGCAGTGGAGAAAAATCGATAGAAAGTACAAGTCATTTTCAGATGACGCAAGGAACTTAAGATTTGGTCTAAGTACAGATGGCTTTAATCCTTTCGGGGAGCAGAGCTCCAGTCATAGCACCTGGCCAGTGACTCTATGTATCTATAACCTTCCTCCTTGGTTGTGCATGAAGCGGAAGTTCATTATGATGCCAGTGCTCATCCAAGGCCCGAGGCAACCCGGCAATGACATTGATGTGTACCTGAGGCCATTGGTTGAAGAACTTTTACAGTTGTGGCGTGAAGAAGGTGTACCTATTTGGGATGAGCACGAACAAAAGGAATTTAACCTACGAGCATTGTTGTTTGTAACCATCAATGATTGGCCTGCTCTTAGTAACATTTCAGGACAGTCAAACAAGGGATACAATGTATGCACACACTGTTTAGGTGAGACTGACAGTATATATTTGAGAAACAAGAATGTGTACATGGGGCATCGTCGATTTCCTCCAAAACAACATCAAGTAAGAAAGAGAGGAAAGCATTTCAGAGGTGAGGCAGAAGACCGAATGAATCCTACCCGCCCTACTGGGGATGTTATATATGATATGGTCAAGGATTTAAAAGTGATCTTTGGAAAGGGTCCTGGCGGACAATCTGTTCCGCATGATGTTGACGGACATGTACCCATGTGGAAGAAGATGTCTATATTTTGGGAGCTACCCTACTGGAAAATCCTAGAGGTTCACTCTGCAATCGACGTGATGCACGTGACGAAAAATCTTTGCGTGAACCTGCTAAACTTCTTGGGCGTGTATGGGAAGACAAAAGATACACCGGATGCACGGCACGACCAGCAATGTATCCACGAAGGAAACAACCTGAATCCAGAGAATTATCAAGGTACTGCCAGCTACGCTCTTACCAAAGAAGAGAAGGAGATCTTTTTTGAAGTCCTGAGTAGCATCAAGGTCCCGTCTGGCTTCTCATCGAATATAAAGGGAATAATAAACATGTCAGAGAAAAAGTTTCAAAACCTAAAGTCTCATGACTGCCACATGATTATGACACAATTACTTCCGGTTGCATTGAGGGGGCTTCTATCGGAAAATGTTCGAGTACCCATTGTGAAGCTATGTGCGTTCCTCAATGCAATTTCTCAGAAGGTGATCAATCCACTAACTCTACAAAATTTACAGAAGGATGTGGTGCAATGTCTAGTCAGCTTCGAGTTGGTGTTCCCACCATCCTTCTTCAATATTATGACGCATCTCCTCGTTCACCTGGTCGAAGAGATTAGTGTTCTCGGTCCTGTATTTCTACACAACATGTTCCCGTTTGAGAGATTCATGGGAGTCTTAAAGAAATACGTTCATAACCATGCTAGGCCAGAAGGAAGCATCTCCAAGGGCTATGGAATAGAGGAGGTCATTGAGTTTTGTGTTGACTTTATTCCTGACCTTAAGCCGATCGGTGTTCCTGAATCGCGCTATGAGGGGAGACTGCGTGGAAAAGGCATGCTAGGAAAGAAAGGAACAATGTGTATGGACGGACATTCTTTCACTCAAGCACACTACACAATTCTACATAATTCCAGCTTGGTGGCTCCGTACAAAGTGGAACACAAGAATATTTTACGCTCTGAATACCCGGAGCAACGTGAAGATTGGATTGATGGAGAACACATGAAGACTTTTGGCGGTTGGTTGCAAACACGTCTCATGAATGTCACTGATGAAGAACAGCTATACTTGTTGGCCAAGCAACCATCTTCGACTATATCGACATTTCAAGGGTACGAGATAAATGGGAATACATTTTACACATTCGCCCAAGATAGAAAGAGCACCAACCAAAACAGTGGTGTCCGCTTTGATGCAACAGAGGACAATGGGAAGAAGGTCACATATTATGGGTACATAGAGGAGATATGGGAACTTGACTATGGACCTAATTTCAAGGTCCCTTTGTTCCGGTGCAAATGGTTCAACCTGAAAAACGGGGTACAGGTAGACCCTCAGTACAGAATGACTACAGTGGATCTCAAGAATCTAGGGTACGACACCGAACCATTCGTCCTAGCCAGTGAAGTGGCTCAGGTTTTTTATGTGAAGGACATGTCTACCAAACCGAAAAAAAGAAAAGAAAGGCAAGAGGACACATCATACGATGAGCCAAAGCGCCACATAGTTCTTTCAGGAAAAAGAAACATCGTGGGAGTAGAGGACAAGACAGACATGTCAGAAGATTATAATAAGTTTGATGATATTCCACCCTTCAAGGTGAAAACTGACCCAAGCATCATTTTAAATAATGAAGATTGTCCATGGCTGCGTCGCAATCAGAAGAAAGGGAAACACAAGAAGAAAACTCAGAAGACTAGATAGGGATCATAACTTATGTATCTCAATATGGATTTTTGTGTAATGATGTTATTGTATGAGGGAAAATTTTCCGAGGCGGAGCTTCCGAAGATGCCGTAGGGCGTGAGCACCAACGACATCTTCGAGAAACTCCGCCGCGGGAGATTTCCCAACCCTTTACCCAAAACTGTTAGAGGAGATAGAGTCTTTCACGGGCTTGCAGGGAAATTTTTCCGAGGCGGAGCTTCCGAAGATGCCGTAGGGCGTGAGCACCAACGACATCTTCGAGAAACTCCGCCATGGGAGATTTCCCAACCCTGTCCTCCATCCATGTGAATGAAAGTCTCCCTACCTTCTAGGTTGGCTTGTTGAGCTGCTTGCCATGGCGTATCGATGCTCCTTTTATAGGCACGGCACCGCTTCTACTTTGTCTTGTTCCTCCGACAGGGGCATCGTGCGTCCACCCACGCGTCCTTATCTCATCGAGCAGTGCATCCACCCACGCGTCCTTATCCTGCCGACATCTTTAGTCTCGGTTGCACCCACCAACCGGGACTAAAGGTTACCCACACGTCCTTATCCCACCGACAGTTTTGTTAGATGACACAAAAACCACCTTTAGTCTCGGTTGTACCCACCAGCCGGGACTAAAGGTTAGATGGTTCCCCGCGCCACTACGTTCCCGCCTATTTTCTTCCTGCGCTTTCCACCGCTTCTACTTTGTCTTGTTCCTCCGACAGGGGCATCGTGTGTCCACCCACGCGTCCTTATCTCATCGAGCAGTGCATCCACCCACGCATCCTTATCCTGCCGACATCTTTAGTCTCGGTTGCACCCACCAACCGGGACTAAAGGTTACCCACATGCCCTTATCCCACCGACAGTTTTGTTAGATGACACAAAGACCACCTTTAGTCCCGGTTGTACCCACTAGCCGGGACTAAAGGTTAGATGGTTCCCCCCGCCACTACGTTCCCGCCTATTTTCTTCCCGCGCTTTCCACCGCTTCCCGCCTCCGTCTTCCCGCCATTTTTCACTATATATATGTAGGCTTGGCCTCCATTTACATATCACATCTAGACTCATATCTGCAAACCTCATCACTCTTTTCCATGGCGTCCATCGTATCTCTAACCCCCTGGGAGGCGGAGGTGCTTTGCGCCTCAAACTACCCCTGCCTGCCGGGCTACCGCGTCCCCACCGGCTGGATGCTGAGCGTCGGAGGCGTACCGGTCCCTCCTGTCCCTGTAGGTGTGGCGCGCCAGATGGCCATCATGAACCACTACTACTTCGAGCTCACGCCAGAGCAGCGGAGGAATCCTCAGTGGCATCCCGACTACAGCCCGACTTGGGACGCCTTCTTCATCAATCGGCGTGAGAGTGCGCTTGCCAGGCACGAGGAGGACGGCTCGCCTCATTCGAACTTCAACGAGGCCGGCCGTCGGCTATGGTGGCGCGGCCGGACTCTCCGGAGCGTCATGGCCTACCGTGGCCCCCGCCTGCGCTACCCTCAGTCTCAGCCCACGCGTGCTCACCAGTCGAGGTTCGACTACCGCGACCCCGATGCCAGCGACGATGACAAATGGCAACGCACCATGTCTTGATCTTCTTATTATTTTGTACTAGTTGCTGCTGCTAGCCGATACAAGCTACTTATAATTTATGGTTGTGATTTTTACCCCACATAGTGCAACAAATGGGGCTTTGTTTAGTTAGGTTTTCAGTGTCTTGTGTGATGTAGAGGAGCCCAAAGTTTATGTTAATTTAATTTATTCTTGAATCATACACAGGTCCTTTATTTCCTTTCTATAATCACAGGTGAGGTGGTTTAGCTGGAAGCACTGAGATGGCATGCTAATCTGGGATACTATGCAGCTATAAAATAGATTGTCCTTTTTTGTTTTGACCTATGTATGTTCTGAAATCTGAACAAATGTTGCTGCTATGTATGTTGTTGCATGCTGGACTCCCTATTGTGAGCTATGTATATGTTCTGCGGGTACATTGAGTGCCAATAAAATTCTTACGACATGCCTTCTATTCACATATGTTGCTGCTATGTGTGTCTTATGCATGTGTATTTTCTTGACCTTGAAATCTAGATTGGTTTTAATCCTCAATTCCATGTGGTCCCCTTCCATATATGTCCAAGTTCTTCTATAGTATACATGGTACAGGTGTTCTATAAGACATTGTTGTCATCCTATACATATATCTTGTCCATTAATAAAAACAAAATAATTGCACTTAATTTTGCAGTGACATTGAGCTATGGAGGACGACACCTTCATCCGAGATGAGGAGCGAGAAGAAATGGTGCAGAAAATGATATTTGAGAGTGCCCGTGGACCGGAACCCAATGGAGAACCCGATGGAGATGACGATGATTTCGGCTCACAATTTTTGAACGATGTCGGTGAGGGACTTGAGTCTCAAGAAAGAAGAGACAATGAAGTGTCCTTAACAAACTCCGGTGAGGTGTATATCAAGGCTATATGTTCATCACTTGATGCATTGATTTATTTGTATTACACTTATTAACGAATCATTTTTCTTTTAGCCTTCTGGATCATCGAGCAAATCTGTTAAAAAGCAACGAGGCCCGACGCAACGTCTAAAGGGCGAGGGTAGGGTAGCCCTCACCGCATTTAAGGTTAGTGGTCAACCGGTGGAGCCCAAAGAGCACTGCCATAAATTTATAAACCAAGCTGGAGTTCTTGTTAGGGACCATGTACCGATCAGCATTGCAGAGTGGCATAAGCCGAAGAACGCGGGAGCTGAAGCTAGTTATGTCAATGATACTCTAAAACTTTTTCTTTGGGACAGTCTACTGACACACTTTAGCCTACCGGAAGACATGACGGAAGGCCAGAAGAAGAAAGTCAAGGAATGGATTCTTAAGAGGATGGCCACACAATTCCAGACCTCGAAGAAAAATTTATGGGCCAGATATGCAGATAAAGATCTAGTATTCACTGGAAGTCTAGTGAAGATAAAAGATCACTGGCCCGCATTTAAGAGCTATAAGAAATCTTCTACTGCTGTGTCCCGATCAGTCACAAATATGAAAAATGCTTCAAAGAAGGAACATTTCCATCATTTGGGGTCAGGTGGCTACAAGACTGCCATTCCGAAGTGGAGAGCATTTGAAGCTAAACAGATGGAGGCAGGAATCACTCCACAGACATGGGACTGGCCCGACCGATCCAAGTTCTGGTTGTTCGCGCATGGGGCAGGGTTGGACCTAAAGACAGGGCAGATCGTTGCAAAGGGAAAATGGAAGGAAAAAGTTAATGCAATCACGACGCAGCTTATAGATGCAATTGAAAAAGTTAGAAAGGGAGAGTACATTCCCGATAGAGAGAATGACGAGCTGACACTCGCTCTTGGGAATGCGGAACACGTTGACGGATACTAGCCCTCCCAGGTGTCACCATGAAGGAAGCATGGCCGGAGTGCGCTGACACTTATAGAAGCCGTTCGAGAAAGAAGAAGCAGGACTTAGACAGGTTAGCGGAATTGATAAATAGGGTGGAGGTGCTTGAGAAAAATCAGAGGGCACCTGATCAGCCGCTATTTATACAAGATCCTCAAGCCGATGCCGCCCCATCTCAGCGAAGAAGCAGTGTGGGTTCCTCGCATCTTGAATGTGCAGGAAGCTACCCCATGGATTATGTCACGGAGAAGACAGATTGCGAGCTACATGTGCAAATCAGGAACGTGTCCGTTAAGGTGGCAGTCGGCTATGTTTACCCAAATGAAGATGGAGCAATGCACCATCATATGCCCATTCCAGCTGGCTGTGTTCGTGTCGGGGTGGATGACGTTGTTCCAGGTTTTGAAACAATGGAGCTTGATTTTCCTGGAGGTGACGAAGAGAAGACACTGGCCGATGTCAAGCGCGGTTTCGCCATATGGTCCAAGAAATACATCGTCCTTTTGCCAAGGCCACCGACTCCTCCTCGTAGCAGTCCACATGAGCAGCAAATTCCACATGAGCAGCAATGGCCATCGACTCCGCCTGGTAGCAGTCCACATGAGCAGCAAAGTCCACACCTACCGGAGAGGGACCCCAGCGCGAGTCCACCATCTCGAGATCCTCCGCGTAAGACTGCGTTTTTTTAGCGGAACGGTACGCCGCCTAGGAAGAGACCTAGAAAGGATAAACCACTGCCGCCTATCGAGAAGTTACCTTGGGAAAGAACTATCGAGGAATGCAGCGAAATCTCTAAGTCCGAGGTGGCAAAATATTTTGCTAAGAAAGTGCCAGAGATACCTTTTGAGAAGACTCTAGATCTGGTGAAAGTTATTCGTACCGTTGAGAATCTATATGACCCTCCACCATCGCCGCCATCTGACTATAGGCGTTCTATTGAAAAGTCGTATGACGCTATGGTGGAGGTGAAAAAACCCGATCAATCGGTGGTCTCGGCGAAAACTAGGAAACAAGTGTACCAGCTCGGAGAACAACCTGTTCAATCGGTCCCCCCTCTCAAGGTGTTTGATGAGAAGGCCGTTGAAAGTTCTCGACAAAACACAATTGATTACCCCACCGCTGAAGTAGTATATCAATTTGTTCAAGGGAAAGATCTGGTCGAGAATATCAGGTCGCTACCAACATGTATGCGTAATTTGAATGCGTGGTACACTAATGCCACAAAGAGAGGGATTGATTGTATCATGGTGCGAGTTAAGGATGAGCACTACTTCCAAGAATACTCTGTGAGCGTTGACTTCCTCGAACTTTTTCAGTTATACAATCTCCGGGCCATCGACAAATCTATCATCAGTTGCTATTGTCTGTAAGTGATTTATTAATATAATTTGAGAAGTCTTTAGCTCAGCTCATTCATTGTCTGCAAATTATCCTCAATTTAATCTTTTGTGCGCTATTTTATGCAGATCGAAGAAGCCCGAATGCAAAAGGGATGAAATCACGGACATTGGGTTCATTGACCCAGATACAATGCATGAAAAAACCATAGAAGATCCCATCTATAACAAGGATACACCAGAGACTTTGCTAAGGTTTTTGAAGCGACAACGTGACAAAAAGGTAATACTTTGGCCTTGCAACTTCAAGTAAGTGTAACTGTCTTATAACACATTCTATTTTGCTCACCATATGTTAAAATTTTAACTGATGACTTATATCTATGACACTGCATATTTAAACGTGCGCAGGTTCCACTTTATTCTTATCGTCATTAAAATGTACGATGGAGATGTTGAAGTCTTTGACTCACTAACCAAAGAGCCTATACTATACAAGTCGGCTTTTGATATGCTCAAAAGGTAATTTTAATTCTTATCGGTTTTTTCGTTAATTTCCTGATATCAACAAATTAATAACTCTTTTATGCATTTTCTTTTGTCGGGCAGCGTATGGCAAACGTTCATCCAGGAAGATCCGACCGGTGGATGGAAACCGAAGCTGATATGGCATGCGAACAAAGTAAGTAGTACTACCTAGGTCCACACACCTTTATCATACTTGATTATTATTTGATTGAATTATATTCTTGTACAGAAATGCGCGAAACAACCTGAGGGGACTAATCTATGTGGATACTATGTTTGCGAGAACATCCATAAGATTGTCAGCGAGAGAACGAATAATCAAAGGAATAGAGAGGTACGAAAACAATATTCACAAATTTATTTTGTTACCATAACTTGTGCTAAGTTTCAGTCATAATTGTTTGATTGTGATTTGATATATATATATATACATAGCTCATGTATTCATTTGAATCTCATTCTTTTACAGTTGGCAAGAAAGCGTGACAGGCTCCCAATCGAGCACCGCTTCAAAGCAATTGGCGAGGAATTGGCGGGATTTTTTCTTCGGGACGTCATACCTAACTTTGCAGAGTACCACTATGAATGAAGATCTACATGTAATATATAGTTTGACTCAGAGAGTACCACTATGCTACATGTAATAGATAGTATGCCTTGGAGAGTACCACTATGCATGAAGATCGATCTTCATGCATGTACTACTTAATTTGTGATCTTATGCAATTACATGTGTTATATTATATGCACCAAGTTGATATGCATTACCTTGATCTTCATGTACTCCTAAATCCAAACGCGTTTCTGGCGCATCGACGCGATCCTCGTACGATGAAATGGTTTGATACCCCTAAACCCCTCCTAAAACCCTAAACCCTGAATTCCTTTGGTACCGGTTCGTGTTACAAACCGGTACCAAAGGTCCCTAGCCCTGCACTCTCCTGGGAGCCAACGTGGAGGCCCCTTTAATACCGGTTTGTAAGGAACCGGTACCAAAGAGGGGGGGGGGGGGCTTTTGTCCCGAATCTTTTGTACCGGTTTGATTTCCGGTACAAATGGCCCTCTGGAACCGGTATTGATGTCCATTTTTCGACTAGTGTGATAGCATTGTGCCTGAACCTTATTTTGAGAAGACACCTTTCCCTGCTAAGGTAAAAGAGTATTCTACTTTGGTAAGTCTGTCTAATAAAAATACTAAGAAAGCTATAGAGCCAGATGAGCAAATTACTATTAAGTCTCCTGTAGCTATATTGAAGGACCTTGTTACTAAATATGTAGGGGATGAATATATTATCTTTTGTGAAGATGCTTCTAACATTATCACACATCCTAAAAGGCATAGGAAAACAAGTGTTCCTATTATTTCTGTCAGGATTGGAGATCATTGCTATTATGGTTTATGTGACATTGGTGCTAGTGCAAGTGCCATTCCTTTAGAGCTTTACCAAGAAATTATGCATGAGATTGGCGCGTGTGAACTTGAAGATATTGATGTTGTTGTTCAGCTTGCTAACAGAGAGACTGTTTGGCCTCTTGGTATTGTTTGAGATGTGGAAGTTCTATGTGGTAAGACTAAATATCCCACTGATGTTCTAGTACTTGGTAAGGAGGCTAGTAAAACTTGTCCTATTATTTTTGGTAGACCCTTTTTGAATACTTGTGGTGCTATGATAGACTGTAAGAAGGAGAAATTTTTCACTAAGTTTAATGGAGAGTCTTATGAGTTAAATTTTTCTAAGTTTGCCAAGACTTCTTATGAATATGACATGCCTAATGAAAATTTTCAAGTTGAACAGCTTGCTTCTATTGCTCTTGCTCCTAATAATGCTTTGCAGCAATTCATGGAAGATCATGAAAGTGATGTTTTCAAGAAGGAAAGAGAAGAGATTGACGATATTTTCCTTCATCAGCAACCATTGATCAAGCACAATTTACCTGTGGAGGATCTCGGTACCACTTTGCCACCTAAAGAAGATCCTGTTTTTGAATTAAAACCTTTACCTGATGATCTTAAATATGCCTATATAGATGATAAGAAAATATATCCTGTTATTATCAGTTCTAAGCTTTTAGAAAAGGAAGAAGAAAGATTATTGGAGATATTGAGGAAACATCGAGGAGCTATGGGATATACTCTTGATGATTTAAAAGGGATTTGCCCCACTTTATGTCAGCATGCTATTAATATGGAGAAAGACGCGAAGCCAGTTGTGGAGCATCAACGCCGCTTAGTTCCCAAGATGAAGGATGTGGTAAGAAATGAGGTATTAAAGCTCCTTGATGCTGGTATTATATATCCTATTGCTGATAGTAGATGGGTTAGTCCTGTTCATTGTGTTCCTAAGAAAGGAGGTATGACTGTCGTGCCTAATGAGAATAACGAGCTTATTCCTCAAAGGGTAGTAGTTGGTTATAGGATGTGCATTTACTATAGAAAAGTAAACAAAGTTACTAAGAAAGATCATTATCCTTTACCATTTATAGATCAGATGTTAGAGAGGTTATCTAAGAAGACTCATTTTTGTTTTCTTGATGGTTATTCTGGTTTCTGTCAGATTGCTGTTAAAAAGGAAGATCAAGAGAAAACCACTATTACTTGCCCTTATGGAACTTATGCTTATAGACGTATGCCGTTTGGTTTATGCAATGCTCCTGCTACTTTTCAAAGATGCATGTCTGCTATTTTTCATGGTTTTTGTGAAGAAATTGTGGAGGTTTTCATGGACGATTTTTCCATCTATGGAACTTCTTTTGATAATTGTTTGCACAATCTTGACAAAGTTTTGCAGAGGTGTGAAGAAACTAACCTTGTTCTTAATTGGGAGAAATGCCACTTTATGGTGAATGAAGGAATTGTCCTTGGACAAATTTTTTTTGAAAGAGGTATTGAAGTTGACAGAGCAAAGGTGGAAGCAATTGAGAAAATGCCATGTCCCAGAGATGTTAAAGGTATTCGTAGTATTCTTGGTCATGCTGGTTTCTATAGGAGGTTTATTAAAGATTTCTCTAAGATTTCAAAGCCTCTTACTCATCTTCTTCAAAAAGATGTACCATTTGTCTTTGATGACGACTGTAAGGAAGCTTTTGAAACTCTTAAGAAGGCTTTAACTACTGCTCCTATTGTTCAACCACCTGATTGGAATTTACCCTTTGAAATTATGTGTGATGCTAGTGATTTTGCTGTTGGTGCTGTTCTTGTACAGAGCATAGATAATAATTTGAATGTTATTCATTATGCTAGTAAGACTCTTGATGCTGCTCAAAAGAATTATGCTACCACTGAGAAAGAGTTTCTTGCTATTGTTTTTGCATGTGATAAGTTTAGATCTTATATTGTTGATTCTAAAGTTACTATTCATACTGATCATGCTGCTATTAGATATCTTATGACTAAGTAGGATGCTAAGCCTAGGCTTATTAGATGGTTGTTGCTTTTACAAGAGTTTGATTTGCATATTGTAGATAGGAAAGGTGCTGAAAATCCTGTTGCTGACAACTTGTCTAGATTGGAAAACATTTCTTTTGATCCTATTCCTGTTAATGATAGTTTTCCAAATGAGCAGGTGGCTTCTATAAATGTAACTTCATGAGACCTTCCTTGGTATGCTGATTATGCTAACTTTATTGTTTCCAAGTATTTGCCTCCAAATTTTATAGCTCAGCAAAGAAGAAAGTTCTTTTATGATTTGAGGCATTACTTCTGGGATGACCCACAATTATATAAAGGAGTTGATGGCATTATGCGAAGATGTGTTCCGGAATATGAGCAACAAGAAATATTAAGAAAATGCCATGGTAGTGCTTATGGAGGACATAATGCTGGAGATAGAACCGCGCAAAAGGTTCTACAATCAGGTTTTTATTGGCCAACCCTCTTTAAAGATGCTAGAAGGTATGTTTTATCTTGTGATGAATGTCAAAGAGTTGGTAATATTTCTAGACGCAATGAAATGCCTATGAGTTACACTCTTGTTATTGAACCATTTTATTGTTGGGGATTTGACTTTATGGGTCCTTTTCCTCCTTCAAAAAGCTATACTCACATACTTGTTGCTGTTGATTATGTTACTAAGTGGGTAGAAGCCATACCTAAAAAGAGTGCCGATGGTGAGACCTCATTAAAAATGCTTAAGGACGTTATTTTTCCTAGGTTTGGTGTGCCTAGATATCTTATGACTGATGGAGGTTCTCATTTTATTCATGGCGGTTTTAGAAAAACTCTTGCTAGATATGACTTTAATCATAGAATTGCTTCTGCTTATCATCCCCAAACTAGTGGGCAGGTAGAGCTTTCAAACAGAGAGATCAAGTCTATCTTGCAGAAGATTGTTAATAGATCTAGGAAAAACTGGGCTAGCAAGTTAAACGATGCTTTATGGGCTTATAGAACTGCTTATAAGAACCCCATGGGCATGTCTCCTTACAAAATGGTTTACAGAAAAGCATGTCACTTGCCCTTAGAATTAGAACACGGAGCTTTTTGGGTAGTGAAAGAGCGTAATAGGGATTTTAAACTTGCCGGTAAGAAAAGGTTGTTAGATTTGAGTTCTCTAGATGAGTGGAGAAACGAAGCCTATGAGAATGCCAGAATTTTCAAGGAGAAAGTCAAACAATGGCATGATAAGATAATTCTTAAGAGAGAGTTTCATGTTGGTGAGAAAGTTCTATTGTATAGATCTTGTCTCAGATTTTTTGCAGGAAAATTAATCTCTAAATGGGACGGACCATATGTTATTGTGGAAGTATATGACACTACACAAGTGGTGAATGGGCAAAGACTCAAACATTATATTGCTGGAGATTCTTATAATGAAGATGTTGATGTAATTGAAACAGTTTCTCTAGAAGAATTCATCCAAGACAATTTGCAGAAACCTTCAGAGTTCGTTTTCGAATAGGTAACAGCTCTAGTCAGAAAAGGTTCGCGAAAGACGTTTCCATTAATATTTTTATTGTTTTTATTAAATATGAAAAATCGCAAGACGAAAACGGGCAGGAGACGGAGTCCGGTGGCTCCTCACCACCAGGGGGCGTGGGCCCACTCCTGGCCATTCCGCCCTGTGGTGAGTCCACCCCGGAGCTCGTTTTTGTCCCGGTTTCCTCCTATGATTTCCCCTCGATGTATAATTTTCGCCTATATAACCCCCCGGAGTACCCGAGGTCTGTATATCGTGTTTTTGTCGTGTTTTTGTTTCAAGCTGTTTCTGTCAGGAGTTGATCTTAGTTTTGAGAGCACCATGGCTCCTTCAAGCGATGACAAGGAGAAGGCACCCCCGGAAGATAACCACCAAGACCTTCAGCCAAAGGAAGTAGTCGAAAGTGAGGCCGAGGAAGAAGATCAAAGTTCACGCACAAGCACCATGATCGCAAGCATTGGGGTCATGACAAGTCATGACAAGTTCAATAAGAGTGCACATATAAGAATCAGAGGGGGTGTGCCATGTCACATCTTAGCTCCACGGACATCTCTGTTAGGCAACAACCCTTTCCATACTCTAATACATGAACATCAGTTTCAAAAGGTGCCTAGATCACGATTGCCCTCTGGTTGGGATATAGATCGTTCTAACAGTGCAGGGAAAGGAAGTTCCAAGAGTGAAGAAAGATGGGGAAATAACTCCAAGAGCTGGGACTCTCTGGCTGACAGGTTCATGAACCGTATTGAGCACAATCCAGAGATGATTCATAACCTCAGTCACAAGATCGATGACTTGAAAGATTTGATTGAGAAGCTCATTAAAGACTCACCGCCACCGCCAAAGGAGTAATTCATCATCGGAATAGGCATCCCCTTGGCTTGTTCCAAGCTTGGGGGAGTGCCGCGGTATCACATCATTACCTTTTGCTCATTTACTTTTCAAGTAGAGTCATATCATGAATAGAGAAGTTATCTTATAGAATAGTTTGTAGTGTGGAAGTATCATCCTTAGTTGGTTATCTATGTATCCCTTGGTGTGAGTTGCGGTACTAAAATATTAATGAGAAGTTTTATCGTTTACTTTCTGCTCACTTTATTTTAGTTTGCAATGTTTCTTATATGATTAGTCTTGTTGATTAGTATTGGTATCACTTTGGGAGCATGAGTAAATTTAGTTGGTTTTGGCAAACTTAGCTTGGTCAGTAGCAACTTTACCTTGAGGTTTGAGTAGAATTGAAAGAAAGAAGTGCTTGTAGTTACATCACTTCAGTTTTCCTTCATGTTTGGCTTATAAGCATTTTTATTCTCAAAGTTAAAATCATTGTACCTTCAAGGAAGTTTGCATGATTGTTCTTATTATATGTATGTTTGTTTGTTTCATGCAACTCTTATGCTTGTTACCCAACCTTGCTAGCCAAAAACCTGTACTGAGAGGGGATACTTCTCGTGCATCCAAATCCCAAAAGCCAAGTCACTTCCAAAGAATCCACTATAAATTCCTATGCATGGTATTTTAAGCCATTCCAAGTAAATTTTCATGTGCTACCTTTCAAAAACTTTCAAATACTTTCAAATACTTCTCATTTTGTGCCACTATTTTTTGGCTCATGAGGACGTAGTGGATGGGTTTGTTATCTTCCATACTAAATTAAGTACCCCTCGACTAGGCAGCTTCATCTGCTCATCATTCATTTTGCAAGGGAGCTGGTCAGACCATTTTAATCTCAAAAAGAAAAAAAAGAGCACTCCTCCATGGTTTGTGAAAGTTGGTCGGCACCCGATGGAATCGGTTAGCCATGGTTTGAGAAAGGAAAAGGTGGGGAGGAGTGCCAAGCTATTAAAGAGCACCAATGTGCCAATTAATCAAACATCTCGGAACCGCTCTCACTTGTTTAGTATGGAAGATATCAAGAACTCTGTTGCTAGTCGTTGACAAAAGCAACCACCTCTCAAAATAACTTTTACCTTTGTCTTACAAATGAAAATCTCTAGCACATGTTAATCCCTACTTCCCTCTGCGAAGGGCCTGTCTTTTACTTTTATGTTGAGGCAACCTATTCCCCTCTATCTCAAGCAAGCATTTGAGTTGTTATGTTTCACTCATCCATATGTTGATCTGTTTAATCATGTTTACTAACTTCTTTTGATTAGTACAATTCTTTTGTCTGAAGGAATATATCTTTGAAAGCTTTCTAAGGATATAAAAAATTTGTTTTGTTGAGCATATGGTTTTTGCTATATTAGCTCTGTTTTAAAAGGCTCTGTTCAAAAGAAAGAATAGCTTGTTCATCGTTCTCTGGCCAAGAACTAAGGTTTGCCACCACCAATTATAGTTTACCTTGTGCATCCTTATATGTGATTCCCTTTTACTTATTGCAAGTCTATATCATATAAAGGGAAGTTGCTGACTATTATAAATTGTGCCTTGGTGAATGTGATGCTTCTTGTCCGTATTTTGATTATCGACACTTCACTCCATAAACTTGTGGTCATGTTTACCGAGTTTAGTTTTCGCTTGGGGACAAGCTAGGTCTAAGCTTGGGGGGGTTGATACGTCCATTTTGCATCACTATTTTGTATCATAATTTACTGTTATTCATTGATATATTTCACATTTAGAGATGATACTTATGTTATTTCCTCTGTTTTTACATGTTTGATGATCACTGGAGGATTTGCTGCCGGAGTTAGGATTCTGCTGGAAAAAGGACCATCAAGGCACCATATTTTGAAGATAAGAAAATTCCAGAAAAATACCAGAAAATTATATTTTATCAGAAGACTGAAGAAGCCAGAAGGAGGAGGCGAGAGGGGCCACAGGGCAGCCTCACCACCAGGGGGCGCGGCCCAGCCCCTGGCCACGCCCACCTGTGGTGAGAGCCCCCTGGCCCACTTCTGCCATCGCCCCTTGCCGTATTTCATCGTCCCCGAAAACCTAAGTCAAGGGGGGGGGCTCAGAGATAGACACCGCCGCCTCTGCGGGGCGGAAAACACCAGAGAGAGAAAAGCTCTCTGATAGGCAGAAATCTGCCGGGGAAATTCCTTCCCAGAGAGGGGAGATCATCGCCATCGTCATCACCATCGCACTGGACTTCATCGGGATCATCATCATCATCATCTCCATCACCAGCACCTTCATCTCCACCATCACCACGCCAACCCGTTGTAACATCTTGAGTTGGATCTTGTTAAATTCTTAGGGGAAACTTTCCCGGTGTTGATTACTCTTGTGGTTGATGCTATTGAGTGGAACCGTTGAATTAAGGTTTATGTTCAGATTGTTATTTACCATTATTTCACCTCTCATCATGATCCATATGATGTCTTGTGAGTAGTTCGTTTAGTTCTTGAGGACATGGGAGAAGTCAAGATGTTAGTAGTGAATTATTGTTAAGTAATATTTTGTGGTTTGATATTTATTTGTTGTGGTGCTATTTCACTAGTGGTGTCATGTGAACGTCGACTACATGATACTTCACCATTTATGGGCCTAGTGAGATGCATTGTGTATTTGGCTACTAATTGTGGGGTTGCTGGAGTGATAGAAACCTAAACCTCCGTTAGGAAACCGTAGGATCTTAGAGTTTAAGGCTGTGGTTAGATTTATCTTAATTACTTTCTTGTATTTGCGGATACTTGCAAGGAGTATAATCACAATTGTGTATTTATCCTAGTAAGGGTAGTGCGCTAGCATAGGTTCACCCCCATAACACTTATCAAACCAATAAAGATTATTTAGCGGCATAAAGCGAAAGCTCTTGACAGAAACTCCCGCGTGTCCTCGAGAACATTTGGTCATCATAAGGTACACAACCGGCTTGTCCTTTGCTAAAGAAAGGATTGGGCCACTTGCAGCAATTATTGTTATTGTCTTTTATTTACTCGTACTTTATTTATTTGCATTACCAAATACCCCTGAAAACCCGTTTGCTAGTATTTACAGTGAAACCTTGATCAAAACCACTTGTCAACACCTTCTGCTCCTCGTTGGGTTTGACACTCTTATTTATCGAAAGTACTATGATACACCCCCTATACTTGTGGGTCATCAATGGCAAACCTTAGTTCTTGGTCAGAGAACGATGAACAAGCTATTCTTTCTTTTGAACAGAGCCTTTTTTAAATAGAGCTAATATAGCAAAAACCATATGCTCAATGAAACAAACTTTTGCATTCATAGAAAGCTTTCAAAGATATATTCCTTCAGATAAAAGCATTATACTAGCAAAAGAAGTTAGTAAACATAATTGAACGAATCAACATATGGATGAGTGAAACATAACAACTCAAATGCTTGTTTGAGATAGAAGGGAGTAGGTTGACTCAACATAAAAGTAAAAGATAGGCCCTTCGCAGAGGGAAGCAGGGATTAAACATGTGCTAGAGCTTTTCATTTGTAAAACAGAGGTAAAAAGTTATTTTGAGAGGTGGTTGCTTTTGTCAATGACTAGCAACGAAGTTCTTGATATCTTCCATACTAAACAAGTGAGAACGGTTCCAAGATGTTTGATTAATTTGGCACATTGGTGCTCTTTTATAGCTTTGCACTCCTCCCCACCTTTTCCTTTCTCAAACCATGGCTAACCGATTCCATCGGGTGCCAACCAACTTTCACATACCATGGAGGAGTGCTCTTTTTTCTTTCTTTTTATTTAGATTACAATGGTCTGACCAGCTCCCTTGCAAAATTAATGACGAGCAGATGAAGCTGTCTAGTCGAGGGGTACTTAATTTAGTATGGAAGATAACAAACCCATCCACTATGTCCTCATGAGCTAAAAACAGTGGCACAAAATGAGAATTATTTGAAGGTTTTTGAAAGGTAGCACATGAAAATTTACTTGGAATGGCTTGAAATACCATGCATACGAATTTATAGTGCACTCTTTGGAAGTAACTTGGCTTTTAGGGAATTGGATGCACAAGAAGTATTCCCTCTCAGTACAGGTTTTTGGCTAGCAAGGCAGGGTAGCAAGCATAAGAGTTGCATGAAACAAACAAACATACATATAATAGGAACAATCATGCAAACTTCCTTGAAGGTACAACGATTTTAACTTTGAGAATAATAATGCTTATAAGCCGAACATGAAGGAAAACTGAAGTGGTGTAACTACAAGCACTTCTTTCTTCTTTTTCTACTCAAAACTCAAAGTAATGTTGCTACTGACCAAGCTAAATTTGCCAAAACGAACTAAATTTACTCATGCTCCCAAAGTGATACCAATACTAATCAACAAGACTAATCGTATAAGAGAGATTGCAAACTAAAATAATGTGTGCGGAAAGTAAACGATAAAACTTCTCATTAATATTTCATTACCGCAACTCACACCAAGGGATACATAGATAACCAGCTAAGGAGGATACTTCCACACTACAAACTATTCTATAAGATAACTTCTCTATTCATGATATGACTCTACTTGAAAAGTAAATGAGTAAAAGATAATGATATGATACCGTGACACTCCCCCAAGCTTGGAACAAGCCAAGGGGATGCCAATACCATGACGAATTACTCCTCTGGCGGTGGTGGTGAGTCTTCATCATCGTCACACTTCCAAGGCAGAGGCCCTCCGTCAAGGAAGGATGTTTTGGTCTCCAATATCCTGAAACTTGCAGCAGCACTCATTTGTTTAAAGCAAGCTTCATACTCACAGTTTTGGTTCTGCAAGTCGTAGAGTTGTGCTTGCAACTGGTTAGTGGTCTCATGGAGCGAAAAGATGTCCTTCCAGAGTTCTGTAGTCTCGTTCTTGTACTTGGTGACAAGCTCTTGATTAATCCTATGGATGATGTCCACTTCGCGCTCCGCCATCTTCTTATATTTAAAAACTTCTTGTTCCAGTGCTTCCATCCTGGCTTCGAGACTCCCTTCTCCTTTAGGGCCTTGGGCATCTTTAATCTGCAACTCCCCATCCTTGAGCGACAACTCCTTCGGATGCATCTTCAGCTCCCTCATGTACGGATTAATGATATCCGCAAGAGAGTTCTCCTCGGATGGACCGGTCGAAGACATTGTAACTCCAAAGCTGAGCACAATCCCTGACAGAAACAGCTCGAAACAAAAACACAACTAGAAAATGATATACAGACCTCGGGTACTCCGGGGGGTTATATAAGCGAAAATTATACATCAAGAGGAAATCATAGGAGGAAACCGGGACAGAAACGAGCTCCGGGGTGGACTCACCACAGGGCGGAGCGGCCTGGGGTGGGCCCACGCCCCCTGGTGGTGAGGAGCCACCGGACTCCGTCTCCTGCCCGTTTTTGTCTCATGATTTTTCATATTTAGCAAAACCAATAAAAATATCAATGGAAAAGTCTTTCACGAATCTTTTCTGACTAGAACTGTTACCTATTCGAAAACGAACTCTGAAGGTTCCTGCATATTGTCCTGGATGAATTCTTCCGGAGAAACTGTTTGAATAACATCAACATCTTCATTATAAGGATCCCCAGCAATATAATGTTTGAGTCTTTGACCATTCACCACTTGTGTAGTGTCATCCTTTAACAAAGCAATCTTAATAGCACCTGAGCGGTATACTTCCACAATAACATATGGTCCTTCCCATTTAGAGAGTAATTTTCCTGCAAAAAATCTGAGACGAGACCTATACAATAGAATTTTCTCACTGATGCAGTACGGTGTTGATATCTTTTCACCGTCCAGTTGGGAACCCCAAGTGGAAGGTATGATGAATATAGCAGCAAGGTTTTCCCTCCGTTAAGAAACCAAGGTATGTCGATCAGGAGAGGAAGGAGCCAATACGACTGAAGGTGATGCTGACTGGCTTAATAACACTCCAACAAGGGCGCCATTTATGACACTTGTTGACTCGTCTTCAACCAGTAGCAATGCGGAACCTACACACAACACAACCAAATACTTTGCTCCCAACTTACGATGAGGTTGTCAATCTCACCGGTTTGCTGTAAACAAAGGAATGAGCGTATCGAGTGGAAAATAGTAATAGTATGTGAGTAAAATAAACAGTGCGAGTAAAGTAAACAGGTGATAGCAATATGAAGGAAATGGTACCGGGGTCCACAGTTCACTAGTGGTGTCTCTCCATAAGATAAAATAATACAAGCTGGGTAAACAAATTACAGTTGGGCAATTGATAAAATAAAGACAACGTGCATATGATGAGAGGATCACTATGAGATTTACTCTGGGCATTTCAACAAGATACATAGACCGCCATCCAACTGCATCTATGACTAATAATCCACTTGTGGCGAATCAATCTGAGAACTCCACAAGTATTAAGTTGCGAACAACAGATAATTGCATTAAGAAAAGTGTGTAATGTAAAGAAAGCATATGCCCTCGAGCATATGAATGTTGTTTTCCCCCTAGTAGCAACAGCACATCTACAACCTTAGAGGTTTCTGTCACTCTCCCAGATTAAATAAAGGCATGAACCCACTATCGAGCATACATACCCCCTCTTGGAGTCACTAGCAACTACTCGGCCAAGATAGCTACTAACAATGGAGAGCATGCAAGATCATAAACAACATAGAGATAACATAAGATAAATTTTAGTACTTCAACTCAATCATAACACCAATATTCATCGGATCCCAACAAACCAAACATGTAGAATTACATAACGGTGATCTCAATCATGTAAGGCAGCTCATGAGATCTAAACATGAAGCACATGGTGGAGAAGACAACCATCTAGCTACTGCTATGGACCCATAGTCCAAGGTAGACTACTCACTCATCACGCCGGAGCCAAGCATGGCGATGAAGAAGACCTCCAGTGGTGATTCACCTCTCCGGCAGGGTGCCGGGAAGAGCTTCTAGACCCTCCCGATCTTTGGGTCGACGGCGGCGGTGGATCGCGATGTGTTCTAGAAAATTGATCGGGTCTTTAGGTTTTTCCTGTCGGGGGGTCTTTATAGGCGAAGGGGCATCGTCAGGAGTGGACCGAGGTGACCTCACACGTAGGGGGCGTGGCCTACCCCTGGGCCATGCCGCCCTGTTGTGTGGGGCCCTCGTGGCCCCACTCCGTCTCCTCTTCGGTTCTCTGGAAGCTCTGGTGAAATTCTGGGCGACTGGCTTTGGTTTCATCCAATTCCGAGAATATTTCCTGTGTAACTTTTCTGAAACACAAAAACAGCAGAAAACAGGGAACTGGCACTGTGGCGACTTGTTAATAGGTTAGTTCCGGAAAATGCATAAAAGTGCCACGAAGTGTAACAAAACACTAAGCAAATGGTGTAAAAACAAGCATGGAGCATCAAAAATTATAGATACGTTAGAGACGTATCAGCATCCCCAAGCTTAACTCCTGCTCGTCCTCGAGTAGGTAAGTGATAACAAAAGAAATAATTTTTGAGGTGACATGCACCTACACAATCTTGATCATATATGTAAGCGTTGTGCGCTGGGATTAAAGAACTTAAAACATGGGCATGAAAGGCATAATCTTGATAGAAGAAACTTAGCAACCATGTTATAACATGAAAATGAACACAAACAAAAGATCATGAAAATGAAACAATGAAAGTCAAACGTGTGTTCAAATCATAAGGAAAAACATACAAATGGTTTTTAGCTTGTCCTTAATGAGAGAGAAAAACATAAATGCATAGGACACCTTCAAGTTTAAGAGGTCGACTAGATACAAATAATTTAAGAACAAGTGAAACCAACAATATGAATCAATCAATGAAAACTTTGGGACAATGCACATTCTACTCAGAATGACAACTATGCTCTCTTAATGGTGCATAAAGGTAGAAGGTGGTGACTCAACATAAAAGTAAAAAAAAGGCCCTTCGCGGAGGGAAGCAGTGATTGCAAGTTTTATAAACCTTCCAAAATTATGGTACTTACCGACTTTGAGCTCTCATTGCCCCCATCATAAGCATCTTGAATGGTTAAAGTTAATGCGAGAATGCTTACGCTGCATATGCTTGACAAATCATAAGTTGAAAATCTCGTGTCCCGTGAATACGAGTACCCAAACCTCATGCTACTTTACTTAGAGTCCCAAGCAAGCTCTTGTCATTGTAATAATACACGTATCATTGAAAACCGCCAACGGGGTACCTCCGTGCCCGATGACATGGAACAAGCCCACATCAAAATGATAGGACAAGCAGACAATGAATACCTCGACATCTCTTTTATTTACCATTTGTATATCTTTTTATTTTGAGATGCATTGTCGAATGTCCACTATGGGCATGCTGCAAATTTCCACCATGAATTATGCATGGCTTAGATTGGCGGCCCAGGCGTTTCTCTAACACATATACAAACTCCATGATCCTACAAGATTCCCAATTCATTTCACACCGCGAGTATCCATAAACAAAAGATCACGATATCAACTCAAATAAGAAGTGCAATGTTGAAAGCTTGCCCCATGACGGCATGGCTGGGCTAATTCCCAACTTACAACTTGCAAGCATAACAACTCAACATAAGAGACCACAATGTCAAAAAATTTAGAATGAGAAAAAGTAAAGTGTGCCTTCCGGTTCATGAGAGCTTTAGTGACCAATTTTCGCATAACACTGGTAAGAGTTTAATTTGAAGAGTAGATAAAAGCAAGTCAAATGTACTTTGGAATAGCAAATTGCTAATAGGTATGTATGGTGGACACTTTGGCAAACTTGGTTTTTAGGAGTTGGATGCACGAGTAGAGATCATACTCAGTACAAAATGAGGGCTAGCAAAAGACTGGGAGCGACCAACTAAGAGAGCAATAACGGCCATAATCATGCAAAGTGACAAAGCAACATTAAAAGAAGCATAAGATGGCATCAAAAGTCAAAAACTAAATGATCATAGAGGCTATTGGCGAATTTGTAAGAGTCTAACATGTGTGAGCATGTGCCAAGTCAACCCAAATAAAGCATCAAGGAGAAAACCAAAATAATGCTTCCAAATAATAAAAACAACGCATGATTTTTTTCAAAGGCTCATTAAGCAATCTCAGTTATTTGAGACAAGTCATGCTACAGCAAAACAACTAAGCATGCTATCAAAAAGACATCAAGCACGACATGTAAAAGCCTAGGCCGCAGTCTACACAAGCTCCTCTTATACCACTTTTTTGCATAAAGCTTTTTCTCTTTTCCAACACCATTCAAACTTTTTATAAATACCTCTTTTGGTGAAAACCAATATAGATCAGACGCAAAAATACACCTTGATGTAAAGATATAACAAGATCTGAACACAAATCAAGGCGAAAATCGAAAGCTAAACGCAGTTCTAGAAAAAGAGAACACTTGTTGAAATGAATAGAGTGAAAAACGGAGTGTTCTTGACAAATGAAAAGCAAGGCAACTTCTCCAAAAGAAATTTGTTGGGGTCCAACCATTTATTGCAGCAAACAAAACTGAAAACTAAAAACAATTGACACTCCAAGAAAAACGCATAATGCATAAAGCAATAAAAATATAGTGTCTTGAAAGGTGATCTGATTTTTGCCGATGAAGAAGGGGTGCCTCGAGGGCATCCCCAAGCTTTGACACTTGTACTTCTTGGATATTTCTTGGGGTGATGCATGGGCATCCCCAAGCTTGAGCTTTTGTCCATTCTTCAACTCATCTCATCATTCTCTGATCCCTACACTTGAAAACTTCCTTCATACAAAACTAAACACAAATCTATTAGCAATATTAGTGTAAGCATAACATAGAATCAACCCTTTGCTTTAGGTTTCAACCTAAAACCACCACATATAAAGCATATAACACTGTAGCAACTTCCCCAAAAGTTCCGTGATCAAAAGAACTCAAAAGGAAAGCGATAAAGTGGCAAACACAAATATTGGCAGAAATCTGTCAAAACAGAACAGCTGACAAAGGTCGAATTTTTAGAGGGTTTTCTGTTGCTCAAATCAAAAAGTTTTCGACTAATGAAAGTTTGGATATAACCTGAGGCATATGCACAAGAAATCGCAGGTCCAAAAGATATACAGAGAATTTTCGTGAATTTTTACGGTGCAGCACCGAAAACAGTTTCAGGACAGCAACATCCCCAAATCTTACCTCACTCAAATTAGGGGCTTCTCTTGGCACATCAACGAAATAAAAATGATAAGGAGAGGTTATTACAGTAGTAATAACTTCCAAGACTCAAATAAAAGAAAAAAAACTGAAAGTAAAACATTAGGTTATCTCCCAAGAGTGCTTTTATTTAACGCCTTTGAGCTAGGCGCAGAAAGTGCAAATCAAGTAATATTAAGTGATGAAGCATCAAGCTCATAATTTGCTCTAAGAATAGAGTCAAAAACTAATTTCTTTCTCTTTCTAGGGAAGTGTTCCATACCTTTCTTAAGTGGAAATTGATATTTGATGGTGCCTTCCCTCATATCAATGATGGCACCTACAGTTCGAAGAAAAGGTCTTCCCAAAATAATAGGATATGAAGCATAGCATTCAACATCCATGACAAGAAAATCAACGGGAACAAGGTTATTGATAACCACAATAAGAACATCATTAATTCTTCCCAAAGGTTTCTTCTTAGCAACATCAGCAATAGGAACATCATAGTAACACTTTTCAAGTGGCGGTTGATATCCCACAAGTATAGGGGATCGTGTGTAGCCTTTTCGATAAGTAAGAGTGTCGAACCCAACGAGGAGCTAAAGGTAGGATAAATATTCTTTCAAGTTTTATCAACCACTGATACAACTCTACGCACACTAAACGTTTGTATCATCTAGGAAATAAAACTAGAGCAACGATTCGGGTATGAGAGATAGCTTTGCAGGATAATAAATACAAGAAAGTAATTGTTAGTGCTGCAGCAATAAGATATACTAAGTAACCATAAACTAACAGTACCATGAGTGTCGAAAAGTGGTGGTAATGGTGGTGTCTTTGTCTAAGTTCAATTAGCGAATAAATTGGGTTCATTGTCTTCGATGCAGTTTTCTATGTGGGAGAGGCTAAATATACAAGCACTTCACTACTTGGAAATACAAGTACTATATGATTGGATTGTTAGCAAGCATCCGCAAATACTAACAATGCATTAAGGTTTCCCCAACCATAGCCTTAAGTTAATGGTCCTCTTACTCCCATACGTGCAACGTTCCGGTTTGCATATACTCCCATAAGTTAATGGTCACTCTGGCAGAACTACCCCATTCCTTTTGCACATACTACTAACCCTAAGATGTTTAATCTATATGCGCATAAATATAATGGACACCAAAGGACAGTACCATATCAACATACAACTCTAATGAACCAAAGACATTCAACAAATCAATCTAAGAACAAATAAACTATGGAAACATGACATAGATCATAGGATAAATATTATAGCATCAAACACCATGTTTACATAGGACGGTACAGAGGTGTGTGGGAGGATGAACCACTGCATATGTGATGGAGATAGTGGTGAAGATGGTGGAGAGGAGCAGCGAGGGCGCGGGCGGCAGCGGCGTGGCAGCAGCGGCGCGGGCGGCGACGCAGGGGACTCCTTCCCCGCCGCCGGCATCATGGGGGAGCGCCGCCCCTTAGCCCCCTTCCTTCATGGCTTCATGGGAGCCCTCCCCCATGGAGATGGGATCCATGGGGGAGGCTAAAACGTGGCTCTGGTGGAGGTGTCCCCCACGAGCTAGGGTTCCTCCCTTTATATAGTCTCTCGGATTCCTGTCTCCCCATCTTGGGCCGCAATAGAGCAGGCTTAGCTTGGCCGTCAGGACTCAGAATCAGGTGAATTTTATGTCTAGAACGTTCGCCGTGAAATTCCCTAAAACTTTGTAATTGAAGAGTTTCCTATTTGACGCCGTCTTCGACCTGTAACGTGACCATCTTCGAAAATAGTTCTAGGACAGATTTCTGGAAAGTCCCAATTTGACTCCAACAAGGTTTCCACTTGTATTCTTGGTAATTCCTACACATCAAAGTGTAAAACAAGAACATTGTGCACTTTTGCAACCATTAGTAGGTTAGTCCAAATAAATCATAAAAGTGTCACAAAGTGTAGACAAAATATATAGCAATTGGTGTAAAACAAGCATGGAGCATCAAAAATTATTGATACGTTTGCAACGTATCAACACCCCCAAGCTTAACTCCTGCTCGTCCTCGAGTAGGTAAGTGATAACAAAAGAATAATTTTTGAGGTGACATGCACCATCATAATCTTGATCATCTAAGTAAAGCATTGAGTGCTGGGATCAAAGAACTTAAAACATGGGCATAAGAGACATAATCTTGACAATAAAAACTTAGCAACCATGTTATAACATGAAAAGAAACACAAACGAAAGATCATAAATAATGAAACAATGAAAGTCAAACGTGTGTTCAAATCATATGGAAAAACATAATAAGTGGTTTTCATCTTGTCCTTCATGGAATAGCAAAACATAAATGCATAGGACACCTTCAAGTTTAAAAGGGCGACTAGATACAAATAATTTAAGAACAAGTGAAACCATAATCATAAATCAAACAATGATAAACTTTGGGACTATGCACATTAAACTCAGAATGGCAATTATGCTCTCTTAGATAGTGCATAAAGGTAGAAGGTGGAGACTCAATATAAAAGTAAAAGAAAGGCCATTCGCAGAGGGAAGCAGTGATTAAACATGTGCTAGAGCTTTTCATTTGTAAAACAGAGAGATAAAAATTTGGTTTTGAGAGGTGGTTGTCTTTGTCAACGACTGGCAATGGGGTTCTTACTATCTTCCATACAAAAATGAGCAAGTTTTTGAGAGAGAGATTGGCACTTTTGTGCTCTTTTATAAATCTTGGCACTCCTCTCCACCTTTTTTTTCCTTTCACAAACCATGGCTAACCGATTCCATCGGGTGCCCACCAACATTCACATACCATGGAGGAGTGCCTTTTTTTCTTTCCTTTTTTCTCTTTTTTTTCTTTTGGGAATAAAACAATATGGAACATAGCAAATCCGACCACTACATCCCCATGAGCTGAAAACAGTGTCACAGAATGAGAAGTATTTTGAAGGTTTTTTTTGAAAGGTAGCACATGAAAATTTTACTTGGAATGGCTTGCAAATACCATGCATAGGAATTTATAGTGGACACATTGGAATAACTTGGTTTTTAGGAGTTGGATGCACAAGTAGCGCTCATACTCAGTACAAAACGAGGGCTAGCAAAAGACTGGGAGCGACCAACTAAGAGAGCAATAACGGTCATAATCATGCAAAGCGACAAAGCAATATTAAAAGAAGCATAAGATGGCATCAAAAGTCAAAAACTAAATGATCATAGAGGCTTATGACGACTTTGTATGAGTCTAACATGTGTGAGCATGCGCCAAGTCAACCCAAATAAAGCATCAAGGAGAAAACCAAAATAATACTTTCAAATAATAAAAACAACGCATGATTTTTTCAAAGGCTCATTAAGCAATCTCAGTCATTTAAGACAAGTCATGCTACAGAAAAAATCACTAAGCATATTATCAAAAAGACATCAAGCATGACATGCAAAAGTCTAAGCCGCAGTCTAAACAAGCTCCTTTTTGTACCACTTTTGTAACGGTCTGAAAAAATCCCCTTTTTTAGATTTGTTTGTTCTTTTATTTGTGTGCATCATCATGCATCTTTCACCTTGCATGTTTTTATTAAAACCTGAAATTATTGGGAATAAAATTATTGGTTGTTTTTGTTTTGCTCCTATAATTTATTGAAACTTTGAAAATTGTGTTGAGCCCGTTTTCAAGTCTTTCCAAACCCCTATCTAGCGATCTTCTCTTCTTTTGATCGTCCCTGCAAAATCGTTTGCAAGTTCCAGAAAAATCTTGAAGGGCCATATCTTTCAATATATTCTCTATCTCCAGTCATCCTGACTTTGAGCCCAACCAGACCCCGGTGGCCCAGCTTGCCCTCCTGTCGATCGTCTTCTTTCACCTGTACGGCGCTGCATCGAAGATAGCCACGTATTCCAGGACCTTGATGGAATGGCCGATGGGACGTCTCCCTGGCTTTATAAGAGCAGAACTTCTAGCCCTGCAACCCTAGCGTCTCTTTCCCCTCGTCCGCCGCCTCCTTCTCTGGTTTTCTCTGCAAGCATGCCGTCCGTCCTCTTGGCGCCTCTGCCCGGCCCAAGAACGGCCGTACGCTGCGCGCCTCCAGCCGCGCCCTAGTCCAGCTCCACCTCGCGACCTCGCCAAGTCGCCATCTCCAGCACGCGCGCCTCCGGCCGCTGCTTCTCTGCCTCACCGCCATCCTCGACTGCGTGCATTCGTGTGCTCAAGCGGAAGACTTGACCTTGTTACCTGCAACTGTCCGCTTCGTCCTTCCGGATGGGAACACCAAGAACGTCTCCGCGCACATCGTCGACAAGACCCGGCGTTGGCCATCATCAGCCGCCTCTCCTCCAAGCTCCGGGTACGCAGAGCTCTGTTCCAACCTCGCCGCCAAGCCCCGCTCTTGGGCGACCATGATCTCTGACACGCTACAACGCACCTCTCCGGTCTCTGCCTTGACTTCCGAAACTCCTGCACGCTCGCCGGCACGCGATATCCGTCCGCGTCCTCTTCTCCGTCCCGGACGCCTCCCGCTGCTCGCCATGGACGCCCGCCTCTGCATCCACCTGGCCGCAGAACATCACCGACCCCAGCGTCGTTCCGTCTCCAAGCTCTCCACGCGCCTGTAGCTGCGCCTCCCCGAGCTCGTCGTCGCCTTCGTCAGAGTCCGTCCGCGTCTGCACCTCCCGTCACCAGCGAGTTCTGTTCAGGCGAATACGCCATGGACTGCATCTTCTCCTTTCGGTTCTCGGCGTTCTTCTTCAACTCCGACTCTCCGCAGTGATCCATCTCCGCTATCAGTTCCTGTACGTCTCGCTGCCAAGAACCTGCGTCCCTGCGTCCCTGCTGCTGAGTTCTTCCCGGCGTGCTCGAGTCCGCCTTCAGCAACGTCTAGCACGGGGCATGATGCCGTGCTACACCTCCCTCGTCACCTCAAGCGCCTTTCCTATCTCCATGTACTGCCCCAAGCAGCATATACGCGCGCGTGCGCGGAGCGTCGATCCCGCCCGGCAAAGCTCCACCGACACCGGGCGCCGTCTTTGTTCGCTTCCGCAGCACATCGTCATTCTCGTATGGTTAAACCAACTCCAAGGTGCCAGCTTGCAGACAGCTACAACTTACCCTGCTGCTACGTTCATACAACATCCGATCAGTATGTGAGTTGGTCCTGGTCCTTGTCTTCCTTTGGTGCGGTCCTGTGTTCGAAGCTCGTTCCTGGCAGTATAAAAGCCACAATTTTTATTCTTTTCTAACTTCTGACATGTGGCCCCTCCTTGTCAGCTACCCGACGCCAGCGCAGCAGTCAACAACCCAGTCAGCCACTCCCCGGTCCCGCGGTCAGCCTCTCTGGCTAGCTCTGTCGGGGTGAGAAAAGTTCCCGGTTCTGGTTCTATTCCTATTTTCGGAAAATGGCAGGAAATGTTTAAATCTTGCAAAATTAATATCTTTTAATCTACAACTCGAAATAAAAGTATTTTATATGAAATTTTATCAGAAAAATGTGTAGAATCTAAATATGCCATTCATATTACTGTTTGCATCTTGCATCATATAGTGACGTGGTAATTTGCACCCCACTTAATAAGTAACATATGGAGTATATTGGGATATGCCAAATATGGTTCCCCGCTTCATTTAATTTTTTGTAGCTCACACATGCCTTGTCTTTGCCATGCTAATCAACATTTAAATTGTCGTGTAGTAAAACAACTTGAACCATATATATGTGCGTTGGAATTCCGATTCCGCTTAATTTGGATAAGTTGCATTGCATCATAACTACCATGTCATGCATACATGCTTCACATGATCATGCTGATTCTTTTGCCGTAGTAGTAAGTGTGCATCCGTTGTTTGTTGTAGCATTTTGCTTCTTCTCGGATAGGACGCTTCGTGGTGTTGTGAGCAACGACAAGTTCTTCGGGTGTTCTTCGACTATCTTGCCAGGCAAGCTCTCCCGCCCCTTACCTACCTACAGGGGTACTTATTACCTATTTGTGTTTATGCTTTCTCTTATTCTTTATGCTAGCCTTGTGTTCCGATGCTTTGTTCGAGTCACGTATCCTATCCACCTATTTCCCCAAAGCAAAACTATATACTCGCCACCTCCCGCCTATTACCTTTTGCTTGTTGTTTGAGTTGGCCTTGCGAGTCGTAGGCATGCTTAGGTTGTTTCAAGTTGTTTTATCTTATTGGATTGATGAGGGGAAGTTATCACATGCTCTACTTGATATATGAGATGGATATGAATTGGAGATAAGTTGGTTATTAGATGTTGGAGATAAACATGATTTATTTATGTTACAACTACACTTGATTAAGCAGAGGCATCGGTGAGTCATTTTGCCTGTTTTCCGACGGCTCACTTGTGTCCCCTAGGACCCCGAGTTCGCATGAACTGTTCTAAGCTGAGCGCGCTAACCACTCGCGGAAGATTCCATGGGGTCTCCCTTGACTTACTACTTTTTCTCGAGTTAGTTTACCGGGGGCCACAACACCGTATTTACATTTGGATCTGGAGTTGGTTTGAGTTACCTCTGAGGGTGCTCTAGGTTTTGAGCCCCCCTCCGATGGGTGTGGTTGTGTCGCCTATGATGGTTGACAGGTTAATTTGCCTTGCGTGCCGATGTGAAGCTGGAAGACCCTCTGTGATGAGCCCTCGACCTGACTTCACCGCCGTCGCAAACTTCTGGGTCCATCTTCGGAGCTCGGCCGACTTCGTTGCGGGTAGCTTAGTAGGGTGGCCCCCCTAAACTCTCTCGTAGAACTAGCAACGGTCTTGTCGTGATATCCTGCCCTTGTCTAGGTTGGATTGATCGAGCGTGTATGGGTACATTGGTGCACCCCTGCAGGGTAAATCTTTTCGAAAAGCCGTGTCCGCGGTTATGGACGACTTGGAGCCGTTCTACTCGATCATAGAACAACTTACACCTAATTGATGATATTAAGTGGCGTAGTAAATAGTTCTACTACAATATTAAATTGTTATAAAATTGTTAACCGTGTGAGTGCCTTTGCCATTGCTTCTTCGTGGGGTCACGACGAGGTGATTCATCGGTTGGGTTATGTTTGTTGTAGTATTCTAGTTCTTTACTTTATACGCTCTCTTATCTTATTCTGATTAGACGGAAGTTGTAGAGTGTCTCTATAGGTTGTTTAGTGCTTGCTCGCTGCCGCTTAACCCCACCATACAGCTGACGTCCTTTTGAGTCTCTCGAGTTGTCTGCGTACCTCACATACAAAGGCCGCTTGTTGACTACGCTTTATACATCTTGAAGTCTTGCTAAGTACTTCGTACTTATTGCTGCTCGTCTCGGATTTCTCACCGGAGCAGGTTTGAAGACAGGTACATGGAAGTGACGACGTTAGCAAGGTTACCCTTCCGGCTTGGCCTGGGCAGGGTTATGGACGTCATCGTTATCTTCATGCCTCTTAGGCCCATTTGTATTCTTGTCCGTACTCGGATACTATTTTGCTTTATGTATGATTTGGATCTTTGTATGTATCTATTTGGATCTTGACTCGTGGAGTCTTTGTGGTTGTATTATATTCTTTTGTGGGTTCCATCGTGAGCCTGTGTAATGTTACTACCTTGATTCCACCCGCATAATGTGTATGTTATTTGTGCACATTTTGCTTGGTGGTGCGTTTCCAAAGCGACATCGTGCGAATTGTGGCGTGATTGCTATAATTCGCAAGGTGCCGAATTTGGGGCGTCACAACTTTTTTGCATAAATCTTTTTCTTTTTTCCAACACCATTTGAACTTTTTTAACTCAACTCTTTTGATGAAAGCCAATATGGTCCAGAGGCAAAAATACACCTTGATAAAAAGATATAAGAAGATCTGAAAAAAATCAAGGCAAAAACTGAAAACTAAACGCAGTAGCAGAAAAAGAAGAACACTCGTTGAACGATAAGAGTGAAAAACTGAGTGTTCTTGGCAAATGAAAACGAGTACATCTCCTTCAAAAGAAATTTGCTGGGGTCCAACCATTTATTGTAGCAAACTAAACTAAACTAAACTGAAAACTAAAAGAACTGACGCTCCAAGAAAAACGCATAGTGCATGAAGCAATAAAAATATAGTGTCTTGAAAGGTGACCTGATTTTTGCCGATGAAGAAGGGGTGCCTCGGGGGCATCCCCAAGCTTTGATGCTTGTACTTCTTGGATATTTCTTGGGGGTTGCATGGGCATCCCCAAGCTTGAGCTTTTGTCCATTCTTCAACTTATCTCATCATTCTCCAATCCCTACACTTGAAAACTTCCTTTATACAAAACTCAACACAATTCTATTAGCAACATTAGTGTAAGCATAACAATGAATCAACCTCTTTTGCTTCAAGTTTCAACTCAAAATCACCACATATAAAGCATATACTACTGTAGCAACTTCCCCAAAAGTTCCGTGATCGAAAGAACTCAAAAAGAAAGCGTTCGAGAGGCAACAATGAATAGTGGCAGAAATCTGTCAAAATAGAACAGCTGACAAATGCCGATTTTTAAGGGGTTTTCTGTTGCTCAAATCAAAAAGTGTTCAACTAACGAAAGTTTGGATATAACCTGTGGAATAAGTACAAGAAATCGCAGGTCCAAAAGATTTTCAAAGATTTTTCACGAATTTTTACAGTACAGTACAAAAATCTGTTTCAGGACAGCAACATCCCCAAATCTTACCTCACTCGAATTAGAGGCTTCTGTTGGCACAACAATGGAATAAAAAGGATAAGGAGCGGTTATTACAGTAGTAATAACTTCCAAGACTCAAATAAAAGAAAAAGTACTGAAAATAAAACAATGGGTTATCTCCCAAGAGTGCTTTTCTTTAACGCCTTTGAGCTAGGCACAAAATAGAGAACCAAACAAAGAAGCAACACAAAAGGAACTATTTTTATTGTTTTCAATTTATAAGTGAAAGTAAAGAAGCAATAAAAACAAAATAAAGATCCTAATAAAACTAAAGAAAATAAAACCAAGACATTTAAAAGCAACTACAATACAAGTTAACACAATACATATCATGTGGATGGGTAATATAGAGTATGAAGGAGACAACCTCATGTTAGTTGATGAATAGGGGGATGACTCGGGTATCCCCAAGCTTAGATGATTGCATCTTCTTGAATATATTCTTGGGATGCACCTAAACATCCCCAAGCTTGAGCTCTCGTGTCTTCTTGTTCATCTCATATCACCATATTGATTAGAACTTACATCCACATAAAACTTCACAAAACTCATTAGTAGGGTTAGTACTCATTAAATAAAATCCACTAATTTTCAAGCATTAACAAGTTTCATAATATAAACTCAACATTAGCCACTGTATATACTAAGGTATTCATGATTTCCGTTGTCCGTCGAAAAACTAATGAAACTAATAACACCAAGTACAATATTGAATAAACTAAGAAATCTGTCAAAACTGAACAGTCTGTAAAAATGACACTCAACGAGATAGTTAAGTAGCTCAAATCAAAAAACTCCAAACTAAAGAAAGACAGATCATAATCTTAGGTTCATGCACAAAAAATTTCAGATCAAAACACTATTCTGAGATTTTTCATGATTTTTTATAGTGAAGCATAGAAATCTGTCTAAACAGAACAGTTGGTGAAAATCGAATTTTTTGAGACAGCTACGTAACTCAAATCAGAAAAAAGTTAGTCTAAGGAAAGAAACACAACAAGCATTACTTTGCACTCAAGAAATTTCAGGTCAATATCACGTTCTGGTGATTTTAAACATTTTATACAGTGAAGCACAGAAAATCTATGTTTGGATAGCAAAGCAAAACTATAACTTCCAAGTAACTAGGAACTACAATTATCACTTTACTTTTATGGTACAGAGGAATATATATAATATATACAATATACACAATATGTACAAGTTTTTAACTGAAAAGCTTCCATTGAAAGATTTGTTTTGGTTTCATAGGCATGAACACAAGTGTTCAAGATCGACCCCCACTTAACCATTACTCATCTTTCCAATCACTTTCCTTTTTGAAAACATTTTTAGGTAACAAGTACAACTAATTTTTTTGTAATTTGCATTCCCTATCCATACTAAGATAGAGAACAACTTAAAACTGGAAGTAAAAATTATTTAGAGATAAAGCAAACAAGTGCACACAAGAATATTCACCCACACGCTATTGCTCCCCGGCAACGGCGCCAGAAAAGGTCTTGATATCCCACAAGTACAGGGGATCGTGTGTAGCCTTTTCGATAAGTAAGAGTGTCGAACCCAACGAGGAGCTAAAGGTAGGATAAATATTATTTCAAGTTCTATCAACCACTGATACAACTCTACGCACACTAAATGTTTGTATCATCTAGGAAATAAAACTAGAGCAACGATTCGGGTATGAGAGATAGCTTTGCAGGATAATAAATACAAGAAAGTAATTGTTAGTGCTGCAGCAATAAGATATACTAAGTAACCATAAACTAACAGTACCATGAGTGTGGAAAAGTGGTGGTAATGGTGGTGGTTTTGTCTAAGTTCAATTAGCAAATATATCGGGTTCATTGTCTTCGATGCAGTTTTCTATGTGGGAGAGGCTAAATATACAAGCACTTCACTACTTGGAAATACAAGTACTATATGATTGGATTGTTAGCAAGCATCCGCAAATACTAACAATGCATTAAGGTTTCCCCAACCATAGCCTTAAGTTAATGGTCCTCTTACTCCCATACGTGCAACATTCTGGTTTGCGTCCTCAGGTTTCTGTCACTCCGGCAGAACTACCCCCTTCCTTTTGCACATACTACTAACCCTAAGATGTTTAATCTATGCACGCATAAATATAATGGACACTAGAAGACAGTACCATATCAACATACAACTCTAATGAACCAAAGACATTCAACAAATCAATCTAAGAATAAATAAACTATGGAAACATGACATAGATCATAGGATAAATATTATAGCATCAAACACCATGTTTACATAGGACGGTACAGAGGTGTGTGGGAGGATGAACCACTGCATATGTGATGGAGATAGTGGTGAAGATGGTGGAGAGGAGCAGCGAGGGCGCGGGCGGCAGCGACGTGGGCGGCGACGCGGGGTACTCCTTCCCCGCCGCCGGCATCATGGGGGAGCACCGCCCCTTAGCCCCCTTCCTTCATGGCTTCATGGGAGCCCTCCCCCATAGAGATGGGATCCATGGGGGAGGCTAAAACGTGGCTCTGGTGGCTGCAAATTCGTGGGTGGAGGTGTCCCCCACGAGCTAGGGTTCCTCCCTTTATATAGTCTCTTGGATTCCCGTCTCCCCATATTGGGCTGCAATAGAGCAGGCTTAGCTTGGCCGTCTGGACTCGGAATCAGGTGAATTTTATATCTAGAACATTTGCCGTGAAATTCCCTACAACTTTGTAATTGAAGAGTTTTTCGTTTGACACCGTCTTCGACCTGTAACGTGACCATCTTCGAAAAGAGTTCTGGCACAGATTTCTGGAAAGTCCCAATTTGACTCCAACAAGGTTTCCACTTGTATTCTTGGTAATTCCTACACATCAAAGTGTAAAACAAGAACATTGTGCACTTTTGCAACTATTAGTAGGTTAGTCTAAATAAATCATAAAAGTGTCACAAAGTGTAGACAAAATATATAGCAATTGGTGTAAAACAAGCATGGAGCATCAAAAATTATTGATACATTTGCAACATATCAGCGGTAAATCAAGCATATCATAAATCTTTCTAGGCATAATAGAAATACTAGCACCTAGATCACATAAAGCATGGAAATCAAAACCGTTAACATGCATATCAATGATGGGTTCCCAACCATCTTCTAACTTCTTGGGAACAGAAGCTTTTTGCTTCAACTTTTCATCCCTAATTTTCATAAGAGCATTGGTAATATGCTTAGTAAAAGCAACATTTAAAGAACTAGCATTGAGAGTCAAAGCAAGCTTTTGTAAGAACAAAATAACTTCAGATATATTGCAGCCATCAACATCAAAATCATTAAAGGAAATAGAGCTATCATCTCCTACACTCCGAAAAATTTCAGCACTCTTTTGAGAAAAAGTTTTAGCAGTTTTAGGCTTTTTAACACAAGGAGTGGGAGTTTTCTCTACACCAATCAAATTAAGAGGATTGCTAGCATTAGAGGTGGTAATAGTACAAACTTTCATATTCCTAGAAATCTCATCCTCTCTTTCCCATCTAGCATGCAATTCTGCTAACAATCTAACATTTTCATCAATTCTAACTTGAATAGCATTAGCAGTAGCAAAAACATTGCTCTCTTTCACATCATTAGGCAACACTTTTAATTTCAGAAGTTCAACATCATGAGCAAGGCTATCAACTTTAGAAGCAAGAATATCAATTTTGCCTAACTTTTCCTCAACAGACTTGTTAAAAGCATTTTGCTTACCGATGAAGTCCTTGAGCATTACCTCAAGCTCAGAGGGCGCGGCCCTAGTGTTGTTGGAGGAATTACCAAAAGAATTAGCATAACCATTACCATTGGTAGAAGGATACGGCCTATAATTGTTACTAGCAAAATTGTTCCTATAAGCATTGTTGTTAAAATTATTGTTTCTAATGAAGCTTACATCAACATGCTCTTCTTGGGCAACCAAAGAGGCTAAAGGAACATTATTAGGATCAACATGAGTCCTATCATTTGAAAGCATAAGCATAATAGCATCAATCTTATCACTCAAGGAAGAGGTTTCCTCAACAGAATTTACCTTCTTACCTTGTGGAGCTCTCTCGATGTGCCATTCGGAGTAATTTACCATCATATTGTCGAGAAGCTTTGTTGCGGCGCCCAAGGTAAGGGACATGAAAGTGCCTCCTGCAGCTGAATCAAGTAGGTTCCTTGAAGAAAAATTCAGTCCTGCATAAAAAGTTTGAACAATCATCCAAGTAGTCAGTCCATGAGTAGGACAATTCTTTATCATAGATTTCATTCTTTCCCAAGCCTGAGCAACATGTTCATTATCAAACTTACTAAACTTCATAATATTGCTATGCAAAGCTATAATCTTAGCAGGAGGATAGTATCTACCAATAAAAGCATCCTTACACTTAGCCCATGAATCAATACTATTTTTAGGCAAAGACAGCAACCAATCCTTAGCTTTTCCTCTCAAAGAAAAAGGAAACAACTTAATCTTAATAATATCACTTTCAACATCCTTATATTTCTGCATCTCACATAGCTCAACAAAATTGTTGAGATGAGCTACAGCATCATCAGTACTAGCACCAGAAAATTGCTCTTTCATAACAAGATTCAACAAAGCAGGCTTAATCTCATAAAAGTTTGCAGTAGGAGCAGGTGGCACAATAGGAGTGCAGATAAAATCACTATTATTCATGCTAGTAAAGTCACACAACTTGGTGTTTTCAGGAGTAGCCATTCTAGCAAACTAAAAGCAGACAAGTAAAAATAACTATCAAGGATTCTAATTTTATTTTTTGGGTTTTTGATAAAACAATGCAAGTAAAAAAAAAGTAAAGCAAAACAATAAACAAAGTAAAGGATGTGCGTGTGAAAACTCCCCTCGCAGAAGTCTTCTTCTTCCTCCCCAGCAACGGCGCCAGAAAAGAGCTTGATGCGGTACGGTGTTGATATCTTTTCACCGTCCAGTTGGGAACCCCAAGAGGAAGGTATGATGAATATAGCAGCAAGGTTTTCCCTTAGTTAAGAAACCAAGGTATGTCGATCAGGAGAGGAAGGAGCCAATACGACTGAAGGTGATGCTGACTGGCTTAATAACACTCCAACAAGGGCGCCATTTACGACACTTGTTGACTCGTCTTCAACCAGTAGCAACATGGAACCTGCACACAACACAACCAAATACTTTGCTCCCAACTTACGATGAGGTTGTCAATCTCACCGGTTTGCTGTAAACAAAGGAATGCGCATATCGAGTGGAAAATAGTAATAGTATGCGAGTAAAATAAACAGTGCGAGTAAAGTAAATAGGTGATAGCAATATAAAGGAAATAGGACCGGGGTCCACAGTTCACTAGTGGTGTCTCTCCATAAGATAAAATAATACAAGCTGGGTAAACAAATTACAGTTGGGCAATTGATAGAATAAAGACAACGTGCATATGATGAGAGGATCACTATGAGATTTACTCTGGGCATTACAACAAGATACATAGACCGCCATCCAACTGCATCTATGACTAATAATCCACTTGTGGCGAATCAATCCGAGAACTCCACAAGTATTAAGTTGTGAACAACAGATAATTGCATTAAGCAAAGTGTGTAATGTAAACAAAGCATATGCCCTCGAGCATATGGATGTTGTTTTCCCCCTAGTAGCAATAGCACATCTACAACCTTAGAGGTTTCTATCACTCCCCCAGATTAAATAGAGGCATGAACCCACTATCGAGCATAAATACCCCCTCTTGGAGTCACTAGCAACTACTCGGCCAAGATAGCTACTAACAACGGAGAGCATGCAAGATCATAAACAACATAGAGATAACATAAGATAAATTTTAGTACTTCAACTCAATCATAACACCAATATTCATCGGATCCCAACAAACCAAACATGTAGAATTACATAACAGTGATCTCAATCATGTAAGGCAGCTCATGAGATCTAAACATGAAGCACATGGTGGAGAAGACAACCATCTAGCTACTGCTATGGACCCATAGTCCAAGGTAGTCTACTCACTCATCACGCCGGAGGCAAGCATGGCGATGAAGAAGACCTCCGGTGGTGATTCCCCTCTCCGGCAGGGTGCCAGGAAGAGCTTCTGGACCCTCCCGATCTTCGAGTCGACGGCGGCGGTGGATCGCGATGTGTTCTAGAAAAGTGATCGGGTCTTTAAGTTTTTCCCGTCGGGGGGTCTTTATAGGCGAAGGGGCATCGTTAGGAGTGGACCGAGGCGACCTCACATGTAGGGGGCGGGGCCTACCCCTGGGCCACGCCACCCTGTTGTGTGGGGCCCTCGTGGCCCCACTCCATCTCCTCTTCGGTTCTCTGGAAGCTCCGGTGAAATTCTGGGCGATTGGCTTTGGTTTCGTCCAATTTCGAGAATATTTCCTGTGTAACTTTTCTAGAACACAAAAATAGCAGAAAACAGGGAACTGGCACTGTGGCGACTTGTTAATAGGTTAGTTCCAGAAAATGCATAAAAGTGCCACGAAGTGTAACGAAACACTAAGCAAATGGTGTAAAAACAAGCATGGAGCATCAAATATTATAGATACGTTAGAGACGTATCACTCACCAACATGAAACTATCTCTTAAGAATTCTCTTATCATGCCATTGTTTGACTTTCTCTTTGAAAAGTCTGGCATTCTCGTAAGCTTCATTTCTCCACTCATCTAGGGTACTCAAATCGAGCAACCTTTTCTTACCAGCAAGTTTGAAATCTCTATTAAGCTCTTTCACTGCCCAAAAAGCTTTGTGTTCTAATTCTAAGGGCAAGTGACACGCTTTTCCATAAACTATTTTATAAGGAGACATGCCCATGGGGTTCTTATAAGCAGTTCTATAACCCCATAAAGCATGATTTAACTTGCTAGCCTAGTTTTTCCTAGATCTATTGACAGTCTTCTGCAAGATAGACTTGATCTCTCTATTTGAAAGCTCTACCTGCCCACTAGTTTGGGGATGATAAGCAGAAGCAATTCTATGATTAACGTCATATCATAAGATATCTAGGCACACCAAACCTAGGAAAAATAACGTCCTTAAGCATTTTTAATGAGGTCTCACCATCGGCACTCTTTGTAGGTATGGCTTCTACCCACTTGGTAACATAATCAACAGCAGCAAGTATGTGAGTATAGCCTTTTGAAGGAGGAAAAGGACCCATAAAGTCAAATCCCCAACAATCAAACGGTTCCATAACAAGAGTGTAACTCATAGGCATTTCATTTCGTCTAGGAATATTACCAACTCTTTGACATTCATCACAAGATAAAACATACCTTCTAGCATCTTTAAAGAGGGTTGGCCAATAAAAACCTGATTGTAGAACCTTTTGTGCAGTTCTATCTCCAGCATGATGTCCTCCATAAGCACTGCCATGGCATTTTCTTAATATTTCTTGTTGCTCATATTTTGGAACACATCTTCGCATAATACCATCAACTCCTTCTTTATATAGGTGTGGGTCATCCCAGAAGTAATGCCTCAAATCATAGAAGAATTTTCTTCTTTGCTGAGCTGTAAAGGTTGGAGGCAAATACTTGGAAACAATAAAGTTAGCATAATCAGCATACCAAGGAAGGTCCCGTGAAGTTACATTTATTGAAGCCAACTATTCATTTGGAAAACTATCATTAACAGGAATAGGGTCAAAAAAAATATTTTCCAATCTAGATAAATTGTCAGCAATAGGATTTTCAGCACCTTTTCTATCTACAATATGCAGATCAAACTCTTGTAAAAGCAACACCCATCTAATAAGCCTAGGCTTAGTATCCTTCTTAGACATAAGATATCTAATAGCAGCACGATCAATATGAATAGTAACTTTAGAATCAACAATATAAGGTCTAAACTTATCACATGCAAAAACAACAGCAAGAAACTCTTTCTCAGTAGTAGCATAATTCTTCTGAGCAGCATCAAGAGTCTTACTAGCATAATGAATAACATTCAACTTATTATCTATGCGCTGTCCAAGAACAGCACCAACAGCAAAATCACTAGCATCACACATAATTTCAAAGGGTAAATTCCAATCAGGTGGTTGAACAATAGGAGCAGTAGTTAAAGCCTTCTTAAGAGTTTCAAGAGCTTCCTTACAATCATCATCAAAGACAAATGGAACATCTTTTTGAAGAAGATTAGTAAGGGGCTTTGAAATCTTAGAGAAATCTTTAATAAACCTCCTATAGAAACCAGCATGACCAAGAATACTACGAATACCTTTAACATCTCTGGGACAGGGCATTTTCTCAATTGCTTCAACTTTTGCTCTGTCAACTTCAATACCTCTTTCAGAAATTTTATGTCCAAGGACAATTCCTTCATTCACCATATAGTGGCATTTCTCCCAATTAAGAACAAGATTAGTTTCTTCACACCTCTGCAAAACTTTATCAAGATTGTGCAAACAATTATCAAAAGAAGTTCCATAGACGGAAAAATCGTCCATGAAAACCTCCACAATTTCTTCACAAAAACCATGAAAAATAGCAGACATGCATCTTTGAAAAGTAGCAGGAGCATTGCATAAACCAAACGGCATATGTCTATAAGCATAAGTTCCATAAGGACAAGTAAAAGTGGTTTTCTCTTGATCTTCCTTTCTAACAGCAATCTGAGAGAAACCAGAGTAACCATCAAGAAAACAAAAATGAGTCTTCTTAGATAACCTCTCTAGCATTTGATCTATAAACGGTAAAGGATAATGAACTTTCTTAGTAACTTTGTTAACCTTTCTATAGTCAATGCACATCCTATAACCAACTACTACCCTTTGAGGAATAAGCTCGTTATTCTCATTAGGCACAACAGTCATACCTCCTTTCTTAGGAACACAATGAACAAGACTAACCCATCTACTATCAGCAATAGGATATATAATACCAGCATCAAGGAGCTTCAATACCTCATTTCTTACCACATTCTTCATCTTGGGAATTAAGAGGCGTTGATGCTCAACAACTGGCTTAGCGTCTTCCTCCATGTTAATGGCATGCTGAAATAAAGTGGTGCAAATTACTTTTAAATCATCAAGAGTATATCCCATAGCTCCTCGATGTTTCCTCAATATCTCCAATAGCCTTTCTTCTTCCTTTTCTAAAAGCTTAGAACTGATAATAACAGGATATATTTTCTTATCATCTATATAAGCATATTTAAGATCATCAGGTAAGGGTTTTAATTCGAACACATGATCTTCCTTAGGTGGCAAAGTGGTACCAAGATCCGCCATAGGTAAATTGTACTTAATCAGCGGTGGTTGACGAAGGAAAACATCGTCAATCTCTTCCCTTTCCTTCCTATAAACATCACTTTCATGGTCTTCCATGAATTGCTGCAAAGCATTATTAGGAGCAAGGGAAATAGAAGCAAGCTGTTCAACTTGAAAATTTTCATTAGGCATGTCATTTTCATAAGAAGTCTTAGCAAACTTAGAAAAATTAAACTCATAAGATTCTCCATTAAACTTAGTGATAATTTTCTCCTTCTTACAGTCTATCACAGCACCACAAGTATTCAAAAAGGGTCTACCAAAAATAATAGGACAAGTTTTACTAGCTACCTTACCTAGTACTAGAAAATCAGTGGGATACTTAGTCTTACCACATAGAACTTCCACATCTCAAAAAATACCAAGAGGCCAAACAGTCTCTCTGTTAGCAAGCTGAACAACCACATCAATATCTTCACGTTCACAAGGGCCAATCTCATGCATAATTTCTTTGTAAAGCTCTAAAGGAATGGCACTTGAACTTGCACCAATGTCGCATAAACCATAATAGCAGTGATCTCCAATCTTGACAGAAATAACAGGAACACTTGTTTTCAAAAGATAATATATTCATCCCCTACTAGGATGTGAAATAATGTTAGTAGCATCTTCACAAAAGATAATATATTCATCCCCTACATCATTAGTAACAAGGTCCTTCACTATAGCCACAGGAGACTTAATAGTGATTTGCTCATCAGGTTCCACAGATTTCTTAGTACTTTTATTAGACACACTTACCAAAGTAGAATGCTCTTTTACCTTAGCAGGGAAAGGTGTTTTCTCAAAATAAGGTTCAGGCAAAATGCTATCAACAGTACAAACTTCAGTAGCTGCAGCAGGAATATGACTAATGGAATCTTTATAAGGCGCATGATATTTCTTCCAATCTTTCTTTGGAACATCAAGATAAGAGGCAAAGGCCTTAAAACAGTTAGCAAGTATTTGAGAATCAAGACCATAAATAGTGCTAACATTATGAAAGTCATCAGTTCCCATAAAAGTTTTAATGCATTCATAATCATAATTTATACCTGACTTCCTACCTTTGCCGTTTTCCCATCCTTCAGCATTCTCTTGGATACGGTCAAGAAGTTTCCACTTAGCATCTTCTTTCATATGAGTAAATGATCCCAAACAAGAAGCATCCAAATAATCCTTATCAGGAAGAGTAAGCCGCGCATAAAAATTATCAATAACAATATTATTGGGGAGCTCGTGAATGGGGCATTTGAGCATTAGTAACTTCAATCTCCCCCACGCTTGGGCAATACTTTCTCCATCTTGAGGCCAAAAGTTATATATTCGATTACGATCTTTATGAATTTCACTGGGAGGATAAAACTTGGAATAAAAGAGAGGTACAATTTCCTCCCAAGCAATAGATGGACCATCTTTAAGCAGTCGATACCACTCCTCAGCTCTGCCTTTCAGTGATAAAGAGAATAGCTTCCTCTTGACTTGGCTCGGCGAAATACCTGCACACTTGAACAACTCGCATAATTCATGTATAAAAAGTAAGTGATCACCCGGCTGGACAGTTCCATCTCCTGAATAGTAGTTATCCATAACACATTCAACAATTTTCATAGGTATTTTAAAAGGATCTAATTGAGCAGGTGGTGGTGGTGGTGGTTCATCCACATGTGCAGCAGTGGTAGTAGTGTTCCCGAATAGGAAACCAAATGGAGAACTCTCCATAGCAAAATAAAACAAAAATAAAAGACAGAAATAAAAATAATACTCACAGCGATGGTTACCTTTACCAATTCCACTCTTTAATAGCTCTTCACTCCCCGGCAACGGCGCCAGAAAATAGTCTTGATGACCCACAAGTATAGGGTGTGTATCGTAGTACTTTTGATAAATAAGAGTGTCGAACCCAACGAGGAGCAGAAGGTGTTGACAAGTGGTTTTGATCAAGGTTTCACTGTAAATACTAGCAAACGGGTTTTCAGGGGTATTTGGTAATGCAAATAAATAAAGTGCGAGTAAGTAAAAGATGGTAGTAATAATTGCAGCAAGTGGCCTAATCCTTTCTTTAGCAAAGGACAAGCCGGTTATGTAACTTATGATAACCAAACGTTCTCGAGGACACACGGGAGTTTCTGTCAAGAGCTTTCGCTTCATGCCGCTAAATAATCTTTTTTGGTTTGATAAGTGTTATGGGGGTGAACCTGTGCTAGCGCACTACCCTTACTAGGATAAATACACACTTGTGATTATACCCCTTGCATGCATCCACAAATACAAGAAAGTAATTAAGATAAATCTAACCACAGCCTTAAACTCTAAGATCCTACGCTTCCTGGTGTAATGGTTTCCTAACGGAGGTTTAGGTTTCTGTCACTCCAGCAACGCCACAATTAGTAGCCAAATACACAATGCATCTCACTAGGCCCATAAATGGTGAAGTATCATGTAGTCGACGTTCACGTGACACCACTAGTGAAATAACACCACAACAAATAAATATCAAACCATTAAATATTACTCAACAATAATCCACTACTAACATCTTGACTTCTCCCATGTCCTCAAGAACTAAACAAACTACTCACAAGACATCATATGGATCATGATCAGAGGTGAAATAATGGTAAATAACAATCTAAACATAAACCTTAATTCAACGGTTCCACTCAATAGCATCAACCACAAGAGTAATCAACACCGGGAAAGTTTCCCCTAAGAATTTAACAAGATCCAACTCAAGATGTTACAGTGGGATGGCGTGGCGATGGTGGAGATAAAGGTGCTAGTGATGGAGATGATGATGATGATGATCCCGATGAAGTCCGGTGAGATGGTGATGATGATGGCGACGATCTCCCCTCTCCGGGAAGGAATTTCCCTGGCAGATTTCTGCCTGCCAGAGAGCTTTTCTCTCTCTAGTGATTTCCGCCCCGCAGAGGCGGCGGTGTCAATCTCTGAGCCCCCTCCCTCACTTTGGTTTTCAGGGACAATGAAATACGTGAAGGGGTGATGACAGTAGTGGGCCAGGGGGCTCTCACCACAGGGTGGCGCGGCCAGGGGCTGGGCTGCGGCCCCTAGTGGTGAGGCTGCCCTGTGGCCCCTCTCGCCTTCTCCTTCTGGCTTCTTCAGTCTTCTGATAAAATATAATTTTCTGGTATTTTTCTAGAATTTTCCTGATCTTCGAATATGGTGCCTTGACAGTCCTTTTTCCAGCAGAATCCTGACTCCGGCAGCAAATCCTCCAATGATCATCAAACATGCAAAAACAGAGGAAACAACATAAGTATCATCTCTAAATATGAAATATATCAATGAATAATAGTAAATTATGATACAAAATAGTGATGCAAAATGGACGTATCAATGGGAAGTAACATAGTTTGTGTAAGAGCACATGCATGAAGTCATAGAGAGATTCTGTTTGAAGAAGTATTTGAGGTCTCACAACAAAATCCCAAAGGAAGAGAGGAAGTTTATTGACATGCAACATGATGTGAACATCAACTCTGGTAGGATAATGGAAATCATGGGTGAGATCTATGGCAACAAGAAAACAGTCCATACAACATCAAAATAGTAAGTAACTACACTGCTACCATGGATGATACACAGAGTAAAGGACATCCTTGAGCTGTTGAAATATTTGAAGAAATACAGAAAGATGAACCAAGATTCTTCTACAGGTATACACTAGATGTTGATGATAGAGTTGAGAACATTTTTTTGGTGGATGCAGGCTAGAGATGTTTACAAGATCTACCATGATTGCATCTCATTCAACACTACCTTCATGACTAACAAATACAACATGTCTTGTGCGCTGTTCATTGGGATCAACAGGTTTGGTCAGTCGATATAGCTAGGTTATGGGTTTCTAAGAAATGAAAGGATACCAAATTTTGTTTAGCTGCTGCAGGTTTTTATTGAAGCAATGGATGGCTTGCATCCACTGATATTATAACTGGCTAGGATGCTGCAATTAGGTCTGCAATAATCACTGTATTCCTTGAGATATACCATAGATCTCGCCGTTGGAATATAATGCAGAAGGTGCAGGAGTGGCTTGGTCCGTTTGTTGCTAAATGAGAGGATTTGTGAATGGAATTCAATGGTGTGATTGATTACAGCTTGACAGTTGAGGAGTTTGAGCAAAGATGGGCAGAGATGATAGCAACACATGGAGTTGCTGACAATGCACACTTCCTGGACCTCTATGACATAAGGGATTTCCTTGTGCCAGCTTATTTCCGGCACCGTTTCTTTCCATTTCTGCAAACTACTGCTAGGAGCGAAGGGTTTAATGCAATTCTAAAAAAGTATGTCAATCCGCATGACAGCCTTCTTGGTTTCTTCATGAAGGGTTTCACAGCATAGTAAATCAAAAAATTCCAACGGATGTGAACAAGAATGCCAAGATCCAATCTAGTAGATGTAATCAATAAGAGAGATAGATGAGATCTTTATGCCCTTGAAGAAATCACACAGCAGAAACTTTCAACAGAACATGGATGATGTAGTCGTACTAGCTGTCTCCTCCTCGTGATCCGATCCGATCTAACGCCGCAAGTGGCGATGCCTCCGAGAGATGCACACGTGCAGCACACCAACGACTCCGCCTCCCCGGTCTAGCGAGATATGGTGGAGTGGTAGATGGGACCGACATCATGACGGCGTGGTGTCTATGGTGGAAAGTATGCGCCAACAGGGCTTCGCCTGTTTGCATGGTGGAAGAAGAACAGAAAAAGGGGGCATCAGAAACCGGGCAGCGGCTCTGCGAAAAATTGGTCACCGAAGACCACCGGCACTGTGTCCTTTTATATCCACCATTACTTGTAACAGAGACTAGGTCAAAACTAGTTACCGTGACTTTGCGCATAGGGCACGCAACACCGAGCAACGCCGCCAGCAACGATGATCGATCAGATCGATCCTGCGTGTGCTGCACGGGATCGACCGCTGCCTCATGCAATTGGCCCAAAAGGCGTGGTGCGTCCCCGGCCCAAGAGGCAAAGGCCAATTCGGGCCTCTCCATCGAGCGCGGGTGACGAGGGTTAACTCAACAAATATCCAATATGAAGGACTTAGGATCGGGGGAATAGGGCATCGGATGAACTCGAAGGTAAAATCAGTCAAACAAGGTGTGTATCAAAAGTAAACGTAGGGTGAACTTTGGCTTACTCTCAATCTGTCCCTCATTGTCCTCTCCTGGCCCCTATATATAGGTGGCTAGGTCTCAATGATCGGGAGGGATCCGATACAGATTACAATATCGACATATGACATAAACTCATATTTTGACTAGCGTTACAATTGGGCCTAGCTTAACAGGCCTCAGGGGTACTCAACTAACGGGCTCTATTATCTATACCCTTGTCAGTAGCCCCCAAGATTCTATCAGAATTGCAGATTTGGGTTGAATCTCAGATCTTCAAATCTTCGACTTGATCAATACTTGACTTCTTCATATCTTCAAATCTTTGACTTGGTCTTTTGACTTATGTTTTTATTATATCTTGCAAGGGGTTTTGATGAACAAGCCTGACAACTCTGATGGATCAAGAGGCCAGTTAATTGCCGGAACAGATACTTGTCACCTACTTCAAATTCAATCCCCTTGGACTTGAATTCAGGAAACCGGTCAAACCCATTCTTTTGTCGCATTTAGGACTTACAAAGAATGAATCCCAGTAGTTCTCAGGGTACCCAGTGCGTCCACCAGGATTTTCTTTGCGTCGTAGACACGGATAAGTTCCAGCAGAGCGCATCCATGTGCGTATACCAGGCCACACAGGACGGATATTGGTGTCTTACCTTCATGATATATTTCAACCACGGCATTCAAGTTTTGTCGCGATGATGCAACTTGAGAATCATATGTCGCAGCCTTGTTTGACTGTTTCAATATACGAAATAATCGAGTTATCCTTTTTAACTCTCATAAATAGCTCCCGATGGGAGTAATCGATCTTTATTTTGTCAACAATGTAGTTGAAGTTCGTTATTGACGAAATGTAGCCGATTGCACCTAAACCACTTGTCTACCAGCTGGTTCTTTATTATTGGCTTCAATTTCCCATTTTTCTTTTGTCAACTTCTTTCTATCGGGTGCGCGATAGCGCTCCCGATGGGAGTAGCCCCCGAGGCTATAGCCGAATTTTTTCAGGTATAGGCTCAAAAATATAGTCATACCTGTTCCATATACTGTCTCTTGTGATATTTTTTGATATGATTCGCACTTAATGATTCTTCTCTTTTTTCTTATGATGTAAGCCCCCGAGTCCAAGACGAGGTACGCTGTGCTTCTTGATAGATACTTCCCCCCTTTTTTCCTTCTCTTCTTTTTTTTGTACGTATCTTTTCTCTTGATACGTTGATGCTTCTTTATCCTCTGCCCTGGGCATAATATAAAAGCCCGTAGATATACTTTGGACCTTGCTTTTGCAAAGGCCCATTAGTGTGTTCTTATAAATAAAGCACGTTTCGCGAGGGTAAAAAACCCTAATTCATTTACTAGTCTCTTCCTCCGCCGCATCATCTTCCTCTTCCTTATCGCATCTAGGGTTTTTCCTTCCCAACACTTGTCTCCATGGCTGATGCAGGTGGATCGCGTCTGAACATTGGTGCCTCGGTGGAGAAACATGGTCGCGGCTGCCCCCGCGGCAGTAAGAACAAGCCTGCGATCCCAGCTGTGGCAGCCTCGTCGTCTGCTCCGATGAAGCGGCGCCCCGGCCGCCCGGTGGGAAGCAAGAATAAGCCCAAGGTTTCCTCTGCTGCGCCAGGTCTGAGCGCTCCTCCTCATAATGCTTTTCCTCCTCCGCCCAGAGTGTACTCCTTCTTCTACATCACCGGCACTCAGTGCCATGAGATTCAACGGGTGCCGATAAAATTCACCAAGTTCATGGACGGGCGAGAATTACGGGAAGCGGTTTTTCGTGAACACTCTGGGGGAGGAACTCCCTATGAAGTGGAGGTCTGGTATGACGGGGCCGGCGAGATGTACTTAAAGGGTGGCTGGTCGCAGTTTGCAAAAGACCATGACCTCCACCAAGGCTTCTTCATGACTTTCGACTTCCACATCGGTACGTCAAAGTTCGACGTGAGGATCTATGACGGCACCCAGTGCCAAAAGGAGTACGAAGCTGAACTGCACTTTCATTAGATTCTCCCTTTATGTAATCTCTTTTCCTAGTTGCCTTTCTCGTGCTATCTATAATAAGTAGTCGTGTTGGAGTATATTTTGTGCCTGCTTTATTAATAGACCATGGGAATGGTTCATCATTCCAAGGTATGCACTTAATGTATTATCAGGTTCCTTTTGAACCGTGTGTGTTTTTGCCGAATATCGGGTTGCGAACAACCTAGTAGTATGTCTCAGATGATCACAAATCTCAATAACTTGTTAATTTTATTTCATACGACTCGAGGGGCTGAGCCCCCGAGTGGAAAGTAAAAAACTTATACATATTGTCGAGTTGATCCAAAGAACCTGACCTGTGGCCTCATGTTCTGGGTTCAGAGGGTCATAACCTGAAAGATCCTTTATCGCCTTATGTCATCTACGCGTAGAACCGCCGTAGTTGCTCTGCATTCCACGGGTTGCTCTCGTCTTTCCCCGTTTTCTTATCTTGTAGTCGATAAGCTCCTCCTAGTATTACTTCCGTCACGATGTAGGATCCTACCCATGGGGACTCCAATTTTCCATGACTGTCTTGCTTGAGTCGTAGGACTTTATCTCCCACCACGAAAGATCGTGGATGAACTTGACTACTATGGTAGCTTCGTAGATTTTGCTAATATTGTGTGGCTCTGGCGAGTGCGACATCTCTTGCTTCGTCGAGTGCATCAACATCATCCTGAAGCGCTTCTATGGAAGTTGTCTCATCATACACCATGATTCTTGGAGCTTCATGGGTGATCTCGACTGGAAGCACAGCTTCTGCGCCGTGGACTAGAAAGAAGGGCATTTCTTGAGTAGCTGTGTTAGGTGTAGTTCGGAGACTCCAGAGCACGGAGGGTAGCTCATCTACCCAAGCGTGTTTGGACTTCTCGAGGGGTGCTAACAGCCTTTTCTTTATCCCATTGCATATTAAACCATTGGCTTTCTCGAATTGTCCATTCATTTTTGGATGCGCTACAGATGCAAATTTCAATTTAATTCCCAAACTTTCACAGTAATTCTTGAACTCCTTTGATGTGAAGTTTGTCCCATTATCTGTGATGATGTTGTGTGGTACTCGGGAGCAAAAAACTATGGACTTGATGAAGTTGATTGCAGCTGTAGAATCTTGGGTTGTTACTGGGGCTTCCTCTACCCACTTGGTGAATTTTTCTACTGCCACCAGCATGTAAACATGCCCTCCTAGCCAAGATTTGTGCAGTTTTCCTACCATGTTGAGACCCCATTGGCGAAGGGCCAGGATAGTGGTACTGGTTGCAATTCTGCTGCTGGCGCGTGTGGTCGAGATGCGAAACGTTGACAAGCCTTGCACTTCCTCACTATATCTTTCGCATCTTCAATGGCTGTTAGCCAGTAAAATCCTGCACGAAAGGCTTTGGATGCAATGGCTCTGCTGCTAGCGTGATGTCCACATACTCCTGCGTGGATGTCCTTTAAGATTTTTTGCCCTTCTTGAGGAGTGATGCATCGTTGCAAGATGGCTGTTATACTTTTCTTGTATAATTTTCCTTGCAACACGACGAAAGCCTTGGATCGTCGTATTATCCTCTTCACTTCTACTGTGTCTTTGGGTAGTGCTTTGTTTATCATGTATGCCAGATATGGCTGCATCCAGGTTTCTTCGATCACCATGACTTCTTCTGGTTCTGCTATGGTTGTTTTTCCAGCCCCAAGCCTATTGCTTGGTGCTGGCCTTGTTCCTCTATAGTCGAAGTTTTGTTGCTCTTTATTGATCTTTCTATGATTTCTTCCCAAAAGACTCCTTGCGGTACGGGTAAGCACTGGGACCCGATGTTTGCTAGATTGTCGGCTTCCTCGTTACTGGCTCTGCTGATGTGCGATACTTCGCATCCGTCGAATGTTCCTTCTAGATAATAGTATAAGTTTCTGTATGCTGTCATATTATCGCTGATGGCGTCACACTTGTTCATCACTTGTTGTACGACGAGATTCGAGTCTCCAAATATTTCCAGTCTAGTTGCTCTGCATGCTTTGGCCATTTTCATTCCATGGAGCAGCGCCTCGTATTCGGCTTCATTATTAGAAGCTTGGGGAAAACTCATCCTTAACACATACTTCAACTTGTCGCCTTGTGGTGATATCAAGACCACTCCTGCTCCTGCGCCTTGGATTCTTTTTGAACCATCAAAGTACATTGTCCATACACTCGATAGATCTGGCGGTCCTGTGTTCTGTAACTCCAACCACTCTGCTGTGAAGTCTGGTAAAACTTGTGATTTGATCGCCTTTCGCTTTTCATACATGATGTCCAGGGGTGATAACTCAATTCCCCATAAGGAGACACGTCCTGTTGCTGAAGGGTTGTTCAATATATTGGATAGTGGTGCTTCGTGAACCACTATAATTGGGTGCACCACGAAATATTGCCGTAGTTTTCGTGCTATTGTGAATACACTATATGCGAGCTTTTGATAGTGCGGGTACCTCTGTTTTGTTGGAGATAGCACTTCGCTAACGAAATATACTGGCCTCTGGACACCGTGAGCTTTTCCCTCTTCACTTCTTTCGACTACCAATACTATACTCACCACTTGATGTGTTGCTATGACGTACAGTAGTAGTGGATCTTTTTTGTTTGGTGCGACCAACACTGGTGGTGTGGAGAGCACTTTTTTCAACTGCGTGAAAGCTACGTCTGCCTCTTCTGTCCACTCGAATTTGTCATCTGACTTTTTCATGAGTGCATAGAAAGGGAGTGCTTTCTCTCCCAATCGAGCAACAAATCGACTTAGTGCCGCGACGCATCCTGCGAGCTTTTGTACGTCGTGCAGTTTCATTGGTTTCCCCATTGTTAGGATTGCTTGGATCTTTTCTGGGTTCGCCTCTATTCCTCTTGCCGATACCAGGAACCCCAGGAGTTGTCCTGCTTATACGCCGAAAGAACATTTTGTCGGGTTGAGCTTGAGTTTGTACCTGTTTAGATTGTCAAAAGTTTCTGCCAAGTCACTGATCAGAGACTCTTCTTTTCTTGTGGTGATAACTACGTCGTCGATGTAGACTTGGATGTTGCATCCTATTTGGCTTCCGAGGCAGTTTTGCATCATCCGCTGGTAGGTTTCTCCTGCGTTTTTTAAGCCAAAGGGCATGACTTGATAACAGAACATGCCATATGGTGTGATGAAAGCTGTCTTTTCCTTGTCTTCTTTCTTTAGTTTGATCTGGTTATAACTAGAATATGCATCCAGGAAGGAAAGCCTTGCACACCCCACTATTGAATCTATTATCTGATGAATGCGAGGTAGAGGGAAGGGATCCTTTGGACAGTGCTTGTTGAGAGATACCCAGGTTAGATACAATGACTGGGTTAGATACCCAGGTTGATGACTTGATTTCTATTATCTGATGAATGCGAGGTAGAGGGATAGAACTTTTTGTACATCTGTATTTTTCTTGGGTACAATGACTAGGTTAGATACCCAGGTTGATGACTTGATTTCTTGGATGAATCTAACATTTTCTTGCCTGTGTAGCTCGGATGCTATTGCTTTCCTTTTGGGTTCATCAAATCATCCTAGTGGTTGCTTGACTGGCTTTGCTTTAGGATCCACATTTAGTGCATGCTCGACGAGTTCCCTGGGAACCCCTGGCATGTCTGAAGGACACCAGGCAAAGATTTCCCAGCGCTCACGGAGGAACTCAATGAGTGCGCTTTCCTATGCGGGATCCAAGTTTACTGCTATGGAGGTGGTTTTGTTCAGGTCCATGGGGTGGACCTGTATTTTCTTTGAGTCTTGAGTTGCATTGAAAGCCTGATCTGGCAGGGATCATCCGACGTCGGGTAGCACGTTGTGGTCGGTTTTTCCTTTCAGCCTTGCGTACTCTGCTGTCATGCCGAAAGTTTGTGCTATCCTATTGAATTCTTTATTACAAGTGTTTGATACTTCAAAGCTTCCTTGTACTGTGATTGTTCCTTTGGGTCCTGGGATTTTGAGTGTGAGATATGCGTAGTGAGGTACTGTCATGAACTTTGCAAATGCTAGGCGCCCCAGGATTGCATGATACTATGAAGGCCGGTCCTTGACTTCAAACTCCAACTTCTCTCTGCGATAGTTGTTGCTATTGCAGAAGCAAACGTCAAGTTCTATTTTTCCGAGAGGGTAATTTGCGCCTCCTGGTACTATTCTATGGAAAGAACAATCTGTTGGCTTTAGAATTTCTAATGAGATGCACATTGCCCTCAGAGTTCTTGCGTATATTAGGTTTATGCCGCTTCCTGCATCCATGAATACTCTCCCGGTGTCGTATCCCCCTATTTTGCGCCTTTAGTACCATCGGTGAGTGCCTCGGCCTGGGCACTTTCCTCGGGTGGTCTGCTCTGCTGAACCTGACTGGTTGATCGGACCACTGCAGGTACTCTGTAGTGGCTGGTGGTGATGATATAGCTAGGTTTACATGTCTAGATATGCTTGATGGCGCGGTCTTCATGTGGGTGATTCTTCTTCTTCAGTCCTCAGTAACGGTACCAGAAAACTTGTGATGTTTTGCTGGCGTGTAGTTGATAATATAAATGTCCGGCCAGTTAGAAACCCCAAGAGAAGGTTTGATGAATATAGCAGCAAGTTTTCCCTCAGTTATGAAACCAAGGTTATCAATCCAGTAGGAAAAAGCTAACACTCCAGAAGGTGATGCCCGCTAGCTTCGCGGCAGCTCCGAACAATTTATAGGGCGCCTCGTCCAAGCTTTGCTTTGCGAGCAGCAATGTGGAACCTGCACACAACACAACCAAATACTTTGTTCCCAACTTACGATGAGGTTGTCAATCTCACCGGTTTGCTTGAAACAAAGGGTATGAGCGTATCGAGTGGAAAACAGTAGTAGTATGCGAGTAAAGTAAATAGTGCGAGTAAAGTAAACAGGTGAAAGCAATATAAAGGAAATAGGACCGGGGTCCACAGTTCACTAGTGGTGTCTCTCCATAAGATAAAATAACACATGCTGGGTAAACAAATTACAGTTGGGCAATTGATAGAATAAAGACAACGTGATATGTCGAGAGGATCACTATGACATTTACTCTGGGCATTACAACAAGATACATAGACCGCCATCCAACTACATCTATGACTAATAATCCAATTGTGGCGAATCAATCCGAGAACTCCACAAGTATTAAGTTGCGAACAACAGCATTACGCAAAGTGTGTAATGTAAACAAAGCATATGCCCTCGAGCATATGAATGTTGTTTTCCCCCTAGTAGCAACAGCACATCTACAACCTTAGAGGTTTCTGTCACTCCCCCAGATTAAATAGAGGCATGAACCCACTATCGAGCATAAATACCCCCTCTTGGAGTCACTAGCAACTACTCGGCCAAGATAGCTACTAACAACAGAGAGCATGCAAGATCATATACAACATAGAGATAACATAAGATAAAATTCAGTACATCAACTCAATCATAACACCAATATTCATTGGATCCCAACAAACACAAGATGTAGAATTACATAACGGTGATCTCGATCATGTAATGCAGCTCACGAGATCTAAACATGAAGCACATGGTGGAGAAGACAACCATCTAGCTACTGCTATGGACCCATAGTCCAAGGTAGACTACTTACTCATCGCGCCGGAGGCAAGCATGGCGATGAAGAAGACCTCCGGTGGCGATTCCCCTCTCCGGCAGGGTGCCGGGAAGAGCTTCTGGACCCTCCCGATCTCGGGTCAATGACGGCGGCGGATCATGATATGTTTCTAGAAAAGTGATCAGGGGTTTAGGTTTTTCCTATCGGGGGGTCTTTATAGGCGAAGAGGCAGCGTCAGAAGTGGACCAGGGGGCCCACACCACAGGCCGGCGCGGGCCAGGGGAAGGCCGTGCCCCCTGGTGGTGTGGCCGCCCTCTGGCTCGGATCCATCTCCTCTTCGGTTCTCTGGAAGCTTTGGTAAATATCTGGACGTCTGGCTTTTGTTTCGTCCAATTCCGAGAATATTTCCTGTGTAACTTTTCTGAAACACCAAAATAGTAGAAAATAGGGAACTGGCACTGTGGCATCTTATTAATAGGTTAGTTCCGGAAAATGCATAAAAATGCCACGAAGTGTAACAAAACACCAAGCAAATGGTGTAAAAACAAGCATGGAGCATCAAAAATTATGGATACGTTGGAGACGTATCAATGCTCTTGCGCTCTTTCTTGGATTTTGGCACCGGTTGCATCATTGCAGATATATATACTTTCGACTCCAGATGTTTCACTAGTCGCTGTACTTGGTATCCCTGACTCATACTTTTCTTTCCTTGCCGTATTCCTTGGTTCGAGTCCATGGCACTTTGTAGCCTCAAGAAGGTTCTGCAATCCTTCATGTGGTGATTAGAAACTCTTTTCAAATCTAGATATGCGTACTGGATTCGACAAGGTCCGTAGAGCATGTCCTCCGCCGACGGGCCAGAATACTTTGGTTTTTCTACTCCATGATTTCCTCTTGCCTGGAACTCCCTATTTTCATAGCCTTCCTCGTCCCTTCTTTCGTATCCTGTGGCTATCTGATTTCGCCTTGCATGGCTATCTTTGTTGCGGTATCTTCACCTTTGCCTGCTCGCCCTATCAACTTCTGGTGTACGTCCCCTTTTGTTGTTATATTGTCTTCTCCATCGGCGAATCTATTGGCTACTTCCATTAATTCAGACACTGTCTTTGGCTTTGTTCTCCCTATCTCTTCCACGAGGTCCAAACAATGAAGGCCAGCCGAAAAAGCATCTATTGCTCTCTCGTTGGAGACGTCTTCTACTGAATTTTTGATTACACTCCAGCGTTGTATAAAAGAGTATAGGGTTTTGCCTTTCTTCTGCACGCACGACTTGATTTCTTCCAGAGACACTGGGCGCTTATATGTCGAGCGAAAATTTCTTGCGAATTGGCTCTCTAGTTCTCCCCAACTCCTGATGGAATCGTTGGGTAAAGTGTTCAACCAGGACCGTGCTGCACCGGTGAGGTGTAACTGCAAACTTTGCATGGCCGTTGCTCTTGTTCCTCCGAGTATTTGTACTGCTTGCAGGTAGTCTGATAACCATAGAGTGGGTTCTTGCGACCCATCATATTTTTGTTGATCGTGCGGTAACTTGAATCCTTTGGGTACCCGCGTTTTGCGAACCCTGCGGGTAAAGCATAACGCGCCCATCTCTTTATCATCGTCTTCGTAATTTTCTTCTTTCCACGCATAACGTGAGTTGTTTACTCGTTCTTGTGCTATTATGTTCCTTGCGTCCTCCTTCTGTTTTTGTCGCTTCTCGTCACCTGATGACTCACTGGATTCGTTTCACGAGGATTTGTGCTTGAACTCTTCCTTTCGCCTTTCCTTACGATGTGTCACCTTTTTCTCTGGAAGATTTCCCATTAGCTTGTCTTCTATCAACCTGAGGCTTTGTATTGCGGCTTGATGCATGTGCTCCCGCGGATCTCCAGGCTCTGGTTATGTGGTTAGTAGGTACGCCTGTGCTGCTACCAATGCTGCTTCTGGTGTTTCTTGCACAAAGTCTTCTTCCTCATCTGATGGGTGCGCGCTTAAACTTTTCATATAGCTTTCTTCTCTTGTCTGTGCTGTTGTCCTCCTGTTGTGCTTTGGGTCTCTATGCCTTTCCATGCTGGACTCCGATGCATCGCTGTACTCATCCCAATATCCTCCACTTGATGTGCTGTTGTTATCTCGGCTTCTTGTAAACATGTCTCTTTCCTCCCTTAACTTCTTTCTGCGCTGGTGCAACGCGTAATGATATCCCATCAGAACTTCTCTCCTTGAATCTGTGGGTACTTCCGTGCCGTGATTGATGGCTGACATGATGATTCTCCACTCTCTGGTTGAAACGTGAATTTTCTCCTTTTCCTTCTTGCTGTTACTCCTTGGTTTGTCGACTTGCATGTTGACCTCTTTGTTGCCTTCATAATTATTCTCTTCTGCTGCTTCAGTGATAATGACACATAACTGGTGTACGCTTCTGGAGATGCCACTGCTTCTAGTGGAAAAATCCCTTGGACTATCGTGCGGTTTAACAACTGTTGCTTCCATGTCGGGCTTTCCCCAAATTTCGTCAAATTCCTCGAGTCTCTTTTGCATATCTTCTGTTGCTGTGAGACTGACCGGCGAGTTTACCTCGCTGGAAGAGCCCACGGATGATCCAGACGTTGTGATTCTCTCAGCTTTGGTTGCCGATGGACCCGATTTTGCCGGATCCGAAAGGTGGGTTGAACCCGAAGGTCCGACGTAGAAGCTTAAACTTTCGATCGTCAGCTCCATCTCTTGACTTTTGTCGACTTCTGGATTGCTATTGGCTAAAAGTGAATAAGCCGTCGAATTCATGATTCCAACGCCCAGAGTCCCCACGGTCGGCGCCAATTGACGAGGGTTAACTCGACAAATGTCCAATATGAAGGACTTAGGATCGGGGGAATAGGGCATCGGATGAACTCGAAGGTAAAATTAGTCAAACAAGGTGTGTATCGAAAGTAAACATAGGGTGAACTTTGGATTACTCTCAATCTGTCCCTCATCGTCCTCTCCTGGCCCCTATATATAGGTGGCCAGGTCTCGAGGATCGGGAGGGATCCGATACAGATTACAATATCGACATACGACATGAACTCATATTTCGACTAGCATTACAATTGGGCCTAGCTTAACGGGCCTCTGGGGTACTCAACTGACGGGCTCTATTATCTATACCCTTGTCAGCGGGCGAGCGTGCCAGGAGCACGTCCCTGGCCGCCTTGATATCGAGCGAGCCAAGACGCTCTGGCCGGTGCGCTACCCCTTTTTTCTTCCTTTTTTTCTTTATTTATTTCTTTTAAATAAATAATGTTTAGTATATATTAATTCATATAATTAATGAATACTAATATTTTCCACCCAGAACAATTCTGTAAATTTGTATAACTATTTCTATAAATCCCAAAACTACCCTAGAATTAATATGCGTTAAGTGTGTGACCCTACGGGTTCAAGAATGCACGGACATAATCTCCATCAATAATCAATAGCGGGATCTGGAAATCCATATTGACTCCCACGCACTCAGCGATGATCGTATCGGATGAACCACCATGTCAAGATTCAATCAATCCCGTATTTGTATTCCCTTCGTCTCGTGATATTTTACTCGCCTGAGATTCGATCGTCGGTATCGGCATACCTAGTTCAATCTCGTTCACAGCAAGTACTTTACTCGTTCCGTAATCCGATATCACTTTGTGATTAAATCCTTAACCACGTGCTTGCAAGTGATGTTGATATCGATTACCGAGTGGGCTCAAAGTATATCTCTCTGACTCGGGAGGGACAAATTCCATCTCGATACATGCAACCCAACAAGTACTTTCCGATTACCTAAGAGACACCTTTATGATCACCCTTTCATAGGGTGACGTTTGTTGACCTCAAAGTTCTCTTCCGGTACTAGCGAGTTGCATTATCTCATGGTCTAAGGAACACGATACATGACATAGGAAAAAGCTTTGGAAAGATGAACACAATGACACAATCTAATTGGTGTGCTTTATTTGGGTCTGTCCATCACATCATTCTCCTAATGATATGACCTCATTATTAATTGACAACTCATGTCTATGGTTAGGAAACCTTAACCATCATTAATCAATGAACTAGTCCAAAGAGGCATACTAGGGACACGGTGTTGTTCATAAACTACACAAGTATTAATGGTTCCACTTAATACAATTCTAGCATAGAATATAAAAATTATCATTAACCAGAATTATAATAATAACATCTTTATTATTGCCTCTAGGGCAAAATTCCAACAGTCTCCCACTTGAACTAGAGATAATAATCTAGTTTACATCTAGTAACAATCTAACACCCATGGCATTAAGTTGATGATCATGTTTTGCACATGGAAGAGGTTTGGTCAACAGATCTGCGACATTCAGATCCGTATGTACCTTGATCTTTAGATCTCCATCTATAATACAATCGTATCCTGACTGAGATTTAGAATCATCCGGGTCGGTGTCAAAGCTAGCATCGACGTAACCTTTTACGATGAGCTCCTCATCACCTCCATAGACCAAGAACATTTCTTTAATCCTATTTAAATACTTTAGGATGTTCTTTACAGCTGTCTAGTGTTCCACTCCTGGATCACTTTGGTATCTGCTCGTCAAACTAAGAGCATTCGACACATCCTGTCTAGTACACAACATGGCATACATGATAGAACCAATGGCCGAGGCATATGGCACACTGCTCATAGCATCTCTATCTTTTGTCGTAGCTAGACACTGAGCCTTGCTCAATATCTTACCTGACAACATGGGCAAGAAACCTTGTTTTTCTTCATCCATTCTGAACTTATTCAGAACTTTGTCCAGGTATGTACTTTGGCTTAAACCTATTAGGCGTCTTTGTATATCTCTATAGAACTTAATGCCTAATATGTAAGAAGCTTCTCCTAGGTCTTTCATTGAAAAACATTTATTCAAATAACTCTTCACATCGTTAAGCATACCGATGTCATTTCCAATAATCAATATGTCATCCACATATAGTACTAAAAATGTCACCGGGCTCCCACTCACTTTCTTGTAGATACAAGCTTCGTAGCAATTTGGAAAAAATCCAAAACTCTTGATCACTTGATCAAATGAAGGTTCCAACTCTGAGATGCTTGCTTCAGCCCATAAATGGAACGCTGAAGTTTGCACACTTTATCAGCATCCTTAGGATCAACAAAACCTTCGGGTTGCATCATATACAACTCTTCATCAATGTTGCCATTGAGGAACGCAGTCTTGAAATCTATTTGCCAAATTTCATAATCATAAAACGCGGCAATTGCTAATAAAATCTGAATGGTAATAAACATCGCTACGGGAGAGAAAATCTCATCGTAGTCAACACCTTGAACTTGCCGAAAACCTTTTGCGACAAGCCGAGCCTTGTAGACAGTAACATTACCATCTGCCTCCGTTTTCTTCTTGAAAAATCATTTGCACTCAACGGCATTACGGTTGCTAGGAGGGTCCACCAAAGTCCATACTTGGTTTTTGCTCATGGATCCCAATTCGGATTTCATGGCTTCTAGCCATTTCCCAGAGTCTGGGTTCATCATCGCTTCCTCATAGTTCGCAGGTTCATCATTGTCTAACAACATGACAGTTAAGATAGGGTTGTCGTACCATTTAGGAGTGGCACGTGCCCTTGTCGACCTGCGAAGTTCAGTAGTAGCATCATTCAAAGTTTCATGATCCTCATCATTAGCTTCCTCTCTTGTTGGTGCAGGTGGCACCGGAACAACTTCAGGTGCTACGCTACTCTCCAATTCGAGAGAAGGTTCAATAACCTTGTCTAGCTCTACCTTCCTCCCACTCACTTCTTTCGAGAGAAACTCCTTCTCAAGAAAGGATCCATTCTTGGCAACAAACACTTTGCCTTCGGATCAGTGGTAGAAGGTATACCCAATCGTTTCCTTAGGGTATCCTATGAAGACGCATTTCTCCGCTTTGGGTTCGAGCTTTTCCAGCATCAACCTCTTGACGTAAGCTTCACATCTCCAAACTTTAAGAAACGACAGCTTAGGTTTAGCAGCAAACCATAATTCATACGGTGTCTCCTCAACGGATTTAGATGGTGCCCTATTTAAAGTGAATGCAGCGGTTTCTAATGCATAACCCCAACATGATAACAACAAATCTGAAAGAGTCATCGTCGATCGCAGCATATCTAATAGAGTTCGATTTTGGCGTTCAGACACACCATTGTGCTGTGGTGTTCCAGGTGGCGTGAGTTGCGAAACGATTCCACTTGCTTTATGATGCGTGAGAAAATCATAACTCAAATATTCACCTCCACGATCAGATCGCAGAAATTTAATTTTCCTATTACGATGGTTTTCCACTTCGTTCTAAAATTCTTTGAACTTTCAAATGTTTCAGATTTATTTTTCATTAAATATACATACCCATATCTACTTAAGTCATCAGTAAAAGTGAGAAAATAGCGATATCCACCATGCGTCGAAATACTCATTGGTCCGCACACATCGGTATGTATGATTTCCAATAAGTCCATTGCTCGCTCCATTATTCCGGAGAATGGGGTTTTGGTCATCTTGCCCATGAGGCACAGCTCGCACTTGTCAAACGATTCAAAATCAAGTGACTCCAAAAGTCCATCGGAATGGAGTTTCTTCATGCGTTTTACACCAATATGACCTAGACGGTAGTGCCACAAATAAGTTGGATTATCACTATCTACTTTGCATCTTTTAGCCTCAATGTTATGGATGTGTGTTTCATTGCTTTCGAGATTCAGAAGAAATAAACCATTCACAATAGGTGCATGACCATAAAAGATCTTATTCATATAAATAGATCAACAATTTTTCTTAGACTTAAGTGAATAACCGTCTTGCAATAAACACGATCCAGATATAATGTTCATGCTCAACGCAGACACATAATAACACTTATTAAGGTTTAAAACTAATCTCAAAGGTAAAACTAAGGAGTGTGTGCCCACGGCCACCACATCAACTTTTGATGCATTGCCAATGCGCATCGTCACCTCATCCCTTTCCAGCCGCCGTCTATTCCGTAGTTCCTATTTTGAGTTATAAATATTAGCAACTGAACCAGTATCATATACCCAGGCACTACAACGAGTGCTAGTAAGGTAAACATCAATAACATGTATATCAAATATACCTTTAATGGTGCCAGCCTTCTTGTCCACTAATTACTTCGGATAGTTGCGCTTCTAGTGACCCTTGTCCTTGCAATAGAAGCACTCAGTGTCTGGCTTGAGCTTCTTCTTGGTTGGGGCAATGCACTTGCAACTGCCTTTCTTGAAGGATCCCTTTGCACCCTTAGCTTTCTTGAAGCTAGTGGTCTTGTTGACCATTAACACATGATTATCTTTCTTGATATCCACGTCCGCAGCTTTCAGCCTTGCAAAGAGCTCAGTGATCGTATCAGTGGTACCAATTTGATTGTGAGTGACTACAAAACATTTGTAGCTAGGAGGGAGTGATTGTAGCACTCTGTCAATCTTGAGCTCTTCTGGAATCTTGCAGTCCAGTTGCTCAAGGCGTTGGGTGTAGCTCAACATCTTAATGGCGTGCTCACTAACGTAACTCCCTTCCTCCATCTTGCAGTTAAAGAACTTCTCAGAGATCGCATATCTCTCAGAATGGGCTTGAGTCTAAAACATGGTTTTTAGTTCCTCAAGTATCTCGTAAGGCCCGCTAAACTTCCAAAAACAATTTTGAAGCTCCAGTTCCATAGCAAACAACATGGTACTCTTAATTGCGTCATAATAATCTCTGTGAGAATTGTAGTCAGCATGTTCTTCAGTTTTCACTTTTACAGCAGGGGGTCACCTAGCGCTTCCTCAAGTACATAAGCCATTTGTCCGCCAGCGAGAATGATCCTCAGATTGCGGAACCAATTGGTGAAGTTAGACCCATTATTTTTAAGCTTTTCTTTCTCAGCGAACACGTTGAAGTTGAAGTTGGAATTAGCCATTTGATCTACAAAAATTGCAAGTACAATTTAGACTATGTTCATGATAATTAGTTCAACTTAATCAAATTACTAGATGAACTCTCACTAAATTCAACATCCCTCAAGTTGTTTAGTGAACACGATCCAAATTCACCACACCTAATCCAATCTTCACGAGAAGAGATGTGATTTCAATGGTGGACAACGAAGTGTCGATCATATCATTCACATGACTCATGCTTAACCTTTTGGTTCGTGTGTTCCGAGGCCATGTCTGTACATGCTAGGCTTGTCAAGTCAAACCCAAGTATCTCTGCATGTGCAAAACTGGCTTGCACCCGTTGTATGCGAACGTAGAGTTTATAGCACCCGATCATCACGAGATGCTTCAAAATGATGGACTTACGCAATGGCACATACGAGGGGAGAACACAATTTTATCTTGATCTTTAAGTGAGGAATCATCTTATAATGCTACCATCGCGATCAAAGCATAATAAGATACATAAGGGATAAACATCACATGCATAAAAATTTATGTGACATGGTATAGCCAATCTTCACGCAATGACCTCCATCTTGTGCACGCCGGCATGATCTCCATCACTTCACCATGATTGCCTCCACCATGAATAGCAACTACAACTATTGCTAACTACTTAGCGATAAAGTAAAGCTATTAAATGGCGTATAAAAGTTGACATGCAGGTCATACAAAATTATAAAGACAACCATATGGCTCCAGCCGGTTGTGAACTCATCGACGTGCAAGTCGTGAAATATTACAAAACATGATCATTGCATACATCTCAATTCATACACCTCATGTCTTGGGCCATACCATATAACAAAACACTCCCTACAAAAACAAGTTAGACGCCTCTACTTTTTTGTTGCATGTTCTACATGGCTTATGGGAGTAACATGTTAAGAATGATTCTTACATACGAAAAGCCACAACGGTGATATTATGGTTGCCAACATCCATTCTAAATCCCATGACAACTATAGTGAGGGAAACTGGCATCCACCAGCCGCATTTGTGGAACAAGCCACACGTCAAGTGCAAAGCCGGTCTCGCGAATGAGGTCGCGTAAGGTTAGCCTGGACCGCTTCGATCTTGATGTCTCACAGGACCCATTGGGAAACCCAAAGAGGAAGGTATGAGGAGCATAGCAGTAAGTTTTCCCTCAGTATGAAACCAAAGTTTAATCGATCAGTACGAGAAAGAAATCACTTCTGAAGGTTGTTGCTAGCTAGCGCCAGAAGACAGTTGATGGCGCGGTGTTGGCGCCAGCAGCAACGTGGAACCTGCACACAACACAACCAAACTGCTTTGCCCCAACTTACAGTGAGGTTGTCAATCTCACTGGTTTGCTGAAAACAAAGGATTAGACGTATAGTGTGGAAAGAGATGTTTGTTTGCGGTGAAGTAAAATAATGCTTGCGGAAGTAAACAATGTTTGCAGTAGATGGTAATATAAATGTAAAAGAATGGACCGGGGTCCACAGTTCACTAGAGGTGTCTCTCCATAAAGATATAACATGCTGGGTAAGCAAATTACAGTTGGGCAATTGAAAAAATAGAGAATGCATAACAATACATGTACATGTCATGAAGATCACTATGAGATTCATTTGGGCATTACAACATAACACATAGACCATAATCCAACTGTATCTATGACTAATAATCCACCCTCGAGATATCATCTACACAACCTTTGGGTATTAAGTTGCAAGCAACAGATTATCGTCTTAAGCAAAGTGTGTAATGTAAACAATACAATTATCCTTGAACAGAAGATTGTTGTTTTCTCCCTAGTAGCAACAGCACATCTACAACCTTAGAACTTATTGTCACTCTCCCACATTACTAGAGGCATGAACCCACTATCGAGCATAAATACTCCCTCTTGGAGTCACTAGCATCTACTTGGCCAAAGTATCTACTAACAACAGAGAGCATGCAAGATCACAAATAACATAGACATGATAGATCAATAATCAAGTTGACATAGTACTCAATATTCATCGGATCCCAACAAACACAATATGTAGAATTACATAAAGATAATCTTGATCATGAGAGGTGGCTCACAAGATCTAGACATGAGGCGCAAATTGGAGAAGACAACCATCTAGCTACTGCTATGGACCCATAGTCCAAGGGTGAACTACTCACGCATCACTCCGGAGGTAGGCATGGCAATGAAGAAGGCCTCCGGTGATGATTCCCCTCTCCGGCAGGGTGCCAGGAAGAGCTTCTGGACCCTCCTGAACTAGGGTCAACGATGGCGGCGGCTTATAGTACTTTTTGTGGATGGAGGCTCAGGGCCTTAGGGTTTTCCCGAAGAAGTGAATTTATAGGCGGAAGGGCGATGTCAGAGGGCACCTGGGGGCCCACACCGGGACCTGGCACGGCCAGGGGGTAGACCATGCCACCCCATGGTGTGGCCGCCTCCTGGCTCTACTCCGTCTCTCCTTTGGACTCCGTCTTCGTGTCAGATAAATAGGAACTTCAGCTTTTGTTTCATCCATTTCCAAGAATATTTCCTATATAACTTTTTTGAAATACAAAAACAGTAGAAAACAGGAACTGGCACTATGGTGTTAATAGGTTATTTCCAGAAAACGCATAAAAATGCCACGAAGTGTAAACAAAACATAAAGCAATTGGTGTAAAACAATCAAGGAGCATAAAAAATTATAGATACGTTTACAACATATCAAGTATCCCCAAGCTTAACTCCTGCTCGTCCTTGAGTAGGTAAGTGATAACAAAAAATAATTTTCGAGGTGACATGCAGCCAACACAATCTTGATCAAATCAATGTAAAGCTTTGCTAGCTGAGATCAAAGTACTCTAAACATGGGAATAAGAGATATAATTTTAACCATAGAACTTAGCAACCATGTTACAACATGAAAAGTAACACAAACAAAAGATCATGAGTAATAATGCATTGAAAGTTATTTGTTTGTTTTGAGCATAGAGAAAACATAGCAAAGTGGTATTCAGCTTGTCCTTCATGGAATAGCAAAACATAAATGCATAGGACACCTTCAAAGTTTAAAAGGGTGACTAGATACAAATAGTTTGAGAACAAGAAATAACATAATCATGAATCAATCAATAATAAATTTTGGGACTATGCACATTATACTCAGAATGACAACTATGCTCTCTTAATCGGTGCATAAAGATAGAAGATAAAGACTCAACATAAAAGTACAAAATAAAGGGCCCTTCGCAGAGGGAAGTAGTGATTGCAAGTGTTATAAACCTTTCAAAAATTATGGTACTTATTAGCTTTGCGCTATCATTTCCCCTATCATTGGCATCTTGAGTGGTTAGGGTTAATGTGAGAACAACTATGAGTTATATTCTTGACAAACCATAAGTTGAAAATCTCATGTCCCATGAATACGAGTACCTAAACCATGCTACTCGACTTAGGTCCCAAGCAAGTTCTTGTCATTGTAAGCACACATGTATCATCAAGAACGCCAACGCGGTACCTCTTGCCTGATGATATGGAAGCTTTCCCATATCAAAATGATAGGACAAACAGACAATGAACAACTTGACATCTCTTTTATTTACCATTGTGTATAGCTTTTTATTTTGAGATGCGTCGTCGAATGTCCACTATGGTTATGCTATAAATTTCCACCATGAATGATGCATGGTTTAGATTAGCGGCCCAGGCATTTCTCTAACACATATACTGAAGGGAATATGCCCGAGAGGCAATAATAAAGTGGTTATTATCATATTCCATGTTTATGATAAATGTTTATTTCTCATGCTAGAATTGTATTAATCAGAAACATTAATACTTGTGTGATTAATAAACCAAAAGGTTCCTAGTAAAGCCTCTCTTTTATACTAGCTCATTGATTAACTGATGATCAAGGTTTCTAGATCATGAACATTGGATGTTGTTAATAACGGGGTCATATCATTAGAAGAATGATGTGATGAACACTCACACCCATAGTAAGAGTAGCAATACGATCAAGTCATCAAGTTTCATTGCTATATCAAACTCATACGAAGTAGTTCTAATCCTTAGACCATGAGATCATGTTAATCACTGATACCGGAAGGGTACTTTGATGATATCAAACATCACACCGTAACAGGGTGATTATAAAGGTTGATTTGGGTACTCTGAAAATATTAGTTGAGGCTCATGGGCCCTCTTGGTGATATTGCATTGACACCGCTTGCAAGCATGTGACTACGTCACGGGAATGCATTATCACGGAATGAGTAAAGAGACTTGTCGGGAACGAGATCGAACTAGGTATGGTTGATACCAAATGACCGGATCTCGGACAAGTAATAATATTGCGAGACAAAAGGAATTAACTATGTTCATTATTGGTTCACACGATCACTAGTTCATCGTCGAGTAAGTGGGAGTCGTCATGGATTTCCAGATCCCGCTGATGATTATTGACCGGAGAGGAGTCTCGATCATGTCCACGTTATTCACAAACCGTAGGGTGACACACTTAAGGTTCGCTGACGCGTTTTGAGTGGATTTGGAACTTCGACTGAATTATTGGACAGCACAGGGGTTATTTCAGAAAAGCACCAAAACTATTTTAGGATATCAAAATGACTCAAGGGGTAAATGTTAATGTTTGTTAATTGATTGAATTAACAAATATAAAAGAAATAAAAGTTTTTTATTAATTCAGTAAGTGTGGATTTTAATTAACATGAATGCCATGCAAAATTAAAATGGGGGTTACTCATTTAATGAGGGGGGTTACCTTTCCATGAAGGAGGGGGTTACCACCACCATGAAGAGGAGAAAAGGAGTAGGGGCTGGCCGCACCCCTCATGGGTGGCTGCCCCTTTCTCCTATATATATTGTATATATTCCTCTTCTCCACATACACTTAGTTGTTTTCCATCCCCTACCTTGTTGCTCCAAACCATGGCTGTTGCTCCAGCGAAGCGCTGCCAAAATTGTTAGCCACCAACACTTGGAAGAAGTGGAGGAGGAGGAGGAGTTCTAGCGGATCCCTACTTCCGCTGCCCCGCTAGACCGAGGGCATGGAGGATGTCACCGAACCGTACGTGTGACCGAGTATGGAGGCACCGCCGGTTGTGGCACCTTGTACACGATCTTTAGATCGTCAAGTGAACGACTACGTCAACTACGTTAATTGAACGACTACGTCGACTATGTCAAGTGAACGACTACGTCGACTACGTGCGTCTTTGTGAAGTCTTCACCAGCAACGTTTGTGCAGGAACGTAAAATCCTGCTTGCGGTCATCGAGGTTTAGTTAATCGTTGCTTCCATCTCGTAGATGATCTTGGCTAGTTTTGTGTTCATGCGTAGGAAATTTTTTGTTTTCTATGCTACGAACCCATCAGTGGTATCACAGCCATCTCTATGCGTAGTTGGTATGCACGATTAGAACACATGGTGATGTGGGCGTTGATGATCATGTTATTACTATTTTTTGTATTTTGGATCATAGTGGCATAGTGGGATTGAAGCTGCCCGAGACTAACATTACGTGACCGCGTTCACGAGACTTGTCCCACACTTGACATGCTTCGGCATATGTGGCTTTGCGGGTGCACGTTTCTCCCACTATAGTTATGATCTATTTTATAAAGAGTTGTTGATAATATTTTTATCACCGTTGTGGTTACATGTTCGTAGGTAAGAACGGTTCTTCCTAGAAAGCCCCAAACCACGTAAAATATGCAAGACAAATTAGAAGCGTCTAACTTGTTTTTGCAGGGTATGTGATGTGATATGGTTAAATTGTTTATGTTCCAAATTGTATGCAATGATCCTTTTTGTAAGTTATAAACAACCGGGAGGAGCCATATGGTTGTCTTTTCATTTTATGGCTTGCATGCCGAATATATATATCCAAGTGATATATTATAATGGAGGAAGACAATCAAGGTGGCGCGCCATGGACCTTGGTGCTACGCCGGTGGAATGATGGAGATCATGCCATGACGCACAAGATGGAGATCGAATGCGTGAAGGACCATATCATATCACATTATATATGCATGTGATGTTTATCCTTTTATGCATCTTATTTTTGCTTAGATTTGATCGCGCGGTAGCATTATAAGATGATCCCTCTCACATAATTATCAAGATAAACATGTGTTCTTCCATAGCATGCACCGTCAAGAAAGTTCATCGTTTCGAGACACCACGTGATGATCGGGTGTGACAGACTCTACGTTCACATACGACGGGTGTATGACAGTTTTACACACGCAAGTGCTATGGTTCTACTTGGCGAGCCTAACATGTACAGACATGGCCTCAGAACATGAACCGAAAGGTTAAGCATGAGTCATATGGTTGATATGATGAACATGGTGATGTTCGCCTTTGAAACTATGCCGTTGCACATGATGATCGGTTGCGGTATAGTGAATTTGGTTCGTGTAATCACTTAAGAAAATTAAGAGGGATGTTGTTTTTAAGTGGGAGTTCACTTAGTAATTTTGAATTATAGAACTCAATTTATCATGAACTAAATCAAAGTGAATTTGCATAGTTTGTTGTAGTCATTGGCATCCATTTACTACCTTGCGATTAGCTGCAATTGAGATAATAGATCTATAGAATTCTGGATGTTGACTTTACGATATGGTATCGTATTGTTTGAATGTCAACCTAAGTTTAAAGTCCTATTGCAAATTTTTAGCAAACCCTGGTTACTCAATAAAATTTAATAAGTAGTATTAAATCAAGAGTAACAATTCCAGTGTTAGTATCTAAGTATCACACTTGCCTCCATGATCCTTGATATTCAAAAGTTGTTTTTAGTATCAAGGTTATCTAGGAGATGAAAGAATTGTTTCATAAACTATCATGTGTGGAAGATATTGTGATATTTGAAACAATGTTTGGTTGCAAAGTGATACAGTATAATTTAGTAAGACACATTTTCTCATATTGTATGAGAATTTGTGAAGATTGGAGACGCTAGGCGTCCAGATCTCCTAAAAAGGTTTTGGGAACTAACATTATACTCACAATTCGTCCTCATGAGCTATAGTAGCTTGATCATGAAAGTTGTCATGATAGGATGAATAGAAGATGTAGGTAAAATGTTTACTACACTAAAAGATTACTAAAGAATGGAATTTGGAAGAACGCCAAATATTTGATAATGGTGATCTACTTCAAAGTGCGAGTCCAAGGGTATTAGTGTTTGACTAATCACGCTTTGAACTATGTGCCATGTGCATGGTGCCACTATTGATGTTGATAGATTCTTCGTAAAATGAAAGGAATTGCTAAAAGAGAATCCAAAAATTATTTTGGTAGAAAAGAAAAGACTGGAAATGTCCAGCTCAGGTATATAGAAGATATAGATGTTATGGATGTATTCGTTGCTTGTTAAAACAATGTGGTTCTACAAGAACTACAATGGCCTAATTAACTAGCAAATGATTGTGGGATGATTCTCATCGAAAACAAATAAAGTGTTATTGTGTTTCATTGGAATTAAACCTAGCTTTCAAGATTTTTTTTAATAATTGTTATTTTGTTCTGGTATTATGAGAACAATGGTTGTTCAAATTATTACTGCATTCATAAAAGATGGATGAACGCTTATCTTGTTAGAGAAATCACATCCGTAACACTGATGCTAAAAGTGTCTCAAGACAAATGATTAGAAGATCACTGATGACTGACACCATCGTTTAAATCATATTGGAAAGAAAACATGAAGGAACTCCATATTGAAGGAATTTTGGAGTCTTTTTATTTTGAATCAATTGACACTTGTGAAATTTTCCTAGCGATGATTAAAACTCCGTTCATAGGCCAAAGAAGAACGGATGACTAAATTATTGGATGTTGTACATGTTGATGTATATAGTCCATTATGTGTAGTCGTGAGTGGTGAATCATTGAACTTCGTTTACTTCAACTGATGATTCGAGTAGATATATGTGTATATTTACTTGATAAGGAAGAAGCATGAAATATTTGAAAAATGTTCAAAGTATTTCTAGATGAAGTGGAAAATCATTGTAACAAGAGAATAAAGAATTTATGATTTGATCATAAAAGAAGATATTTGAGTTACAAGTTTAGCAAACACCTAAAAGTTGAGGAATTGTTCCATAGACTTGTATTTCCCAAAACACCATAGGAGTATGGAATGTTTGAGAGATGAAATCAAACTTTGTTTGACATCGTTGGATCAAAGGTGTCGTATATAAAACTGCCATTATATTTTAAGGATAAAGCTTTAGAGACTGCCGCTTTTACACTGAAAAGAGCGCCATCATGACCCGTTGAAATGACACCATATGAGTTATGGCATGGGATAAAACCCAAGCTGTCTTTTCTAAAATTTTGGTATGCTAGGCATATGTAAAATGTTTACAACCAAAGTCAGATAAATACGTCTTTGTAAGTTATCCCAAAGTAACTGTTGGGTATTCCTCCAGAACACCGAAGACAAAAGTGTTTGTCACTGAAAACGTCAAGTTTCTTAAGAAGGAATTTTCGTGAAAAGTTAAGTGGGAGGACAATAGAACTTTGATTGGGTTATTGAACCTAAGCTATATGTGCTGAGTAGCGCAGCGCCGGGAAGTGTCCCGGAGGCGGCCAAAATGCGCATGGCAGTCGTACCTCAAAGGTTGTGGTCACATAGATCTAAGTTCCTATTGAACCGCGAGAGTCGGGTAACAATCAAATAGTTAGATTTGAGAACAGATCATTATTGTTTGACAATGATGAACCAACTACATGCAAAGAAGCGATGATGGGCCCTGACTCCGTCAAATGGCTAGAAGCCATAAAATCCATGATAGTTCCATACACAAGAAACCAAGTTTCTGAACTTGGAAGACCCTCAAAAAGGCATGAAGCCTAATGAACGTATTTTTGGATCCATAAACAGACATGGATGTCTTCACATCTATGAAATAGTCAACATATCGTTAAACTATTTACATTTATGTTCAATGAGTTGACTATGACAAGATTTGATCTTTCATAGCGATATTTTGTCTGGACGGATTACTGTAGCAACCACTACATATGCCAAGTTTGGTATATGTTAGTTGAACAAACAAGACAACATTCTTCTAATAGAATGGTTACCTAGGACATGTACATGACATGGTCCAATGGGTTTTGTAAATTTAAAGGATGCTAAAAGGCATGCAAACTTCAATGGTTGAAGTAAGCATCGCGGAGTTGGAATATTCACCGTGATGAAATATTTAAAAGGTTTAGTTTCATCAAATATGATGAATATGCTTGCATTTGCAAGAAATTAAGTAGGAGCACTAAGACATATTTCCAGTACATTATGTAGAAGACATATTGTTAATTGGAAATGATGTATCTTTTATTGACACAGGTTAAGAATTTCATTAAAATTAGATTTCAATGAAAGACTTAGGCAAAACCAAAATATTGGGTCTCGATGTCTATGTAGATAGATCGAGGTGCCAATATGGTTGTGCCAAAGTACATAGATGAAATATTGAATGAAGTTCAATATGGAAACGCCGAGAAAAGTTCTTGCCGCATGGAAGAGGTTGAAACAAGATTCAGGTGTTTTTGACACTTGATGAGTGAAGACACATGAATGATTTGATCGATCATGTATACCATGTGATAAGGATCACGCCAGTGATCCTTGGAGTTGTGTCCCAATCTTTCACAGTGAGTCTACCCAGATAGAAATCTTTCAATAACGTGAAGAACGTCACCTGAAGAAGAGGAATGAATCCAGCAAGCAACATGATGAAGATCACCACACCTCAAACCTGAGCCTGATAATTCTTGATGAACACAAGAACCCTCACAGCAATCTCTATTTGATAACACGTCAGCACTGTTTCCCCGGAGGGATGATACATGGTGGAGCACACGATAGTTTTTGACTAAACAACTGAACTCCCCTAAACCCTAGATGGCTGGCCCTCTTATATAGATGGCCAGAAAACTGTTGGGCTTGGACAGGCCCAAACCCAAAACACAAATAACCCTAAGTGGCCCACAACTTGACCTAGCTATGAAATAACATAAGCATGAATATAAATTGCTGACACAACCTTAGACTAATTATTACATATCGTAGGTCATCCTGGCGTGCCAATCTGCAACGAGCTTCCCTCATCTTGGTGGAGTCCTAAAACTGGGCTTCACCTCCTCCTTCGTGCCCATATCACCATGATATGTACATATCCAGATATGTCCTATGCTCTAAATGTTACGAGCATATACCAGAGTGATAAATGTCATAAGATGATCACTGGACAATAGTAAGGATATCCTTATGTACTTTGGAAGGACTAAGGATATATATTATGTATGACGAAGTGACACATAGTTCATTGTAAAATGTTACATTGATACTAAGTTTGTCACAAGATACAAATTAAGTTTATCTCAATTTTAGCTATGTGTTTAGGTGGCACAATGTAATGGAAGGAAGTTCCATGATGGATTCGGATGAGTTCCAAAGTTAAGACATTGTGATGGATTCTACAACAAAGGTTGAGTATATGGCTGCTTTAGAAGTAGAAAAAGAGGGCATTTGTGTCAAGAAGTTTGTTATCAAACTAGGTGTAGTTCCAAGTGGGCTATTACTATGAAGATCTATTGTGCAACAATAGTGACAACATAATTTTAGCTAAAGGAACTAAGGTCTCACCTAAGGACCAAATTTATACCCAACTATCTCATTTGAGAATGAGTGATGCGTAGAGACGCAAAGACATGCAAATACACACAGAACTGAAAGTGTTAGATCTAGAGATCAGATTAACCACATGCAATGCATACGGATAACACTGAATGCCATAAGTGTTATAAACGCAAGTATCAACTAGATTATTGACTCTAGTGCAAGTGGGAGACTGAAGGGAATATGCCCGAGAGGCAATAATAAAGTGGTTATTATCATATTCCATGTTTACGATAAATGTTTATTTCTCATGCTAGAATTGTATTAATCGGAAACATTAATACTTGTGTGATTAATAAACCAAAAGATTCCTAGTAAAGCCTCTCTTTTATACTAGCTCATTGATTAACTGATGATCAAGGTTTCCATATCATGAACATCAGATGTTGTTAATAACGGGGTCATATCATTAGAAGAATGATGTGATGAACACTCACACCCATAGTAAGAGTAGCAATACGATCAAGTCATCAAGTTTCATTGCTATATCAAACTCATATGAAGTAGTTCTAATCCTTAGACCATGAGATCATGTTAATCACTGATACCGGAAGGGTACTTTGATGATATCAAATGTCACACCGTAACAGGGTGATTATAAAAGTTGATTTGGGTACTCTGAAAGTATTAGTTGAGGCTCATGGATCAAGAGTGGAATTTGTCCATCCGGATGACAGAAAGATATTCTCTGGGCCCTCTCGGTGATATTGCACTGACACCGCTTTCAAGCATGTGACTAGGTCACGGGAATGCATTATCACGGAACAAGTAAAGAGACTTGTCGGGAACAAGATCGAACTAGGTATGGTTGATACCAAATGATCGGATCTCGGACAAGTAATAATATCGCAAGACAAAAGGAATTAACTATGTTCGTTATTGGTTCACACGATCAATAGTTCATCGTCGAGTAAGTGGGAGTCATCATGGATTTCTAGATCTCGCTGATGATTATTGATCGGAGAGGAGTCTCGATCATGTCCACGTTATTCATGAACCGTAGGGTGACACACTTAAGGTTCGCTAATGCGTTTTGAGTGGATTTGGAACTCCAGCTGAATTATTGGATAGCACAGGGGTTGTTTCAGAAAAGCACCGAAACTATTTTGGGATATCGAAATGACTCAAGGGGGTAAATGTTAAAGTTTGTTAATTGATTGAATTAACAAATAATAAAGAAATAAAAATGTTTTATTAATTCAATAAGTGTGGATTTTAATTAACATGAATGTCATGCAAAATTAAATGGGGGTTACTCATTTGATGAGGGGGGTTACCTTTCCATGAAGGAGGGGGTTACCACCACCATGGAGAGGAGAAAATGAGTAGGGGCTGGCCGCACCCCTCATGGGTGGCTGCCCCCTTTCTCCTATATATATTGGATATATTCCTCTTCTCCACATACACTTAGTTGTTTTCCATCCCCTACCTTGTTGCTCCAAACCATGGCTGATGCTTAAGCAAAGCGCTACCGAAATCGTTAGCCACCAACACTTGGACCGAGGGCATGGAGGACGTCACCGAACTGTATGTGTGACCGAGTACGGAGGCGCCGCCGGTTGTGGCACCTTGTACACGATCTTGAGATTGTCAAGTGAACGACTACGTCGACTATGTTAAGTGAATGACTACGTCGACTATGTCAAGTGAACGACTATGTTGACTACGTGCATCTTCGTCAAGTCTTCACCGGCAACATTTGTGCAGGAACGTAAAATCCTGCTTCCAGTCATCGAGGGTTAGTTAATCGTTGCTTCCATCTCATAGATGATCTTGGCTAGTTTTGTGTTCATGTGTAGGAAAAAAAATTCTATGCTACGAACCCATCATATACAAACTTCATGAGCTCACAAGTTTCCAACTTATTTCACATCGCTAGGCAACCATAAACAAAAGATCATGATATCAACTAAATAGGAATAAGTGCAATGTTGAAAACATGCCCCATGAAAGCATGGTTGTGCTAATTCTCAACTTACAATTTGCAAGCATATAAACTTCATAAGAGAATCACAATGGTCAAGTTTATTAAGTGCAAGAAACTAAAGGTGCCATCAAGTTCGTGAGAGCTTTACTAACTAATTTTCTCATAACAATTTTTTTAATTTGGAAGATAGATAAAAGCATGATGAATATAATTGGAATAGCAAAAATGCTAATCGTGACTTTGGCAAACTTTGGTTTTTGGGAGTTGGATGCACGAGTAGAGCTCATACTCAGTACAGATGAAGGCTAGCAAAAGACTGGGAGCGACCAACTAAGAGAGCAATAATGGCCATAATCATGCATAGCGACAAAACATTATTAATCAAAGCATAAAGTGACATTACAAGTCAAAAACTAAATGATCATAGAGGCTTGAGGCGACTGGTTTATAGTCATAACATGGTGTAAGCATGCGCCAAGTCAACCCAAATAAAGCATCAAAGGAGAATACCACAATATTATGCTTCTATATGATAAAAACAACGCATGATTCTTTCAATGGCATATTAAGCACTCTCAGTCATTTGAGACAAGTCATGCTACAACAATAACTACTAAGCATATAATCAAAATAACATCTAGCATGACATGCTAAAGTCTAAGCCATAGTCTAAACAAGCTTCCTTTTGCACCACTATAAGCATGAAACATTTTACTCTTCTCCAACACCAATCACCTATTTGAAACAACTCTCAAGGATAAAAATCAACAAAGACCAGGGGTCTAAACACACCTAAATACAAAGAACTAACAAGTTGTGAACAAAAATAAAGGTGAAAAACAAAAGCTAAACATAGTACTAGCAAAGAGAACACTCGTAGAACGATAAGAGTGAAAACTAGAGTGTTCTAGGCAATGAAAATGGAGTGTGTCTTCTCCAAAAGAAATATGTTGGGGTCCAACCATTTATTACAACAAACAAAACAAAAGAAAACTGAAAGCAAAAATAAAGATGCTCCAAGAACAACACATAGCATATGAAGCAATAAAAATATAGTGTCTTGAAAGATGACCTAATATTTTTGTTGATGAAGAAGGGGGTGCCTTGGGCATCCCCAAGCTTTGACGCTTGTACTTCTTGGATATTTCTTGGGGTGACATGGGCATCCCCAAGCTTGAGCTTTTGTTTGTCCTTCATCTCATCTCATCATTCTCCTTTCCCTACACTTGAAAACTTCCTTCATACAAAACTTCACACAATTCTCATTAGCAACATTAGTTTATGCTAGATAGTAGATCCACTTTTGGTTTAGTTTTAACTCAAGTACAATATATATAAAAACATTAGCTACTGTAACAACTTCTTCTAAAAGTTCCGTGATCAAAAGAACTCAAAAAGAAAGAGATCAAGAGGCAAATGCAAATAGTGGCAGAAGTCTAACGGAAGTTAGATTATAACCTAGGGCATGTGCACAAAAAATTGCAGATCAATACGATGTTCTGGGATTTTTCACGATTTTTTACAGCGAGGCGCAATCTGTTTCTGGACAACAACTTCCCCAAATCTTACCATCTTCCTATTAGAGGCTATTCTTGGCACAAAAAAGAAATAAAAAGGATAATGAGAGGTCATTATAGTAGTAATAACTTCCAAGACTCAACAAAAGAAAATTTATTGAAAGAAAATATGGGTTATCTCCCAAGAGTGTTTTTCTTTAACGCCTTTGAGCTGTCGCAGAAAGTAAGAACCAAGTATTTTCAAGTGAAGAAGCATCAACATCAACAACTTCCTCTAAAACACGGCTTGTCACAATAGGTACTTTAGATACCCCTAAAGATGACTCAACATGTAGATCACTCTTAGTTGCACTAAAAGTTTTACCAATTTTAAGCACATTCTGTGGTTTTGGTATAGACACATTGGGAACATACATAAATTTTTGCTCTTTCCCACAAAAGCTTTCTCTGTCGATGGATTTCATGTCGCAAGAACACGGGGTACCACGCGACGGACCCAAAGTTTCGAACGCAGGGGGCTGAACGTGCGAGATCTAGGATCGTAACGAAGCACGGTGACGGAAGCCTCGAGTCATCGAACGCACTACGCACTACAGAGAGAGAGGCCGAGCTTTACCCAGGTTCAGGGCCCTCGTGGTGAGGTAACACCCCTACTTCCTGCCTTCTTGTATTACAACGCGACACCTCGCGAGGAGTACAAGGTCTTGGTTACAAAGCTCTAGCTGGCCAGAGGTTGAAGAATCTGCGTGCCCAGCTAGCAGCTTGGAGAAGATGAAGATTCGATCCCCTCTAAGGGGTGGCCTCCCCTCCTTTTATAGCGCCAAGGTCCTCCTTCCCCTTATCTTCTTGGGGAAGGGGTTGCCACACACGGCCAAGGAGGGAGGACAGCTGTAGACTACAATCTTCCGTGGACGTAGTCTTCGTAGGGTAGTGGCGCCGGTCCACTGGAGTGGGTGGAGGAAGCTGACGTCTTCCTCTGGCGCCCTGCACCGTCCACGCTATTTTTAGGGGGGTGGCCAACAACCACTATGCCGCTTTGGGCAGGCACAGCGAAAGTTGGTCTCCTCCCTGTCGGGGGTAGCGTGGGCGGTACTCGGTCTTCTGTCCCTTATCTTCTGTAACGACCCGCCTTTTGCTAAAGGCAGAACTCCTGTGTATTGTGCCATTCCCTGGATCAGTAGATAGCACCACAGTACAAAATATAGTAATCATTGCAATAGCATCAATATTACAACGTAAATCCAGTTACATAGGTCTTCTACCTTATGAGTACACAGCATAAAGCATAGTTGCAGTGAGCTTCCATCTTCATCAAGTGCCATAGGCAGACATGTTGGAATGTAAGCTCGAGATCCTACTCCTGGTTCCTTACTCGAATAAAACCTGCACGTTTGAATATGCAGCCCCAGAGGGGTCAGTACAATGATGTACTGGCAAATGACACATATTTGGTGGCATTTTGTGGAAAGACTATACTACATGACATTTGGCTGGTGGATCTTATGGCTGAATTGCATAAAGCAAGTTTTATCCTATCAAAACATTTTTAAAACATTTTGATTTTTCTTCAAGGTCAAGATAACCCCCAGGTGATAACCACCACACAAGCCTTGGGTTGATAGCCAAGTTGTGTAGCCCTGGGTAGTAACTCAACAAAACATGAATAACCCTCAGGCGATGACAACCACACATATCCTGGGTTGATAGCCAGGTGTGCAGTCCTGAGTAGTTACTCAATTAAAACTAGAATAACCCTCAGGCGATGACAACCACACATATCCTGGGTTGATAGCCAGGTGTGCAGTCCTGAGTAGTTACTCAATTTAAAACTAGAATAACCCTCAGGCGATGACAACCACACATATCCTGGGTTGATAGCCAGGTGTGCAGTCCTGAGTAGTTACTCAATTTAAGCCCCAAGGTAACCCTTAGGTGATAACCACCACACATGTCCTGAGTTGATAGTCAGGTGTTTGGCCCTAAGTAGTTAGTCTTGGGATTGGTGAGGACCCTTAGGTGATAACCACCACACATATCCTGAGTTGATAGTCAGGTGTGTGGCCCTAAGTAGTCACTGTTCAAGTTTTAATTATTCTGAAATGATGATGAGATTCCTTTCGATCGACATGTCCTCTCTCTGTTCCTAGGTACAACCAATACAAAGTATTCTCAGGTGATAACCACCACACATGTCCTGGCTTGATAGCCAGGTGTGTAGCCCCGAGTTGTGTACCCTCAGGCGATGACAACCACACATATCCTGGGTTGATAGCCAGGTGTGTGGCCCTGAGTAGCCACAAGATTGCACCCAGGTGATTCATTGGGTTGTTAATTTTCATATCAATTTGAAAACAAGGCATGGCATCATTTTGCAAAGCAAGTTTGCAATCCTAGCAGGTGGGGTTTAAGGGATAGCTACCACTACTAGGAGCTAAGCATTTCATAACCACTTTGAAAATTTCATATCATGCACAGTATTGAAATCACTAATGCATAAGTAAAGTGGGTAAAGGGATATGTGTGTCACTTGCCTTTTTGAAGATCACGACGTTCCGCTTCTCTCAACTAAGCACGTAGCTCTTCGCACAAACTATAGCACAGAAATAGCATACCATAAACAGACCATACAAACACAATCAAACAAATCAAACAATTGAAAAGTGTTTGTTTAACAATTTAGATTTATTGAGATGTTATGACAAGAAAGATATGGTAAAGGATCATGATTTGTGAGATATGGATCGGAGAGCTTAGTTGGGAGAGATCAATATGATCTGAGAGAGAATTGGTTTAGGCATAATATGATTGATGAAGCTTTTATGCTTTATTAAAGCATATATGAGTTTTAGGATAGTTCATGTGTAATAGATCACATAGGTGTGGGATAGTGCAACCACAATACTATTTGAATAAGTGTAACAACATTTATTCTTTAAATAGTATATGTCACACTTAGGCACTAGGCTAGGTTTTAAGAATGCTTGAAGTACTCAATTAGCACATTTGCAAGTTGAATAGTTCAATACATGTGAACCATAACTAACTAGGCATTGGATTGGGTATAAATGATTTATATTTGAGAGCATAGCTCAAATGGTTCATTGATCAACATGGTGTATAACACATACTATGGTATGGGTTATAACGACACCACATCAACAAAATCTAGGTTTGAGATGCATTCATATTCTACTCAAGTGGCACAATTGCAATTTGAATATAATATGAATTAGACAAAATATGTCTAGTTGGACAAGGTATGGGTCAAGGATTCATGAAACATTGAGTTACTCAATTAACTCATTTGTTAATTGAATAGCTCTACACATGAAATCGGGATCGAATGGATAGATGATTGAGTATGGGTAGATAACATTTGAGATTATGGTTTTAGATTCCTATTTGGTACAAGGAGTGTCGGATAGGTGTCGTAATGTTGATTAGATCAACACCTAAGGTAGTGAGAATAAAATCCTATGACTGAGGTGCATCACATTTTACTCAAACAACACTATTGTAATTTGAATATGTGTGAGCTATACAAGATAGGTCTAAGTAGATATGATCTTGATCAAGATGTTATTTAGATAACAATGATGATTAGGTATGAACATAAGATCTGCTAAAGTAGAAAGGATTCATTTCTGAACAGATATAGATTTATTCTTATAATGGAAATTACTCAAATTCACATATTAGAATTTGAATATTAGTGAAGTGACTTAATAAAATTAGGGAGTGATGCTAATGGATAGCTTGCAGCAAGACAGAGCTACTGCAATTGGATTTATCCCAAACTAAGTTATAGAATTTGAATTGTGATCAGAATAGTGATTTGGACAAATTTGAATGCACAAAGTGTGTGCACGTATCAAATTTGGATTTTCTTGATCCTATGATGTTCTACAAGTTGAGAGGATTCCAGAGACTACAAATTTGTAATTTTTGGATACTTGGTTCAAAAGATATGAATTAATCATGCTAACAGAGAGTTTGATTCCAATTTGAAAATAGTTTCAAATTAAACCCATAAAATATAAGATTTTATGGTACTGATGGATTCTACAAGTTCTAAGGATTCCAACGGTATGTCATTTGTTATTTTTGGACCTACAGAACATTTTATATTGATTTTACAAGATTCGGCACAAATTGAAGATATTTGAATCTGTTTGAAACAGAACAGATCTGGCGCGACACGCGGCGTGTTCCTATTCGAGGGTACCCCTTCGTGTGGATTGGCTCTGCTTGCCGTTAGATCTAAAGAAGATCTGAGGGCTTAGATCACTCTGTACCCCTTCGGGTAAGTGAGTTGCTGTGGATCGTTTGATTGAGATCTGACGAACGAAAAACAGATCGGGGAGATGCCTCACCTAAGTTAGGGTTCCGGCAAGGTTTTCCGACGAGGGCGGCACTGGAAGTTGACGGCGAGCATGCTACGGTGCGCTGCGACGACGAGGAAGACGCGGACATGATTCAGAAGAGGTCGGCGAGCTCGAAAACTTGGTCGGCGTCGAGGATGGCTTCCAGAGAGAGGCGAGGCGGGCGGCTGGAGGTGTTCCGGGCATCGGTGTATTTCGGTTGCTGGGCGATGACGCTGTTCTGCAACGAATTGGACGAGGAGAAGTGTTCAGGGGAATGTGCCAGGGCAAGATAGAAAGAATAGAAGAGGGAAGGAGGACGGGGGCTCACCGTCGGGGACGAATTTCACTCGGGAGAGCTGCAGATTGGCGGAGCTCCGGCGAGCTATTGCGGCAGCCTGGGGGCACGATTTGGAGAGGAAAGAAGGGAGAATGGAGAGGAGAGGGAGGGCTACTTATAGGCACGGGCGCTGGGAAGAAACGGCCGGCATTAAACAGGAAATAAATCGGGGAGGAGAGTTACTGTGAGGAAACGGTCGCCGGCGAGATCAGCGTGAGGAAGGAGAACCTGACAGGGTTGGTCCACCTGTCAGCGTGCAAGAGAGAGGGAAGATACCGATTCGGGTTTTCCCTTCCTGGGCTGCGGGCTGGTTTCACTTCTGGGCCGAAAGGGTTCCCTGAGGCCCAGTTTTATATTTTTATTTTCTTTTCTTCTTTTCCTTTTCTGATTTCTTATTTCTTTCATAACTTTTGCATATTGCATTCAAACAAGGTCAAACAACTTTCTAACTTTTTGTAAAATTCAACACTGCATTTTAAAACAGTAATGGGGCATTTTTCATGGACAAAAAAATTTTCACAAAGATCCTTTTAAATTGGCCAACATGCTTTATTTGCATAAAGTAATATGTTGGATTAGGATTTGAAATAATCCTTTTAAAATCAGTGATAAAAACTTCTAAAATAATGTTTGAAATTATCTTTCAAACTTAGTTTTAAAATACAATTCTTAATAAACACATTTGAATGCATTCCTTGCAAGTAACTTGCATAGGTTTGAAATAAAAGAAAGGAAAAATAGTATTTTGATACTTTATTTTTCTCAAAGAAGTTCTTCAAGAAATAAATAGAGGATTTAAAATGGTTTTCGCTAAAGCTTTCAAATAGACTCAAAAAATTTTAAATCTCTATGAATTTTCAATCAACACAAGCAAAATAAAAACGAAAAAAATTCCCCCAAAATTTGATAAAATCTTGGGTCGTTACAGACTACCACCCTTAAAAGAAATCTTGTCCTCGAGATTGGAAGAGGCTAGAAAGTAAGTAGGTTTAGGTTATCTGGGTGGCTACCACCCTTAAAAGAAAATTCCTCTTGGTGGTATTTTGATGCTTCCTTAGGCACTTGCATTTTGTTCCCAGCTTGCATTCACTGTTGTGCCCTTTTCCGATGTTCACAACTATGTTCCAAAAGTGGGCATAACAATGGTTCCATCCAATTCTGGTGATAAGCAGATATCATCCATCGTGTTGTCTTCAACAAGGTAGTCCACATCGTCCAAGAATGTGTATCTAGCCTTTTCTTGGTCGGTCCTTATCAAGGCCAGGAAATCATATAGGTCATCACCATACTCCTTGTTGCTTTTTTGCTGATTTTCATTGCAGAATCTCGAACGATAACTCAGTGCCAAGTGCTGCATGCTTGCCCCATGAACATGATGAGACCACACATCCCGATGAATTAGGATGGCATCTCTCTGTAGTCTTCTCAAGCATTTCATAGGGGTAAACAAGGTAGACTCTGTAAGAGGCACTTGCACCTTTAAGGGACGGAAGGTCACCTTATAACCAGCATTGTTGAACCCATTTAAGTTACCGGAGCAAGTCGTGCTACTTGCCACAGGTATCAGATGGTCCTTAAGAATTCCTTTAGCAACCGTCTTCATAGTTGTTGAAAGGCGCTGAACAACTTGATCATATCTCGAAGATGAACTCCCTTGCAAGAAAAAGGGATCTAGCGAAGCTCTCATGGGCAAGAAAGTAGTTTCAGGGATTCTGAGAGTTGCTTCATAACATCGCAGTTTGGGATGGGGTAGACTTCGGTGGCGTTGGGCTCTGGAACTAGGAGGCGATCTCATAGGTAGTGGTGGTTGTCTCTATTGTGACTCTCTGGAGAGGAGTGAATCCTCCTTTATAGGCTCGGGGAGGTAGTCGAATATGCCACGTGGGGAGTCGAAACGAAGAGTCGGGGAGGTGAATTGAATAAGCAGCCATCGAAACTGAACAGTCTTCGCCTTCAAGGTCCACTGAGCAAAACGCTTCTGATTAATGTGTAGTCGATCAAAAGTCAAATTCTCACCGTATTCCTACGTTTTGGCCACTGGCTTACTATAAGGGGTGTAACATATTATCCTCCTAAGGTTATGGTTTAAAGACGTCGTCTCTCATGTAGGTATGTCTCTCTAGACTTACCATTCCTCATACAAGAGCGAACAATATGAGTAGTCATCATGGGGGCCAATCCATGTTGCACCCAATCATTACCTTGTATTTGGTTTGGTGCATCTCGCATTTTAACTCTTGGTCAACCTTACTCATTGACAAAAATTTCTTGAAATGAAAACCTATGTTCTCAAATCTAGATTTTAAAACAAATCTATCGTTCCTTATCTAAGGTTTTGCGCAAATTTGTCGTATGACGTTAACTCTTGAGTTACAAATCCTTTAGCTTGCCATTTCATTGAGAAGTAAAATTCACTCAACAAGGTTGTCTTTAGCTCTTACAAGTCCTTACAGTATTTATTACAAGGCTGTAGCTGCATACAAATTCTTTCAAGTCGGCTATACTTTGTTGTGTCTTCTCCTTGTACTTTGCGACATCCTTCGGTCATCCAGTTCACTGAGGTCTTGTAGTACCATTTTCTGAACACTTATTTGCATAGTGTCCCTTTTGTTTGCACTTGTAACAAGTGATTGTCGAGAGATCCTTCTTAACCACCAGTTTGGAGTGGTGTTGTCCATTTCCTTCATTATGATTTCCATTGTCTCCATTATGATGATCGTTGGGGTGGTTTCCATAGTTTCTACCATTGTGCCTATGGCCATTGAAATTACCATTTCCATAGCCTTCACTGAAGTGGGGTCTCTTGTGGAAATGTCCAGTGTGGTTCCTGCCATTGTTGAGCTTCCGCTTACGGTTTTCCTCCTTCCTTATGTTGTTGTCCAGAGTAACCGCTTGGTCTAGGAGAGTCTGGTAGTTTGGAGCATAAGCTACTGACAGAGGTATCTTCAGTTCCCCTTTGAGTCCACTGAGAAACTTATCTTTCCTCTTGGCATCAGTGTCGATGTCTTCTGGTGCGTACCTTGATAGAGAGCAAAAGTCATCCATGTACTCCTTTAGTGTCCTATCACCCTGCTTCAGAGTGCGGAACTCATCTTTCTTAAGATTCATAATGCCCGTGGAGATATGGGCATTACGAAAGCCTTCCCTGAAGGAATCCCAGTCCAGACCTTCAATTGGATTGGTGACTTGGTAAGTATCCCACCACATTGCTGCTGGTCCCTCTAGTAGGTGGGCAGTGAATCTAATCTTTTCAGCATCTGTGCACTCACAGGTAACTAAGTCCTTACTGACTGAACGCAGCCAGTCGTCGGCCACTATTGGGTCCGTGGCAAACGAAAACTTATTGGGTCTGAGCTTCAGGAAACGGGCTAGTCGGTCCACTTGAGGTGGGGGTGGTGGATTGTTGTTCTTGTTCATGAGGTTGGTGCTTGCTTGGATGAATTGGGTCATCATCTGCATGAGCTGGGCTTGACCCGTGGCTAACTGTTGAACCACATCATTGATGTTGTTGTCATTGTTGTTGTTGTTGTTGTTGTTGTTGTTGTTGTTGTTTTCACGGCGAGGCGGCATCTGAGGTGGTTTTAGCAAAGGTGAGTAATAGATAGATAGAACTAAAGAAGAAAATTTTCCTACCCGTGCACAAACAACAAACCATGCAACAAGCAAACATAAATCAAACAATCATTGAAAATTCCTTTTGATAAGTTTTGGGAAAACACGCTAACGAAATAATATGGTCATACACCAATTTTGTATGATCAGAGAAGCATCTATAAATCGTTGGTTCTATAAACTAGAATCTTGGTGGTCTATTCTATTATAGTTTCATTATTCCATTTCTTATTTCCACTTCCCAATGCATCGTTGGCGTTGGGCAACCTTCATATCCACATTTCCTTGAGCTCTTTGTTGGTCTTCAATGTAGTTCTTCATGTTGGATCAAGGTCAACCTATGAAGTAGAAGTCTTATTCTTCTAGCACATTGTGTTCTTCTGTCTTTTCTTGATGGTTCTGGGAGTTGGTTCATCTAAGGGGATCATTTGAAAATGAAATAGGGGAGAAATACAAGGAGTTTCAAGATACAAACATTTTTTTAATAGAAGTAAGATGAGATAGAGATTTTTATCTTAGGGTCTTCCTATCTCTAATTCCAAACCTAGGGTCTCGATCCTACAGGCAACACTATGCTCTGATACCATTTGTAACGACCCGCCTTTTGCTAAAGGCAGAACTCATGTGTATTGTGCCATTCCCTGGATCAGTAGATAGCACCATAGTACAAAATATAGTAATCATTGCAATAGCATCAATATTACAACGTAAATCCAGTTACATAGGTCTTCTACCTTATGAGTACACAGCATAAAGCATAGTTGCAGTGAGCTTCCATCTTCATCAAGTGCCACAGGCAGACATGTTGGAATGTAAGCTCGAGATCCTACTCCTGGTTCCTTACTCGAATAAAACCTGCACGTTTGAATATGCAGCCCCAGAGGGGTCAGTACAATGATGTACTGGCAAATGACACATATTTGGTGGCATTTTGTGGAAAGACTATACTACATGACATTTGGCTGGTGGATCTTATGGCTGAATTGCATAAAGCAAGTTTTATCCTATCAAAACATTTTTAAAACATTTTGATTTTTCTTCAAGGTCAAGATAACCCCCAGGTGATAACCACCACACAAGCCTTGGGTTGATAGCCAAGTTGTGTAGCCCTGGGTAGTAACTCAACAAAACATGAATAACCCTCAGGCGATGACAGCCACACATATCCTGGGTTGATAGCCAGGTGTGCAGTCCTGAGTAGTTACTCAATTAAAACTAGAATAACCCTCAGGCGATGACAACCACACATATCCTGGGTTGATAGCCAGGTGTGCAGTCCTGAGTAGTTACTCAATTTAAAACTAGAATAACCCTCAGGCGATGACAACCACACATATCCTGGGTTGATAGCCAGGTGTGCAGTCCTGAGTAGTTACTCAATTTAAGCCCCAAGGTAACCCTTAGGTGATAACCACCACACATGTCCTGAGTTGATAGTCAGGTGTGTGGCCCTAAGTAGTTAGTCTTGGGATTGGTGAGGACCCTTAGGTGATAACCACCACACATATCCTGAGTTGATAGTCAGGTGTGTGGCCCTAAGTAGTCACTGTTCAAGTTTTAATTATTCTGAAATGATGATGAGATTCCTTTCGATTGACATGTCCTCTCTCTGTTCCTAGGTACAACCAATACAAAGTATTCTCAGGTGATAACCACCACACATGTCCTGGCTTGATAGCCAGGTGTGTAGCCCCGAGTTGTGTACCCTCAGGCGATGACAACCACACATATCCTGGGTTGATAGCCAGGTGTGTGGCCCTGAGTAGCCACAAGATTGCACCCAGGTGATTCATTGGGTTGTTAATTTTCATATCAATTTGAAAACAAGGCATGGCATCATTTTGCAAAGCAAGTTTGCAATCCTAGCAGGTGGGGTTTAAGGGATAGCTACCACTACTAGGAGCTAAGCATTTCATAACCACTTTGAAAATTTCATATCATGCACAGTATTGAAATCACTAATGCATAAGTAAAGTGGGTAAAGGGATATGTGTGTCACTTGCCTTTTTGAAGATCACGACGTTCCGCTTCTCTCAACTAAGCACGTAGCTCTTCGCACAAACTATAGCACAGAAATAGCATACCATAAACAGACCATACAAACACAATCAAACAAATCAAACAATTGAAAAGTGTTTGTTTAACAATTTAGATTTATTGAGATGTTATGACAAGAAAGATATGGTAAAGGATCATGATTTGTGAGATATGGATCGGAGAGCTTAGTTGGGAGAGATCAATATGATCTGAGAGAGAATTGGTTTAGGCATAATATGATTGATGAAGCTTTTATGCTTTATTAAAGCATATATGAGTTTTAGGATAGTTCATGTGTAATAGATCACATAGGTGTGGGATAGTGCAACCACAATACTATTTGAATAAGTGTAACAACATTTATTCTTTAAATAGTATATGTCACACTTAGGCACTAGGCTAGGTTTTAAGAATGCTTGAAGTACTCAATTAGCACATTTGCAAGTTGAATAGTTCAATACATGTGAACCATAACTAACTAGGCATTGGATTGGGTATAAATGATTGATATTTGAGAGCATAGCTCAAATGGTTCATTGATCAACATGGTGTATAACACATACTATGGTATGGGTTATAACGACACCACATCAACAAAATCTAGGTTTGAGATGCATTCATATTCTACTCAAGTGGCACAATTGCAATTTGAATATAATATGAATTAGACAAAATATGTCTAGTTGGACAAGGTATGGGCCAAGGATTCATGAAACATTGAGTTACTCAATTAACTCATTTGTTAATTGAATAGCTCTACACATGAAATCAGGATCGAATGGATAGATGATTGAGTATGGGTAGATAACATTTGAGATTATGGTTTTAGATTCCTATTTGGTACAAGGAGTGTCGGATAGGTGTCGTAATGTTGATTAGATCAACACCTAAGGTAGTGAGAATAAAATCCTATGACTGAGGTGCATCACATTTTACTCAAACAACACTATTGTAATTTGAATATGTGTGAGCTATACAAGATAGGTCTAAGTAGATATGATCTTGATCAAGATGTTATTTAGATAACAATGATGATTAGGTATGAACATAAGATCTGCTAAAGTAGAAAGGATTCATTTCTGAACAGATATAGATTTATTCTTATAATGGAAATTACTCAAATTCACATATTAGAATTTGAATATTAGTGAAGTGACTTAATAAAATTAGGGAGTGATGCTAATGGATAGCTTGCAGCAAGACAGAGCTACTGCAATTGGATTTATCCCAAACTAAGTTATAGAATTTGAATTGTGATCAGAATAGTGATTTGGACAAATTTGAATGCACAAAGTGTGTGCACGTATCAAATTTGGATTTTCTTGATCCTATGATGTTCTACAAGTTGAGAGGATTCCAGAGACTACAAATTTGTAATTTTGGGATACTTGGTTCAAAAGATATGAATTAATCATGCTAACAGAGAGTTTGATTCCAATTTGAAAATAGTTTCAAATTAAACCCATAAAATATAAGATTTTATGGTACTGATGGATTCTACAAGTTCTAACGATTCCAACGGTATTTCATTTGTTATTTTTGGACCTACAGAACATTTTATATTGATTTTACAAGATTCGGCACAAATTGAAGATATTTGAATCTGTTTGAAACAGAACAGATCTGGGCGCGACACGCGGCGTGTTCCTATTCGAGGGTACCCCTTCGTGTGGATTGGCTCTGCTTGCCGTTAGATCTAAAGAAGATCTGAGGGCTCAGATCACTCTGTACCCCTTCGGGTAAGTGAGTTGCTGTGGATCGTTTGATTGAGATCTGACGAACGAAAAACAGATCGGGGAGATGCCTCACCTAAGTTAGGGTTCCGGCGAGGTTTTCCGGCGAGGGCGGCACTGGAAGTTGACGGCGAGCATGCTACGGTGCGCTCCGACGACGAGGAAGACGCGGACGTGATTCAGAAGAGGTCGTCGAGCTCGAAAACTTGGTCGGCGTCGAGGATGGCTTCCAGAGAGAGGCGAGGCGGGCGGCTGGAGGTGTTCCGGGCGTCGGTGTATTTCGGTTGCTGGGCGATGACGCTGTTCTGCAATGAATTGGATGAGGAGAAGTGTTCAGGGGAATGCGCCAGGGCAAGATAGAAAGAATAGAAGAGGGAAGGAGGACGGGGGCTCACCGTCGGGGACGAATTTCACTCGGGAGAGCTGCAGATTGGCGGAGCTCCGGCGAGCTATTGCGGCAGCCTGGGGGCACGGTTTGGAGAGGAAAGAAGGGAGAATGGAGAGGAGAGGGAGGGCTACTTATAGGCACGGGCGCTGGGAAGAAACGGCCGGCATTAAACGGGAAATAAATCGGGGAGGAGAGTTACTGTGAGGAAACGGTCGCCGGCGAGATCAGCGTGAGGAAGGAGAACCTGACAGGGTTGGTCCACCTGTCAGCGTGCAAGAGAGAGGGAAGATACCGATTCGCGTTTTCCCTTCCTGGGCTGCGGGCTGGTTTCACTTCTGGGCCGAAAGGGTTCCCTGAGGCCCAGTTTTATATTTTTATTTTCTTTTCTTCTTTTCCTTTTCTGATTTCTTATTTCTTTCATAACTTTTGCATATTGCATTCAAACAAGGTCAAACAACTTTCTAACTTTTTGTAAAATTCAACACTGCATTTTAAAACAGTAATGGGGCATTTTTCATGGACAAAAACATTTTCACAAAGATCCTTTTAAATTGGCCAACATGCTTTATTTGCATAAAGCAATATGTTGGATTAGGATTTGAAATAATCCTTTTAAAATCAGTGATAAAAACTTCTAAAATAATGTTTGAAATTATCTTTCAAACTTAGTTTTAAAATACAATTCTTAATAAACACATTTGAATGCATTCCTTGCAAGTAACTTGCATAGGTTTGAAATAAAAGAAAGGAAAAATAGTATTTTGATACTTTATTTTTCTCAAAGAAGTTCTTCAAGAAATAAATAGAGGATTTAAAATGGTTTTCGCTAAAGCTTTCAAATAGACTCAAAAAGTTTTAAATCTCTGTGAATTTTCAATCAACACAAGCAAAATAAAAACGAAAAATTTTCCCCCAAAATTTGATAAAATCTTGGGTCGTTACATCTTCTTGCTCTACATGCCAACGTGCTGAGCTGACGTGGACGTGGTCCCTCTCCTCACCAGCGGGGGCTCGTGAGGAGGTCTTCTGGTCCTTAGCAGTTTTGGCCGTTGTTCTCCTCATGAGGCACCTCCTCATGAGGGTCTTCTCCGTAGCTTGGGTTGTTGGTTCTCCCCTGGGCTGAAGATGGGCCGATGACGGGGCCCAAGAGCAGGTGGACCGGGATACCCCGGTATCCAGAACACCGACAGTAGCCCCCGGGAGCCTGGCCCGCGAACGCGCTCTCTTGAGGGAGCGAAGGGCCGGGGGCCCCCGAAGCTGCTGGGCCCTCCAACGGCACGTGTCAACCGTGTGGTCAGAGGACCATGTGAAGAAGCGGAGGTCGTGGGTACGTGGCACCCTTGCAGTTGGTGGAGCAAAGCGGCGTGGAGATCGTGCGTAGTGGGTGGGGTAACGGGCGTTTTTCGAACCGTCGCGTCAAGGGCGACGCTTCAGAAACCGCGCCCCGGCCGCCCCCTTAAAGGCTTGGCAGAGAAGGCTCCTCCCCCTACCCACAGCACATTGCCGCCGCCACCTTCCTGCTGAAGATCTCGCGCATCCAAATCCTCCTAGCCTCCAATCTTCTCGCTGTAGCTCGCCCCCGCCCAGAGCCATGGCACCGCGCAGGGCCGTTGGAGCGGCGAGGTCTTCTGAAGCTGTGCCGCGGCCGGCGGCGCCCCTGCTCGACTCCTGCATCAAGAGCAGCCGTGAGCTCCAGACCGTCCGAGAGATGGTCGGGAGCAAGAACAATGAGTGGGGCGCCACCCGCATCTAGCACGGCCGCGCGCCGCGGGACACTCGGCCCGCAACGGCGCAGCCTTTCTTCCTCTTCTCCGTCTTCGCCGGCCTGTTGCCGCCGTTCTACCCCTTCTTCCTGGCGATCCTGGAGACTGACGGGATCCAGGCCATCCACCTGCATCCCAAGTCCGTCACCTTGCTGGCGGTCTTCACCTATGCCCGCGAGGCCTGGATCGGCATCAAACCGTCGGTGGTGTACTTTCACCACCTCTTCTCTCTCCGGTCCTCTGGGCTGAACCAGAGTTCCGGATGCGTCTCCTTCATCGCCACCGCCGGAACGAAGGGCGACTTCATCGACTTGAAGTGGATGAAGAAAGTTGAAGACTTTCGGAGCCGCTGGTTCTTCGTCAACATCCTCGAAGAATCAGAGCTCTTCCTCATCACCGGGATCCCTCCCGTCAAACTCTCCACCTGGGCCAGCGAGGCCCTTCCTGAGGAAGCCCTGAGGACGCTCCACCCGCGAATCCAAGATCTCCGGAAGGCCGGCGTCACAGGGACCATGGTCGGGGTGGAGTTCGTAACCTGACGCATCGCCCCCCTGCAGGACCACCGCCGGGAGATCTGGAGGCACAGGGCCGGGGACGACCTCAGGCTCCACGTCAGCGAGCTCAACGCCGACGCTCGGGAGGAGGTAATAAGAGCCTTCTTCTCTTCCGCCGCCATCCCCGCCATCCCGCGCACTGCCTTGCCGATCTACAATCTGGGCGCTCGGGAGACCAGCCGCGTTACGGCGGGGATCTTGAAGTTCAACGCCTGGGGCCCGTTCCTTGCCGACGGTGTCGTGCCTGGCCCCTCCCGAGCGCACCTGCGGCTAGCTCGGAGCAGGACTCAGCAGTAAGGGGAACGGGGCTCACGGCCTCTGGAGATGTTGACGATGACGACGCGGAGTCCGGTGAGCGACTGGTCCGGCGGAGGCGTCCCGAGGGCACTGTGGTGCTCTCAGATTCCTCCGACGACGATTCCGCCTTGCCGACCAGCCCACCGGGGGAGACGCCGACGCGTCCTCCTCACGAGACCTGGAGGAGGAGGGGCGCCGAGCCCGCCTGGAGGTGGAGTGCCGCTCCAAGTTCAATGACGAACGCGCCAACCGGCAACCTGAGGCTGGGACCTCCCATGGCAAGAAGCCGGCGGGCGAATCCTCCGCGCCCCCGCCACCACCCTCTGCCCTTCTGAGCAAAAGAGGATGGGTGGAGCGGGACGCCTCGTGAGTGTTCCTGCACAAAGACCTTTACTTCTTGTCTTACCTTTCCCCTAACCTCACTCCCCCTTTTCCTCTCCAGGGATGCAGAGGAGAAGAAGGAAAAGAAGAAGAGGAGGAAGAAGAGGAAGACCGGACAGACCACGCCGGGCCCTGACCCGGCCGCCACAGCCACACCAACGACGCCGCCGCGCGCCGCCGGAGAAGAAGAGGATCGCGCATCTACAGACGCGCAGTCTGTCCCGGGAGCTGCTGTGGCTCCCAGCACGACCGAGCCCCCTAGCGCAGGGGGCACACCAGAGACTACGGGGGCAGCTGCGGCTACCCCCTCTGTAGCCAGCACCACCACCACCCCGGAGGCGCCCTCGATGAGCACGGCCGCGCCGTCCGGCACGAGGGCAGCCCCCGAGCCGAGCGGTGAGAAGAGGACGGCCTCCACTGAGCCGGGGACCTCCAGAGGTCCATCGCCTCCACTGCCAGAGATACTGGGGAGGCCTGCGAGGATCGCAGCTAAGCCCCACGCTGCTGACCCATGGGCGGGGGTGCTCGTGGCCATGACCGGCGCCCTCCGGGACGAGGTCGTCAGGGCGCGCACTGCTGAGGAGGCGCGCATCGACGAGGGCTGGGCCCTCTTGCACCAAGCCATGGAGAGATGCCGTCTCCTAGATCAGCGTGCCGCCAAGCGCCGCGAGCAGGCAAGGAAGGAGGCGGAGGAGATCCGGGCCAGCGCGGTCGAGGAGGCTGAAGAAGCTCTGGCGAACGCCAGGGAGTCGGTGAGGGGGGTCCTGGCCAGGGCGCATCATGAGGCCATGGAGATCATCTCCGAGGCGTGCCAGAAGATCCCCCCACCGTCGGGCCTCCCAACCCAACCTTGGCTGGGGAGGAGGCCAAGCGGGCAGCTCAGCATCTCCTAGACCAGGCCAGGACAAATGCCGACGGCCTCCTCGCCAACGCCCAGCAGAGGCTAGAGGAAGTCGAGGACCGAGAGGCCCTCCTCCACGCCTGCGAGGAGAGCGCTGATTCCCGGGCGGAGAGCCTGAGCCTGCAAGAGGCCGAGCTCGCCGTCCGAGAAGCAGAGGCTCGCGAGCGAGAGCGGGGACTTTGCCTCCGAGAGGAGAAGCTCCATGCCCTCGAAGATCGGCTCAACAGGGAGCGAGAGGCCCTCGAGAGCCGGGAGGCGATGGTCGGCCAGTCCACCGCTGAGCTGACCCGGCACCAAGAGGCGCTGAACCAGCGCGAGGCTTCCCTCCAGGGAAGGATGGACCACATGCTGAACCAGCGATGGGTCAGCATCGAGCAGGAGTTCGAGCGGAGGCGCGTCGAGATCACCGAGGCGTGTCGCGCGGACTTCCACTCCAAGACCGACGCTGCCCTGGTGAGGTACAAGCAGGGGCGCGAGACCCTGGAGCGCCAGGTCCGCGACCTGGAGACCAAACTGAGGGGGGCGCACGAGGTGCGCCGAGGCGCCGAGCGCACCCTGGCTGAAGCTGACGTCACCATCACCTCGCTCCGGCGCGACGCGCAAAGGCTTGAGGAGGAGAACTCGGCGTCGGTCCTGCAGGTCGTGGAGATCTCCAGAGAGCTCCAGGAGGCTAGGGACTCCGAAGCGGAAGCACGCATGCTGCGAAGGCAGCGTGTGCAGATGTTCCGCGGGTTCTCAGCCCGCGTCATGGCGGCGGCGCACCGCCTAGGCATCCACGGGCTGAACCTGCCCACCGTCCCTGAGGACGACGGGTCGATCATGCTCTTCTTTAGCCAGCTGGCTGAACAGCTGGATGGCGCGTCGGCGAAGGTCTTGGAGCTCATCGACGCCAAGTGCCGGGAGCTGCTGGGGCTCGCGGGGACGCGCATCTTCTCCAACCTCCAATGCCTCCGCCCCGACCTCAACCTGGAAGAGGTACTGCAGAGGCCATCACCTCCACCGCCAGGAACCCCTGACCGCGTGGTGGTGGCCAGGGCAGGGCGGTTGGACATCGCGCTGTGACGGCTGCAGGCCATCTACGCCCGCCCTGGTGCACCTGCCGCCGCGGACCAGGAGAGCTCCTCCAGCCGTGACACCTCCGGCTCTAGGGAGTCCAGCAGCGAGGATGCTAGGGAGGAGGACGACGGAGCAATGGAGTCCAGTGGAGAGGCGTCCTTAGGCTCCAGCCAAGGCACCGGCGATGACGAGGGCGACGCGGCGGTCGCTCAGTAAGCTCTTCCTAGACCTCCTCCAGAAGAACCGGGTTAGCTGCACACTTGGCAGCCGTCAAACATTGCCCTGCTGGGCCATTTTAAGTTGTAATCGTACTTAAGGCGTTGTTCACCGAATTATCCTTATTTCCACCCTTGCGTCATTTTCCTTGTCTCGCCTTTGTCTGGGAAATGCTCTACGCCGTTCAGGGGCCAGCCTCCGAGCGGGACAGCAGCCTGACGCTTAGTATGCAGCTCGTGGTGCAAGGCTAGCGGGCGCTGGCACTCCAGAGGTGACTGTAATGGCACACAGGACTATTTCCCTGCAGCCCCCCTGGCGTCCAAACAAAACAAAGGCGATTCCAGGAGAAGAAACACAGGGCCACAGACAAGGACAGCAGAATACTTGATGAACTTGGCACGAATTATGCGACCCTCGCGCGCTCATGCGCTTTCATTCGAGCGTCGCTCGAGAGGAGAGAGCACCATGGATCGTATGAGATGACTGTAGCGGGTCCCTTCCCTAGTCAGAGCTCGATCCGTTCTGGGTTTTGCGGGCCTGCCATTTTCCAGGCGAAGGCCCCAGCGCGGACACCGTGCTCCGGCTCTTTCTCGAAAGGCAGTCGAGCGAAAACTCACGTTCGCGTTAAGCCGCAGTTAGCTGAAATTGCGAGGCTGGTGGAGCCAAGACTCATGATTCCAGGCAGTTTCCATAGATTAGAAAAGATTAATGATGAGTGAGACTGTCGTTACACTTTGTCCCTTGCGCAGACGAAGGGCTCCGTTTCCTCAGCCGAAGGCAAGGGGGTGACGTCCCTTAAGCCCCCCTGCCCCATCTTCGAGCACCTGGGGACGGGGCCAACGAGGGTGGCGTAGGCCTACGCGTCCTCTGGCTCAGGTCCTAGGGATCCGTATCTGTCGATGACGAGGTGTTAACTCGACAAATGTCCTAGATGAAGGACTTAGGATCGGGGAAAGAGCAACGACTAGAGATTCCGGGATCGAGATTAGCACACGATGTACCCAGGTTCACGTCCCCTCGGTGGAGGATTGCTACATCCTGCTAGCAATCTAGTAGATAATCACAATGGTGTTTACATGGTGCCGCCGTAGGCGGAATATTGTATCCAGTCTATGTCTAATCTATCTTGTATATCTAATATTGCTTGTCTATGATATTCGATGTCTATGAGATTGTCCTCTCTAGGGGCGCCCTTGCCTGGCTTTATATATGCAACCGGGCTAAGGTTTACAAGAGTCCTAGTCGAATACGGATTAGAACCTTCTTTCTTCGTCTCCAAGTCATCTTCGAGTCCTTATACCGGTCCACCTCCTTAATGGGCCGAACCCGGTATACTAATCCGTGAGTACCCGAAGGGCATATCCATGTCAGTAGCCCCCGAGACTCAATTCGAGTTACAGACTCGGGTTGAGTCTCAAAACTTCAAATCTTCGACTTCTTCAATCTTCGACTCCTTGAAATCTTTGATTTCTTCAATCTTCGACTTCTTGAATTTTCGACTTCAATTCTTTGACTTTCTGAAATCTTTGATTTCTCCAATTTTTGACTTCAGTTCTTCGACTTCCTAAAATCTTCGGGTTCTTGAATCCATGCTCCCAATTGGAGTGAAATGTCGAGTTTATTTTCTGGTGCTTGCCACCGATAATAGACTCGAAATTTTCTTCCTTGCTCTTCATTGATGATCTTCTCGAAGTAAATCTTCATCGGGTGCGCGACCAGCACTCCCGATGGGAGTAGCCCCCGAGGCTATGGTCGGGTACTTGTAGTCGATCATAGGCTCCAATTTTCTTCTTCTTCATCTCTTGCGTCTTCTTCTTCTTGTTGTCGAATTCTTTCTCAAATGATCTTTCTATCGGGTGCGCGACTAGCGCTCCCGATGGGAGTAGCCCCCGAGTCTATGTTCGAGTACTTGTAGCCGGGCATAGACTCAAGTTGTACTACTCGAAGAAGTTTGGCTCCTGCAGAAAATATGAAGAGTTGTGAAATACTTTTTCTCTCAAAGAAATATTGCTTTTGCATCTTGTAGTGATGATGTAGTATGTAAAATAAAAATTCGATATTTTTTGTGCAATTTTGTTGCTCATACGTAAGACCCTTTCGTTAGCCTGATGCACTTCACGGCTCGATCAGCTACTCAGGTCAGACGTAATGTGATGCGTTTGCCGCATTTGATTTTCAAGATACTTGCTAAGCCTTTTCGTTAGCCTGACGCCCCAAGATTTTGTGCCTTGCCAACCGTTAGTTGAGCTTCATGCGACTGTAAACTAAATTGACAAGTATTCGACAAGGAACGCCAGCTACTAGGGCTTTCGCAATTTTTCGAAGTCGATGATATGCAAGATGATTGTTCATGGTGGAGCCCTCGAGCGTCGGGTGCGGCAAAAGGTAAAATAATAATCGGCTCTTGGTAGAGAAGAACTTAGCTTTTATCTGGTGCGGCGCGGTCGGCGCGGCGTAGTCGACGATGACGTAGTCGAGTTGCTGTCGTAGAATCACAATCACGATCAGAGGCGAAGGTGTTGTCGAGCCCCCGAGCGTCGCTGAGATCGCCGTGTTGCTGATGTCGACGAAGTCGTAGGTCTTGAGTATGAACTTCCGCACTGAGGGGCGAGTTGATGTCGAGCCCCCGAGCGTTTGCCGATAATTTGCGCGAGTGCGCGACGGCGAGTCCCAAAACATGATAAGCCGCAGTTAACGTAGATGTAATCGACGATGTTGAAGACGAAGTAGTCAAAGTATTTTTCTCCGAGTTGTTTCCACAGTCTGCTAACTCGCCGGTAGAATCTTTACTGACTCGTGATCTTCATGTCCGAAATAGGTACGTAGACACTGGTTTCTTGATGATCAACTCCTTTTCTTTTTTTTTTCTTGCGGCAAGGCGTGATTTGCTGATGGATTTTGCTAGTATAATGCTCTTCCAATTGATTCAATCTTGTTTTGAAGATGTACACCACGTGCACCGCCTGTTTTTTATCACCCACGATGAGTGTATCGGAACTTGCTCCATGAAAGCAGAAAGATCAATTCAGTCCAGTTTCGTGAATTGCTGTCGGTTGCTGGCGGCCAGTCTCGACAAAATTTTTTGTGGCTATAAACGGAAACATCTTGCTGCGGACCGTCCTGAGCGACGCTCACGGAAACTGTCGAGAACACCAACTCTGCTTTTGTAGAAAAAAAATTGTGCCGCGGTGACGCTTTGATCCGATGGATGGATTTTCAAAGTTTGCTTTGATTACTCGTCGATTCTGATGGATCACCAGGAGGCGCTTCGTGGTCTTGCTGATTTCACGCATGTCAGCCTGTCGATCAATCTGTATCTTTGATGCCTGCCTGCGTCTCCTCTTGTCCTCGGAACTTGGAGTCATGATAACCGATCTGGTATATTGTACCTACTTTTTTTTGGGATTGTTTTAGGTACACTCGAGGAAGATTCCGGCTCCGGTACAACTTCGATTTCTTTGGCTCGTGTACAGCCGTGCAGGGCTGCGATGAGTCAGACTTTCTTGTTGCCGATGCCGAGCTGGTCCGATTTCGTCGCTATTTGCTGATGAAGACTCTCAATAATAAAGCGGATGATTTAGACGGATGCAATCCGGCCACTGACGAAGAAGATGATTCGGTAGAGATGCGATCTGGGTGCTGTCGGTAGTCGACGGAAAAGTTGAAGGATCCCATCCGGATAACAAAATCCAGTCGCCGCGATCCCCACGGACGGCGCCAATTGACGAGGTGTTAACTCGACAAATGTCCTAGACGAAGGACTTAGGATTGGGGGAAGAGCAACGACTAGAGATTCCGGGATCGAGATTGGCACACGATGTACCCAGGTTCACATCCCCTCGGTGGAGGATCGCTACATCCTGCTAGCAATCTAGTAGATAATCACAATGGTGTTTACATGGTGCCGCCGTAGGCGGAATATTGTATCCAGTCTATGTCTAATCTATCTTGTATCTCTAATATTACTTGTCTATGATATTCGATGTCTATGAGATTGTCCTCTCTAGGGGCGCCCTTGCCTGGCTTTATATATGCAACCGGGCTAACGTTTACAAGAGTCCTAGTCGAATACGGATTAGAACCTTCTTTCTTCGTCTCCAAGTCATCTTCGAGTCCTTATACCGGTCCACCTCCTTAATGGGCCGAACCTGGTATACTAATCTGTGAGTACCCGAAGGGCATATCCATGTCAGTCGAGGAAGCGCTCGCAGAGGTCCCTCCAGGATGAGATGGATCTTGGCGGTAGCCCGCAGAGTCACCGGCGAGGCTCCCCCTTTGTTGCCATCATGAACCAACTGGCCATGACACGCCCGTCGTCTCCTGCCGACCGTATACCGGCCGCGTATTGCTGCAAGAACTCCATGGGATCGGAGGTTCCGTCATAACGCGCACCGATATCCGGCTGGAAGCGAGATGGCCATGTTGCGCGGCGAAGTGGCCTGGCGAGCGCCGCGAAGCCCTCAAAGCCGAGGTCACCGGGCGCTGGCGCACCCTCTCCAATGGCCTCCAGGCCATCGAGGACTTGAAGACGATCTCGGCGACGGCTCGCGTAGACAGCGCGAAGGCGAAGACGATGACGACGATCGTCACTCATGTCGAAGCAGATCTAGGAGAAAACACACCATAGCCCCATACCTGGAGCGCCAAATGTCAATGGATTTCGTGTCGCAAGGACATGGGGTACCATGCGATGGACCCAAAGATTTGAACGCAGGGGGCTGAACGTGCGAGATCTAGGATCGCAACGAAGCACGGTGACGGAAGCCTCGAGTCGTCGAACGCACTATGCACTGCAGAGAGAGAGGCCGAGCTTTACCCAGGTTCAGGGCCCTCGTGGTGAGGTAACACCCCTACTTCCTGCCTTCTTGTATTACAATGCGACACCTCGCGAGGAGTACAAGGTCTTGGTTACAAAGCTCTAGCTGGCCAGAGGTTGAAGAACCTGCGTGCCCAGCTAGCAGCTTGGAGAAGATGAAGATTCGATCCACTCTAAGGGGTGGCCTCCCCTCCTTTTATAGCGCCAAGGTCCTCCTTCCCCTTATCTTCTTGGGGAAGGGGTTGCCACACACGGCCAAGGAGGGAGGACAGCTGTAGACTACAATCTTCCATGGACGTAGTCTTCGTAGGGTAGTGGCGCCGGTCCACCAGAGTGGGTGGAGGAAGCTGACGTCTTCCTATGGCGCCCTGCACCGTCCATGCTATTTTTAGGGGGGTGGCCAACAACCGCTGTGCAGCTTTGGGCAGGCACAGTGAAAGTTGGTCTCCTCCCTGTCGGGGGTAGCGTGGGCGGTACGCGGTCTTCTGTCCCTTATCTTCTTGCTCTGCACGCCAATGTGCTGAGCTGACGTGGACGTGGTCCCTCTCCTCACCAGCGGGGGCTCGTGAGGAGGTCTTCTGGTCCTTAGCAGTTTTGGCCGTCGTTCTCCTCATGAGGCGCCTCCTCATGAGGGTCTTCTCCGTAGCTTGGGTCGTTGGTTCTCCCCTGGGCTGAAGATGGGCCGATGATGGGGCCCAGGAGCAGGTGGACCGGGATACCCCGGTATCCAGAACACCGACATTCTCCTTCTTAAACTTAAGAGAAGAGAAAATTGAACTTAGAGTTTCCATACACTCCTCTAATTTACCAATCCTAAGGTTTTGATTATCATGGATAGTGCTAGCCTCTAGAACAGTGATTCTTTTATTGATAATTTCTATTGATTCATTAACCTGGCTAGCGTTATCAAGGAGATTTGGCAAACTTTTCTCTAGAGAGCTCAGTTTTTTTATAACTTCTTCCAAAGTGATCTCAGTTTAAAATGACATTAATAGGTGGTACTCCTACTAAACTTTCAATTAAATTGCATGCTTCCAAAGCAGGAGCACCCTACCCCATGTGCGAGTATCAAGAACATACCTATTCCAGCTAGATATACCAACATAAAAATTCCTAAGGAGGATCATGGTAGAATTTTTTTTGTACATCTACGATGGGCATTACTTATTGTAACATCCCAAGTTTTTATCAAATTTTAGAACAAAAAAAATTTGTTGTTTTGTATTTTTTGATTGAAAAATCCTAGGGAATTAAAACTTTTTGAGTTTAATTAAATGGTTTTCCCTAGAGTTTTGTTAAAGCTTCATTTCAAACCATTTCACTTCCAAGGCTTCCATTTTATAAAAGAGTTTCCTATAAATATCCCATATTCAAAGTCTATTAGAAAAACTATTTCAAATTTTCTATCAGGCTTTGAAGGACTCTTTTAGAAAATATAATTTCAAAATGCTATTTTGTGTCTGTTCAAACCTATGCAAGTTAACTTGCATAGAGAATGCTTACAAAATGATTTATATAAAAGAAGGTATGCATTTCCAACAAGGTGTTTGAAAATGAATTTCAAAAGATCATAAAGTATTTTCCCTGATTTCAAAGAATAATTTTGGAAACCAAATATTTTTATAAAGTTATTAATTAAATATAGTATCCTGGTTATTTGAAAACTATGTTTAATTCTTGCAAAATATTCCTTTTTATGAAATAACACCAAATCTTTGTTTTTGTATTTCAAACACATTATTTTAAATTGTTGAAGTGGACAGAATTGGAATTATACAAATCAAATAAGTGTAGCTATTTCAAAACCTAAAACAGAAAATCAGAAAATCAGAAAATAAGAAAAAGGAAACAAAACAAAGAAAAGAAAAGAGGAGGGCACCAGCCCAACTGGGCCACCCCTGGGGCCCAAAAACCGAGCAGCAGCCGAGCCAGCCCAGCCCCGCTCACCCCCTCGCTCTCTCACTGCCAGGCCGACCCCACCTGTCGGCACCTTCTTCTCCAGCGTCTCCCCTCTCTCTCTCTGGAAATGGAAACCGCCGGCCATTACTCCCTTCCTCCGCTCACTCCGCGCGTCGTTATTGCCTTCAAGAAATCGACCATAAGTATCCCCGGATCCCCTCTCTCTGATCTCCCTTTCCCCGCTCGCACAACACCAACAGGCTATCGAAATCGACCGCCGGAGTTCCGCCAGCCACTCGGCCACCGCGGTGAAATTCGTCGGGTACAGAGGGCTCTAGGCACCCAAACCTTCACCCCGTCCTTCTCCTCCTCCCTCCGCGTCTTCTGTTAGTCTCATTTGGCCTTTTTACTCCGCAGAACACGCCGGAGAAGTACGCCCGAAGCCGCCGCCGTCTTCAGTCGCCGTTCACCGCCGCCTGATACGTCTCCAACGTATCCATAATTTTTGATGCTCCATGCTTGTTTTTACACCATTTGCCTAATGTTTCGTTACACTTCGTGGCACTTTTATGCATTTTTTGGAACTAACCTATTAACAAGTCGCCACAGTGCCAGTTCCCTGTTTTCTGCTGTTTTTGTGTTTCAAAAAAGTTACACAGGAAATATTCTCGGAATTGGATGAAACCAAAGCCAGCCGTCCAGATATTTCACGGAGCTTCTAGAGAACCAAAGAGGAGATGGAGTGGGGCCACGAGGGACCCTCAGACCAGGGCGGTGCGGCCTGGCCCCTGGCCGTGCCCCCTATGTGTGAGGCCGCCTCGGTCCACTCCTGACGCTGCCCCTTCGCCTATAAAGACCCCCCGACGGGAAAAACCTAAGTACCCAATCAATTTTCCAGAAACACATCGTGATCCGCCGACGTCGTCGACCCGAGATCGGGAGGGTCCAGAAGCTCTTCCCGACACCCTGCCAGAGAGGGAAATCGCCACCGGAGGTCTTCTTCATCACCATGCTTGCCTCCGGAGCGATGAGTGAGTAGTCTACCTTGGACTATGGGTCCATAGCAGTAGCTAGATGGTTGTCCTCTCCACCATGTGCTTCATGTTTAGATCTCATGAGCTGCCCTACATGATTGAGATCACCGTTATGTAATTCTACATGTTTGGTTTGTTGGGATCCGATGAATATTGGTGTTATGATTGAGTTGCTATACTGAAATATATCTTTTGTTATCTCTATGTTGTTTATGATCTTGCATGCTCTCCATTGTTAGTAGCTATCTTGGCCGAGTAGTTGCTAGTGACTCCAAGTGGGGGTATTTATGCTCGATAGTGGGTTCATGCCTCTATTTAATCTGGGGGAGTGACAGAAACCTCTAAGGTTGTAGATGTGCTATTGCTACTAGGGAGAAAACAACATTCATATGCTTGAGGGCATATGCTTTGTTTACATTACACACTTTGCTTAATGCAATTATCTGTTGTTCACAACTTAATACTCATGGGGTGTTCGGATGATATCCCCGTGAGTGGATTATTAGTCATAGATGCAGTTGGATGGTGGTCTATATATTTTGTTGTAATGCCCAGAGTAAATCGCATAGTGATCATCTTGACATATCACGTTATCTTTATTCTATCAATTGCCCAACTGTAATTTGTTTACCCAGCATGTGTTATTTATCTTATGGAGAGACACCGCTAGTGAACTATGGACCCTGGTCCTATTTCCATCATATTGCTATCACCTGTTTAGTTTACTCGCACTGTTTACTTTACTAGCATACTTTCACTGTTTTCCACTCGATACGCTCATACCCTTTGTTTCAAGCAAACCGGTGAGATTGACAACCTCATCACAAGTTGGGAACAAAGTACTTGGTTGTGTTGTGTGCAGGTTCCACGTTGTTACTGGCCGAAGACGAGTCAACAAGTATCGTTAAACGGCGTCCTTGTTGGAGTGTTATTAAGCCAGTCCGCATCACCTTCAGTCGTTTGTCTGCTCTTCTCCTGAACGATTAAACCTTGGTTTCTAACTGAGGGAAAAGACTTGCCACTGTGCTCATCATACTTTCCGCTTGGAGTTTCCCAACTGCCTGGCCATAATCATCATCAACTACACGCCAGCCATCAAGCCCTTTTCTGGCGCCGTTGCCGGGGAAGAAGTGGAAGACCTCTGCAAGGGGAGTTTTTCGCACACACATCCTTTACTTTATTTTATTGTTTTGCTTTACTTTATTTTTACTTGCATCATTTTATCAAAAACCCAAAAAAATTAGTTCCTTCTATAGTTGTTATTTTTGTTGGTCTGTTATTGTCTTGCTTTATCATGCTTTCTATCAATGGTTGGTTTCTTTGAAACTAAATCTTTTTGGCAAGGTGGGTTCACAGAAGAACAACAAAATTATTATGAGGAACACCGCTTGTCACACAAAGGGAAACACTTATGGGAACAAATCAATAGATTGTATATCATTGCTAGAGATGTGTGCTCTACTTATAATGTTACTTATTGCTTTGATAAATCTTGTTGCTGTAGGAGGTATAAACACCTCCCTTTTCAATGTGAGTATAATAATGATGTTACCATATCTTCTTATATTAATGGAAATTATGACTTTTATGATGTGGAACAAATTGAAGAATTTATTGCTTGGAAGGGTGCATTCGAACTTGCTTATTTGCTTGAAAATACTGATGATGCACCTTATAAATATGAGGTTTATGATATACTTACATTTTGCTTTGATAATTACAAGGAAGAAAATGGCTATATTCTTAAATATCTTAATAGATGTTCTCCAACGGAAGAGACTAATGCCTTGAAGGAGCCTATGGAAGAAGAAATTGCTGAAACTAGAAGCTCATTGGATGAAAAAGAGGAGGAGAGTGATGATCAAGAGGAGGAAGAATGGAGCTACCCATGTCTACCTCCCAATAAGAATAACCCTTTAACTAATACCTTATTTGATAGCCCTCCATGCTTAGCAAAGGAGGGCGAGTGTGATATTTATATTGTTAAGTTTGTTCATGATGCTACTGAAAATTATTATGAGAGAGGAAAATATGGTTGTTGGAATTCTCATGTTACTAAAACACCTCTCTTTATATTGAAAGTTCTGAAATTGCTCTTGTTTTATCTACCCATACTTGTGACTATGTGCTTCTTTGATTTATTTTCTTACAAGATTCCTATGCATAGGAAGTGGGTTCGACTTAAATGTGTTTTATATTTGCTCCTTGATGCTCTTTTGTCTTCCATTCATATTTCTTATGTGAGCATCTTCGCAAATTTCTGCGCCTAGCTCAAAGGCGTTAAAGAAAAGCACTCTTGGGAGATAACCCAATGTTTTATTTTCAGTACTTTTTCTTTTATTTGAGTCTTGGAAGTCATTACTACTGTAATGACCTCTCCTTATCATTTTTATTTCATTGTTGTGCCAAGAGAAGCCTCTAATTTGAGTGAGGTAAGATTTGGGGATGTTGCTGTCCTGAAACTGTTTTCGGTGCTGCACCGTAAAATTCGTAAAACTTCTCTGTATATCTTTTGGACCTGCTATTTCTTGTGCATATGCCCCAGGTTATATCCAAACTTTCATTAGTTGAACATTTTTTGATTTGAGGAACAGAAAACCCCTTAAAAAATCGGCCTTTATCAGCTGTTCTGTTTTGACAGATTTCTGCCAATATTTGTGTTTGCCGCTTTATCGCTTTCTTTTGAGTTCTTTTGATCACGGAACTTTTGGGGAAGTTGCTAAAGTAGTATATACTTTATATGTGGTGGTTTTGGGTTGAAACCTGAAGCAAAAAGAGGTTGATTATATGTTATGCTTACACTAATGTTGCTAATAGATTTGTGTTTAGTTTTGTATGAAGGAAGTTTTCAAGTGTAGGGATTGGAGAATGATGAGATGAGTTGAAGAGTGGACAAAAGCTCAAGCTTGGGGATTCCCATACATCACCCCAAGAAATATCCAAGAAGTACAAGCGTCAAAGCTTGGGGATGCCCCCGAGGCACCCCTTCTTCATCGGCAAAAATCAGGTCACCTTTCAAGACACTATATTTTTATTGCTTCATGCACTATGTGTTTTTCTTGGAGCGTCAGTTGTTTTAGTTTTCATTATTAGTTTAGTTTTGTTTGCTGCAATAAATGGTTGGACCCCAACAAATTTCTTTTGGAGAAGTTTCCATGCTTTTCATTTGCCAAGAACGCTCTAGTTTTCATTCTTATCAAAAACCAAGTGTTCTTCTTTTTCTGCTACTGCTTTTGGTTTTTGTTTTCACCTTGATTTGCATTCAGGTCTTCTTATATTTATTTATCAAAGTGTATTTTTGCCTCTGGACCATGTTGGTTTTCCTCAAAAGAGTTGGATTTAAAAAAGTTTGAATGGTGCTGGAAAAGAGAAAAAGCTTTGTGCAAAAAAAAGTGGTACAAGAAGGAGCTTGTGTAGACTGCGGCTTAGGCTTTTTCATGTCATGCTTGATGTATTTTTGATAGTATACTTAGTGGTTTTGCTGTAGCATGACTTGTCTCAAATAAATGAGATTGCTTAATGAGCCTTTGAAAAAATCGTGCGTTGTTTTTATCGTTTGGAAGCATTATTTTGGTTTTCTCCTTGATGCTTTATTTGGGTTGACTTGGCGCATGCTCACACATGTTAGACTCTTACAAAGTCGTCAATAGCCTCTATGATCATTTAGGTTTTGACTTTTGATGCCATCTTATGCTTCTTTTAATGTTGCTTTGTCGCTTTGCATGATTATGGCCATTATTGCTCTCTTAGTTGGTCGCTCCCAGTCTTTTTCTAGCCCTCGCCTTGTACTGAGTATGAGCTCTACTCGTGCATCCAACTCCTAAAAACCCTAGTTTGCCAAAGTGTCCACCATACATACCTATTAGCAATTTGCTATTCCAAGTAAATTTGACTTGCTTTTATTTTCTCTTCAATTAAACTCTTACCAGTGTTATGCGAAAATTGGTCAGTAAAGCTCTCACGAACCGGAAGGCACACTTTACTTTTTCTTGTTCTTAAAAATTTGACATTGTGGTCTCTTATGTTGAGTTGTTATGCTTGCAAGTTGTAAGTTGGAGACTAGCCCAGCCATGCCGTCATGGGCAAGCTTTCAACATTGCACTTCTTATTTGAGTTGATATCGTGATCTTTTGTTTATGGATGCCCGCAGTGTGAAATTAATTGGGAATCTTGCGGGGATCATGGAGTTTGTATATGTGTTAGGGAAACACCTGGGCCGCCAATCTAAGCCATGCATAATTCATGGTGGAAATTTGCAGCATACCCATAGTGGACATTCGACGATGCATCTCAAAATAAAAAGCTAAACAAATGGTAAATAAAAGAGATGTCGAGGTGTTCATTGTCTGCTTGTCCTATCATTTTGATGTGGGCTTGTTCCATGTCATCGGGCACAGAGGTACCCCGTTGGCGGTTCTCGATGATACGCATATACTTACAATGACAAGAGCCTTGCTTGGGACTCTAAGTAAAGTAGCATGAGGTTTGGCTACTCGTATTCACGGGACACGAGGTTTTCAACTTATGATTTGTCAAGCATATGCATCATAGTTGTTCTCACATTAACTTTAACCATTCAAGATGCTTATGATGGGGGCAATGAGAGCTCAAAGCCGGTAAGTACCATAATTTTTGAAGGTTATAAAACTTGCAATCACTGCTTCCCTCTGCGAAGGGCCTTTCTTTTACTTTTATGTTGAGTCACCACCTTCTATCTTTATGCACCATTAAGGGAGCATAGTTGTCATTCTTAGTATAATGTGCATTGTCCCAAAGTTTTCATTGATTGATTCATGATGTTGGTTTCACTTGTTCTTAAATTATTTGTATCTAGTCGCCCTCTTAAACTTGAAGGTGTCCTATGCATTTATGTTTTGCTCTCCATGAAGGACAAGCTAAAAACCATTTATATGTTTTTCCTTATGATTTGAACACACATTTGACTTTCATTGTTTCATTTTCATGATCTTTTGTTTGTGTTCATTTGCATGTTAAAACATGGTTGCTAAGTTTTTATTGTCAAGATTATATCTTTCATGCCCATGTTTTAAGTTCTTATGATCCCAACTCACAAATGCTTACATATATGATCAAGATTGTGTAGGTGCATGTCACCTCAAAAATTATTTCTTTTGTTATCACTTACCTACTCGAGGACGAGCAGGAGTTAAGCTTGGGGATGCTGATATGTCTCCAACGTATCCATAATTTTTGATGCTCCATGCTTGTTTTTACACCATTTGCCTAATGTTTCGTTACACTTCGTGGCACTTTTATGCATTTTCTGGAACTAACCTATTAACAAGTCGCCACAGTGCCAGTTCCCTGTTTTCTGCTATTTTTGTGTTTCAGAAAAGTTACACAGGAAATATTCTCGGAATTGGACGAAACCAAAGCCAGCCGTCCAGATATTTCACGGAGCTTCTAGAGAACCAAAGAGAAGACGGAGTGGAGCCACGAGGGGCCCTCACACCAGGGCGGCGTGGCCTAGCCCCTGGCTACGCCCCCTATGTGTGAGGCCGCCTCGGTCCACTCCTGACGCTGCCCCTTTGCCTATAAAGACCCCCCGACGGGAAAAACCTAAGTACCCGATCAATTTTCTAGAAATAGATCGCGATCCGCCGCCGTCGTCGACCCGAGATCGGGAGGGTCCAGAAGCTCTTCCCGGCACCCTGCCGGAGAGGGGAATCGCCACCGGAGGTCATCTTCACCGTCATGCTTGCCTCCAGAGCGATGAGTGAGTAGTCTACCCTGGACTATGGGTCCATAGCAGTCGCTAGATGGTTGTCCTCTCCACCATGTGCTTCATGTTTAAATCTCATTAGCTGCCCTACATGATTGAGATCACCGTTATGTAATTCTACATGTTTGGTTTGTTGGGATCCGATGAATATTGGTGTTATGATTGAGTTGCTATACTGAAATATATCTTTTGTTATCTCTATGTTGTTTATGATCTTGCATGCTCTCCGTTGTTAGTAGCTATCTTGGCCGAGTAGTTGCTAGTGACTCCAAGAGGGGGTATTTATGCTCGATAGTGGGTTCATGCCTCTATTTAATCTGGGGGAGTGACATAAACCTCTAAGGTTGTAGATGTGCTGTTGCTACTAGGGAGAAAACAACATTCATATGCTCGAGGGCATATGCTTTGTTTACATTACACACTTTGCTTAATGCAATTATCTGTTGTTCGCAACTTAATACTCATGGGGTATTCAGATGATATCCCCGTGAGTGGATTATTTGTCATAGATGCAGTTGGATGGCGGTCTATGTATTTTGTTGTAATGCCTAGAGTAAATCGCATAGTGATCTTCTTGACATATCACGTTATCTTTATTCTATCAATTGCCCAACTGTAATTTGTTTACCCAGCATGTGTTATTTATCTTATGGAGAGAAACCGCTAGTGAACTGTGGACCCCGGTCCTATTTCCATCATATTGCTATCACCTGTTTACTTTACTCGCACTATTTACTTTACTCGCATACTTTCACTGTTTTCCACTCGATACGCTCATACCCTTTGTTTCAAGCAAACCGGTGAGATTGACAACCTCATCGCAAGTTGGGAACAAAGTACTTGGTTGTGTTGTGTGCAGGTTCCACGTTGCTACTGGCCGAAGACGAGACAACAAGTATTGTTAAATGGCGCCCTTGTTGGAGTGTTATTAAGCCAGTCCGCATCACCTTCAGTCGTTTGTCTGCTCTTCTCCTGAACGATTAAACCTTGGTTTCTAACTAAGGGAAAAGACTTGCCGCTGTGCTCATCATACTTTTCGCTTGGAGTTTCCCAACTGCCTGGCCATAATCATCATCAACTACACGCCAGCCATCACCGCCACAGGAGGAATTTCTCATTGCCGAACAAGGATTCGAGCACGCCATCCCTCGCTGCACACCGTCTGCGTCTCCCTCACCGTCGCCGCTCACCGGAACCACGCTGTCGATGACCTCTAGTACCGCCCTCGCCGGACTCCATCTCGCCGGTGAGCCCATCCTCCTCTTCTCCTCTCTGTCCTTCGGATTTCAATCGAACGGCCAAGAATAGAAGCCCAACCGAATCGGTATAGACTAGTAAGATGTTGCCACGTTGCGCAGCCAGTCAGCACCGCAGTCAAATTCATTTTGAATTTGAATTTCAAATTCCAGATTTTGTGCTAACTTGTAAAATCGATATAAAATAATATGCTTGGCCAAAATTTGCAAACTTGCTTCCCCTGGAATCCTTGCAATGTGTAGAATACAAATATGCAGAGTAACCACAGTGGTACTATACAAAGTTTTGAGATGAAAATAAAATATCAAAAAAGGCTTATAAACCCCATTTAAATTCATAACTTTTGTTCTGTAAATCCAATTGCTACAAATCTGTAGTCTATGGATTCCTCAGAACATGTAGAACACTCTAGAATAAAAAAAATGAAACTTGAAACGTGCACACACTTGCTACTGTTAAATTTAACCAAATCACTATTTTGGTCATCATTTGAATTCTGAAAATGATTTTGGAGTGAAACCACTTGCAGTAGCTTTGTGTTACTGTCCTCTATCCAGTAGCATCACTGTCCAAATTAATTGAAATCTTTTGTAAATATTCAAACTCAAATATGAGAATTTGGGTATTTCCATCATAAGATTAATTCTCTAATTCATATCAATGTGTTTCCTTCTATAAAAGTGAACCATGTGATCATACCAATCTATACCTATCACGGATCATCTTGATCATCACCCAATGTCATGCCAACTAATCTTGTGGGCCCAGTTCACAATATTCAAATTACATTTGAGGAATTTGAGTAATGTGTGGTAGAACCCAATTAGGTTCCCTTGCTTGTGTGGTAGTACACTCCACCCCATGCCACACCTATCTTAAACCATTCAAATCAAATATCATTCTTGAACTATAAACAAAACTGGTTTGAATTCTTCAAAGGAGAATTTAAACATTGTTGGTCAGATCTTGAGATGTCAACCCTAGTTCAAGTCAATCTTTTTGTCCAAGCAAATCTTGTGGCCAAGGAGCCACCATCATTGTCGGTGTAATGGATACCGGGGTATCCCGGTCCACCTGCTCCTGGGCCCCGTCATCGGCCCATCTTCAGCCAGGAGATAATCAGCAATCTTCGGTACGGGGAAGACCCTCACGAGGAGGCGCCTCGTGAGGAGAGCGACGACGGAAACTACTAAGGACCAGAAGACCTCCTCACGAGCCCCTGCTGGTGAGGAGATGACGCACGCCCACGCCAACTCAGCACGTTTTCGTGCCGAGCAAGAAGGGCAACGGGCAGAAGACCGCGTACCGCCCACGCTACCCCCGACAGGGAGGAGACCAACTTTCTCTGTGCCTGCCCAAAGCGGCACAGTGGCAGTTGGCCACCCCCCCTAAATATAGCATGGACGGTGCAGGGCGCCAGAGGAGGACGTCAGCCTCCTCCACCCACTCCTGTGGACCGGCGCCGCTACCCTACGAAGACCAAGTCTACGGAAGAATGTAATCTACAGCTGTCCTCCCTCCTTGGCCGTGTGTGGCAACCCCTTCCCCAAGAAGATAAGGGGAAGGAGGACCTTGGCGCTATAAAAGGAGGGAGAGGCCACCCCTTAGAGGGGATCGGATCTTCATCTTCTTCAGGCTGCTAGTTGGGCACGCAGGTTCTTCAACCTCTGGCCAACTAGAGCTTTGTAACCAAGGCCTTGTACTCCTCGCGAGGTGTCGCGTCGAAATACAAGAAGGCAGGAAGTAGGGGTTTTACCTCACCACGAGGGCCCTGAACCTGGGTAAAGCTCGGTCTCTCTCTCTGCAGTGCGTAGCGCGTTCGACACTCGAGTCTTCCGTCACCGTGTTTCGTTGCGATCCAAGATCTCCCACGTTCAGCCCCCTGCGTTCGAATCTTTTGGGTCCGTCGCATGGTACCCCGTGTTCTTGCGACACGAAATCCATCGACATTTGGCGCGCCAGGTAGGGGGCTGTGGTGTGTTTTTCTTCTAGATCTGCTCCGACATGGCCGACGCCAACGCAAGGCTCGAGCGTCTTCGTCGTCGCAACGCTGCTCGGGGGCAAACCGAGCCCATCTTCCGTCGTCATGAAGCTTCGGCCGGGGAGGAAGAGGAGGAAGATCTGGAGTCCTCCTACCTCCCGTCCGGGCAGACAGAGCCTTCGCTCTCCTTCACCGCCACCGCCACTTCTCGTGCTCGTTCTGGGAGTCAACTGTCTCCTGCACAGGCGCTCGCCATGGCGCAGGAGCTGTTGCGCTATCAACCCACCGACGACGGGCGTGAGGGGTGGCGCGCCCGAATCGCCGAGCTCGTCGCCATCGCCAACGAAGACCCGGCCTTGGGAGGAGCCCAGGGCGCGGGGCATCCAGATCCGGCGGCGGGGCATCGTGCCCCGGGCGCCGGAGATGGGATGGCCAACAAGGCCAAGAAGGTGGTTTCCCGCGCCGCATCTTCGCCGCGCGGGGAGCCCAGCTGCCAAATCGTCCAACGCGCTCCGGAAGACGCACGCGTCTCCCTCGAGCGCCGCCGCGAAAATCATGACCGCGCCATCGATGACATCGGCGAAGCTGGCAAGAACGTCAGGACCCCCGGCGTCCCAATCTACAACCCCGGGTGTCTTACCCTCACTCGCCAGTAGCACTACGTCGTCTGGCCTGACAAGTTCAAGCCAGACATCAGCGCGCGTTATGACGGGACCACAAATCCTGTCGAATTCCTCCAACTCTACGTCGTCGCCGTCCAGGCTGCGCGTGGAGATCAGCGCGCCATGGCCAATTGGTTCCCCATGGCCCTCAAGGACGCTCCGCGGACTTGGCTCATGAATCTTCCCCACGAATCCGTGACTTCGTGGAAGGATTTATGTCGTCAGTTCGTTGCCAACTTCATGCCCACGTACGAGCGCCCCGCCACCAAGAACGATCTTAAGGCGGTGCGTCAGTACAAGGGCGAGACGCTTCGTCAGTACATCCAGCGCTTCAGTCAGATGAGGAACAAGATTCCGAGGATCTCCAACGAGGAGGTCATCTCCGCGTTCTCCACGGGCGTCTCCGACGTCAAGATGCGGGAGAAGCTGTCCGTGAATGATGAGCTGACTTCCGTCGTCAGGCTCTTCGAGATCGCCGACCGCTGCGCCAAGGCTGAGGAGGGGAGGCTCTTCGTGCACAATCTGCCGGAGGCGCCTCCCCCAAAGCCGAAGTCCAAGGACCCTAAGCGAAAGGAGGCTGCTGCCCTTGCGGCGGAGCCGGATCATAAGCAACGCCGCAGGGACCGCTCCGATCGCGATAAAGGTCGCCGTCGCCGTTACTGCCTCATCCACAAGAAGGACACCCACAATACCGAGGATTGTTGGATTGTCCGGAAGTTTCACGAGGAGAACGGTGTCTCCAAGCGTCGTGGGGGTGGCCGCAGCAACGGTAAGAGCGGATCCCGGGGCGATCGCCGCGACGACGACCGCGAGGAAGGTCGCCGCCGTGGGGGTCTGTCTCGAGATGATCCCGAGCCGCTGCCCCCACCAGCAAACGATCGTCGGGAAGAGAACCAGGGGGGCTATCAAGAGCCGCGAGACTTCGTCGCTTGCCTCCTGGGTGGAGCTCAGGCTCCTCTGTCAAATCGACACTTCAAGCAGCTGTCGCGAGAGATCGCGGTGGCACAGCCCAACTTCGGCAATCGCCTGATGAAGTGGTCGACGTGCAAGATTGGCTTCGACGAGGAGGATCATCCGGCTTCCACAAGGGGCGTAGGCACAATCCCCCTCTTGTGCACGCCAACCATCAACAACGTCGCCGTCAATCGCACTCTCATCGACGGAGGGGCGGGCCTCAACATCATCTCCGTCGAGATCTTCGAAAAGATGCAGGTGCCGTACCACCGGCTCATGCCAACTCGGCCATTCTTCGGGGTAACCGAGGGATCTACGATGCCAATTGGGCAGGTAAGCCTGCCCGTCACCTTCGGCACCCGGGACAACTACAGGACAGAAAGCCTCGACTTCGACGTTGCCTACATCGCCCTGCCATACAATGCCATCCTCGGCTACCCAGCCTTGGCAAGGTTCATGGCAGCAACGCACCATGGCTTCAACGTCCTCAAGATTCCGGGCGCCAACGGCACGATCACCGTGCGCTGCAATGAGAAGGATGCTCTCCGATCAGTCGAGCATGTCTACCGTGAGGCCGCCGCCATGTTCCCCGCCGACGAGGATCTACTGGAACACTCCGGCGACCTCACGAGGAAGAAGCAGCTCGTATCTCAAGAGCGGGCTGCAGCAAAGAAGGCCTCTCTCGAGCCCCTCCCTCAGGGTTCGACAGGGAAGAAGTTTGCCGCCTCTGCATCGCCTACTCCGAGCGAGGACCTGGACCATCCCATGATGGACTTGAGCATTGGGGAAGCTGCGGTTCCCTCAGGCCGGAGGCCCCAGTTTACCCAAGAGCGCTCGGCAACCAAGAAGGTCTCGCTGCAGACTGGGGGCTGTGAAAACTTCGTCACCATCGGGGCAGGGCTTTCCCCCAAATAGGAAAGCGCGCTCGTCACCTTCCTGCGGGCAAACTTTGACATGTTCGCTTGGACTCCGTCGGATATGCCCGGTGTTCCCAGGGAGGTGATTGAGCACCACTTAGCCGTGTGCCCTCAGGCACACCCCGTGAAGCAGAAGACTAGGAAGCAAGCGCAAGAGAAGCAAGACTTCATCGTCAAGGAAATAGAGAAGCTGAAGAAGGCCAAGCTGATACGCGAGGTAGCCCACCCCACCTGGATTGCTAATCCGGTGGTCGTCCCTAAGGCTAACGGCAGTGGGCGCCTATGCGTGGACTTCACGAGTCTCAACAAGGCCTGTCCCAAGGATCCATATCCTCTCCCGAGGATAGATCAAATCGTCGACTCCACCGCCGGCTGCGACCTCCTTTGCTTCTTGGATGCCTTCTCCGGCTATCATCAGATCAAGATGGCAAAGGAGGACGAGGAGAAGACCGCCTTCATCACGCCCTGTGGGGTGTACTGCTACGTCTGCATGCCCTTCGGCCTGAAGAACGCAGGAGCCACCTTCCAAAGGCTCATGCGTAAGGCCCTGGGGGCTCAGATGGGAAGGAACGCGGAAGCCTACGTCGACGACATCGTCGTCAAGACTCGCGAGGGTCACACCTTCGTCGAAGACTTGGAGGAAACATTCGTCAACCTGAGGAAGGTAAACATCAAGCTCAACCCCGCCAAGTGCGCCTTTGGTGTGCCGTCGGGAAAGCTGTTGGGGTTCCTCGTGTCCAATCGCGGGATAGAGGCGAACCCCGACAAGGTCAAGGCCATCGAAGAGATGCGTCCTCCACGCAATCTTAAGGAAATACAACGCCTCGCGGGGTGCATGGCAGCCCTGGGGCGCTTCATCGCGAGGAGTGGGGAAAAAGCTTTGCCCTTCTTCAAGCTCATGAAGCGCACCGGCAAGTTCGAGTGGACTCCGGAAGCCGACAAGGCCTTCGCCGAGTCAAAAAGGTACCTCACGAGCCCACCGATCATGGTTGCCCCAACGACTCGCGAGCCCTTGCTACTCTACATCGCGGCAACTCCAAGGACTGCAAGTGCCGTTCTCGTCGCGGAGCGGGACGTCAAGGTAATCGCCAAGGAAGAGGTCACTCCTCCGAGCTCGGGGGCTCCTCGCGAGGAAGAGGCCACTTCATCTCCCGCCTCTCGAGAGGAGCCGCCCGAGGGATCTTCACCGACCGAGCCGCTCTCTCAGAGCAACGCTCAAAAACCTCCTGAGGAGGAGCCTTCCGAGGGTGTCGTCAAGGTGCAAAAGCCTATGTACTTCGTCAGCACGGTACTGCGCGATGCGCGGGAGCGCTACACAATACAGCAAAAGCTGCTCTACACCCTGCTTATCGCCTCTCGGAAGCTACGCCACTACTTCCAGGGTCACCCGATTAAGGTGGTAACCGATCGGCCCCTGGAAACCGTCCTGCGCAACCCCAATGTCACCGGGCGGGTGGCTGAGTGGGCTGTGGAGCTTCAGCCTTTCGAGATCTCCTTCGAAACTACAAAGGTAATCAAGAGCAAGGCCTTGGCCGAGTTCACTGCAGAATGGACTGATCCGTTCGTAGACGAGCCTCCAGAGGTGGAGTCGACTCTCCCTGGAGAGGAGGCCCCAGGCCTCTGGGTCATGCACTTCGACGGCGCCTTCAACCTCCCCGGCGTGGGAGCCGGTGCTGTCCTAACCTCTCCCTCTGGAGACAAGCTTTTCTACGCTGTGCAGCTTTGCTTCGCACCTGAGAACAAGGTCTCCAACAACATCGCGGAGTACGAAGGACTACTTGCTGGCCTAAGGGCAGCAAACGCTTTGGGCATCAAGCGCCTCATCGTCAAGGGGGATTCACAGCTGGTTGTGAACTTCTCGAACAAGAGCTACACTCCAAGGGATGAGCACATGGCGGCTTATCTCGAGGAGCATCGAAAGATGGAAAAACGCTTCCAAGGCTTGGAGCTTAAGCACATCCCAAGGGAGAAAATGTGGAAGCCGACGAGATCGCCAAGCGCGCCTCTCATCGCCTGGCGCAGCATGCCGGCGTCTTTGAGGAGCGTCTCTTCAAGCCGTCCACCTCTCCATCAACATCCAAACCACCTCCTCCTTCTGCTTTGCCGCCACCGCCGGAGCAGGGGGCTCCGGATTGCGGGCCTCCTTCGGGTGACCGCGTCCTTCTGGCACTGGCTCGGCAGGAGGGAGTGGATTGGATCATCGAGCTCAAGGCCTACCTCACCAGCAGCAGGCTTCCTGAGGATGAAGAGGAGGCCGAGAGGGTTGTGCGGCAAGCTTCGGGCTACTGCGTCAAGGATGGTGACTTGTACCGGCGTCGCCCAAATGGCGTCGCTCTGAAGTGCATATCTACTCACCAAGGCCAAGAGCTTCTAAGGGACATCCATGCCGGCGAATGTGGACACCACGCTTCAGCCGCGACTCTAGCTGCGAAGGCATATCGAAGCGGCTTCTACTAGCCTTCGGCGCTCGGAGATGCGTCGGAGATGGTCAAGAGGTGCGAGGCGTGCCAATTCCACGCCAAGCAGATACATCAGCCGGCGCAAGAGCTGCGCACCATCCCACTCACTTGGCCCTTTGCTGTTTGGGGGCTGGACATCCTCGGTCCATTTCCCAGAGCGCAAGGGGGCTATCGCTACCTCTACGTCGCCATCGACAAGTTCACCAAGTGGGTGGAGGTGGAACCGGTGTGCACAATCCCGGCCAGGTCCGCCGTCAAGTTCATCCGTGGACTGGTTTGTCGCTTTGGTGTGCCCAACCGCATAATCACCGACAACGGCAGCCAGTTCACCAGCGGCTTGTTCCGGGAATACTGCGGATCGACCGGCATCAAAATCTGCTTCGCCTCCGTCGCCTACCCCAGGAGCAATGGTCAAGCCGAGCGCGCCAACGCTGAAGTGCTCAAAGGACTCAAGGCGAAAAGCTTCAACGCCAAGCTCGAAGCCTGCGGCAAAAAATGGTTAGACAACCTCCAATCCATCTTGTGGTCCATCAGGACTACCGCCCCAAAACCCACTGGAGAGACCCCTTTCTTCTTGGTCTATGGGGCGGAGGCTGTTCTTCCCACCGACGTCAAGTTTGGGTCGCCAAGGGTGCTCGCCTTCGACGAAATTCGCCAAGAGGACCTCATCAAGGACCGCCTCCTCCTGCTCGAAGAAGCTCGGTGCCAAGCCGCGCTCCGCGCCGCGAGGTACCAGCAAGGACTACGCCGCTACCATAGCCGCCATGTTCGAGCAAGAACTCTGGAGGTGGGCGACCTGGTGCTGAGGAGAATACTCTCTCGCGAGGGCCTGCACAAGTTATCTCCAATGTGGGAAGGACCCTTCAAGGTGACGCACATCGCCAGGCCGGGCTCGGCGCGGCTGGAAACCGCAGAAGGCATACCGGTGGGGAACCCGTGGAACATAGCTCATCTGCGAAAGTTCTACCCCTAGGTTCCTCACGAGGAGAAAAAGACCGTTTTCACGGCACTTGTATCAGCTCAATCTGCTCTTAAGCACTGATATTAAGTTATCGCGCAATGTAGCGACTCTGCTTCGGCATGACATCAAAATGGCATGAAGTCCATTTATTTTCTGTTGTACTCCTCGCGGAAGGGGGCTAGGCACGGTGTCTATGCTGGGGCCTTCGCCCGGAAAACAGCAAGCCCAAAAACCCCGAAGGGAGCGAGCTCTGGTCGGGGGCGACGGCCCCATTAACGATCACCTCTGGATGCCCATGGTGCTTAGTTCCTCGCGAAGTATGCCAGAAAATAAAAAATCTTCGAGGAAAAGTCCAAGGTGTGCCCATGGCACCCGCTAAGGACCTACCCCTCGTGAGCATCCCTCACGAGGGAGCAAAGACGCGTCGATGCACTAGCATCCGCAGGAGGATTCCCTCTCACGAGGAAGGCCTAACGTGGCAGGATTATTGAAGACCAAGGCCGCTCCGATAAATCTTGCGAAGGAGACGCAGATCCGGAGGTCCGCGCCAGGCCCTTCACCTCATGAGCAATCCTTGTGAGGTGTCGACGGTCTCTGGGCTCTCTTAAGCGTCGACGTTTTCACGTCCGTGAGGGTCCAGCTTCCCTCAACGACGAGGAAGGCCCCGTGAATCGCCACGCGCGGCAATTTGCTCTTAGCTGCTGGCACAGATAGTGCCGCGCTCCTCCACGACGGAGAAGGTTCCTGTGCCGGTCACAGGGGCATCTTATTCGCCTTCTTTTTTTCATTTGTTTTACCGACTTGTTTTTCCGTTTTCGGGGATTTGGGGTTTTTTCTTTTCCAACTCTTTCTTCAACTTCTTGTCTCAGGAATCGTCCACTGTGTCATCGACGCCGAACCCACTTCGAGCTCTGAGGCGGAGGGAGGCTTCCTGTCGATGCCAGCAGCTCCCTAGGGCTCTCGAGCGAGCCAATGACCAGGACAACGGAGAACGGCAAGGCAATTAGCAAAAGGATTTCGTTAAAGCGCCCCCAGAGGGGGAAGGAGCAAAGCACGGCGGGGCATTCCCCGCCGGCAAGGACTACGCAACAAAAAGGGGAGGAGACTAGCTCCCCTCCCCAGAAGACTACCGCCCAGGACCTCCTCTTCACTGCGCCAGGAGCCGGGGGTAGGTGCGGCGGACGCCGTCGGCGGTGAAGATCCGCACCGTCGCCTCCAGAGTCCCCAGCTTGAAGCGGAAGACGAGGCGGTCGCCGATGTGGAGGCGACAGCCGAGGGCGAAGGGCCTCCAGCGGCCGGAGAGGACGACGTTGCCGGTCGTCCCAAAGAGGATGTCCATAGGCCACAAGAGATCTGGCCTGCTCTGCTCCCCCAGGGCGATCTCCCCGGCGCCAGCGCCGTGGGCGTGAATCACCCCCCGGATGGCGTCGGGCAACCGGAGGGAGTTGAAGCCCGGGGCGTCGACGACGACGAGGAGCTCTAGGAAGCGGGACCCCGGGGCGACGAGGGGTCCTAGGAGCGCCGCCGCTACGTGGCGCGGAGTGGCAATCACTCCGTTCACCGGCGGGGCCGGAAGATCTGCAGCGGGAGGAGGGGGGCCCAGGGCGGCCTCCACCTCCCGGAGGACCCTATCGACGCTCCCCGAGGCGCGGGGAGCAGGCGCCGCCGTCAGGGGCGACGGCGAGTTCAGGGCGCCGCCACGTGCGGGGCCCCGGAGGGTCAGGGCGCCGGAGGTCCCCGAGGCTGGGCGAATCGCCTCGTTCTGCCTCGGCGCGCCAATGCGCAAGGGGCCCCCGGCGCCGGGCGTCCACTGGGCCGGGACTTTCGCCTTGTCCCCGCTGCCCTGAGGATGCCCTCGGCGCTTCGTTCCAGAGCGTGGACCGGCGGCGGCGGCGGAGTTGGAAGGGTCCATGAGCTCGGGGGCGATGAAGCAGAAATGGCACTGGAGGAAGGAGGTGAAGTCCCGGAGGTCTCGAGGAAGATCTATTTAAAGGGGGGCGTCAGGCTCTGATGCGTCAAATCCCAGCGCGGGAATCGAAGCGTTGGCACGGCGCTCTGCAGTCAAGCGACGCATCATTATGATGGGTTGACGCCTCGGAGACTGTAGCGTCGCCGCCGCTTCGTCTCACCAGTTGCGGCCGCGCCACGTGTCCGCCGCCTCTGCATCTTCACATGGTCCTCTGACCGCGCAGTCGACGTGTGCCGTTGGCGGGCCCAGTAGCTTCGGGGGCCCCCGACCCTTCGCTTCCTCAAGAGGGCGCGTTGTGGGCCGGGCTCTCGGGGGCTACTGTCGGTGTAATGGATACCGGGGTATCTCGGTCCACCTGCTCCTGGGCCCCGTCATCGGCCCATCTTCAGCCAGGAGATAATCAGCAATCTTCGGTACGGGGAAGACCCTCACGAGGAGGCGCCTCGTGAGGAGAGCGACGACGGAAACTACTAAGGACCAGAAGACCTCCTCACGAGCCCCTGCTGGTGAGGAGATGACGCACGCCCACGCCAACTCAGCACGTTTTCGTGCCGAGCAAGAAGGGCAACGGGCAGAAGACCGCGTACCGCCCACGCTACCCCCGACAGGGAGGAGACCAACTTTCTCTGTGCCTGCCCAAAGCGGCACAGTGGCAGTTGGCCACCCCCCTAAATATAGCATGGACGGTGCAGGGCGCCAGAGGAGGACGTCAGCCTCCTCCACCCACTCCTGTGGACCGGCGCCGCTACCCTACGAAGACCAAGTCTACGGAAGAATGTAATCTACAGCTGTCCTCCCTCCTTGGCCGTGTGTGGCAACCCCTTCCCCAAGAAGATAAGGGGAAGGAGGACCTTGGCGCTATAAAAGGAGGGAGAGGCCACCCCTTAGAGGGGATCGGATCTTCATCTTCTTCAGGCTGCTAGTTGGGCACGCAGGTTCTTCAACCTCTGGCCAACTAGAGCTTTGTAACCAAGGCCTTGTACTCCTCGCGAGGTGTCGCGTCGAAATACAAGAAGGCAGGAAGTAGGAGTTTTACCTCACCACGAGGGCCCTGAACCTGGGTAAAGCTCGGTCTCTCTCTCTGCAGTGCGTAGCGCGTTCGACACTCGAGTCTTCCGTCACCGTGTTTCATTGCGATCCAAGATCTCCCACGTTCAGCCCCTTGCGTTCGAATCTTTTGGGTCCGTTGCGTGGTACCCCGTGTTCTTGCGACACGAAATCCATCGACAATCATTCTAAAAAAACATCCAATCATATTCAACCCCATGTCAACTTGACCATGATGGTTTATATTGAACTATTCAATTTACAGAAAAGTTAATTGAGCAATTCAATGTACCACCAATATATACCCAAGCCTATGTGTAACTTATACTATGATGAGTAAGTGTTGTCACACTTTATTCAGTAGTATTCTAGTTGCATTACTCTATACTTTTGTGATTCTATTCACATGAGTCATTCCTAAACCCTATCCATGTTTAAGCCAAGCACAAGAATGTTATCATTACATTGTAATCTTGGAGGATCATTCCTTTCCAAATCATTAGACCTTGCCATCCAAACTCTCAATCCATATCTTGTAAACCAAGCTTCAAGCCATATCTCTCTCATCACAGAAATCAAAGAAATTTAAAATGTTGAACCAACCCTTTTCAATTGCTTGTCTTGCTTGATTTTGTTGCCTTTGGTATGGTGTGCTTATATTGTGTACCTCTATATTTTAGATTGGTTTGGGGAGCCATACATTTTGTTGAGAGAAGTGACAGAGTTTGAACTTCAAAAAGGCAAGTGACACACATGTTCCCCTACCCATTTTACTATATGCATTAGTGTTTTATAAGTAGTATGCATGGTAGATTGGTTTATCAAGGTGAAGTATTGCAATGCTAGATCCTAGTAGTGTATAGCCACACCTCAGCCAACTCCTGGTAGGTTGTGAAAATATTGAAAAATGATGGCAATGCTTAATTCATGGATTGATGATTAGTTTGAAATTTAAACTCCAACCCAATGAAACACCTGGGTGGAAATGGCATTGCTTGGTTTATGTTGAGTGGCTACTTGGGGCCACATGCATGGTGGATTTAACCAGAGTATGTGGTATTTTCCTGAGGGTTAGTACACTTGTGGGATGCCACCCAGGAACAAAGAGACTACCATGTCTTCCTTGCTTAGTGAGCTTCCAGTGCAGCCTTATGACAATATGGGCTCTGTCTTGATTGTGTATGTTGTGAGGGTTCATCCATGGGTACTGACAGAGGGTGGTATTTTGGGCAGGTCAGATCCGGATGGTTGAATGCTCCTTCTGAAAAGTCTTGTCTCGTGCACAACCCCTGCAGGATGTAAAACTAATCGATTAGCCGTGTCCCCGGTTATGGACAATTTGAGTTCCTAGTCATGGATGTACGGAAGAGTCTCATCACCATTTTAGAATGAATAAAATTTGTTTAGAAAAAATCTCAGGACCATGTGGTGGATTTAACCTCATGGGGTCATCTTGGTGGATTTAACCAGGTGACTTTGGTGCTCATGGTGGATTTAACCATGTGCCCCTTTCCTTTAAACCATGTGGTGGATTTAAACTCATGGGGTCATCTTGGTGGATTTAACCAGGTGACTTTGGTGCCATGGTGGATTTAACCATGTGCCCCCTTCAAAGTCTTCCAAAGAATAAAAGTTGTTTCAAAAATGATAGGATAAACTTGCCTTATGCAATTCAGCCAGAAGCTCCACCAGCCAAATACCATGTAGATAGTTCTTTCACAACAGCCACCAAATATGTGTCATTTGCCAATACATCATTGTACTGACCCCCATTTTATGGGGCTGCATATTCAAATGTGCAGGTTTTCAGATAAGGATTGTTTAGTAGGATCACGAGACTACATTCCAACATGTCTGCCTGTGGCACGTGATGAAGATGGAGGCTCATTGCCACTATGTTTTCCGCTTTGTATCTATAAGGTTTGAATACTTATGTATCTGGATCCACGTTGTAATCTTGATACTATGCAATGAATACTTTATTTTATTCTGTGGTGCTATCAGTGATCTAGGGAATAGCACTTAACATAGGTGTTCCACCTCAATCCAAAGGTGGGGCGTTACACTTATTCTATACCAAGCATCTTTCAAACTATCTCCACCTTGTTGCTTAAAGGAACGAACCTCAACTTCTGGAATACTCTTCTTAGCAAGACTAAAACAGACCAACAAAAATAACAACTATAAAAGAAACTAATTTTTTTTATTTTTGATAAAAAGAAGCAAACAAAATAAAGTAAAGAAACTAAGCAAAACAATAACAAAGTAAAGAGATTGGAAGTGAGAGACTCCCTGATAGGGCAAAGGTGTCCGATCTTTCGATGAGATCTTGATACGTCGATTTGGTGGGTGGAGTTTGTGCTTGACGATCCGACTACACGTGCGAAGCTCGTGCGCCAATGCAATCGCTAGGACAATCTCCGGGAGTTACTGATCTTGCGGGTGCACGATCAGCCTGACCAGCGAGGGTCTTAATTCCTACCTGAAATCGAGAACAAGTAAGAACTAATACAGCAATCAAGATATTGCGGATGAAAGATGTATGCTTTATTCAAAAGGTGGGATTCCGAATAGGCGGTCTTCTTCTGGGCGATTGGCCTCAAAAGTCGAGCTCGTAGTTGCAGCAAGGGCTAACTTTTAGTCTAATCAAAATCCGAGTTCTAATGACGGCTACGGGGGTATTTGAGGAGGAAAAGGTAGGGGTGCGACCAGCCATGGGTTGGGTGGTCGAACGGACCCCTAACAGGCCTTTTCTCCTCAAATTCGGACTCCTAAAAGTGGCTGTCTTATTTGCTGCGAAATTTACATGGGCCTGGCCCAAAAATAGAAGTGACGCAGCACCATATGTATTTATGGACGAAATTATGAAGTAGCTCTTTGTATATTTCGTCCAAGTCTTCATCCTTCATTATGGTGGCTTCAAAGTTCTGAAATCTCCACTCGTGGCGTCTTCTTCAATCCTCAAACGCATGCTGCCATCTCCATGCACGATCATGCTCCAATGCTTGTCCCTCTCATCCATGCTAGGTCCATCATTCCTAAGAGTAACAAACATATCTGATTTAGGCAGCATCATATTCTCATGTATGTGAGAAAGAGTTCCAAGAAACGAAAGTACCTGATAGTTAAGTTGCTTGGCACGAGCTCGAGTGATGGGTCCTTGTATGTGTTCCGCTGTAGGTACAGCGGGTGTATCAATAGATGGGATGTCCTCATCATGCTCCCCTTCTTGAATTGAAGTCGTCCTCGACGCAACCTCATCTTCTTCACCGAAGTAAGGTTTTAAATCTGCAATGTTAAATGTAGGACTTACCGTACCAAAATCTGCAGGAAGCTCCAGTTTATATGCATTATCATTGATTTTCTCTATCACCTTAAAAGGACCATCAGCACGTGGCATTAACTTAGACTTGCGCAAATCAGGAAAACGATCTTTGCGCAAATGCAACCAAACAAGATCACCAACCTCAAACACAACATGCTTTCGTCCTCTATCCCCAGCAACTTTATACTTAACATTCATGCGTTCTATGTTGTCTTTAGTAGTTGCATGCAATTTTAAAATCAATTCAGCACGCTGTGTAGCATCGAAATTATTTTGCACTGAAGATGGTAAAGGCAACAAATCAATAGGTGCACGTGGAACAAAACCATAGACAATCTGAAAAGGGCTCATCTTTGTGGTAGAATGCAGCGAACGATTATAAGCAAACTCAATATGAGGCAAACATTCCTCCCACAATTTTAAGTTCTTCTTTAAAACAGCCCGCAGCATGGTAGATAAAGTTCTATTAACTACTTCAGTTTGTCCATCAGTTTGGGGATGACATGTAGTACTAAACAGCAATTTAGTCCCCAACTTAGCCCATAAACATCTCCAAAAGTGGCTAAGAAATTTAGTATCACGATCAGAAACAATAGTATTTGGCACACCATGCAAACGAACGATATCACGAAAAAATAATTCAGCAATGTGCGCAGCATCATCGGTCTTGTGACAAGGAATAAAGTGTGCCATCTTAGAAAACCGATCCACAACAACAAAAATACTATCCCTCCCCTTCTGTGTACGAGGTAATCCCAAAACAAAGTCCATTGAAATATCCTCCCAAGGAACACTAGGAACAGGAAGAGGCATATATAAACCATGTGGATTAAGGCGAGACTTAGCTTTTTGACAAGTAGTGCAGCGTGCCACGAATCTCTCAACATCTCGCCGCATGCGTGGCCAAAAGAAGTGTGCAGCAAGAACATCCTCCGTCTTCTTGACACCAAAGTGTCCCATTAATCCTCCTCCATGCGCCTCCTGTAACAACAAAAGACGAACGGAACCATCTGGGATGCATAGTTTGTTAGCACGGAACACAAATCCATCATTAAGGATGAATTTGTTCCATGTCCTACCATCTTTACAATTTTGCAACACATCTTTAAATTCAGCATCATGCAAGTATTGTTCCTTTATAGTTTCCAACCCAAAAATTTTGAAGTCAAGCTGAGATAACATAGTATAACGGCGCGACAAAGCATCAGCAATAATATTATCTTTACCCTTTTTGTGTTTGATAACATAAGGAAAAGATTCAATAAATTCAACCCACTTGGCATGGCGACGATTCAGTTTTGCTTGACTACGAATATGCTTCAAAGATTCATGATCAGAATGTATAACAAATTCTTTAGGCCATAAATAATGTTGCCAAGTTTCTAATGTCCGAACCAGCGCATATAATTCTTTATCATAAGTAGAATAGTTCAGACTAGGCCCACTCAATTTTTCACTAAAATATGCTACAGGTTTGCCCTCTTGTAATAACACACCTCCCAAACCAATGCCACTAGCATCACATTCAAGTTCAAACGTCTTATTAAAATCAGGAAGTTGGAGTAATGGAGCATGTGTTAACTTATCTTTCAGTATCATGAAGGCCTCTTGTTGTGCATCGCCCCAAACAAAGGGCACATCCTTCTTTGTGAGCTCATTCAATGACGCAGCAATAGAACCAAAATCTTTGACAAAGCGCCTATAAAACCCAGCAAGACCAAGAAAACTCCTTACTTGGGTGACCGTCTTGGGCTGTGGCCAATTATCAATAGCTTCAATCTTGGCTGGATCAACTTCAATTCCCTGTTCTGTAACAACATAACCAAGAAAAGCAACTCTATTTGTGCAGAAGGTGCACTTCTCAAGATTACCATACAAACGTGCATCACGTAAAGCATTGAAAACAGCACGTAAATGATCCAAATGGTCCTCTAAAGATTTGCTATAGATGAGAATGTCATCAAAATATACCACCACAAAACGACCAATAAAAGCACGGAAAACTTCGTTCATCAGTCTCATAAAGGTACTAGGTGCATTAGTTAAACCAAACGGCATTACTAACCACTCATATAAACCGAACTTAGTTTTAAAAGCTGTTTTCCATTCATCTCCTAATTGCATACGAATTTGGTGGTAACCACTACGCAAATCAACTTTAGAGAACATAATAGAACCACTCAACTCATCTAGCATGTCATCCAAACGAGGTATAGGGTGACGATATCGAATGGTAATATTATTAATAGCACGACAATCAGTACACATGCGCGAAGAACCATCTTTCTTAGGTACTAAAATAATAGGAACAGCGCATGGACTAAGAGACTCACGAATATAACCTTTGTCCAATAAACTCTGGATCTGTCGTTGTATCTCTTTTGTTTCTTCAGGATTGGTGCGATATGGCGCACGGTTGGGCAGCGAAGCTCCTGGAATCAAATCAATTTGGTGTTCTATTCCACGAATAGGTGGAAGTCCAGGTGGAACATCTTGTGGAAAAACATCCATGTATTCTTGCAAAAGGTTAGCAACCGCAGGTGGCAAAGAAGGAGGCATATCCTCAAATGAAAACAGTACTTCTTTGCAAATAATAGCATAGCATGGAGTAATATTGACATCAATTTCAGCAAGATCAGATTTGCTAGCAAGTAAACAAGGATTCTTCAAACGAATTTCAGTAGCATGGTTAGAATCAGATTTAGAAGAATGCTTAGGTGGTACAAAATCTGCAGCAATAATCTGATTCTCACTCTTATGTTTGTCCTCATTTTTTAATCTACTAGCTCTAGCAAGATCATCTTTCAAAATTTGTTCCGGAGTCATGGGTTTAAGTCCAATTTTCTTGCCAGCATGTGTAAGAGAATACTGATTTGTTTTACCATTATGTACAGATTCTCTATCAAATTGCCATGGTCTACCAAGTAACAAAGAACAAGCTTGCATAGGTACAACATCACAATCAACAAAATCTGAATAAGTACCAATAGTAAAATGCACGCGTGCAGTTCTTGTTACCTTGAGCTTACGGGAGCTCTCAAACCATTGAATGTAATATGGATGAGGTCGTTGTCGTGTGGGCAGAGCAAGCTTCTCCACCATGTCAATACTAGCCAGATTGTTACAACTCCCTCCATCAATGATGATCCGGATAGCTCTCTCCTTAACAACGCCTCTTGTTTGAAACAAGTTGTGGCGTTGATCATGCTCAGCCTTGCTCAATTGCACACTCAAGACACGTTGTGCAACTAAGCTCTTGTATTGATCAGCAGTTTCAGCTCCCATTACCTCCATCTCCTTGTCAGAATCAGAATTGGCACCATCACGTGCAGCAATAAGTGCCAATGTATCATCATCAAAATCACTTGCAGAGTCATATTCGCCATCTTCAAGTACCACCATCACACGTTTGGTTCTGCATTCTTTTTCAATGTGACCAAACCCAAAACACTTGCGACATTGAATATCGCGAGTCTTCCCCGTGGAGGCCATGGAAGAAGAACTCCGTGTCGGACCAGCAGATGGTGATGGAGCAGGAGCAGGAGCAGGTGGCGTTCTTGACGTCGGCGTGGTATACCTGGAGGTGGAAGGACCTGGTGCATCCCCACGAGAAGGTGGAGCTGATTGGCGCGCAGACCATGAAGAAGTACGACCTGCAGAATTATTAGGTCTTCTCCATGATGGTTGACGATCCTGCACTTCAAGTTCAGCTTTGCAAGCAAGGTGAAATAAACGAGTAATAGTATTGTACTCCTTGTAGTCTAAAATATGCTGAATCTCCTTATTTAAACCACCAAAGAAACGTGCAAGCATAGCTTCATTATCCTCTACAATACCACAACGAATCATGCCCGTTTGTAACTCTTGATAATACTCTTGTACAGAATTTTTGCCTTGTTCTAAACGAGTTAATTTTTTAAGCAAGTCTCGTTGATAATGTGGAGGTACAAAACGAGTACGCATGGCATGTTTTAGACCAAGCCAAGTAGCAGGAATATTAGCATGATTGACTCGACAATATTCAGACCACCAGATAGAAGCAAAATCAGTAAATTCACATGTAGCAGCACTAACACGCAAATGCTCAGGGTAGCGTAAACATGCAAAACGTTGCTCTACTTCTAATTCCCAAGTGAGATATGCATCAGGATTATATCTACCCTCAAATGGCGGAATATTTAATTTTAGCTTAGCCACATGGTCATCATCACGTACCGGACGCGGAGGTGGACGAGCGTTGCGGTTGTATTGCCGCGGACGGCCAGGTGCAGGTTGTTGGACCTCGTCCTCGTCGAGCTCGTTTTCATCTTCGAACTCGTTTTCCCCCTCGTCAGCAGCATATCCGTCCTGGGTGGCCGCCTCCGTAGCGGCCGCAGCAGCTGCCGCAGCTGTAAGAGGAACGCGGCGAGCACGTGGTACAGGGACGGCCGGCCGTGGCAGTGGTGGTAAACGGGCCAGGACTTCCTGGAACCGGGCATCGAGCTTGGTGTTGAAGGATGCCTCAAGACCAGCCATCTTGTCCATCGCATCAGAAAGCTTGGAATCAACATCACCCAAGCGTGTGTCCACATCTTGTGCACGCCCCACCAACAGCCGTGTGAAGTGGGCATGCAACTCTGCACTAGTCATCTTCTCTGGATCAACATCATCCTTCGGGGTTCCTGTCATGGTTAGCGTGGAAGCAAGCACAAATATATATACCTATGCACTACGGAATATGGTGGGATCACGCGTAATCCGTCAAGCGGTATACAAAGCTCTTACAAGTTCTTACCCAACAGGAGGAAGGTGATATGCAACCAGCAAAGAACAGCGACTCCCAAAATTGCACAAGCGATTACCAGGTGTCGATACAAAGCACGTGCAGAAATATGTGGAGCTGTAGGAAGGCTTATATGGTAGCAAAAATACAGCAAATGTCAAAACAGCAATGCAATGTTGAAAGAATGCTCAACCACGGTACTGTGCTGGTCCTAGGCTATACCAAGCTAGAGACGCGAGCCGAGAACACTAAGGAAGTCACGGCGCGGCCCCACAAGCAGAAAGGAACAGCTCCCAAGCAAAATATAAGTGAAGATCTGCAGGAATTGTCAGGTCTGAAACTTCGGAGGGCAAAAACTCAGCCTTCCCGGCCTTTTTTGGGAGTTCTGGGTGTCGCACAACGACGTAGATCTTTTCGCTACGAACATTTTGAGTACTCGCACGTCGAAAACGGAGTTCGTATGCAAAAGTTATGACCAGTTGAAATTTGCTGTCGAAAACCGTCAAAAAACTGACGGAACTGTCAAAATTCAGACTGAATTCGGAATGCACTAGTAGGAACGGGTCAACCCGACTTGGATGCGGAGTTGACTTTTTTTTTTTTTTTTTTTTTTTTTTTTTTTTGCTCTTCTTCCTCCTCTTGACTGGCGACCGAAACCTAACTCACGGACTCTGAAAAAGGTACGGATGAAATTGGGAAGAACGAACAAGAACTTATGTGAAGGCGGTGGCGGAAGTATATGGCGTGGTGGTGGAAGGATATGGCGGAGCAGTGGTGCAAGCGTGCGGCGGCGGCGGGACTAAGGTGAATCGAACTCGAAACTCTAAAGGAACAGACACTAAGACCAGCAACTCGACACGCGGATGCAGACACAAATTCAACGATGCAAACTGAAAAGACAATGCAAAGGCTCGGATGGTTTATGGGACGAGATGATCTAACCCTAACTGTATTTTTTGGCTTTTTCGTGGTTTATAGGTATGAACACTGATGCAATCTAAACTACGAAAACAGTAAATCTCACCGAGCAACCTGAAATCTGATACCACTTGATAGGGCAAAGGTGTCCGATCTTTCGATGAGATCTTGATACGTCGATTTGGTGGGTGGAGTTTGTGCTTGACGATCCGACTACACGTGCGAAGCTCGTGCGCCAATGCAATCGCTAGGACAATCTCCGGGAGTTACTGATCTTGCGGGTGCACGATCAGCCTGACCAGCGAGGGTCTTAATTCCTACCTGAAATCGAGAACAAGTAAGAACTAATACAGCAATCAAGATATTGCGGATGAAAGATGTATGCTTTATTCAAAAGGTGGGATTCCGAATAGGCGGTCTTCTTCTGGGCGATTGGCCTCAAAAGTCGAGCTCGTAGTTGCAGCAAGGGCTAACTTTTAGTCTAATCAAAATCCGAGTTCTAATGACGGCTACGGGGGTATTTGAGGAGGAAAAGGTAGGGGTGCGACCAGCCATGGGTTGGGTGGTCGAACGGACCCCTAACAGGCCTTTTCTCCTCAAATTCGGACTCCTAAAAGTGGCTGTCTTATTTGCTGCGAAATTTACATGGGCCTGGCCCAAAAATAGAAGTGACGCAGCACCATATGTATTTATGGACGAAATTATGAAGTAGCTCTTTGTATATTTCGTCCAAGTCTTCATCCTTCATTATGGTGGCTTCAAAGTTCTGAAATCTCCACTCGTGGCGTCTTCTTCAATCCTCAAACGCATGCTGCCATCTCCATGCACGATCATGCTCCAATGCTTGTCCCTCTCATCCATGCTAGGTCCATCATTCCTAAGAGTAACAAACATATCTGATTTAGGCAGCATCATATTCTCATGTATGTGAGAAAGAGTTCCAAGAAACGAAAGTACCTGATAGTTAAGTTGCTTGGCACGAGCTCGAGTGATGGGTCCTTGTATGTGTTCCGCTGTAGGTACAGCGGGTGTATCAATAGATGGGATGTCCTCATCAAATAGACTGACATGTGGGCCATGGGCCAGGTCAACTGCCACATTGGCTTGGCCAAGTCAAAATGTTTGACTCGCTGGAGGACTCCATCGCCGGTGAGACAGGGTTCGACGGCGGTGATGTTAAGGGGGTTCTGCAGACGCGCGACTACGCGGAATCGAACGAGAAGACCACGGGAAACCTAACGGTGATTGCGACACCACCTATTGGTCACCAGAGTGAGCTCCGGTGAGCTCTCCCGCGGTGGCGACCTTCGGCCGACGACCGAATCCGAGCTACGGTTCATGAAATGATGTAATAAATAGCTCCAGAGGCTCATAAGCTCACCGTGATGATCACTGGATGGTCGAAAAGGACTCAGGTGACCGGAGCTGGATGCAATCGAGCGAATTCCGATGATCTCCAACAAAAGGGAACAAAGAAATCCCGCCGGTGTGGTCCTTCCCTCGATGCTAGACTCCTTCTAGATGCTCACCAAGATCCTGCGCACCTCCCCAGCTGGTCCATGGCCTCCGAGGTGGTCTCTGTTAATGGCGCGGTGATGAACTCCAGCGAACTCCTCCGGGTGATGGCGAGGAACAGAGAGGATGAGAGAGGGACTGAGACAGATCTAGGGTTTGGCGGTGGCACAGGGCTTCTTATAGGCCGCCAAGGGAGGTGGCACGAATCCTGGCGCGGGGGACGGCGGTGCTGGCGAGACCGAGCTGTTTCTGTGGATCCAGAGGTGGAAGACGACGCTCCCCTCGGTGGGTCCCGCCTGTCAGATGCATACCGCTTCGGTATGCCGGGCTGGCTCCTAGTGGGCCGGTACGGTGGGCTGCGCCAGGTAAGCGTTTCCTTTATTTGTTTCTGCTTCTTATTCTTTTTCTATTTTCTGTTTTGTTGTTTTGAATTCTAATTTGATTTTCAATTCTGTTTTGCAAGAACTCAAGGTTAGGACTTCATATAAATACAATTCATACATTACTAGTACAATATGTTGTATTAGGAAGATCTCTAGGGGTATTGCACACAATAGCTTTTTAGATGTGGTTATGGTTTTTGTTAGGGGTCTTAATAGAAATGATTTTTAAAGATTCTATTTTTGTGTTTCTTCTAAAAAGTGTATAGACACCATATTTGTATCTGAATGAAAAGAGAACTATTATTTATAATAGATTCTAGCATTGGAGTTCCTAGTTAGGTATATGTATCTATGAACAGGATGCTCTTAATTTGATATCAAGATTCATGCACATATTAACATGTTCAAGTTAATCACTGGATAAATAATATGGTTGATATTAAGAATGTTTATGGTGTGGACATAATCCATGGTTTAAGATATATGATGTGGTTCTAGGGTTTTACTCATGATCACAAAGTGATACATAAGTTGAATCTTAGTTTGATACCACATGGCTTCAAATGGATAGGTGGAAGGAATAGGAAATATTATAGAAGTGCCTCATAAAAGGGGTGCTGTTCTTAATGTAGTGTCCTGGCAATTAATTCCACATATGCTCTTGCAAAGGGTATTGTATCTAGTTGATTTGGCTATATGCAAAGATGCATCTCAATAATGTGTAAGTGAGGTGTTAGAGTGTTTACTAAATTATCTTAGCATGCTAGGTTATCTAAGCATTCACACAATTAACTATTGGTGTGTTCACTAGTTAATGGTAGCTAAAGATAATGTTCTACCCTTTGTTATGCAAGTGTAGGTGTATGAATATTATGCATATGTTGATAGTAATTTCTTGGTATAGACATATGCATGATATAAATAGCTACTCTACATTTTCTGGGCTTGATTTGCTTCCTAGTAAATTTACTTGTTTGTTCTTGGTGCTCATATGATCATTTAAATGTATGTGATATGCCCCTGGATCGTGTATATGTTTTTAGTACTCCCTCTGTCCACTTTTATAAGACCTTGTAGCAAGTGGACTAGATACATACCAAAATGTATGTACATAGACATGTTTTATGTGTAGGTTCACTTATTTTAGTTTGTATCTAGACTATATTAAAATTTCTACAAGATCTTATAAAAGTGGACGGAGGGAGTAGATGATTTCAAATCAGAGGCATATATTTCTCTTGCTTTATGGTGAGTTCTTCCCTTTTCCCCAATAACTACACTTCTCTCCTCTCATACTAGACCAACCTGGTGGTCTTGTGAAGCTTGTTCTTTGGGAATTCTGATAAACCTGCATCTTGTGGCATGCCTGCACCTCCTAGCTGCTTGACCTAATTCCTAATTGAACTAAGTAACCATTTGGTCTTGGTCTTGCTAGTTTGATTCTTGTGGTTGTGCTGGTGGTGGTGAATCCTGCCCTATTGCTCAACTCATGAGCAGGGTGGATTGTGTGGTGGTGTTGCTAGTGTGATGGTGGTGTTTCTTGGCCCTCTCTAATGTATGAAATGGCCCAAATTCGTTGGTGTCCTCACACCATGGTTTTATGGTGTCAAAATGGAGGCTATGGGGTTCCTTTTATAGTGTTTTGATATCCACCACAAGTTGACACCTCAAGTGGTGACTCTTGTTTTCATTTAGTGAGTAAGCTACTTGTTGTCAAGCTCTCATGCATGAGCATTACTTGGGGTTCAAGTAAAAGAAGATATTTTCATGTGGATAACTATGAACATTACTTGGGGTTCAAGTATTGTAACACCCCAGGCACGACTTACCTGGCGATGCTACCCCGCTAACTTCAAAACACGAGGTTTAACAAAAATTCTAAAATTGGAGAGCACCTCCTTTGTTTATGTGGACATCCATGACAGGCAATTCAAAGATAGTCAACAAGTTGCAACGATAAACAGTTCATAAACTCCAGGAGCATAATCTATAGTTCACAAACCGACCATCAACCTTATGAAATACTAATCGAGCGACCAAAGGCTCACAATCGACCAAAGAATGATAGTTCGAAGCTAGATAGAACGACAGTCCAATAAATCCCTAAGTAGTAACAAGAGCATGTAATATCTAATAGATGTGTGTGGCGTGTTGTGTAGAGAACTGATGTGCTACTCCCGCCCATGCATGCCTGAACCATGAGTACCTGAAATAACCAAAATAAAACGAGAAGAAGAAAACAAGTGTGAGTAAACAATACTCAGCCAAGTACAGTAGAAGCCGAAAATATCAGAAGTAATAGCAGAAATTAAATGTTGAACATAGAATGAATATCACGGAATCATTTCACACTTGGGACTCTCCGGAATGGACACATCCCGTGTCACTCAGCTTCGGAGACGGAAATAGACATAGCGGACGTTTCACAACGGTCGTCACCGGAAACGTCGACATATGTCCGAACTGAACGCTGAACTCTGAACTTATACTTAAACAATATTGAAAACGAGGCAACACGCAAATAACAACATCGAACCAACGAAACAGCTGAAGAACCTGGAGGCAATCAACCAACACAAGAAAACCAACATGCACTTGCCTTAGGACAAAACGTTCAAGCCGGAAGAACCACTCCGGAGACCCCGGAAGCTCCAAAACCTGCGGGTAAATCTGCCTTAGAAACTGTTCTTAAGACAGACTACCAAGGCTAGTGCTGGTATATTCTAACCAATCAAGAAAGTGGCACTGAACTTGATAAAATTTAACTGAAACCATCTGTACTAACTGTCGTCAGATCATACTGCAAACAATCCGTTAAATTCCTAGTGTACAAGACAGCTTCGTGTAACAATCTAATACAAAGCAGCAACACCAGTACTAATCTGAAACTTATATTTTAAACCGGTACTTGTTGCCGCAAACCAAATTGTACATGCTGGCCTAACCAAAATTTCAGAGAATCAAAACACGAGTAATAGCCTACTGAATAGAAATAGCTAGCTCCCAATCCGGTGTGTCTAAATACCAGATCGATGCCAGGCGACTAGAATTTACGGACCAGACTACGAATCAAACCAGTACCAGCCTGATGCATCGGCAGACACATTCTAGGTACCTGGCAACAGACAGCGGCGGACGAGGGAGGCAACGGAAGCAGGCGACGACGACCCGGCACGCCCGCGACGGAGCAGCTACCGGCGGCAGACTACACGAAGCCCTAGTCGAGGGATGGCGCTGGCGGCGGCGGCGTCTGGTTACTGGGGGAATTTTTGACGAATCAGACCACCTGCGCCAGTGTATTGCCAAAAGAGACCACCTCTGAAATTTTTTGGCAAAAAAGACCACCTCGCGGTGGCGGCACCCCTGGCCAGGCGACACGTGGCACGTGCCGCCTGGGCCATTGCCGGCATGGGGATGCCGCCGATGCCAACGCCGGCATGTGGCCTGGATGATGTGCGCGTGGGGTGTGCGTGGGCCCTGCCGCCTCCCTCATGGCCGGCAAGCTGAGTTGGCGCCTGCCGCCATTGGTGATGCCGGCACCCTGGGCAGTGCGGTTTGGTGCCCCGACAAACGGCGCTGACTCCGAGGCGATGCAGATTCGTTGCTTTCGCTGCATGCGATGATAGATAGACAGCTTTGATACACTGTTTGGTGCACTGTTTGAAACAGAAAATAGACCACCGACGGTACATACTTTTGCTAATGTTTTCGCTTACCGGCAGCACTAATCGGGGTCTATATAAAGAAGGCATTCGTCGTGCATTCGATCAGTATCTCCCGCCCCCTGCACTGATTTGTTGCATCAGTATAGCCTCGAACCATGTCGGATGTTCTTCCTTTCTTTGATCCCGCTAACCGTGAATTCCACCCAGAGATGACCCATTGTATCCTGTGTCGTACCGGAACATATTGTGAGATTAGAGGTATGTCTTTCCAGGAGGTAATCATTGAGGATAGCCACGTAGCTAAGATAGGTATATGGTTACCGAGGATGCAGCTCCCACAGAGGAGCATAGAAGAGGTACGCCAAGAACTATTAAGGCAGCAAGCAAGGTGGAATAGAGTGGTTGAGCTCAAAAATATTGAGGCTGGTCTTGGTTTTCAACGTTGGATCAATACTGATTCAACTGAAATCACAATGCTGCCGAAAACATACGCATTGCACATGCAGGTAATATTTATAATTTTGCGCACTTTATATTTCTTAAGATTTATTTGTAGTACTACTGACATTATCTGGTTTTCTATTTGTCATATGCAGCACTATCCTGATGACGCAGAGTTTGTCAATACAAGAATCAAGCACTTTGCCTGGCTGAATAAGATATTTGGTCCAGTGCGGGGTGGGTTATACCGCCCGAATACATATGGTGATGCTCTAGCAGAGGCAGCATATGATGAGTATAATGACGATGACTTCATGCCTGCGCCTGTGAAATCTAAGGGTAAGAGTGCTGCATCATCGAAGGCCAAATCTAACGCAGCATCATCATCGAGCAAGCGTTGATTCGATTAGTGAAACATTGTAATGTATCTTAATTTGAAGCCTCGTGACATGTGTATCTTACTAGTAGTTTATGTTGTATTTGTGTTGCAAGCAAATAAATGGCAGGCCTTATTATCGCAATAAGTGATTGAAAGCAAATTTATTTGTCCCATACAAACGAACATAGAAATATGTCTATTACATAGCTGGAAATAGTAACATAGATATATATAGGCGTACACAAATTGTGTTAGCCTTGTCGGCGAGGTCTGGGCTGCCTGTGCCGACGTCCTGAAGGCGATAGACGTTCACGGGGGGGATGAGGTTCACGGTGGCCTCGGCCGTACTGCCGCTCGTCCTCTTCTGGTTGAGTGTCAGGTGGTGGCGGAGGAGTATGAAACACGTGCTGAGATCCAGAGGGTGGAGGGATTAAGCTCCCAGATGTGCTAGCTGGATCGTACGAAAAGAAGTCAGGGACAGATGGAAAAAAATTGGTGTTATCCTGTCGCAGCATATGTTGAAATCCCTGTGGTGGAGCCATGCTGTATCCAATACCAGCTCCCATGTCGTTCCACGTCGGATCAATAGTTTCCTAAGGGGTATAGACAATATTAGAACCCATGTCGCGTTAATGAGGATGAGAAGGTGTAATTAGTTCAGATATATGCACATACTTATGTGGTATTGAACTGTTGTGAACTCTCGCCTTGATCCCACGTCGCATGTGCTTGCGGCATATTTTGGCCAACATCATAATCCACTGAATCCCACGCAGTCCCAATATTTTCGTGCACACGCCGTGCTCCCACGTCGCATGTGTATGAGTCCATCCCTCCAGATGGGGTAGCAGTTGGCATAGTAATTGGCTCCTCCTAGCAAAATCATTGAAAAAAGAAATGGTTACTGTATATGGAATTTAGTGTTTTTGTAGACAAGAGTCTTATCGGGGATGGGAAATGTGAAAAAAGAGGTTGTTCCATAGTACCTGTCTAGGAGCACGTCTTTGAGATCCTAGACGTGAATGTGAACGTTGTAGTAGTGATGAGTCTTGTCGGGGATGTGTCATTGGTGTGGTACTCAGTCGCGGCTCACTGGGTCGTGCAAGACTCGATCTAGACGAAGGCGCTGCAGGCATTTCGGGATGATGCGCAATAATATCATCAAGACGGGTGCAGCCTAAACGCCGAAGTCCGCTTGCAGCAGTAGCGAAAATACGTCTGAATATGTTCTTCCCTTCCTGTGTATTTAAGTTCTGCTGTTGCATAGCTCTTTGTGCATCAAAAGCGATTTGCCGTAAATCTTCGAGCTGCATGTATCACAATTAGGACATGATTAATTAGGACATGATTAATTAGGACATGATTAATTAGAACACAATTAGTACCGTGTTGTCACGATGGTACGCCGATGATAAGATTTCTGGTCCACGCACTTGCTCATCCTGTGTAAGCTCTATAGGCGGAGGACCCGACAACAAGGTACGTGTGTTACAGATGTACCACTGATTGTATATCGCAGTTGTATTTATATTGTATGGTCTGAAAATTGAGAAATATATTAGACATAGAGAAATGGTAATATTTAGACTCTCAAATAAAATATACAAAAACATATTACCTTTCATCCTGTACACAATCAATCAACGCGTTCTCATTCCACGTTTCAATCCAACGCCTATTATGTGTCTGCCAGTCATAACAATTCTTTCCTTTATTGTCTTGCCTACATGACAAAAAATTGAATTAAATAGAGTTCACACAATATTAAGTATACGATACCATTGAGTGGAAATCTTACTTATGTATGGCATGTTCGAGCTGTCTGGGTACTGGTGGGGGCACATCCTGATGGAGATCAAATTGGCGCATTACACGCTCGAGGTTATATGGCTCAACCATCCAAATAAATAGTAGGTTGCACCGAGTCATCCAGTACGCATGGTCTCTGACACAGTCAATTGTTGGCTGCTGATCACCCCAGATGGACACCAAATTGTTACGCGTCCATGGATCCCATATGATATTGTACCACTCCAGATGCTCAAACTGGTTGTGATATTCAGGGTAGCATCCGCGTACAATATTTGTGGCCCATGATTTCTGGACATGGACCCACCGGCTAGCCATAGTAAGAGGCCCATATTTATACTGTGTGGCACTATTATAAGGGTGGATTTTTTTCTTCATAACTGGACGACCAACAGGTATGTACTCCCATGACCATAGCTGCAAAAACTCATAGGGAACAACAAGTGTATGACCACCATCACCTTTCTTCCTTGTTGCATCACATAAACCCCTATAAGTATGAGCTAGCAAAGCAGAACCAAAGCTGTATGGGGGGCTTGTAGGTAATGGAGCATCTACTATCTCCTCGGCAATCTTAATTAGACTAGGGAGACATACATCCCCATGCGTCGATGGGAACATCATTCCAAAAAGAAACAGCAAATACGCGAACAGGTGCCTCCTCAACGTCTCCTCTGTTGCAACATCTGGTAATTTATGATAAAGTTGTGCTAACCAACTCATTGGGACACCCCTTGGTCTTTTACCACGCCGAGCACCTGTTGGCACTTCCGTGTCTAGACGCACTCGAAGATCGTCAGGCCAATCACTAGAATATGCAGGAGGGACCAAAGGCTTACCGCAGATTGGTAGACCTGTGATCAGTGACACATCCTTAAGTGTGGGCGTAAGCTCCCCACAACGTAAGTGAAAAGTGTGTGTCTCAGGTCTCCAGCGATCTACTAGTGCTGATTGCAGAGATGCGTCTAATATAAATTTAGCCTCAACATCTGTTAACCTCGAGTATGGAAGAAGTCCGTAAGCCTGAAGGTATGTGTCATAAAAAGCATTTGTATACCATCGACTTTTAATGGTTCGGAGCCTAAATGTTGGAGGCGGGTGCACATGTGTACTAGGATCCAACCAAATGTGGCAGAGGTGCCCATCATCAATTGATTGATGTAATAGGGATGGTAGTTGCGCCATATTATCCTGTGGTCAGATAAATTATAGTTAGTACAAATAATATTGTGCAAACTTACTAAAAATTATATACAAACTTAAAATCATTAGATAATACAAAATAACAAATTACAAATTACAAATTAAACTCATTACATGATGCAAATACATAATTCATTACAAACGAAATTCATTACATAATAAGTTCACGAAAATTAATAGTAATTTATTACATTACATCGAAGCTAGGAAAATACAACATTCAAAATTACTAGCTGCGGTAGGGGCATTCCCTGCGTGGGTGTCCAGCGCACCTACAAATGCGACATCGACGTGGTTCTCCAGATTGGCTATGGTCCATGTCGTTCCTATGACGTCGAGAGGGTCGGCGTCCCTTATCAGTTCTAAGCATCGCCGGATTTGGAACATATATGATATTACTTCGCTTGCACACATCCCTGTAGTGTTCATCTATGCCCCAGGCCCAGAATTCACCATTCCAGGTGTTAAGAAGACTGAATGTGCTGAAATAAGGAGATATGTAATGCTCCACGCTGATCTTCTGTTCGGCAGCCGCCCTGAGGACATGACTACATGGATAGCCTAGCAGCTTGGGCTTGTTGCAGGTGCACTCACATGAGTTGGGGCCAAGAGTAACAGCATGCTTTCGTGCTCCCCTGTGGTGGCCGTGAACATACTTCGCTCGAACATTGATCAACCATTTATTCCTAAGGGCGTCGACCAGACTACACCCATGACTCCTGGATTTTTCTGCTTTCTCATCCAGATACCTCTGCATTTTTTCACACCATGGCTTGTTCATACCGACTAGTGCATTGGCAACCTGTACTCTGTCTGCAAAGTATGATAGAGTACGGTTCCAAGTTTCAGTAATGAGGGCTGTAAGAGGGAGGGCTCTCACCCCTTTGAGGACGCCATTATAGACCTCTGACATATTGCTGGTCATTATGCCGTACCGAGCCCCTGAGTCATGAGCGAGTGCCCACTTGTATAAGTCGGGGCAATTCTCTGTTATCCAATGGGTCAGATTGACAGGTGGTGTACGACCCCTCCGGCCTTCTCGAGATGACAAGGCAGCACGCTCGATTTCTCCATTGATTCCACCCCAAATTGCATTCATCTTCGAGTCGGTGTTCTGCATGCACATCCTCTTGAAAAGCTTGAACCAATCCTTGTTCTTGAACTTTGTGTAGAAATTTGCTGCTAGGTGCCGCATGCACCACCATGTCTCCAAATCAGGCCACCCCCATTCAGGGTCCGTAACCTGCTTGATTGTGTTCAGCGCGTTTAGCAGACCCGCGTTGCGATCAGAGATGATGCATACACCGGGACGCTGTTTCACGACTCCATTCTTCAAACAGCTTAGAAACCACAACCAGCTGTCCTTGTTCTCACCCTCCACCAAACTATATGCAATAGGAAGAAGCTGGTTATTTGCGTCTGCTGCAATTGCCACCATGAGTGTACCCTTGTACTTTCCAGTCAGAAATGTACCATCAACTGATAACACCGGGCGACAATGATGGAATGCCTGTATAGTCTGGGGGAATGCCCAGAATACACGGTCAAGGATTCTTTTGTTCTCCTCCCGAGGGTGCGGCCGATATTTCAAGAACACTTGAGTCCCCTTGTTAGTTACACATATCTGATTAAGCAATCTAGGGGTGTAGTTATAGGCATCCTCATATGTGCCATACAACCTCTCAAAAATGTCCTCCTTGGCACGCCGAGCCTTGCCGTAGCTGACCTTGTAGCCAATTCGGTCTTCTGCAGATTTTTGCAGCTTCTTAATACCCATATTAATATCTTCTTCCACTGACACTGACATTATATGTGACACGTACTTCGCGGTCACATTGCAATGATCTAGAAGAGTTCCAACCTGCTCGCAGCTATGGGGTATAATTTTTGTGATCACCCATGGCTGACATACACCACGCCTCTGACGAGCGATCACTCTACCCTGGCAACCCTTGGCCTTGAAAAGGCAGATGACTTTCAGCTCAGTCTTATCAGACTGTTTAACTCTATGCTGCCGAGATATGGACAATGCATATCTTTTTATTGCCTGGTCAGCAGAGTCCTTGTCAGGAAAACTATGCCCAACCTCTAGACTAGCCTCACCGAGGCCCGCAACAGAGTGATATTCGTTGCGGATGGTCATAGTCTGCAAGAAGTCTTCGGGCATCGGTCCTGCAACCGCCCTCTGAGATGGACCAACACCTTCCTCCTCTGACGATGATGACCCAGAAGAATGATCGTCATCGTCATCATCTAGGGCCTCCGGTAATCCCTCCATACGTTCACTTATGTCAACGACCGCAGACCAATAGCCTGGGTCGGGCACAAGCTCAAGTTCCATCGGCTCCGATCGGCCGCTGCTGGGGCCGCCTGTGATGGCTAGCTGCGCCTCTGGAGCGCCGCTACTGCATCCTGGCTCATCACTAGGAGAGATAAACTGCACATACACCATCGGCCTTTGAAACATAGCGGCGCCTGGTGTGGTTGCAAACCTCATGTATGTCCTCCATGAGTTATTTCCTTTCACCTCCCGCAGACCCCAACGGGGAGCTGTCCCATCATCCCCTCCCACACATATGACGGCCTCAACGGTCATCTTCTTCCCCCGCATCTCAGGACCAAACTGCACCCGGATGCATTTCCTCACTTCCGCAAAATCTAGGTTCTTCATACCTCTCACTACAACATTTATAGACTCGCACTGAGACACATCTAGCCCAGAAATTCCATCGCGAACCACATCCCCATAAAACACTAATAAATTTTCCATCGTACCTACCCCACAAATTTAAAATGGACATTAGTCACACGGAAGCTATATTTTATATTTATGTACAAATATAAATATTCTACTAAATGAGCTGACATAATTTATATTTTGCATATAATTTATTATTCTTTCATGCATGCAATCACTAGCGGATTAAACTTACTTCACTTTACTGTTCTACCAACATAACTATATGTGATATACTACAACAAAATAAATACTTCACACTTTTTAAGATATTAATTTTAGCCCTACCTAAACTTCAAGTATGCAACTGAAAATTTTGCATACAATTAATTATTCTTTCATGCATCCTATCAATAACAGAATGAAATTACTTCACATTTCCGTTCTACCAACTTAACTATATGGGATACACTACAACAAAATAAATACTTAACACTTTTTAAGAGATAAATTGTATACCTCAACTTCAAGAACGCGACCGAATATTTCCAATAACCAATAATTAATTATTCGGTCCCCAACTTTTTATGCGACCGAATATTTCCAATAACCACTACTTAACTCACGTTCGTAGCAAATTTCACCTGAAATATATATGCACCAAATTATTCACAAATCACACTTCTACTACAGGAACAAAAAAAATATGACACGAGGTTTATACCTTTTCTTCAATGACTATTGCTACACTTGGAATTAGGCAGCACACAATTTCCATGTACTAACAGCGACATCGTATTCATACTATAATCCACCTATCACATAAAATCATTGGTTCCGTTATAATGCATGTACAAATAATACATGCTTCATTACCAAGTAGGAAAACATGCAACTATAATATCTTAATTATCACTCTCCAAACTAATAATATGATACATCCCTAAATCTATAACTACCATGCAATAATATAAGTAATCATTTCGCATATGTTACCTTCATACGACTAGCAGCTCTACTTCTTCATCGGTGAATCTTCCTTTCCAATTAGCTCCCAAATACCATCTACTTAGGCTAAACACTAACACAACTCAGCTCATTACAGAGGACAGAGCTGGTGATGGAGTACGAGTGGCTGCTGATTGAATGAGTGAGAGAGAGAGAGAGAGCTGAGGGCTGAGAGCTGAGTGAACGAAGCGAGAGAGATGAGTGATAATTGGAGAGCTGGTCTTTAAAAGGAGTACGAGTGGCTGCTGATTGAATGAGTGAGAGAGAGAGAGAGCGATGCTGCAGTCTTTAAAAGGAGAACTGGTCGGCGGACGTCGCATCCTGTCCCATGATAATTGGAGTCTATTTACTATACAAAACAGTGTATCATAGCTTCGAATAGACAGATAAAAATAGCACAGATTACATATCACATGTGAGCAATAATCACTGCAATTTCTTTAGCTTTCTCTTTAGCTTTCCCGCCTAAAAAACCGGTCACTTAGCGTGGGAATCAGTGCCTGCAGGCGGTCGGGTGTCGGTGGCAGGGTGCCGGCGACGGGTGAGGCGGCAGGGCGCCACGTCACCCTGCCGGCTATGGTGGAGGCGGCATGGCCCGGGGCAGCCACATGCCGGCGACGTAGGTGGCGGCACCTCCCTGCCGGCTCTGGCCCAGGCGGCACGTCCCACGTGTCGCCTGCCCAGTCCTGCCGCCACTCAGTACGGGTCCTTTTTGGCAATGTTTTTCAGAGGTGGTCCTTTTTGCCAATACACTGGCGCAGGTGGTCTGTTTCGTCAAAAATTCGTTACTGGGGAGGGTTTCGTTCTGGGTTGGACTGGGCCTAGTCCAGGGGATTTAAGTCTCTCTCTTTTTTTAAATCCGAAATCTAACTGAAAACAAAATCCAAAATATCTAGAAGTCTATATTTTAACAAAACATCAATTATTATTTTGTACTCAGATTCGTAGAAACTTATTCAAATTTTTGATTAACTCGATGATACGAATCCAACTATGTTCTTGGATTTCCCGAACGGATTACTAATAAAAATGTTAACTTGGTCAACATTGTTGACTAGGTTGTATAAAAATCTGGGTTATTACATTCTTCCCCACTTCAACTGAATTCGTCCTCGAATTCTTTACTCTTACTATGTAGCAAAGAACGGCTGAAATTAAAGAAGACTAAAGTTACTCACCAGTCGTGAACAACTCAGGATATTTCTCTTGCATCTTAGACTCAAGTTCCCACGTTGCTTCTCGCTCTGTTTGATTTGTCCAAAGAACCTTGACAAATTTGAGTGTTCGATGCCTCATTACTCTATCAGCCTCCTCCAAAATCCTCACTGGTTGAGCCTCAAAGGTTAAATCTTGCTCAATCGTAATTGGCTCCAAAGTCAATTGTCGTTCCGGATCCCGAAAGTACTTCCGTAACATTGATATGTAGAACACATTATGCACACCTTTCATTGACTCGGGTAACTCCAGACGATATGCTAATTTACCCACTCGTGCCAATATCTTGAATGGTCCGATGTATCGTGGGCTAAGCTTGCCTTTGATATTAAATCTCACCACACCCTTGGTAGGTGATACTCTAAGAAGCACCTCATCACCGACTTGAAACTCCATGCTCCGTCTCTTGGGATCAGCATAGCTCTTTTGTTCACAAACCGACCATCAACCTTATGAAATACTAATCGAGCGACCAAAGGCTCACAATCGACCAAAGAATGATAGTTCGAAGCTAGATAGAACGACAGTCCAATAAATCCCTAAGTAGTAACAAGAGCATGTAATATCTAATAGATGTGTGTGGCGTGTTGTGTAGAGAACTGATGTGCTACTCCCGCCCATGCATGCCTGAACCATGAGTATCTGAAATAACCAAAATAAAACGAGAAGGAGAAAACAAGTGTGAGTAAACAATACTTGGCCAAGTACAGTAGAAGCCGAAAATATCAGAAGTAATAGCAGAAATTACATGTTGAATATAGAATGAATATCACGGAATCATTTCACACTTGGGACTCTCCGGAATGGACACATCCCGTGTCACTCAGCTTTGGAGACGGAAATAGACATAGCGGACGTTTCACAACGGTCGTCACCGGAAACGTCGACATATGTCCGAACTGAACGCTGAACTCTGAACTTATACTTAGACAATATTGAAAACGAGGCAACACGCAAATAACAACATCAAACCAACGAAATAGCTGAAGAACCTGGAGGCAATCAACCAACACAAGAAAACCAACATGCACTTGCCTTAGGACAAAACGTTCAAGCCGGAAGAACCACTCCCGAGACCCCCGAAGCTCCAAAACCTGCGGGTAAATCTGCCTTAGAAACTGTTCTTAAGACAGACTACCAAGGCTAGTGCTGGTATATTCTAACCAATCAAGAAAGTGGCACTGAACTTGATAAAATTTAACTGAAACCATCTGTACTAACTGTCGTCAGATCATACTGCAAACAATCCGTTAAATTCCTAGTGTACAAGACAGTACTGGTTTGATTCGTAGTCTGGTCCGCAAATTCTAGTCGCCTGGCATCGATCTGGTATTTAGACACACCGGATTGGGAGCTAGCTATTTCTATTCAGTAGGCTATTACTCGTGTTTTGATTCTCTGAAATTTTGGTTTTTTTTGAAGGGGCAGAAGCTCTGCCAATTCATTAAGAAGAAGAGAATGGACAGTTAATAAGGAAAACTGGCCGAAAACCGTACAACAACCACACACCGGCCCCGAGGCCACGTCCCACACAAGCCGACGACCCATGCGCCCAAGCAGCAAGAGACGACGCTCAACAACAACCTCTCACAGAGCCGCCGCTCTGAAATCCAAACCTCAGCAACACACACACCGGTCCCAAGACCGCGTCCCTGCGAGGCCGACGACCTTGTCACCCAAGCGACCAAAGTCGACACCAACGAAGCGAGGAAAAAGTCCGGAGCCGCCGCTCCGACCTCCACGCCGGCCCCGGGGCCGCGCACACGCCTAGCCGACGAAGTAGATGCAGAGCGACACGGGCCAAAACGAGCAGACGAAACACCGGACCTCCAAAGGCGACGCCCCCAAGGGGGAAGCGACGATGACGCCGCCGACGCCCGCTTCGACCAAGGTCGAAACTTGGATTTTCACCCGAAGAGTCCGAGGCCCAAACGACGAGGGAGGTGAAGGGGCTCCTCAACGATGCCTCCATGGAGTGGAGGTGCATCCTAGGATGCCATCATCGCCGGCAAAGACTGAAGTCGTTGCAAGGCTTTCACCCGGGGCCCACCGAACCCAAAGTCGTCGCCGCCTATCCGCCAAACTCGCCGTAGTCGAGCAAACCCTGCAACACGCCGCCGCCCACCACCACCGGATCTGCTCCCGAAGACCTCCGTCCAGCACAATGGACCAGCCACCGTGCACCACTTCACCGCCGCGAAAAGCAACCCGCTCCGCAGCAACGCCGCACCTCACCAAGACCACAAACGGCCTGACGCCGCACGACCGCCGGACGCAGTGAGCCACCGTGCCCTGCCGAGCTCCATGCCGCCAGGGAACAGAGGAGCACCGCCCGAGGCCTAGAACCACCATGGTTCCAGGCCACAGTCGAGGCAGCTCCAGACCGCCTTACTTGCCGCGCCTCACGAAGACCAGATCGCCGCGCCGCCACTCCACCGCCTCTGCCTCCCACCTCACTGCCAGCATCAGCGTCGGAGGAGGCCACCGCAGCCAGACGAGGCCCGGAAGCACCACCACCACGCCGCTGCAGCGCTGCGCTGGTGGCCAGCTGCACCACCGCGCGCAGCCCCCCGAAGCCGCCGCGACGCGCCCGCAGCAGCCGCGGCCCGCCCAGCCCATCGCGGGCCCAGACCTAGCCCGCACAGCAGCGCCGCCGCCCGCAGCCTCACCTCGAACGCCGACGCCTGCGACATCGAGCAAGCCACGGACGAAGCCTACCCGCCACGCCTGGACGCCGCACTGCCCGACCGTAGCCCGCCTGGCCCAGGCCGAGCCCAGATCGGGCCCGCCCGTGGCCGCCAGCCGCAGCGCCCCAGGCCGCCACAGAGCAGCTCCGCCGCAGCCCTCCGTCGTCGCCACGTCCTGACCATCTCCCAGCACAAGCGCTGGCCACCGGGACCCGTCGAGTAGCCGCCTCCCGCCACCGCGGTTCCCCCAAGCCGCGAGAAGCCTCCGCAGGCGCGGAGAAAGAACAGTTCCTGCCGCCGCCGGCTCCGCGCGGGCTTTGCCCGGCGGAGGCCACCGGCGACGGCAGGGGAGGAGGTGGTGGAGTGTGAGTGGTGGCCGGCGCGGTGTTTTCCGCCGCCCGTGTCGCCCAGGGGAGGGAGCGACGCGGGGGCCTAGTTTGCGTGTCCAGCTGAATCATAGGAAGCGTGATCCACTTGAAATTTTGGTTAGGCCAGCATGTACAATTTGGTTTGCAGCAACAAGTACCGGTTTAAAATATAAGTTTCAGATTAGTACTGGTGTTGCTGCTTTGTATTAGATTGTTACACGAAGCTGTCTTGTACACTAGGAATTTAACGGATTGTTTGCAGTATGATCTGACGACAGTTAGTACAGATGGTTTCAGTTAAATTTTATCAAGTTCAGTGCCACTTTCTTGATTGGTTAGAATATACCAGCACTAGCCTTGGTAGTCTGTCTTAAGAACAGTTTCTAAGGCAGATTTACCCGCAGGTTTTGGAGCTTCCGGGGTCTCCGGAGTGGTTCTTCCGGCTTGAACGTTTTGTCCTAAGGCAAGTGCATGTTGGTTTTCTTGTGTTGGTTGATTGCCTCCAGGTTCTTCAGCTGTTTCGTTGGTTCGATGTTGTTATTTGCGTGTTGCCTCGTTTTCAATATTGTCTAAGTATAAGTTCAGAGTTCAGCGTTCAGTTCGGACATATGTCGACGTTTCCGGTGACGACCGTTGTGAAACGTCCGCTATGTCTATTTCCGTCTCCGAAGCTGAGTGACACGGGATGTGTCCATTCCGGAGAGTCCCAAGTGTGAAATGATTCCGTGATATTCATTCTATGTTCAACATTTAATTTCTGCTATTACTTCTGATATTTTCGGCTTCTACTGTACTTGGCTGAGTATTGTTTACTCACACTTGTTTTCTTCTTCTCGTTTTATTTTGGTTATTTCAGGTACTCATGGTTCAGGCATGCATGGGCGGGAGTAGCACATCAGTTCTCTACACAACACGCCACACACATCTATTAGATATTACATGCTCTTGTTACTACTTAGGGATTTATTGGACTGTCGTTCTATCTAGCTTCGAACTATCATTCTTTGGTCGATTGTGAGCCTTTGGTCGCTCGATTAGTATTTCATAAGGTTGATGGTCGGTTTGTGAACTATAGACTATGCTCCTGGAGTTTATGAACTGTTTATCGTTGCAACTTGTTGACTATCTTTGAATTGCCTGTCATGGATGTCCACATAAACATAGGAGGTGCTGTCCAATTTTAGAATTTTTGTTAAACCTCGTGTTTTGAAGTTAGTGGGGTAGCATCGCCAGGTAAGTCGTGCCTGGGGTGTTACAAGTATAGGAAGATATTTTGAAATGCATTACTTGGGGTTCAAGTATAGGAAGATATTTTGAAATGCATTACTTGGGGTTCAAGTAAAGAAAGTTATTTTCAAGTGCATAACTATCCTAGGTGGCATGATGATTATCCTCTAATAATCTTTATCTTGGGACAGCCAAGTGGCATTTGGCACTAAATGGACTTGTGGCTAAATCAACTCATATTCTTATACATATTTGTAATTCATAATTGAATTGTTATCAATTGATGTTGTATTAATTGTTTGGAAGTTTAACTTCCAAAGTTCATATTTGAAATGATCCAGTTATTATGAATTATGCATATTGTCATATCTTATTTGTTCCTATTATCAGTTGTGCTCAAAATATCTAAGGTTAGCAAATGTCATGTTCAAACTTTAAGTGATTTAATTTGATTTCACCAAGGCATGATCATAAGAGTTTCAAAATGATCATAGTTATTTTTATTCAAATAGTTTGAACTATTTAATGTAATGTAAATGAGTTTAGTTTTGTTATATCTCATATAGTTAATAAGTTATGATTTAAGTAAGAATGTGTGGCTTTTATGCACTTTAGACCTTGTGGTTTACCAATTTTGGTAACAAGTTTAAAAGTGAATTATATAATACCCAGAAGTACTGGATAATTATTTAAGTAGTTAAACTCTATTGTAAAATCCTCTAATCAACTTGGTACTATGTTAAACTCCACTACCACTGAGTTTCTAATTTATACCCTAAGGTTCTATCTCAAGTGACAGGAATGATATTGGATTTGATATAGGCTTTCTCCTCTTGTCTTGGAGATAAATAGATTTAGATGGGAAAGATTCTGATAATCAAGATATGAGAATAAAGTAGATTAAGAGTCAAGGTAAGACTTGTGTTGTCTTCCTTTAAGCTAGGAATGGTTTCAATGATTTAGGTTTAAGAAATACCATGTGATCACGGTAGGATTGGATATAAGGTCATAAGTAATGTGTTAACATATTAGTTCTACCTCACATTCACCTCTTTTAGTTGTTGTAATATTTCTACCCAAAACAAGGTTGTTAACAAAGGTCCTGTTGAAGTTTATCGCACTTCAGCTGATGAGCTACTTCAATTCCATCAACTCAAGAGAAGCTTCAATCACTTTGACAAGTTTTATTTAAAAGCGCGAAAATTTCCCAGATTTTCTATGCATGAATGCAATGCACACTCCTGTGTTCTCTCTATTTCTAGCCTCACATCCTGGGATGTTACAGACTCTCCCCCTTAAAATCAACTTCGTCCTCGAAGTTCGAACTCTCTTACATTTGGGTTGAGCTTATCGTTGATAACATCTTGCTTGCAACTCCTTCTCCAATTGATTGGATATAGATGATATCCTTTGTTCAGAGTATCTCTTAAATCCTCCTTCTCCGTCTCTGAACAATTGTTACTTGAATGAGTCCTATGTTGTCTTCCATCATTCTTGGGGAATCCAATAGTCTTTGGCTCCTTAGTTTACTTAGTTTTACAAGATGTTTTGGTGAGGTCTCCATAGTGGGGTATCAACCTTCTACTTTGGGTCTAGTTATAGGTTATAAAATAAGGTTTCACGGAGCTCAAGATAAAACTTAAGAGGTCCGTTAAGGCATAGGCATATTTAAAGATTCAGTTCTAAGGAATGGATTGGACTCATTTAGTCTATCCAATCTAGGGTTTTGGTTTACCTTCATAAATTTGATCTTGGTCCTCTATGCTCAAAAAGTTACTAATTGTGGTTCATACTAGGTGTGGTTCATGGTCCACAATTGTCTAACTTCTTCACTGCTCTTCTAATGGAGCTACGGTGAATCTTAGGGAAGTGTCATTCAAATATACTTCATCCAACTTCCATCATCTTTGGTTTCTTCCCAATTGCTGCTTCTTAAAAGTATTAATTACTCCTTTTGGTTAAGTTCAAGGTCTAGCTGTTTCTTCCATGAGGTATAAACCTCAACTTCCATTCTGATGAACTTCCGAGGCAAGTATCAATACAGTACCTCGACAACACCTTATGGAAATAAGACTAATCTCATCTTAGTCTAGACCTCTTTCTAACTCCAACTGATTGGGTCTACTACCTCCAACTTACGGTGTACTCTCCCCCTTAGGCTTTCCTAATGGTCTCTCAAAGAAATCTGCGGTGTACCCACTCAATTATGGATATCCGGTATGAATTCTTCGATTATGTGTTCGGGTAGGGCTTCTATTCCACTCTTGGAGGTATGGACTTACCCAAAGGTTCTAAAGGTTGGTGAGAATTGGGTTTTGCCATCGCAATCCATCCTAATTCAGATGGTAGGGTATATACACAAAGCCACGGGAGAAATCCGGCAGAGTTTCTCTTGTACCGGAGGACATCCACGATAGGCAATTATATATATTGAGCAAAATAAGAGCTAATAGGAATACAAACGAACCAACGGCTTCAACGGATCATCAGTACATGAAAACCTCACAAGTCTTGGTCTGTAGACAAAGACTACAACTTGAAGATAAGAAAAGATACTACTATGTCTTAACCACCAATCCACAATTCAAGATTTTGGGACTAGGGATCAAAGTTATACGGAAATGTTATGTGTCTTAGTCACGCTAGCAACGAGGGTTACTAGGGTTACCACTCCCAGGCTGAGTAAAGCAGCAGGCAATACCAGAATGGATCATCGGTACTACAACACCTCAACCGACCCGTGATGTACTAAGCATAACCAAGGCTGCATAACAACGGGCTCAAATACCTCAAACTCAACTGTAGCTAATCTAATTAGTGGTTCTACTCCATGATCTGGTGTTCAGATCTAGTATTTATGAACTTAGAGTTCCACTGAGTTCTAATACTTCATACTTCTACCACTTCGTGATACTTCCATGAATGGATCTTACTACTTTTCTCCACCTTTTTGCTACCAACTGTGGTATCTCTTAATCAATTTTTCTTCTTCTAGGGTTTGTCTTGCAAGAAATACACCATCTATAGGTGGCTTCTCATACCTTTCCTTCTTGTTTGGCTTCTTCTCCTTGTGATTCCTTCATACTTGTCTTGACTGCCTTAGGAATTCGTCTCTCCCTCACACGAATCCTTTAACCCTCTAGATCAATTCCATGAAGTAAGAACTTGATAAAGCAACATGCACTTGCATATCAGAGTTAAACTTCATGTATGGATCTAGTCAATCAATAAAAATCCAAGAAAATCCAAATATGTGCTGGCAACATACATCATCATAAGCCCGTTGAGTAAAACATCTCTATAATTCAGGCTTAGATGTGTACTTTATAGCACCAAGTAATATAGGTTTATATCGTGCTATATTGCCCATGTTGGTGGACTACTACTCTTTGTCTCAATATTTACTCCAATTGCTCAATTGCAATCGAATAAACTTGTACAAAATGGGTTTGGGAGTCTTTATAGCTGACCTATACGTACCTTTCTACCCTTCCATAACTTATCTTCCGTTCTATTGAAGACTACCCTCACACTGTATCTTGAAACTTCTAGCATAACTGCTCTAATCACCTACTTTACTAAGTATGGTTCACACAACTCCATGATGTTCATGGGGTTCTTCATTGTGCTTTGATCAATCTACTCCAACTAGGGCTACGGTTCTTTCATATTTAGCCTAGTTACCATAATTTGGAACACTTCATTCATCAATCTCCTTGAGCTTCTTACTCCTCAGCAAAGAATTGCTGGTTTACTATGAAGTTCTACTCAACCATGTGAAGATTCCCATGTGAATCTCACATACTCCAAGATTTTACACCATGGGTACTTCTTACTTGTATATGGAATGCTTGAGTATCCACATACATGACTTAACATGGGATCCTACTATCTCATATAGCTTCACTTTATCCCTCAATATCATCCTACTATAGTTTCAGATGACTCAAGTTTAGCATAACGTCATTGGTATAATTCTTCCAATAGGATAGTTCCCATTCCAGTTGTATCCTCTCTTTGGACTACCATGTATTGTATACCAATAGTAATCTACTTCCATCCTTTATGTAAGGCCATAATAATGTCATAACTACTTGGTAAGGAACAAGATATCTAGCTTCACTTAAGAAGACAGGTAAGAATCTTGACTCATGTAGCGTACCTGCGTTTTAATTGTGCTAGTCCCGGATCGACTGCTAGCACACACAGTTACAAGATGAAATATCAAGATTACAAAGATCTTTATTACAAACGCTTGATCCACAAATAACATAATCTTTTACAACTCAATAAGGCACAAAGCCATAAACCTATTACAACTCTAGAAAATAACTAAGTAAATGAACTAAAGTCTTCTTTCTTCATTGATCCGCAGGCAGACATGTTGGACGAAGACTCGTGACCGTAGCGCAGCAATCCTCAATCTTCATAGTAGCCACCTGCAGCATGATATGTTGCAGCCATGGAGGGTCAATACGTGGAATGTATTGGCAAATGTCACTTTGGTGGACTCAATGGCACCTACATGTATATGCTCTTTGGCCAGGTGGAGTTTAACTTAGCAAAAGCAAGCCTTTTTCCTATCTTTGTAAAACTCAAATTTTTCCTTAGCAAAATTTTGTCCAGAAGGACCCTTTACTACCCAAGTTCACCCATCAAGTTTTAACTTAGAGAAATTGGGGTGAGGAGATTCTTGAACGGCTTCAATGTCATGTCACTCAGAAATTGTCCGTAACCGGGGACACGGCTAAGTACTTAGTTTTAACCCTCTGCAGAGGTGGTGCACTTTTCCCACAAGACTTAGTTAACCCGTTTTGCCATGAGACTCATTTTGCCTCAAACGGCCAAGTGAAAACTAAGACGAGGCCTTTCAGAAGCATTCCCTTAGACCAAATGGACGCGTTCCATCCTACCAACATCTACCACCCTTTGTCCGCCTGGCTTGAGTTCTTGCAGCTTAGTTGACCAAGACAGAGCCCATATTGTCATGTGGTTGCACTGGAAGCTTCATGACTTGAATGTCTCCAATCTCTTTGCTCCTGGGTGGCCGTCCACAAGTGAGATACACCTGGTGGTTCATAGGTTCGACGACATGACCCCAGGGAACCACTCAACATAAACCAATCAAAAGCCACTTCCACCCAGGTGGTTCATTAACTTAGTTGTTTTCTTAGTTTTCCAAAAAAAACTTGTTTTCCAACACTTAGCCAAAATCATGTGTTAACCCTTCCCACAACAAGAACAGAAGTAAAATCCTATTGCAGTAGTAATTCTACTAGGAGATGCAAAGCTAAGCAAGCTAGACAAAAACTTAGCATAAAATCTAGCAAGCTAAAGGCAAGAATTTATGAAAACACCTACACATGCATCTTCTACTAGAAAAGCTACAAGACCAAAACTTTCAGTAGGACAAGGGAAACATGGTGACACTTGCCTTGGTGAGGAGAAGAGTTGGTGCACTCATCACAAAGACACTCGTTGCACTCAGCACAATCTACACATAAAATATAACATCATAAGCACATATCAATCACAAAACACTCACAAAATGAAAGAATATGCATGCGAATGAGTTTTAAACACCTCCATAGCACTTAACAAGTTCTCTGGTTGTTGACTACATGCATGATGACATGATCATAATTTTAGAGTTTAATTACAAAGCTCAAAACATCAACAACACTCAATTAGAACAAATATACAAACTAATATTACAAAAGAAATATAAAAGTTACTAAAAATATTCTGGCCGTGCTACAGTATTAGGAGGCATCAAAGGGACCTAAAGAAAAAGGAAATACTAAAAATAAAATTTACAACTATTTTTAAATAGCAAAACACCTAAATAGAACTTGCAGCAAATCAGTACATAAAATGGATACTATAAGAGTTTTTGATGATAGAAACAGATTCTACACAATTTTATGAAACCATAGACGCAAAGTTTACTAAATTTGGACGTGTAGAACTTAAGATATGAATTATAGAAGTTTTAAACAAATTCTAGAAATTTTAAAACGAAACCGATCGGGTTTTAACCAGGGCACGACACTTGGCGCTATTTGATTGGGCGATACATTTCGCGTGGATAACAGAACTGGGCCATAGGATTTAAGTCAGATCGAGCGGACCAGATTGATCGGTAACAGTTCAGTAAGTGATCTAATACGATCCATGCGATCCAGATCCAACGGACGAGAGAAGAAGAGGGAAGGAGCTCACTGGGAAGAGGTCGACGGTGAGGTCCCAGCGTACTGGAGCTTCACCGCCAGGGTGTTCCGGTGATCTCTGGTGGCGGCGAAGGTCACGACGGTGTTCAGCAGGAGAGGGTGATGACGATGGTGCGGTTGAGGTGCTCGGGCGCTTCCTGTAACGAGGATGAGGCGTGGCTGGAGTTAGACGGCCCGACGGCGAGGTACTGGACACGAAGGGGAGCAGCAAGTACAGAGAGAGCGCGGAGACGGTGGTCTTACCACGACGTTCGGGAGATCAAGGCGAGTACGGTGGCGAGGTCTTCGGGGTCAAGGCGTCCTAGAGTTCCGCTATTTCCTTGCCAGAGTTCTTGTGCGGCGACAGCAAGATCCGGTCGTGGACGGGTGCGGGTTTCTGGAGAAAAAGGAGGAGCAAAACAGTGTCAGGGGGGAGCGCCAGAACACGGTGAAGAAGTAGGGCTAGGAGGGAGATCGGGAGGGCTCGTGCCCTACTGTGAACCGGCGGCGCTCTCTGCAGATTGGTGGCGGCGCGGTGGCTTCTGGTTGCGCAGCCTGGGGGCGAGTTCTGCTAGGGTTTGGGAAGGGGAAGTGTGCGGGAGGGGGGGTCTTATAGCCACGAGAGGAAGAAGAAATCGGAATGACCCCAGGTGGATAAGCTCGAGAAGATCACGGCGTCCTCGGGCGAGTTCTTCGGATGGAGGTTGACGACGACGTTGGCGCTGACGTGCGGGTCCCACTTGTCAGCGAAGAAAAGAAAAGAGAGGGGTACCGGTTCGGGATGCTGGCGATGCTGGGCCATGGGCCGACTCTGGCCGTGGGCTGAAACGTTCCCCGCGGCCCTTTTCTCATTTTCCTATTTATTTTCTCTTTTCTTTTTCTATTTTTCCTTTGTAATTTTGCAAAACAATTTCAAATTGATTTTAAACAGCTTTTCTTGACTTTTGTGAATCATTTCCCTTGTTTGTTGCACTTCATGGAAATGTTTGAATCACATAATAGCCAAATATTTTGGTAAAATGCACATAAAAAGATAGAATGCAATGCATATGCATATGCAAAGAAATGGGTTTATGATTTCATGTGTGCAAGATTTTAAATTTTATTCCAAAATTTGGGATGTTACAAGTCTAACCCCCTTAAGATGAATCTCGCCCTCGAGATTCGGGTTGGCTAGCAAATAGGTGTGGGTAGTCTTCTTGGAGTTCATCTTCTCGTTCCCAAGTTGCTTCTTCTTCAGTATGGTGACTCTACTGAACTTTGCAAAACTTGATTGTCTTGGTACGAGTGACTCTTTCTGATGTCTCCAAGATTTTGATGGCTTCTCCTCATATGTGAGATCACTTTCCAATTGAACTTCTTCCAATGGTATTGTGTCTCTTAGTGGGGTATCTGCCATCTCTGGATGACACTTCTTCAATTGGCTCACGTGAAACACATTGTGTACTGCAGACAAGGATTCTGGCAGTTCTAGCTCATATGCAACTTCACCTTTGCGAGCCAAAACTTTGAATGGCCCTACAAAGCGAGGTGCTAGCTTTCCTTTGACTCCGAATCTTTTCACTCCACGAAGTGGCGATACTCGTAAATATGCTCTATCGCCCACCTCATAAGTCACCTCTCTTCGTTTTGAATCAGCATAACTCTTTTGCCTGGATTGAGCTATCTTGAGCCTATCTCTGATTAATCGAACATTTTCTTTGGCATCCTTTATTATGTCTGGCCCGAAAAGACTTCGTTCACCAACACCACTCCAAAGCAATGGTGTAGTACATTTTCTTCCATAGAGAGCCTCAAACGGTGCCATTTCAATGCTAGATTGGTGGCTATTGTTATATGAGAACTCTGCATATGGCAAGTTATCGTCCCAGTCTAAGGCACAAGCTCTCAACATGTCTTCTAGAATTTGATTCACCCTTTCTGTTTGACCGTCAGTCTGAGGGTGAAACGCTGTGCTGAACTCTAGTCTTGTGCCCAAGGACTCGTGAAGTTGGCGCCAAAAGTGAGAGGTGAATTGAGTACCTCTATCTGACATGATACTCTTAGGTACTCCATGTAAGCACACTATTCGGCTCATATATATCTTGGCTAGTCCGGCGCTGGTATAAGTGGTTTTCATAGGGATGAAGTGAGCCACTTTGGTTAAACGGTCAACTACAACCTAGATGGAGTCATAACCAGACTTAGTCCTTGGTAAACCTGTGATGAAGTCCATGCCAACATTATCCCACTTCCATTCTGGTATGGGCAATGGCTGAAGTAAACCTGCTGGTTTCTGATGCTCTGCCTTGACTCTATTGCATACATCACACAGGGCAATATATTTGGCGACATCCCTTTTCATATTGCTCCACCAAAATCTACCCTTCAAATCCATATACATCTTGGTGTTCCCAAGATGAATCGAATAGGGTGAATCATGTGCTTCTTGCAGAATTAACTTTCTGAGTTCAGGGTCTTGTGGTACACAAACACGCTTCTCAAACCAAATAATTCCTTGGTCATCTTCGTGAAATCCCTTTGCCTTTCCTTTACCCATATTACTTTTTATTTCCTCTATCTCCTTATCTAGCCTCTGAGCTTCTTTGATCTTGTCTATCAAGGTAGGTTGAACTTCATGAGATGCCAAAAACCCTTTTGGCACAATTTCTAACCTAAGCTCTTTGAACTGTTCACACAAATCTTTAGGCAATTCCCCTGCTGTGAGTCTATTTACATAGCTCTTACGGCTCAAGGCGTCAGCTACAACATTAGCCTTCCCCGGATGGTACTGCAAGCTCATATCATAATCCTTTATGAGTTCTAACAATCTTCTTTGTCTCATGTTCAGTTCCTTCTGGGTGAATATATACTTTAAGCTTTTGTGATCGGTGAACACATCACAATGCTTTCCCATCAAATAATGTCTCCACACCTTCAGAGCATGAACTACGGATGCTAGTTCTAAGTCATGGGTGGGGTAATTTCTTTCATGATGCTTAAGCTGGCGCGAGGCATAACTCACAACTTTTCCATTCGGAATTAGAATGCTACCAAGTCCTTGACGAGAAGCATGGCAATAGACTTGGAAATCCTTCTGTATATCTGGCAAACATAGAACTGGCGCACTTACTAGCCATTTCTTCAATTCTTGAAAACTAGCTTCACATGAGTCAGTCCATTCGAATTTCTTGTCTTTCTTCAATAATTCAGTCATTGGCTTTGCTATCTTGGAGAAATTTTCAATAAATCTCCGATAGTACCTAGCAAGGCCTAAGAAACTTCGGATGTCTCCCGCATTTTTGGGTGACTCCCATTCAGTAACGGATGCTACCTTGCTTGGATCCACCGCGACCCCTTACGCGGAAACAATGTGACCAAGAAATCCTACTTTGTTCAACCAGAATTCACACTTGCTGAATTTCGCATATAACTTATGCTCCCTGAGTTTTTCCATGATTAAGCGTAAGTGCTGCTCATGTTCTTTATCATCCTTGGAGTAAATCAGGATGTCATCAATGAACACCACTACAAATTTATCCAAGTATTGCATGAACACCTTGTTCATCATGGTCATGAAGTATGCCGGGGCATTTGTTAATCCAAAAGACATGATGGTATACTCATATAGACCATACCTGGTGGTAAAAGCTATCTTGGGTATGTCTTGCTCTCGGATCTTTAGCTGGAAATACCCTGATCGGAGGTCAATCTTGGAGAACACTTTTGCTCCTTTCAACTGATCAAACAAGTCGTTGATGTTGGGCAATGGGTACTTGTTCTTGATTGTCACTTCGTTTAGTGAACGGTAGTCCACAACCAATCTCTTGCTAGAGTCTTTCTTCTCCACAAACAAAACAGGGGCTCCCCATGATGATGAACTCTGTTGGATGAAACCTTTGTCCAACTGTTCCTTAAGCTGCTTCTTCAATTCCTTTAATTCATCTATGTCCATCTTGTATGGTCTCTTTGCTATAGGCCCTGTTCCAAGCAGTAAGTCAATGATGAACTCGACATCTCTGTCTGGTGGCATTCCTGGTAACTCTTCTGGAAACACGTCAGGATACTCTTTTACAACTGGCACTTCATCCAGGCTAACCCCCTTAAGAGAATTAACCTTAGACCCCTTTAGCTCAAAGGTTGATTTGAAACGGATGCGTTTCTTTTCAGGGGTTGTGAGGGTGATGGTTTTGTTTGCACAATCTATGACTCCTTGAAAGGCGGTCATCCAATCCATGCCTAGGATGACATCTAATCCTTGCGACTCTAGGACAATGAGGTTAGCCGAAAACTTGTGTTTTCCAATTTCCATGACTAGGTCTCTACAACCGGCATTTACTATCAACTCTCCCCCTGGAGAACTTACCCTTATAGGACAACCTATTGTTTCAGTGGGTAATTTGTTCTTAACCACAAATGCTCTTGAGATGAATGAATGAGATGCACCAGTGTCGAAAAGAACAAGTGTTGAAAATTTATTGAGCAGAAACATACCATATACGGCGTCAGGCTCATCATAAATCTCCTCCACATTGATGTGATTAACATGCCCCTTCTGGAATGGATTGGGCTTGTTTCCTTCATCCTTCTTCTGTGGACAATCATTTGCATAATGCCCAGTCTTGTGGCACTTGAAGCATTCCACCTGACTAATATCCCTCTTCTCAGGGGCATTATTGTTTCTGCCATTGTTGTTGCCATTGTTATGGCCATTTGTCCCGGTGGACTTATGATTGTTGTGATTCCTGTGGCCATTATGGTGGTGGCCATTTCCCTTGTGATGCTGGTGCCCATTTCCACCATTATGGTTGTGGTGGTTTCCTCCATTCTTATGGAACCCAGAGCTTCCATGGTCACTATGATAGCTTCGCTTGTGAGCAGGCTCTTGGTATTTACTGACATGATGCTTCCTCTTTCTGTTTTCAGACTGCTTTATCTTGCTTTCTAGAGTTATGGCTTGATCAAGCAGAGACTGAAAGGTTGGAGTATAGGCAACAGACAGAGGGATAGACAGTTCATCATTTAGGCCCTCCAGGAACTTCTCCTTTCTCTTTGCATCGGTGTCAATGTCATCTGGTGCATAGCGTGACAGATTGGTGAATTCATCAATATATTCAGTCACACTATGGAATTTCTGTCTCAGATCATGGAATTCCTTCTTTTTCAGACCCATCACACCAGAAGAAATGTGTGCAGCCCGGAAACCTTCCTGGAATGAGTCCCATGTTACACCCTCAATGGGATGGGTGATCTGATAAGTATCCCACCAGCTGGCTGCTGGTCCTTCCAGAAGATGAGCTGCAAACCTGACTTTTTCTGTGTCAGTGCAACCAGTTGTCACCAAGTCCTTATTGACAGAACAGAGCCAATCCATGGCCTCCAGTGGTTATGCAGGTCGAGAGAACTTGGCGGGTAGAAGCCTCAGAAACCTTGCAAGCATGTCCACCTGAGGGGGAGGTGGTGGTGGTGGTGGTGGAGGCTTGTTGTTGTTATTGTTGTTGTTTGCGTTGGCTAGAAACTGAGTCATGACCTGCATGAGATGAGCCTAGGCTTCCATCATTTGCTGCATCTGTTCCTCATGAGCGCGACGAGGAGGCATCTGTTGGGTTTGGAAAATAGGTGAGATCAGACTTAGAGATAGTCTAAGGAATAAAGTTTCCTACCCACATGCATAAACAATCCATCAAAAGAACACAAACACAACATACACAAGCATAGAAGAACCTCAACCAAACAAGCATTAACAACTCACAAATAGTTTTAAGGTATGCAAACGTTTAAGTCTTAAAGGGATACAATAACTAATGCCATACCACAAGCGGTCACGGGCATAAACGCAAACTCAAAGATAAAGTGTGGTAGTCTATCTAACTACTCTATTCTTCCATGGCGACTTCCACCTCTTCAACATCAAGGCCATTCTCCTTGAGTAGCCTCTTGTAGTCCTGCAACTCTTCAGTTAGGTTGTCGACCTTCTCTTGAAGCTCCCTCTTGTCGGCGCGCAGCTTCTCGATCAAGTTGTGGTCCGCTTCAAGCTCGAAGTCGTTGCACTCTAACTTCTGCTTCAGCTCTCTAACATCTTTGTTCCTGGCTTGAATCCTCTTCTCTTGGCTCTTCCACTGCTTCTCTTGAGTCTCGAACTTCTCCTTCATCTCCTTGATCTTCTCCTCCTGCTCCAAGTGTTGCTTGTCCTTCTTGGCAAGCTGGGCACGTAACTCATCGTTCTTAAACATCTCGTTGTACCTCTCAACGTCGATGTCCCTGACAAGATACTCTAACTCGGCGAGGTGGATGCACATGGGGTCTTGCTTGTCGTCAGGTAGCATGATGGCCATGCCCTGCTCGTCGCGTCGGCCGTAGGAGTGGGAGTAGTGGTTCTGCAGCTCGGAGAAGTGACGTCCGCAGAGGCGTGCTATTATCTCTTGCATGAGGAGTTGGGCGCCTATCTTCTTGTTCGTGTGGAAGGTCTTGAGCTTGATAGTTTCAGTCTTCGGCTCTGTCTCGCATCCTGGCTGCGTGATGTGGATGACCCAGATGCCCTTCTTGTGAAGCTTGGTCATCTCGCTCCCCCTGATGAACGGGGTAGGCAGGGACTAGGTAGTGGTGATGTCGATGAGACGCTCTGTGAACCTGTAGTTCTGAAAGTTGCCGGTCTTGGTGATGCAGAAGGTTGACATCTTCACGTTGGAACATGGCAAGTTAGTAAGTTAAAGTAGAAGAAAAACTTAGAAAAAGTGCAGAAAGAGTTAAAGAGATTTTTCTAACTTATAAGTCAAACTATTTCTAAGTGTTAGCAACAAAGAAAAACAAGACAACTCCTAAATTTTCCTAAGTGTTTTCGTCCAATCCTAGGGTCACGAACCTAAGGGCAACACTTTGCTCTGATACCATCTGTAGCGTACCTGCGTTTTAATTGTGCTAGTCCCGGATCGACTGCTAGCACACACAGTTACAAGATGAAATATCAGGATTACAAAGGTCTTTATTACAAACGCTTGATCCACAAATAACATAGTCTTTTACAACTCAATAAGGCACAAAGCCACAAACCTATTACAACTCTAGAAAATAACTAAGTAAATGAACCAAAGTCTTCTTTCTTCATTGATCCGCAAGCAGACGTGTAGGACGAAGACTCGTGACCGTAGCGCAGCAATCCTCAATCTTCATAGTAGCCACCTGCAACATGATACGTTGCAGCCATGGAGGGTCAATACGTGGAATGTATTGGCAAATGTCACTTTGGTGGACTCAATGGCACCTACACGTATGTGCTCTTTGGCCAGGTGGAGTTTAACTTAGCAAAAGCAAGCCTTTTTCCTATCTTTGTAAAACTCAAATTTTTCCTTAGCAAAATTTTGTCAAGAAGGACCCTTTACTACCCAAGTTCATCCATCAAGTTTTAACTTAGAGAAATTGGGGTGAGAAGATTCTTGAACGGCTTCAATATCATGTCACTCAGAAATTGTCCGTAACCGGGGACACAGCTAAGTACTTAGTTTTAACCCTCTGCAGAGGTGGTGCACTTTTCCCACAAGACTTAGTTAACCCGTTTTGCCTCAAACGGCCAAGTGAAAACTAAGACGAGGCCTTTCAGAAGCATTCCCTTAGACCAAACGGACGCGTTCCATCCTACCAACATTTACCACCCTCTGTCCGCCTGGCTTGAGTTCTTGCAGCTTAGTTGACCAAGACAGAGCCCATATTGTCATGTGGTTGCACTGGAAGCTTCACGACTTGAACGTCTCCAATCTCTTTGCTCCTGGGTGGCCGTCCACAAGTGAGATACACCTGGTGGTTCAGAGGTTCGACAACATGACCCCAGGGAACCACTCAACATAAACCAATCAAAAGCCACTTCCACCTAGGTGGTTCATTAACTTAGTTGTTTTCTTAGTTTTCCAAAAAAAAACTTGTTTTCCAACACTTAGCCAAAATCATGTGTTAACCCTTCCCACAACAAGAACAGAAGTAAAGTCCTATTGCAGCAGCAATTCTACTAGGAGATGAAAAGCTAAGCAAGCTAGACAAAAACTTAGCATAAAATCTAGCAAGCTAAAGGCAAGAATTTATGAAAACACCTACACATGCATCTTCTACTAGAAAAGCTACAAGACCAAAACTTTCAGTAGGACAAGGGAAATATGGTGACACTTGCCTTGGTGAGGAGAAGAGTTGGTGCACTCGTCACAAAGACACTCGTTGCACTCAGCACAATCTACACATAAAATATAACATCATAAGCACATATCAATCACAAAACACTCACAAAATGAAAGAATATGCATGCAAATGAGTTTTAAACACCTCCATAGCACTTAACAAGTTCTCTGGTTGTTGACTACATGCATGATGACATGATCATAATTTTAGAGTTTAATTACAAAGCTCAAAACATCAACAACACTCAATTAGAACAAATATACAAACTAATATTACAAAAGAAATATAAAAGTTACTAAAAATATTCTGGCCGTGCTACAGTATTAGGAGGCATCAAAGGGACCTAAAGAAAAAGGAAATACTAAAAATAAAATTTACAACTATTTTTAAATAGCAAAACACCTAAATAGAACCTGCAGCAAATCAGTACATAAAATGGATACTATAAGAGTTTTTGATGATAGAAACAGATTCTACCCAATTTTATGAAACCATAGACGCAAAGTTTACTAAATTTGGACGTGTAGAACTTAAGATATGAATTATACAAGTTTTAAACAAATTCTGGAAATTTTAAAACGAAACCGATCGGGTTTTAACCAGGGCACGACACTTGGCGCTATCTGATTGGGCGATACCGTTTCACGCGGATAACAGAACTGGGCCGTAGGATTTAAGTCAGATCGAGCGGACCAGATTGATCGGTAACGGTTCAGTAAGTGATCTAATACGATCCATGCGATCCAGATCCAACGGACGAGAGAAGAAGGGGGAAGGAGCTCACTGGGAAGAGGTCGACGGCGAGGTCCCAGCGTACTGGAGCTTCACGGCGAGGGTGTTCCGGCGATCTCTGGTGGCGGCGAAGGTCACGACGGTGTTCAGCAGGAGAGGGTGATGACGATGGTGCGGTTGAGGTGCTCGGGCGCTTCCTGTAACGAGGATGAGGCGTGGCTGGAGTTAGACGGCCCGACGGCGAGGTACTGGACACGAAGGGGAGCGGCAAGTACAGAGAGAGCGCGGAGACGGTGGTCTTACCACGGCGTTCGGGAGATCGAGGCGAGTACGGTGGCGAGGTCTTCGGGGTCAAGGCGTCCTGGAGTTCCGCTAATTCATCGCCGGAGTTCTTGTGCGGCGACAGCAAGATCCGGTCGTGGACGGATGCGGGTTTCTGGAGAAAAAGGAGGAGCGAAACAGTGTCAGGGGGGAGCGCCAGAACACGGTGAAGAAGTAGGGCTAGGAGGGAGATCGGGAGGGCTCATGCCCTACTGTGAACCGGCGGCGCTCTCTGCAGATTGGTGGCGGCGCGGTGGCTTCTGGTTGCGCAGCCTGGGGGCGAGTTCTGCTAGGGTTTGGGAAGGGGAAGTGTGCGAGAGGGGGGGTCTTATAGCCACGAGAGGGAGAAGAAATCGGAACGACCCCGGGTGGATAAGCTCAAGAAGATCACGGCGTCCTCGGGCGAGTTCTTTGGATGGAGGTTGACGATGACGTTGGCGCTGACGTGCGGGTCCCACTTGTCAGCGAAGAAAAGAAAAGAGAGGGGTACCGGTTCGGGATGCTGGCGATGCTGGGCCGTGGGCTGAAACGTTCCCCACAGCCCTTTTCTCATTTTCCTATTTATTTTCTCTTTTCTTTTTCTGTTTTTCCTTTGTAATTTTGCAAAACAATTTCAAATTGATTTTAAATAGCTTTTCCTGACTTTTGTGAATCATTTCCCTTATTTGTTGCACTTCAGGGAAATGTTTGAATCACATAATAGCCAAAGATTTTGGTAAAATGCACATAAAAAGATAGAATGCAATTCATATGCAAAGAAATGGGTTTATGATTTCATGTGTGCAAGATTTTAAATTTTATTCCAAAATTTGGGATGTTACAACTCAAGTGTGTCAGGAGTATTCTTTTGTTGAATCTCCATTTCAAGTCATAAGAAGAATTGGTTTAGATAAGATGGCTTCCTATAATCACTACCAAACCTGCAGGTCTCCTATTAAAGGGGTTTAATCCTAGGGTCAAAGCATTTGCTCTGATACCAACTGTGGTGACCCAGCATACCACTGCATGTGTAGTATGCAAGTCATTGACATAACACCAATGAAACACCGTCTCACTAGTATTACATCGATCAGAGTGGTACAACAGAAACATCGCAGGTCCAAGGTAGGTGCATAGGACTACAATTTCATCATACAGAAGAGCTTCAGAACTTCCTCAACAGGTAGAGGTTTAGTTCTGGCGACTACAAACGAGAATAATACATTGAAGACTCAACTAGAGCTACACTAATGTAGTTGGCTTGCTACAAAACTACTCTAGCTACGTAGGTTCCAGGATTAGGGAATTGGGTCCCTTCTATTCCTATTCTAGTTTTCCACCAAGCTTGGCATAGTCATTGACTCCATTGAAGGTTCTGATATTGATATAGGGCTTCATCTTCATCATTAGTGTCTTGAGATTGCCTCCTGGTGTTGCCTCCAATCTAAGCAAGGGTTACGAGGGAGTAGGGTGAGTAACAAGCGTTACCCAGCAAGTTCATATAAGGAATAAGGTGTTTTATGCACTATCTACAGCCTTAGACCCAAGAGTCATTTGGCAATGCAAGTTTTCGTAAACATTTCTTCAAGAGGTTGCTTTTATTCAGAAGAACTATGTCCGTCAGCCTTCACAGGTTGATTAGAGCTTCAATGGGCTCCTTTCCTGCCGTGTTCGCAGCTCCTTCCCGAAGCAGGGAGTATCCAGATACTTTCTTACACTCTGCAGAGGTGGTCACTTGTACCCATAGGAGATCAACGCCTTGTTGCACAATCGAGCAGCTGGCATTGTCCACACTTCCTTGGTATGGGGCCCAGCCGTTGATCCGAGCCAATCACTGTTCCTTCCCACGATCGTGCATACCCACCCTTTTGCGGCTCCAACTTCGGTTCACTACCCTCGCCGGTCTACACTTTTGGTAGTTGCCGACCTCGGCATACTTGCCTTTCCTAGACAATGAGTTACCCCCACCGGTTTGGTTACGCCCTGTGGTAACACCGGCCTCGGCACTCTACCCCCGTCGTTGCTGCAATCCATCATAGACTGCCAGAATCGTGAATTCATTAGGGGGAATCCACCCATCCCGAAGCTCTGCATGGGAGACAACTGCTCCGAAACGGCGCGTCCATTGATATGCATGAGGGAAAAGATACAGCTGACTCTCCCGTCCCATTCTAGACCCTATGGTTGACCGTATTTTATGGTACAAGAATCACTGGCGACATTGGTTATTAGTCCTAGGTGAACATTCCCGGTACAGTGGGACCTCCACCATACTCTTACCATGGTCTCACTGCCCACCTTCCTAGGTTGACAACCATTATGATTGCAAACCACTAAGCATATTCATTCAAGAAAAGCAATACTTTTGCTTTTTAATGCAATCATAATATAATACCACCGGTATATTTGCAAGTACTTTGTTAAAGATAAACAAGAGATATGAGCAAGAGTGAACTTGCCATTCTGACCGCAAGATTATGCGAGTCAGGGTCTTCGATACGATAGAAATCCCAATTCTGAAATAGCAATCATCATCCGGTAGGGATGATGTTAGAAATCTACAGCATGATATGCATAAGATATGATATGCATCACTCTAAGCGTAACCTAACCCCGATGATTTGTTATCATTGAGTTAAGGTGATTTATTTATGATGTGTTGCACTTTTAAATCACACCATAACATGGTTGTTAAGCATTTTAGGTTCGATCACTATCAGGTGATATTAACAGAATAAGATTCTAACAAGAGCTATTGTTTTAGGGTGTTATAATCATTCCTTGCTAAAAGAGAATGATGGTTTATGGTGAAAACATGAAGGTAACACTTTTAAGTTGCATCTTATAATTAGCAAGCACTTGGTTGATCATGGATATGCAAAGTCAAAGTAAAGTATACACATAGTAATATCTAAGTAGTTCTAGGGTTGACAACAATCTTAATATAACGTAGGGTTTTCATTTATAACTAAAAGGAATTGGTTTGATGCTTACTTTCAAGGTATCTCAAAAGAATAACTTTTGAAGATTACATTCTTTAGAAATGTAATTAGTATTTAACTCACTTTTAAGTGATCACAATTATTCTTAGGAATTTGGTTAATTAATAGCACATGTCTTTACTTGTTATAAGTTTCTAGGTCTTAACCAATAATGTTAAAGTAATTGAGTTAATCATTCATCATGGTTGAACTAAACATTTAGAGCTAATTACTTATTTACTGAATGGAAGTTAAGAAATAACTTTAAATACAAGTTTCTATTTATTTGTTGATGTTCTTCATAATTTTAGTACTTCAAAATTATCTATAGAGAATAACTCTATTGATTTAAGTGCTAATGACAAAGTTGAATTTAAGATCCTATAATAATAAAGTAGTAACTACAATAAGGTTGTTTTAGTGTAAGAACATTTACTACATTTCTAGAGAAATGATTTGATTCCTAAATTTGATTTAAATTCATATTGAAAAATAGTACTTAAACATGTTTGATAATTTGTATCAAATTTACTTCACACAAACATATGATATTACAGTACAAACAGATAGGTCTTAATTTTAGGATCATTTTGGTATATTATTTGCATTTTTCTGATTAAAAATGAAATAGATATGATTTTTCTAAAGTTGAGTTATTTTCTAGAATTCTAATTAATCAAAGAAACTTTTGATACCGAGGGGGTATCTAGCCTATTAGGCTGACTGGTGGGGTCTGGGCTTGGTCAGCTGCCACACGGGCAAGTCCTGGTCAAATAGACTGACATGTGGGCCATGGGCCAGGTCAACTGCCACGTTGGCTTGGCCAAGTCAAAATGTTTGACTCGCCGGAGGACTCCATCGCCGGTGAGACAGGGATCGATGGCGGTGATGTTAAGGGGGTTCTGCAGACGCGCGACTACGCGGAATTGAACGAGAAGACAACGGGAAACCTAACAGTGATTGCGACACCACCCGTTGGTCACCGGAGTGAGCCCCGGTGAGCTCTCCCGTGGTGGCGACCTTCGGCTGACGACCGAATCCGAGCTACGGTTCATCAAACAATGTAATAAATAGCTCCAGAGGCTCGTAAGCTCACCGTGATGCTCACTGGATGGTCGAAAAGGACTCAGGTGACCGGAGCTGGATGCAATCAAGCGAATTCCGATGATCTTCGACGAAAGGGAACAAAGAAATCCCGCCGGTGTGGTCCTTCCCTCGATGCTAGACTCCTTCTAGATGCTCACCAAGATCCTGCGCACCTCCCCAGCTGGTCCATGGCCTCTAAGGTGGTCTCTGTTAATGGCGCGGTGATGAACTCCAGCGAACTCCTCTGGGTGATGGCGAGGAACAGAGAGGATGAGAGAGGGACTGAGACGGATCTAGGGTTCGGCGGCGGTGCGGGGCTTCTTATAGGCCGCCAAGGGCGGCGGCATGAATCCTGGCATGGGGGACGGTGGTGCTGGCGAGACCGAGCTGTTTCAGTGGATCCAGAGGTGGAAGACGACGCTCCCCTCGGTGGGTCCTGCCTGTCAGATGCATACCGCTTCGGTATGCCAGGCTGGCTCCTAGTGGGCCGGTACGGTGGGCTGCGGCCAGGTAAGCATTTCCTTTATTTTTTTCTGCTTCTTATTCTTTTTCTATTTTCTGTTTTGTTGTTTTGAATTCGAATTTGATTTTCAATTCTGTTTTGCAAGAACTCAAGGTTAGGACTTCATATAAATACAATTCATACATTACTAGTACAATATGTTGTATTAGGAAGATCTCTAGGGGTATTGCACACAATAGCTTTTTAGATGTGGTTATGGTTTTTGTTAGGGGTCTTAATAGAAATGATTTTTAAAGATTCTATTTTTGTGTTTCTTCTAAAAAGTGTATAGACACCATATTTGTATCTGAATGAAAAGAGAACTATTATTTATAATAGATTCTAGCATTGGAGTTCCTAGTTAGGTATATGTATCTATGAACAGGATGCTCTTAATTTGATATCAAGATTCATGCACATATTAACATGTTCAAGTTAATCACTGGATAAATAATATGGTTGATATTAAGAATGTTTATGGTGTGGACATAATCCATGGTTTAAGATATAGGATGTGGTTCTAGGGTTTTACTCATGATCACAAAGTGATACATAAGTTGAATCTTAGTTTGATACCACATGGCTTCAAATGGATAGGTGGAAGGAATAGGAAATATTATAGAAGTGCCTCATAAAAGGGGTGCTGTTCTTAATGTAGTGTCCTGGCAATTAATTCCACATATGCTCTTGCAAAGGGTATTGTATCTAGTTGATTTGGCTATATGCAAAGATGCATCTCAATAATGTGTAAGTGAGGTGTTAGAGTGTTTACTAAATTATCTTAGCATGCTAGGTTATCTAAGCATTCACACAATTAACTATTGGTGTGTTCACTAGTTAATGGTAGCTAAAGATAATGTTCTACCCTTTGTTATGCAAGTGTAGGTGTATGAATATTATGCATATGTTGATAGTAATTTATTGGTATAGACATATGCATGATATAAATAGCTACTCTACATTTTCTGGGCTTGATTTGCTTCCTAGTAAATTTACTTGTTTGTTCTTGGTGCTCATATGATCATTTAAATGTATGTGATATGCCCCTGGATCGTGTATATGTTTTTAGTAGATGATTTCAAATCAGAGGCATATATTTCTCTTGCTTTATGGTGAGTTCTTCCCTTTTCCCCAATAACTACACTTCTCTCCTCTCATACTAGACCAACCTGGTGGTCTTGTGAAGCTTGTTCTTTGGGAATTCTGATAAACCTGCATCTTGTGGCATGCCTGCACCTCCTAGCTGCTTGACTTAATTCCTAATTGAACTAAGTAACCATTTGGTCTTGGTCTTGCTAGTTTGGTTCTTGTGGTTGTGCTGGTGGTGGTGAATCTTGCCCTGTTGCTCAACTCATGAGCAGGGTGGATTGTGTGGTGGTGTTGCTAGTGTGATGGTGGTGTTTCTTGTGTGATGGTGGTGTTTCTTGGCCCTCTCTAATGTATGAAATGGCCCAAATTCGTTGGTGTCCTCACACCATGGTTTTATGGTGTCAAAATGGAGGCTATGGGGTTCCTTTTATAGTGTTTTGATGTCCACCACAAGTTGACACCTCAAGTGGTGACTCTTGTTTTCATTTAGTGAGTAAGCTACTTGTTGTCAAGCTCTCATGCATGAGCATTACTTGGGGTTCAAGTAAAAGAAGATATTTTCATGTGGATAACTATGAACATTACTTGGGGTTCAAGTATAGGAAGATATTTTGAAATGCATTACTTGGGGTTCAAGTATAGGAAGATATTTTGAAATGCATTACTTGGGGTTCAAGTAAAGAAAGATATTTTCAAGTGGATAAGTATCCTAGGTGGAATGATGATTATCCTCTAATAATCTTTATCTTGGGACAGCCAAGTGGCATTTGGCACTAAATGGACTTGTGGCTAAATCAACTCATATTCTTATACATATTTGTAATTCATAATTGAATTGTTATCAATTGATGTTGTATTAATTGTTTGGAAGTTTAACTTCCAAAGTTCATATTTGAAATGATCCAGTTATTATGAATTATGCATATTGTCATATCTTATTTGTTCCTATTATCAGTTGTGCTCAAAATATCTAAGGTTAGCAAAGGTCATGTTCAAACTTTAAGTGATTTAATTTGATTTCACCAAGGCATGATCATAAGAGTTTCAAAATGATCATAGTTATTTTTATTCAAATAGTTTGAACTATTTAATGTAATGTAAATGAGTTTAGTTTTGTTATATCTCATATAGTTAATAAGTTATGATTTAAGTAAGAATGTGTGGCTTTTATGCACTTTAGACCTTGTGGTTTACCAATTTTGGTAACAAGTTTAAAAGTGAATTATATAATACCCAGAAGTACTGAATAATTATTTAAGTAGTTAAACTCTATTGTAAAATCCTCTAATCAACTTGGTACTATGTTAAACTCCACTACCACTGAGTTTCTAATTTATACCCTAAGGTTCTATCTCAAGTGACAGGAATGATATTGGATTTGATATAGGCTTTCTCCTCTTGTCTTGGAGATAAATAGATTTAGATGGGAAAGATTCTGATAATCAAGATATGAGAATAAAGTAGATTAAGAGTCAAGGTAAGACTTGTGTTGTCTTCCTTTAAGCTAGGAATGGTTTCAATGATTTAGGTTTAAGAAATACCATGTGATCACGGTAGGATTGGATATAAGGTCATAAGTAATGTGTTAACATATTAGTTCTACCTCACATTCACCTCTTTTATTTGTTGTAATATTTCTACACAAAACAAGGTTGTTAACAAAGGTCCTGTTGAAGTTTATCGCACTTCAGCTGATGAGCTACTTCAATTCCATCAACTCAAGAGAAGCTTCAATCACTTTGACAAGTTTTATTTAAAAGCGCGAAAATTTCCCAGATTTTCTATGCATGAATGCAATGCATACTCCTGTGTTCTCTCTATTTCTAGCCTCACATCCTGGGATGTTACAGGTACGGAGCCTAGCTATATGGTTGTAAAGAAAGCGCTTTACCGGAGACAGCCCTATAGTATTTACTTTTTCGGTTTTGTTTTTGTTGCTCTTGCGAGAGAATAATTTTATTCGAGTCTTCTTTTTGTGTCCTTGCTGTATCAAGAAATTTTATTTTAGTTTGTCTACTATAGAAAAAATAAAGTGCCAAGTTTTACCCATCTTGGGTGTTAAAAGATTGCAATACTTATTTGGAGATGCTGAAATCTGCGCATCACTTTTTAGTGCATGATTTTTCATATTTTTCTGTAACTCCTATGGACCTGTTCTATTTATATAAATTGCAACTTTCATAATCTACCTGAATAAGGATATAACAAAAATTTGTGACCCGTTTAAGGAGAGCGGGAAAATTCGTCAAACTGCTTCTGTTTTTATTGACAGATTTTGTCTTTTGTTGTTTTGAGTGTTTGTTTGACTCTCAAGATGATTCTTTTTGAGTCTTTTGATATTTAGTGAATGTTGGAAACTTAATACACTCTCTGGACACCTTGCACCAAATTTTATTTGGGGTTTTCTTTGCATCACTTATATTATCTTTGTGCCCTCTAATATCAGCCACTTTAGAAAAGAGGTGGGAAATAGGTTTGTGGTGAAAAAAATTCATAGGGAAGGAATAATCATCGAGAAAGGATTCATCTAAGTAATGGATACCACCATAAGCTTGGGTATGCCCCATGGAAACCCCCTGGACCTATCAACTCTTTGGTTTGCATATTATTCTTGCCTTGTTTTTTTAGCATCACTTTACCGTTGCAAAACTTGGAGAGTCTGTATCTAGTTTTTAATTTTTCTTTTGCATCTTTTGTTTTGAATAAATAGACCACCTGTAGGCTTACTTTATATTTATGAGAAAGCTACTGTAGGAATTGAGAGAAATATTGGGAAGAAAAGGGAGGTAACAATACAAGTAATGCTTAAGTTCTATGCTTCATATGCTTTGAATAGTAATTTGCTAGTGCTGTATTTTGTGTTATTTCTTATTTGAGCATTGATGGTTAACTTTCAGTTTCTTAGTTCATGAATAAATGTGTAGCATTATGGAAATTATGCATGCTTATGACTTTTATACCTTTCCAATGGCCAAGAAAAGAAAAGAAAAAGCAAGAAAAAGACTTGTATATCTAGATACCTTGAGCCATACTTCTCCGCAAAATCTCCACCATACCTACCTACATAGCAAAATTGCTATTCCAAGTATAGTATATGTGTCATGTCTTTGCATTCAAAATCATGTTCCTTTTTATTGTGCAATTCGAAGCTCATGGGAAAGTAGCAGTCTACGGTGGAGTTCATTTACGTAAGTTGCATGTTTGAAATTTTATTAGTTGGGGTTAAGTTAAACCATGCTGTCATGGAATAAGACTTTCAACTTTAATTATTTTTTCATCGTACACGTTGGGTTATGCATATCTTTCTGGTGTGAAATGAGTGGGAGTTATCATGTTAAAGATTCGAGTGTGCATATTTGTTAGAGAAGAGCATTGTGCCGCTAACCGAAACCATGCCTAATCATGGTAGAACTTTGGACTTCCTCATTAGCTTAAACAAGTTTAATTTACTACTCAATTAGTACTTCAAGAGGAGTTCATTTGTCTGTTATCATGTCGTCCCGGTATGTATTACCTTTGCAAAAAGATGAAAAATCTATAAGGCACTATGTACAGGTGGCATGGAGGTACCCCTTTGCAACCACTTGGTTGAAACTATATGCACACGACGAAAGTCTACGGTAATTCTAGAGTTTAGTAGCATGTGGTGGAGATAGTATTAACAATGGGGTATGATACTTACAACTAATAAAATGCATTGCACTGAACGAGATGACACACGAGGAGCATTAGCACTACACAGGCATGCCATGACCCAGTCACTGGAGGAGGACCGCGCAGTGGTGCATCTGGCGCGGCGCCCTGTAGGACAACGTGCACCGCGGAAAATTCATGTTTCAAGTTTCTCCCGTCCTCCAAATGTCCATGAAACAAGATACAATCTTATGTGTTGGGGTCGGGACCAACACAACCGCTAAGAACCAGATTACAACACCAACTCGACAATACTCAGGGTCGGGAGTACTTACTAAATTTTTAGATATTACAAAATTAATTTGGAATGTTTTTAGAGGTTTGGGAGCAAGAGTGCAAAGATCAGGCTCACACCGCGGGTTTGTCATTTTTGTTATTTGTTCTTCCCACTATATTTCTCCGGACATCTCCCATCTCCCCTCTCGCGCAAAGTCTGCAATGAGAGGGTACACCATACCATGGAGCTTGTTCTAATTCAACCTCCCTTCATCACACCGACCTCAATCACACATACATCGACCTTGTCCGCTTGAGAAGGCCATGTGGAAGGGGCAATGTCGTCGAGCGAGGCGTGAGAGGATTTGCCACGAGGCCACATAACCCAACAACACGGTCGAAATCGAGGGGATTCCACCGCCAGGTCGAGGGAGAATTCATGGCCACGGATGATGAAACATGGCCTCCCATTTCCCCCACCCTTCTCTCTCCTCGCACCCACTTGAGAGTCTTCTCCTTCCCACACAGGGCCTCTCTGCTTTTCCTCCGGTGGCTTAGCCAACCAGAGTGCAGATGTCAGTGGGCGCCAACCTGTACGGAGTATATGTAGGCATAAGTGTCTCCACTGCATGATGGTAGCGGGTTTCTAGTTGGGACAAAACATATGGATCTCAACGATCATTCAAAGATTTTTATGCTTCTTCCTTTGTTCTTTAATGCTTCTCTGGTCAAAACTGAAGGTGGAGAGATTAAAAAAATCACATGGTGTCGCCATGACTTACAGTTGAACGGTGACGCTAGTAGGCATCTGATGACTCCCAAGTGGAGGAGGTCAATTATAGTACCTTTCATTATAGAAAAGGTTGTTGAACCCACGAGGAGCTGAAGGTATTGGTTAGGAAGTTTAAGAGGAAATAATAAATAAATGTGTTCTTGTGTTTTTGGTGTATAGTTGTGTAGATAAAACAATACGGTAAGTATAATTGCAGTAAAGAAAATGCTCTTTTCAGAAAAATCCTAATCCTCTATGCATCAAGAGGACAATCTCAAGTGTAATCAATAAGCGACAATGTTCTCAGGGGCAGCATGGATTTATTCGGCATATAGATTTCGAAGCAAATATGAACGAGTATCTTGTCAAGTTTTATTCTCATCGGACGGAGCAAAAAATAGGTGTAGTCATAAAACACTATGCTACAAACCCCTAATGATTGTTCCTAAAGTCACTTTTATGAACGTTAGGGATAATTAAGACATAAATTGTCTAACTATTGCATAAAGCTCTAAGGTCCCCGATCTAGAACTCCCCTAAAAATAATGCAGAGTCTAAGAAACAGGTTTCTGTCTCTCCCTCGTTTCTCATCCTCATAATTACTCTAAGATGCAATCCTATGAGCCCATATAGGTAAAGTAATATGCAGTCAACGTTCGCACATTATCATCATAGAATCACATAAAAGATCAAAACTTAGCCAAATACTCCATGCATACTATATAGAAATCATAGCCAATTCATTCTATGCCCCCGGGAACAACGATAACTACTCACAAGTGTCAAACATGATCATGATCAGTGGCATATGAGATACAACACAATCTGAAAGTATAACTTCACCATAAAATAATGACAAGTTGCCAAGCACAAACATGCACACATCACTTAAAAAATATCCAGGGTTCGATCTACCACAAACTATGAGGGGGGATGATGTCGAACCTCGGCACCCTTGGCACCCCTAGCGCCAAAGCCTCTAGTGGCGGACATGGTCGAGACTGAGCTCTAAGGGGGAAGAAGAAATGGACTTGGCAGAATGAGTCTCCTCCCTCGAGCAACCCGAGCATATAAAGAGAGCGAGGACGTGGGTAAACGAGCCAGCGTAGTGGGATCAGTTGTGCCATCTGATGCGCGACGGTTCCGCAACCACACCCCTCACCATGCGCCACATGGCGATTCAGGAGGGCAACCGCCGCGGTTGCCATAGAAGATCATGGGTCTGGGAATGGTGGGACTCTTCACTGCGATGCGCAGGCAAGTGGCGCCCGGGCCTAGACTTTGAGGGTTCAAGTTCCAAAGCGCCAAGTGCCGACTGGCGGCTACGAGATAGCTTCAAGCCGGTCAGTCCTAGGAGCGGCATGTCACGAGTCGGCCGGTGATGATCTACGATTTCGAACCCAACAGTCTTTCAGCCGGACGCGAGTCCCTGGGACTTCGACGAATGCGAATGAACTTCGGCGAGAAAGGAACCCGCCAAAGCCCCATGCTATTCCATGAGACTTTGCCAATTTCGGGGCTAGTGTCATGGGGATGACCACCTGGGTAGGCCAAAGGCAGAGCGGCCTACCGGCTAGAGTCCTAGTGATCAGAGTGACGACCGGCCAGCGAGACCGGATTAGCGTTAAGGGCCGACTGTATAAGCAGCTGGCCAGGGTTCTCTCTGCTTCTGGCCAAGCCAGCAGCGATAAAGCTATTCCTAACCACTACTTTGTAAAAGCATGAAGGTATCAGGCCGAAGACCAAGGTGACATACGCTAGCCACGGTGCCGTCGCCACCTACCGCCCCAGTAAAGCAGCCTCCAATGGGAGGATCCGAGGAGGAGCGAGGCATATACTAAGGATATGCTGAGCAACCAGGGGACATGTATACTTTATAAAGTAGCCTGCATCGTGCAGGACGAGCAGGACCGGAGGGGCCCAGCGCTACGTCACGGCCACTACAAAGCCGGCTGCCGGGCAGCCGGACCAAACATGTAACCAGGCCCCTGCCTATATAAGGGGGCCTGCACCCTTAGCGTAGGGGGATCCGATCTAGTCTTCGTCTACCTCTAGAAACACAGCTCAAGGAGCATTGTAGCCACCATGTGCTCATAATAAAGAACAAGCCGGACGTAGGGGTTTTAACTCCGGCGAGGAGGGCCCTGAACCTGGGTACGTGCTTGTGTTGTCACTGCCCATCTTGAGCCGGACCCATCTCTATACTCCAGCGAGCCCCTCCGTTAAGCCACCCCTCATGGCTACTGTCATGAATATACCACGATAGTCGTCGCCATTTCATCCGATGAGGAATAAGGCCGGCTTGCCGGAAGCTGGATGAGGAAGAAGGTTTGTTTTCAGGGTGTTGTGGGGGAAGTGTGTGTTTGTTTTTTTTCTTTAAGATTAGGTTGGCTTAACCATTGGATCAAATGATGTATTGGCTGTCAGTGCCACGTGCGGGGTCACGCTACGTTGAACCAGGTTTTTGTCTATCTCTTGTAGTCCTGCGCATGATCTTAAGCTTGTAAAGTACTCTACCTCGGAAACTCATAGAGGGCTCTCGGCTCTTATACATTGTACTTTGAATCGGGTCAGCAGTATGGCTGGTCAGCATCACCAGCTGTTGGCGTCAAGCAGGGACATATGCATCACCTCTCTAACACATTTTTTCTATGAATCGGCTTAGCACAAGAGACACATGGACAGATAAGAGGTGAGTGGAGGAAGATAGAGTAAGTTGCAACTCATAGGCAGCAGAGTATTTGTTTGCTTGGCATGTACTCATTCGTGAACATAGGGTAATATACATACTCGGACGCATACACTACCTTCTCATTACGTCTACGTCGACGTCATTTGGGAACCGAAACGTCCACGCGGGTATATAAAACAATCGGCCCCATTGCTTCCTCTTTCTCCGATAAATTCTCCCCCAAATCCAGTAAAAATACCCCACAACTTTCACGGAACCACTCTGGCCGCCCACCCAAGCCGCCGCCGCCGAGCACTCTCCCGCTTCCGGTGATGCAGCAGATATGCTCTCAGAAGAGACATATACAAGCAGAAATCGTGCGATCCGGGCGATGCTTGTGCGCTCCGTCGCATCGGGCCTTGGAGATGCTGACTATTTTTGTCATTACTTTCTCTTTATATGCACTTCCTATTACTTGCATTTAACTGTTCACATGCAATAATACTTGCACTAGTAGAAAAAGGGTCATCGGTCTAAGCCTTTAGTACCGGTTCCCGTATGAACCGGTACTAAAGGGTACATTAGTACCGGTTGATTTGCCCAGCCGGCCGAGCAAGATCAGTACCGGTTCGATAAGGGTCTTTTATACCGGTTCATACTAGGAACCGGTACTAAAGGGTTTTAGTGGGCCAGAGCTGAACCTTTAGTACCGGTTCATGGCTCAAACCGGTGCTAAAAGGTAGTGACCTTTAGCACCGGTTCGTGGCACGAACCGGTGCAAAAGGGGTACCTTTAGCACCGGTTCGAGCCACGAACCGGTGCTAAAGGGTTGACACCCATTTTTTCCACTCATGCCTACCCCGCGCAGAAAAAATGTCTAAAAATTAAACGAAAATGATAAAAACTTCAAATTTCAAAATCCTTTGACATGCATGTACCTCACGCAACCAACTTTTATGGAAAATTTGAAATTTTGAATTTTGATATATTTTGAACAAAAAGGTTATTCTAAATTAAATTGGCAATAACTATTGCGTACGGACTTGAAAAAAACATATAATATATGAAAAACCATCTACGCAAAAAGTTACATCCGATTTCAACGGGAAATATGAAAGCAGGAAGATTTTCGATTTTGTCAAAAAAATTAAAAATTTGTTTTTTTGAAATTTATTTTATTATTTCTTCTACTTTTTAGTTATTTTGAAGTTTTTATATTATTTTGGAATTTTTTAAGTTTTTAAGTTTTTTTGATTTTTTTGAATATTTTGAATTTTAAAATTAATAATTAAATTATACACAAAGATTATTTGGAAACCATTGATGCTTATTAATAATTAATCATTGTTGCTTATTTTTAAAATTATTTGGAATTCAAAAAAGTAAAATTATATGTTATCAAAGTGTATGGGTTAATAGAATTCACAGCATAGTATTATCAAGAAGTCGCGAGCGCAGTCTTGGAAGCTAGTAGAGAAAGAATGGAGAAGTTAAGCGTGCTAAGGGTGGAGCAGTGTGAGGATGGGTGACCGATCGGGAAGTGGGACCACTAGTATATACTTTCACATGAGAATAGGGGTGATTAGAGATTAGAGTGGAAACTGTCAAACAATTCAAATATCCAAAAATTGAGAAATTCTGAAAAATAAATTCAAATTTTTTCAATTTTTTTTCAAAATTTATACCAGAAATTCGTCCGAACCTTTGGTACCGGTTCGTGTTACAAACCGGTACCAAAGGTCCCTAGCCTGCACTCCCCTGGGAGCCAACGTGGAGGCCCCTTTAATACCGGTTTGTAATGAACCGGTACCAAAGAGGGGGGGCCTTTTGTCCCGAATCTTTTGTACCGGTTTGTTTTCCGGTACAAATGGGCCTCTGGAACCGGTACTAAAGCCTCTTTTTCCACTAGTGTTGCTTACACAATAGTTGAGAAAAAAGTGTAATTGAACCCACAAACAACAGTATATTTTCCTCTCTTGTACCAGTTTACAAATATATAAATCATAGTAATATTATACTCCTATTGCTTGAGTTTCTTTTGAGCCGAGCCAACATTTTACAATGCTTCTTTGTTCAACCAGCGTGGTGGTGTTTAGGCTCCCAGGTGTATATGAAAATATTATAAAAATACATAAATAACAAATCTAATCGAAACAAAATTTCACTTGCACATACGGACGTCTATCTCGCGCAAAAGATTTTGGGAAGAAGAACATTTTACATGGCAAGTGCAAAAATGTCCAGTGCATATGTACTTGCGAATATTTTTGTCAGGATTTTCTTGACATAATAATGGGTCGGCGCTCTGCAATGTATGGAATCAATGCATATTCAGCTTTGATTTCTTTTGGCCAACAGTGTGGTAATCTATCCATTGTGGTTTCATATTATACCTCTAGTACTAGTTGGAATACTAATATACTTACTCTGGGTACTGTACTTTTTATTTTGGACAAAAGCATTTTTATTTGTAACAAAAGGACGAAAACTCCCAGCCATCGCGAAAATGCTTAAATGCAAACTTGCCTTCTCCCAGCCGACCCGTAGCGTCCCTCCGCTACATGCAATCCCAACCACCGCCACCGCCCTTTCCCATCTATCATGTGTGCTCCCCGAAAGCACTACCGCAGATTCCCATTTCTCCAAGAAGATTCTCTGGTTGCTTATGGCGCCAGCTGAGATGGAGGATGATGCGGCCAACAAGCGGAGGCGGGTCGAGCCAGAAGCTCAAGCGCCTCGGGCGAGCCTTGACCTTGACCTCCTCAGCCGCCTCCCTCACGACATGATGTACATTATCATCTCCCTCCTCCCCACCAAGTCTGACGTGCGGACATCCAGTCTGTCCCGTCGATGGTGCCCCCTTTGGCGCTCCGCACCTCTCAACCTCACCGTCGACTCCGACCTCTGCGACAAGGCAAGCAAATGCGTCGCTACAGTTTCTGAGATCCTCGCTACGCATCATGGGATTGCCAGACACCTTGCCATCGGCGCCTTCCAAACCAACCGCAAGCTCGATTCCATGTTAAAGAATTGGTTCCTATCCCCCGTCCTAAATCACCTCGAGGAGCTCATTTTTCGAGCTGGACAACGGCGGCGTTTGCTTTCACTGTCTGCGATCCGCCTCGCGCCCACGCTGCGATTCGCCAGCTTTGCCATCTGCGATTTTCCCCAGATTGATGTCGCGCCTGCGCTTCTCCTCCCTTGGCTGAAGCAGGTCAGGATCTTCAACGTCAGCATCACGAAGACAGCCATGCACCGCCTACTTGCCGCCCGTACTGCTCTCCAGGGCCTTCAGCTTCAGGGGATCAGTGGATTCAGCACTCTCAGCATCGCCTCACCGAGTCTCCATACGATTGGTGTGTCTTGATGGTCGCACAGCAGAGGACTTAATGTGTTTTACCATTTGGTCATTGAGGATGCACCTTCCCTTGAGAGATTGATCCTACATAATCGAGATGGTCCAACAGATATCAAGGTCATCGATGCGCTGAAATTGACTATGTTGGGCTTTGTCTGTAATGATATTTCTTAACTTTTTTTTGGAGCTACAACAGCTGATGACGAGGGTTAACTCGACAAATGTCCTAAATGAAGGACTTAGGATCGGGGAGATAGGGCGTCGGATGAACTCGAAGGTAAAGTCAGTCAAACAGGGTGTGTATCGAAAGTAAACGTGGGTGTAGAACCTGGCTTGCTTTCAATCTGTCCCTCACCATCCCCTCCTGGCCCCTATATATAGATGGCCAGGTCTCGAGGATCGGGAGGGATCCGATACAGATTACAATATTGACATACGACATGAACTCGTATTTCGATTAGTATTACAATTGGGCCTAGCTTAACGGGCCTCAGGGGTACTCAACTGACGGGCTCTATGATCTATACCCTTGTCAGCTGATGAGGTATCTTCTTCCTCTTCCTCTTCTTCTTCTTCTTTTTATTATTTTTTTCTTCTTCTTCTTCTTCTTCTTCTTCACATTTTCTAATTCTCTTAATGTATGTACGTCTGTCCTCCAGAAAATTGTCAAGGGATTTCGTGTCGCAAGAACACTGGTACCACATGAAGGACCCGGAGGTATCGAATGCAGGGGGCTGTACGTGTGAGATCGAGAGAGCGACGAAGCATGGCGACGGAGTACATGACATGCCGAAGAGCACACCGCACGACAGAGAGCAACACCAATTTTACCCAGGTTCAGGGCCCTCATGGTGAGGTAAAGCCCCTATGTCCTGCCTTCGTGTATTGCACTGCGAGACCTCAAGAGGCGTGCAAGGTCTTGGTTACAAAGCTCTAACTGACCGGAGGTATAAGAACCAACTTAACCTAGCCAAAACTTAGGATTGGGGATCCCCTCTAAGGGGCAGCTTGCCCTCCTTTTATATCGCTGAGGCCCTCCTTCCCTGATCAACTAGGTGAAGGGGTTGCAACAAACACGGCCAAGGAGTGGGACAGCTGTCCTGCTACAATCTTCAGTGGTCTTGGTCTACGAAGAGCAGGGGTGTCGGTCCAAGGGAGTGGTTGGGGGAAGGCTGACGTCCTTCCCTGGCGCGCTGCACCGTCCATGCTGATCTTGGCAGGAAAGGAACAACCGCCGCGAGAGGAGCAGTCGCTTCCATGTCGGGGCGGCTTGGGCGACATGCTTTCCTTCTTGTCTTATCCCTTCATGAACCCGTAATTGCACCGAGGAATTCAGACTTGGTCTTCGTCATCATGAGGGAGTCCTCGTGAGGGGGTCTTCATGTCTTCTGTGCTTCGTCGTCGTTCTCCTTGTGAGGCTCCTCCTCACGAGGGTCTTCCTTCTTGGGCTTAAACCATCTTCCTGCTCCTTGTACACCGATAGTAGCCCCCGGGACCTTGGCATGCTAACGCGCCCTCTAGGGCCCTGTTCGTTTAATCCGCAGGAGGCTGGGATTGGCCTGGATTCGGCCCGATCTTGGTTTTCCAGCCCGGCGGGGTATATTATCCAGCCCAATAAGTTTGCGCTCTTCGGTTAAGCCCGGAAGGGATTCTGGCCCATTCTATCCCATCCATTTTCTACTCATCTGGTCTGGAAAAAAATAATCCCCATCCAAGGCGTGGAAAAGTTTCCATGACGCGAGAGGCGACGCAAAGACACGACGGCGACGCGTCGATCTCGGCGACAACGGCGACGGCATCGCGGCGCCCTCCCCTCCGCCGCTGGATCTCTACTCCGGCGACGTTCTCCACGGTACGTCCCCCCTCCTACTTCTCATCCTTCCTGTCTTCTAGCCAGGATCGCTAGGATTCTTGGTCAGAAATAAAATTTTGGGAGAAGGTCGCCGGAGCGATCTGCGGTTACTTGGAATCTCACTAGCCTCCATTATTTCTCCATGCGCACCATATAGATCCACTAGCCCCATGGGTAAATCCCTCCGTGAAATTTGATGCGCAGGTAAGAGCTGTTGCTATTTGTAGGGAATCATCTAGATCCGCCAAGCACCATGCGTAGGTGAAGATGTGATGTTTCCTATCACTGTCAGACTGAAATTTGAGATTACATACAAGTCTGATTCAGTCTTTGTGCTACGGGTGTGTAATCTACTTTGTAGGGGAGAGCTATTGCTATTGTTTTTAGAGGAAATGGTGCACACGCAACTGATATCCGTACCGGCTGCTATTTCATAGTATTAATGAACTTTTAATCATGGGATGCATATCTGAAAAGGATCTTAGTGGCAGCCAAAATGATTTTGAAATCCACATTTAAGATATAAAGTAAGATACCCATGCTACTGAGCTATGTGATGTTTCTAATTGTTAGCAATAATCTTGGCATGTTCGTTGTATCCGCATGTTTATTTAGTTCTGCATGTAGCTAGGTGTGTTTTCTAATAATGATGATCTAGAAATTGCTCTGCTTTGGTTAAGAAGAAAGGTGGATAACCTTTGAAGGTATGCCTAGCCTTTGGTTGCACATGTACAATACTTTATTTTATTTTCTTCCTGAGAAAGAACCATGTAGCATGGAAATGCTTTGTGGTTGAAAAGTTGCATTCTTTTTACATACTTCTGTTACTTGCTCAATAACTCCCGTTAGCAGTTAGCATTAGTGAAGGTGTTTGGCTGTTTCTTACAGTAGGGTTAGTAGCGTGTATTAGTTGCTTGATCATTCTTGACTGGTGAGCGTGCTACCTAGTCTACTCTGTAATGACCTCATGGCTCAACTTGTATGTAATTTTATCTTCTGTGGTTATGGCACTGATACCACAAATAGCAATGAATCATGCATGTTCTTTTGTGTCCAACTATTTTGTTTGTGCACCTGATGCTTGTGTAGTGGTGGGAGTCATTACGCTTGCCATTACTGCAACTTGATTGTTTGCTAGTGATGCTCTCCTCGAAAGTGAGCATCTTGCCTCTGTAATATGCAATTGTATATATATTCATAAACGAAACCTGAAGTGCCTTCTTATTTTCTTCATTACAGGAGGAAGATATGACATAATGCTCAAGCTCTTCTATATATTCTCAGCTGTCAAATTTTTGTTTGGATGTTAAGCTCATATTTTGGAGATGCAGAAAACCAATGGGAGATACTAGATAAAGATTGAAGTGTTCAAGAAATAATCTTTGTCATTACTTTTGGTTGGTTTTGTGCTGTCAAGTGCAAGCTATGTATAGCAAATTAAATTTGATTAAATTATGTTTGGCTGGCGAATTAATGTGTCGACATTTTTAAGTTATAAGAGACCTAGTTCAAATGTGAACATTTTATGTTTTTCTGTGAAATTTATGTTATGCTGAGTGTGTACGTAACCATAATTCATACCAGAATCAGTAAAACCAGTGGACGCTGCATCAGGAACCGGATACGGAACGCTGCACAGGGATTAACCGAACGGACATAATCTATTCGGGATAATTGGAAAGGGCTGAGTAGGGGGTTTGATAGGGTAAAGGTGCCCGATCTTTCGATGAGACGATAACTATCGATTATGGTGGAGGTCGACGTTGACGATCCGACTACAAACGTGCGAGACGTTGCGCATTAGCAATCGATACACCAACTTCCGAGGCTATTGATCACGCCAGAGCTAGATCAACCTGATCACGAGGATCAATTCCTGCAAGCAATCGAAGAACAAGCAAGAATTATAGCTGCAATCAAGATATTGCGAATAAAGATGAAGGCTTTATTGAAGAGGTGGGATTCTGTCTGTGCGTAGTACAAAAGGTCGATTTGACACTTGTGCCTATGGCGAAGAGTAGCTCGTGGCTAAGTCTTTAACTAAACAAAATCCAAGTTCTAATGACGGCTAGGAGGAGGTATATATGAGGGAAAGGGCAGGGATTTTCGTATAGCCCTAATGGGCCATCCGAAAATAACCCTAGATGGGCCAATTTCCACTCAAACAGCCTCCAGAAAATCCCTAAAATACCTATGACGAAAATACATGGGTTTAACCCATAAAATAAGGTGACGCAGCACTATATAAAGCCTTGGGCGAATTTTATGATTGAGTAACTTGTGAATTTCGTCCAAGCATCCTTGCAGCATTATGGTGGCTTCAAAGTTCTGAAATCCTCACTTGTAGCGTCATCCTGAATCCTCACACGATTGCTGCCATCCTCTCCATGCACGATCATGCTCCAATGCTTGTCCCTCTCATCCGTGCTAGGCCCATCATTCCTAAGTAATATAAACACATCTGATTTAGGCAGCATCATATTCTCATGAATATTAGGAATAGTTCCTAGAAACGAAAGTACCTGATAATTTAGTTGGCGTGCACGAGCTCTTGTGAGAGGTCCTTGGAATTGTGGAATGTGAGGAAGTGTGGCTGTAGGTGCAACGGTTGTATCAACCGTAGGGATGTCCTCATCATCCTCCCCTTCTTGAATTGAAGTCGTCCTCGACGCAATCTCATCTTCTTCTCCAAAGTATGGCTTCAAATCTGCAATGTTAAATGAAGGACTTACCGTGCCCATCTCTGCAGGAAGCTCAAGTTTATATGCATTATCATTCATTTTCTCTAACACTTTAAAAGGACCAGCAGCACGTGGCATTAATTTAGACTTGCGCAAATCAGGAAAACGATCTTTGCGCAAATGCAACCAAACTAGATCTCCCACATCAAACACAATATGCTTTCGTCCTTTATCACCAGCAACTTTATATTTAGCATTCATACGTTCTATATTTTCCTTAGTAATCCTATGCAACGTAAGAATCTGTTCAGCACGTTGTGTAGCATCAAAATTATGTTGCACCGAAGATGGAATAGGTAATAAATCAATAGGTGCACGAGGAACAAAACCATACACAATCTCAAAAGGACATAACTTAGTTGTAGAATGCATGGAACGATTGTAAGCAAATTCAATATGAGGTAAACAATCTTCCCACATTTTTAAGTTCTTCTTTAAAACAGCCCTTAATATGGTAGATAAAGTTCTATTTACTACTTCAGTTTGTCCATCAGTTTGGGGATGACATGTAGTACTAAACAGCAATTTAGTCCCCAACCTAGCCCATAAACATCTCCAAAAATGACTAAGAAATTTAGTATCACGATCTGAAACAATAGTATTAGGCACACCATGCAAGCGAACAACATCGCGAAAGAATAATTCAGCAACATGAGCAGCATCATCACTCTTATGACAAGGAATAAAGTGTGCCATCTTAGAAAATCTATCCACAACCACAAAAATACTATCCCTCCCCTTCTGTGTTCGAGGTAATCCTAACACAAAGTCCATAGAAATATCCTCCCAAGGTACACTAGGAACAGGAAGAGGCATATATAAACCATGTGGATTAAGGCGGGACTTAGCTTTTTGACATGTTGTGCAGCGAGCAACAAACCTCTCAACATCCCTTCTCATGCGTGGCCAAAAGAAGTGTGTAGCAAGTACGTCTTCTGTCTTCTTTACTCCAAAGTGACCCATTAATCCTCCTCCATGCGCCTCCTGCAACAACAAAAGATGAACGGAACCTTCTGGAATGCATAGTTTGTTAGCATGGAACACAAACCCATCATTGAGGATGAATTTGTTCCAAGTTCTACCCTCTAAACAATGCTGCAAAACATCTTTAAAATCTGCATTGTTCACATATTGTTCTTTGATAGTTTCCAATCCAAAGATTTTGAAGTCAAGTTGAGATAACATGGCATAACGACGTGACAAAGCATCAGCAATAATATTATCTTTACCCTTTTTGTGTTTAATAACATAAGGAAAAGATTCAATGAATTCAACCCACTTTGCATGACGTTTATTCAACTTAGCTTGACTACGAATATGCTTCAAAGATTCATGGTCAGAATGTATAACAAATTCTTTAGGCCATAAATAATGTTGCCAAGTTTCTAATGTTCGAACAAGAGCATATAATTCCTTATCATAAGTAGAATAGTTCAAACTAGCTCCACTCAATTTCTCACTAAAATATGCAACAGGTTTACCCTCTTGTAACAACACTCCTCCTAAACCAATTCCACTAGCATCACATTCCAACTCAAAAGTCTTATTAAAATCAGGAAGTTGGAGTAAAGGAGCATGTGTAAGCTTATCTTTGAGTAACATGAAGGCGTCTTGTTGTGCATTGCCCCAAACAGAGGGCACATCTTTCTTAGTAAGCTCGTTCAGCGGCGCTGCAATGGAACCAAAATCTTTGACAAAGCGCCTATAAAATCCAGCGAGGCCAAGGAAGCTCCTGACTTGTGTGACTGTTTTGGGTTGTGGCCAACTCGAAATTGCTTCAATCTTGGCGGGATCAACTTCAATACCCTGTGCTGTAACAACATAGCCAAGAAAAGCAACTCTATTCGTGCAAAAGGTGCACTTTGCAATGTTACCAAACAAACGTGCAGCACGTAAAGCATCAAAAACAGCACGTAAATGTTCGAAATGTTCTTCTACAGATTTGCTATATATCAATATATCATCAAAATATACCACCACAAAATGTCCAATGAAAGCACGTAAAACTTCATTCATTAATCTCATGAAAGTGCTGGGAGCATTAGTTAAACCAAAAGGCATCACTAACCACTCATATAGGCCAAATTTAGTTTTAAATGCAGTTTTCCATTCATCTCCTAACTTCATACGAATTTGGTGGTAACCACTACGCAAATCAACCTTAGAAAACATGGTAGAGCCACTCAATTCATCAAGCATGTCATCTAAACGAGGAATAGGATGACGATAGCGAATAGTAATATTATTGATTGCTCTACAATCAGTACACATGCGCGAAGAACCATCTTTCTTTGGTACCAAAATAATAGGAACAGCACAAGGACTAAGAGACTCACGAATATGACCCTTGTCAAGAAGTGCTTGAATTTGTCGTTGAATCTCTTTCGTCTCCTCCAGATTGGTACGATATGGCACACGGTTGGGCAAAGATGCTCCAGGAATCAAATCAATTTGGTGCTCAATTCCACGAATAGGTGGCAGTCCTGGAGGTACATCTTGTGGAAAAACGTCCGCATACTCCTGCAAAATGTTAGCAACAGCAGGTGGCAAAGAAGAAGGTATCTCCTCAGTTGAAAACAACACTTATTTGCAAATGATAGCATAACATGCAGTAGTACTCACATCAATTTCAGAAATATCAGATTTGCTAGCTAGCAAACAAGTACTTTTCAAACGAATTTCATTAGCATGTTTTGGAGCAGATTTAGAGGTACTTGTAGAAGGCATAAGTTCCTTAGCAACAATCTGATTTTCGCTCAGCTTTTTCCCCTCATTATGTGCTCTACTAGCTCTAGCAAGATCATCTTTTAAAATACTTTCAGGAGACATGGGAAGTAACACAATTTTCTTATCATTATGAACAAGAGAATACTGATTTGTGCTACCATAGTGTATAGAATTTGTATCAAATTGCCATGGTCTACCAAGTAAAAGAGCACATGCTTGCATAGGAACAACATCACACTCAACATAATCAGCATATGCAGCAATAGTAAAATGCACACGAACTGTACGTGTTACCTTAACTTTGCCGCTGTTATTAAACCATTGAATATGATATGGACGAGGATGGGGTCGTGTCGTAAGAGCAAGCTTATCAACCATCTCCATGCTCGCCAAGTTGTTGCAGCTTCCACCATCAATAATAATGCGAATACAGCGATCTTTAACCACGCCCTTGGTATGGAACAGATTATGGCGCTGGTCAGGCTCAGCCTTGGTAATTTGTGCACTCAAGACTCGCTGTGCAACTAAACTCGGGTATTTCTCCGCATGTTCTGCAGCCATATATTCAGAATCTTGCTCCGTGGATGCAGCAGCACATTGTTCATCAGATGCAATAAGAGCCAAAGTATCTTCATCATAATCACTGGCGGAGTCGTATCCACCATCCTCAAGAGCAATCATCACGTGGGAGGAGGCACAATCGCGTGCAAAGTGACCAAGTCCACCACATTTGCGGCACTGAATTTGGCTGGACTTGCCTGTAGATGCCATGGAGGACGCAGCGCTCGGGGCTGGTCCCGTAGTAGTCTTCCGTGCAGCAAACGGAGGTGGTGTAGATGCTGCAGATCGCGTGGATGTGGTCGCTGGAGGTGTAGGTGCAGCAGGTCGTGACGCCGAATTCTGTGATCTCCAAGAAGAACGCCCTGCAGAAAAATTAGTTCGCGTCGCCTCGCGTCGATCCTGCACTTCACATTCAGCATTGCAAGCAAGATGGAACAAACGGGTAATAGTGTGATAAGATTTATATCGAAGAATGGTCTGAATTTCCTTATTTAACCCGCCTACAAAACGTGCCATTAATGCTTCATTATCCTCCTCTATACCACAATGTAGCATGCCAGTTTGCAACTCCTGATAGTAATCCTCTACAGAATTTTTGCCTTGATCTAGACGTGCTAATTTGGTAAGCATGGAACGCTGATAATATGGTGGAACAAAACGAATACGCATAGCCTGTTTTAAAGCATCCCATGTAGTGATTGGATTAGCATGATTAGCACGACAATATTCAGACCACCATATGGAAGCAAAGCTAGTGAACTCACAAGTAGCAGCACTAACACGTCTATCCTCGGGATAATTTAAGCATGCAAAACGCTGGTCTAATTCTAATTCCCAAGAGAGGTATGCATCAGGGTTATAGCGACCATCAAATGTAGGAACGTGTAATTTTAGCTTAGCAACATGGTCATCATCACGTACCAGCGGACGAGGAGGTGGACGGCGAATGTAGGGCCGAGGACGACCAGGTGGCTGATCAACTGTGAAGTCGTCCGCGTACTCGCCCTCGTACTCATCTTCCCCGTAGTAATCATCCTGTTGTGCATCGCGGGCCTGTGTAACACCCGTAGCTCCCGCAGCAGCACCCGCAGCCGAAGTTTGTGCCGGGTGATGTAGAACGCGTTGTGCACGTCCCCCAACGGCCAGTGTAGGAGCCACGCGAGTCGGTTGTGGCGGAGGCGCGCGAGCCGGCGGTGGAGGTGGTAAGCGTGCGAGCACCTCCTGGAATTTAGCGTCGAGTTTGGCGGTGAAGGCGGTCTCGAGTCCCTCGAGTTGCTCCATCGTGTCACTAAAACGCTTGTCCACATCCTGCATATGATCAGACAAAAGTTTGGTGACATGAGCCTGCAAGGCTTCACCCTCCAGTGGCTGTGGCTCGGTGTTGTCTGATGGCATGATTAGTACTCAAAAGTATAGTAGTAGGGTATGGATAAAACAGGAACAGGGGTGGAAAACGCTTAATCTGTCAAGCAAACCAACACTCTTACCCGTTCTTACCCTGCAGCAGGTGGCGATCAGCAACCGTCGTGACCAAACTTCAGGAAGATTGAATATAGCGATTGCCAGGTGGTGTCAACGCACGGTGTAGGAATATGTGGAGCTCTGGGTGGCTGCAATATCTGTAGCAACAATTTCAAAACAGCAATGCAAGGTTGAATAACAGCTCAATGACGGTACTGTGCTGGTCCTAGACTAGCCCAAGCTAGAGACGCGAGCCAAGAACACTACGGAAGTCACAGCGTGGCATAACAAGCCGAAAGAAACAGCTCCAAAGCAAGATATAAGTGAAGATCTGCAGAAATTTTTGGGTCCGAAACTTCAGAGGGCAAAAACTCGGCCTTCCCGGCCTTTTTTGGGAGTTCTGAGTGTCGCACAACACATAGTGTTTGTGGTCACATAGATCTTTTCGTGCTGAGCATTTTGAGTGGTCGCACGTCGAAAACGGAGTTCGTATGCAAAAGTTATGGCCAGTTGAAATTTGCTGTCGAAAACCGTCAAAAACTGACGAAACTGTCCAATTCGGACTGAAATCGGACTGGACTAGTAGGAACGGGTCAACCCGACTTGGATGCGGATTTGACTTTTTTTTCTCTCCTCTCCTCTTTCCTTCTGGCCGAAACTTTCTGGAACTCTGATCAAGTCACAACTCGGATCAGATCTGCAAAGATGGGAAACAAGAGTAGGAAAACGAAAGGGTGGTGGCGGTGGTGATGGCGGAATCGGTGGTGGCGGTGGTGATAGCAAAATCGGTGGTGGCGGTGGTGATGGTTGTGACCCGAACTCGAAACTCTAAAGAACTAGACGTAAAACCAGCACTGGACACGACGATGCAGACTAGAATTCAACAATGCAAATACTGAAAAGAAAAGATGCAAAGGCTCGAACTGTTTCTGGGAAAAGATCTAGTCCTAATATTTTTGGCTTTTTCGTGGACTCTAGGTATAAAGATGCAATCTAGACTACGAAAACAGTAAATCTCACCGATCAACCTGAAATCTGATACCACTTGATAGGGTAAAGGTGCCCGATCTTTCGATGAGACGATAACTATCGATTATGGTGGAGGTCGACGTTGACGATCCGACTACAAACGTGCGAGACGTTGCGCCTTAGCAATCGATACACCAACTTCCGAGGCTATTGATCACGCCGGAGCTAGATCAACCTGATCACGAGGATCAATTCCTGCAAGCAATCGAAGAACAAGCAAGAATTATAGCTGCAATCAAGATATTGCGAATAAAGATGAAGGCTTTATTGAAGAGGTGGGATTCTGTCTGTGCGTAGTACAAAAGGTCGATTTGACACTTGTGCCTATGGCGAAGAGTAGCCCATGGCTAAGTCTTTAACTAAACAAAATCCAAGTTCTAATGACGGCTAGGAGGAGGTATATATGAGGGAAAGGGCAGGGATTTTCGTATAGCCCTAATGGGCCATCCGAAAATAACCCTAGATGGGCCAATTTCCACTCAAACAGCCTCCAGAAAATCCCTAAAATACCTATGACGAAAATACATGGGTTTAACCCATAAAATAAGGTGACGCAGCACTATATAAAGCCTTGGACGAATTTTATGATTGAGTAACTTGTGAATTTCGTCCAAGCATCCTTGCAGCATTATGGTGGCTTCAAAGTTCTGAAATCCTCACTTGTAGCGTCATCCTGAATCCTCACACGATTGCTGCCATCCTCTCCATGCACGATCATGCTCCAATGCTTGTCCCTCTCATCCGTGCTAGGCCCATCATTCCTAAGTAATATATAAACACATCTGATTTAGGCAGCATCATATTCTCATGAATATTAGGAATAGTTCCTAGAAACGAAAGTACGTGATAATTTAGTTGGCGTGCACGAGCTCTTGTGAGAGGTCCTTGGAATTGTGGAATGTGAGGAAGTGTGGCTGTAGGTGCAATGGTTGTATCAACCGTAGGGATGTCCTCATCAGGGTTAGCGTGGATTGGGTGACATGACGGGATCCACCCAATCCCTGCCTGAAACGGTTCCAGGTCTGGTTTCAATCCAAAGCAACCGAACGAGGCCTAGAGGGGGCGAAGGGTTAGGGGGGGCCCAGAAGCTACTGGGCCATCCAACAGCATGCGTCAATGTACGTGGTCAGAAGACTATGTGAAGATGCAGAGGCAGCGGACACCTGGCGCGATCTCGGCTGGTGAGGTGAAGCGGCGGGCGATGTAACACTGCCCGATGCGTCAAACCATAATGATGGCGTGTCTCTTCATCGCAGAGATGCCGCGTGATCGCACCGGTTCCCGTGCTGGCACGTGATGCTTCGATGCGTGACACCCCCTTTAAATCGCGACGACTACAGCCTCCTCTGCACCCCACTTGACTGCAGTACTACTTTGCTGTGAAGGAAGAAAGAAGAAACCCCGACGCCATGGACCCTTCTTCCTTCTCCGCCGCTGCTTGCTCGTCTGTCGTGGGAAGAAACGCCGCGAGCACCCCCCGGGCAGCAGGAACAAGCCTAAGGTGCCCGCCATCGGGGCGGTCAGAGCTGGAGGTCCTTTGTGCCTCGTGGAGCCGGTGCGGTGCGGTGCCACCACAAAAAGTCGTGTGACATCTGTCATGCATGCGGACTGGCCTCTGTGGTATCCCCTTGAGTATAAAAGAAGGGCCAGGCCACGACAGAGAGAGAGAGCTCTCAGAAGAGAGAGGGCGGACAAAGGAAAGAAAGAACAAAGGGGTTGGGGGACGACATGTCCCAAGAGAGGAGATAGGTAGTAGAACGGAAGTGAAGCTGTTCTTTAGAGAGAAGAGCATAGAGACCTATAAGATCTACATCTTGTGAGCCTTGTAGAGAGGATCTGGGAGGATTCACCTACCTGGACCAGAGATCAATCTCTCAGCTCTTGAGAGGTTGAGTAGCATAGGAGTAGAGAGCTCTCATCAGAGGGTGAGTGCCTTTGGGCTTCGCCTCTGATCCCCCGTTGTACACCCGCCGACGACATCTTCATCAATAAGCTCAGACATGCTGGACATAGGTTTTACGCGAAATCTCCTCTCATGGCCTGTGATGTCTACGCACGCTTCTATTCTTATAGACCGTGTTGGGCCTCCAAGTGCAGAGGTTTGTAGAACAGCAACAAGTTTCCCTTAAGTGGATCACCCAAGGTTTATCGAACTCAGGGAGGAATTGATTAAAGGTATCCCTCTCAAGCAACCTTGCAATTAAGATACAAGAAGTCTCTTGTGTCCCCAACACACCCAATACACTTGTCAGATGTATAGGTGCACTAGTTCGGCAAAGAGATAGTGATATACAAGTAATATGGATGATTATGAGTCGTAATTGCAATCTGAAATAAAAATTGCTGCAAGCAAACATGTAGCAGAACTGGTTGTAAACGGTGTTTCAATGCTTAGAAACAAGGCATAGAGATCATACTTTCACTAGTGGACACTCTCAACAATGATAACATAATTGAACACATAAATATCTTTCTTCACTATGCTACACTGAACTACTCTCTGGTTGGATAACGAATACTAATCATGCATAGGGCTATAAAGCACTCCTTAAAGTTTATATTACCCAATCTAGATTACCCCACACTATCACCTTGAGTGCACTAGACGGTTCTATACAAACACCAACAATTCACAGAGACATCCAACTCAAATCATAACTCATGATAAGTATTACTATAAAATTTAGCCTAAGAGACACACATAATGCGCACACTGTCACCTTCACATCATGGGACAAGGTGTCTCTGGAGATTTTACAAGAATAAATGAACTTGAGTAGCATAATAGATGAAGAGTAACATCTACCAATTCAACTAGATACAAAGCTCATGATCACATAAAGATCACACCATGGGAGAGAGAGAGATGAACACATAGCTACCGGTAGACCCCTCAGCCTCGGGGGAGAACTACTCCCTCCTCATCATGGGAGACAACAACGACGATGGAGATGGCGGTGGAGTCTATGGAGACAACTCCGGGGGCAATTCCCCGTCCCGGCAGGGTGCCGGAATAGAGACTTCTGTCCCCCAAACTTCTTATTCGATGGCGATGGTGCTGCAGAACTTTTCGTGGATGGAGGACGATTCATTTAGGGTTTTCGCGTCGAAGGGATTTTATAGGCGGAAGGGCGATATCAGAGGGTGGACAGTGGGCCCACACCACACCCTGGCATGGCCAGAGGGAGGGGCGCGCCACCAGGTGGTGTGGCTGCCTCCTGGCCCTCCTCCATCACTGCTTTGGACTCCGTCTCATGTCGGAAAAAATAGGAACTTTGGGCTTCGTTTCGTCCAATTCCGAGAATATTTCCTGTGTAACTTTTCTGAAACACAAAAATAGCAGAAAACAGAACTGGCACTGTGGCATATTATTAATAGGTTAGTTCCAGAAAATACATGAAAATGCCACGAAGTGTAAACAAAACATAAAGCAATTGGTGTAAAACAAGCATGGAGCATCAAAAATTATAGATACGTTTGCAACGTATCAAGCATCCCCAAGCTTAACTCCTACTCGTCCTTGAGTAGGTAAATAATAACAAATATTTTTTTTTTAGGTGACATGCACCCAACACAATCTTTTATCAAATCGATGTAAAGCATTGCTAGCTGAGATCAAAGTACTCTAAACATGGGCATAAGAGATATAACTTTAACAATAGACCTTAGCAACCATGTTACAACATGAAATGAAAAACAAACAAAAGATCATGAATAATAATGCATTGAAAGTCAATTGTTTGTTTTGAGCATAGAGAAAACATAGCAAAGTGGTATTCAGCTTGTCCCTCATGGAATAGCAAAACATAAATGCATAGGACACCTTCAAAGTTCAAAAGGGTGACTAGATACAAATAATTTGAGAACAAGCATTACCATAATCATGAATCAATCAATAATAAATTTTGGGACAATGCACATTATACTCTGAATGACAACTATGCTCTCTTAATCGATGCATAAAGATAGAAGATGAAGACTCAACATATAAGTAAAAGATAGGCCCTTTCGCAGAGGGAAGCAGTGATTTAACATGTTTTAGAGCTTTTCATTTGGAAAACAGAGATAAAAATTGTTTTGAGAGGTGATTGTTCTTGTCAATGAATGACAATGGGGTTCTTGCTATCTTCCATACTAAACAAGTTGAGAGCGGTTCTGAGTTCTTGAAAAATTGGCATTTGCATGCTCTTTTATAAAGTTTAGCACTCCTCCCCACCTTTCCTTTCACAAACCATGGCTAACCGAATCCTTCGGGTGCCTACCAACAATCTCATACCATGGAGGAGTGCCCTTTTTTATTTTCTTTTTTAAAGGTTACAATGGTCTGACCAGCTCTCTTACAAAATTAGTAACGAGCAGATGAAGCATGCAAGTCGAGGGGTACTTAATTCAATATGGAAGATAACAAACCCAACCACTACGTCCTCATGAGCTAAAAATAGTGTCACAAAATGAGAAGTATTTTGAAGGTTTTGAAAGGTAGCACATGAAAATTTGCTTGGAATGGTTTGAAATGCCATGCATAGGAATTTATAGTGGATTCTTTGAAATAAATTTGGTTTTTGGGAGTTGGATGCACGAGTAAAGCTCATACTCAGTACAGATGAAGGCTAGCAAAAGACTGGGAGCGACCAACTAAGAGAGCAATAACAGCCATAATCATGCATAGCGACAAAATATTATTAATCAAAGAATAAAGCGATATTACAAGTCAAAAAGCAAATGATCATATAGGCTTGAGGCGACTAATTTAAAGTCAAAACATGGTGTAAGCATGCACCACGTCAACCCAAATAAAGCATCAAAGGAGAATACCACAATATTATACTTCTATAAGATAAAAACAACGCATGATTCTTTCAAAGGCACATTAAGCACTCTCGATTTTTTGAGACAAGTCATGCTACAACAATAACTACTAAGCATATAATCAAAATAATATCAATCATGACATGCTAATGTCTAAGCCACAGTCTAAACAAGCTCCCTTTTGCATCACTATAAACATGAAACATTTTACAATTTTCCAACACCAATCAACCTATTTGAAACAACTCTCAAAGATGAAAAGCAACAAAGACCAGAGGTCTAAACACACCTAACTACAAAGAACTAACAAGTTCTGAACAAAAATAAAGGTGAAAAACAAAAGCTAAACGCAGTACTAGCAAAAGAGAACACTCGCAAAACAATAAGAGTGAAAACTAGAGTGTTCTAGGCAATGAAAACGGAGCGTGTCTCTCTCCAAAACAAATATGGTGTGATCCAACAATTTATTATAGCAAACAAAACACAAGAAAACTGAAAGAAAACATAAATACGCTCCAAGAACAACACATAGCATATGAAGTAATAAAAATATAGTATCTTGAAACATGACCTGATATTTTTGTTAATGAAGAAGGGGGTGCCTTGGGCATCCCCAAGCTTTGACGCTTGTACTTCTTGGATATTTCTTGGGCTGACATGGGCATCCCCAAGCTTGAGATTTTGTCCATCCTTCATCTCATCTCATCATTCTCCTTTCCCTACACTTGAAAACTTCCTTCATACAAAACTTCACACAATTCTCATTAGCAACATTAGTTTATGCAAGATAGTAGATCCACTTTTTGTTCAGTTTTAAATCAAGTACAACACCTATTAACACATTAGCTACTGTAGCAACTTCTCTCAAAAGTTCCGTGATCAAAAGAACTCAAAAAGAAAGAGATCAAGAGGCAAATGGAAATAGTGGTAGAAATCTGTCAAAATAGAACAGGAGGTAAAGATCAATTTTTTCAAAACTCTTGTGTTGCTCAAATAAAAACATGCAAAACTAATGAAAGTTCGATAATAATCTGGGGCATGTGCACAAAAAATTGCAGATCAAAACGACGTTCTGGGAATTTTAACGAATTTTTATAGCGAAACGCAGAAATTTGTTTCGAGACAGCAACTTCCCCAAATCATACCTTCCTCCTATTAGAGGCTATTCTTAGCACAAAAACAAAATAAAAAGGATAAGGAGAGGTCATTATAGTAGTAACAACTTCCAAGACTCAACAAAAAGAAAAAGTACTGAAAAGAAAACATTGGGTTATCTCCCAAGAGTGCTTTGCTTTAACGCCTTTGAGCTAGGCGCAGTGATTTTAAAAGATGCTCACGTAAGCGTCAGAAAAGAGCTTAAAGCAAAAGAGAGCATCAAAAAGAAAATATGAAACACTTTTAAGTCTACCCCACTTCCTATGCAAAGGAATTTTGTAAGAAAACAAATTATTGAAGCAAGAGGCTACTAACATAGGAAGGCAAAACAAGTGCAACTTCAAGATTTTCAACATAAAGAGGGGAAACTTAATATTATTGAGATGCATAAAACCATTCTTCCCTCTCTCATAATAACTTTCAGTAGCATCATGAATAAAATTAATAATATAACTATCACATAAAACATTCTCATCATGAGCCACATGCATAAAATAATTAATACTCTCCACATAAACATAGTCATTCTTATTAATTGTAGTGGGAGCAAATTCAACAAAATAGCTATCGTCATTATTCTCATCACCATAATCATCAAATATAGGAGGCATATTGTAATCATAACTAATTTTCTCCTCAATAGTAGGTGGACTGAAAATATCATACTCATCATTGTAATCATCATAAACTGGAGTTATAGTATCATCATAAACAATAAAATAGCTATCTTCCAAAGTGTGTTCATTTGTAAACATATCATCATTGGAAGGAACATGGATAGTACTAATAGTACAACAATTATTAACATAACCATTTTCAGAATTAGTACCCAAGAGATTTTCAATATCAAAAGTAGTGTGCTTTTCCCAATCATGATCACTACTATAGATAATAGGCATAGGAACATCATCGAGTTCAGACTCATCAGTAAAAACTATAATAGGAGCAACATGCTTAGGGGAAGATACCGTTTCCTCTCTCCTTTTACTCCTCTTCTTCTTCTTCTTCTTCTTCTTCCCCTCTTTAAGAGGGAGAGGATTGAAAGGAAGCTTCTCCATGTACCCTGGTTTATTGACAGAAACGATAGAAGAAACTTTGGAGGATTCCTCCTTTTCATTAATAAGAACAAAATACATATTAGTCCTATCATATTTTGGTAAAACCTCGTCTTTTATAACATTTTGTATGTAAGTATTTGCGTGGCAATTATCAACACAATAAAGAGGACAACCATGCAGGACGTTGTTCATATCAAAAGCACTCATATCTACCAAAGAAGTTTTTCTTGATAACTCTTCACACCCCAAAAATAAAGTAAGTTCATCATGCTGATTAGGAGTGATCATGTCATCACAATACAAACTTGCAGTACTCATTGGATTAGAAAGGCTATTATCATAGCTTGAGCATTGAAAATTGAAATGACCCACTTTATAGCAAAGTTCACAAATAAAAGGATCAAGACCATATTTAGCACTAAGCTCTTGAAAATAAACAGTTTCAGTGAAAGACTTAATGCAATCATACTCATAATTTATACATGATTCTTTACCTTTGTCACAATCCCAATCTTCGGTATTGCTTTGAATTGTTTCAAGAAGATGGCTTCAACCGCCTTGCTTGTGAAATGTCCCTCTAAACAGGCATCTAGATAGTCCTTGTAATGTCCTGAAAGCCTTGCATAAGAATTATTAATAACAATATTACTGGGGAGCTCATGAATATGACATTTGAGCATTACCGACTTCAATATCCCCCACGCTTGGGCAATACTTTCTCCATCATGAGGATGAAAATTATAAATATAATTCCTATCTTTATGCACTTCATGAGGAGAATAAAATTTAGAGTAAAAGAGAGACTCAAGCTCCATCCACTCCAAATGATGCGGATCATCTAGTATCTTATACCACTCCCTTGCTTTGTTCTTAACTGACAATGGAAATAATTTCTTCATGGCATTTTCTCTTGATAAACCTGCAACCTTAAACAACTCACAAAGTTCTTTAAGTTTCAACAAGTGATCACTTGGATGGACTGTTCCATCCCCTACATAACGTTCATCCATAATCTTTTCAACAATTCCCATAGGTATTCTAAAAGGAGTACTTTCAGTATGTGGATCAGAAGCACCATTAGAATTATCACATATGGGAGATAAAGTATCATCAGAGCAAATTTTCTCCTCTAAAGATGGGGAACTAAAAAGATCATAAAAACTAGCTTCCCCAAGCTTAGACTTTTCCATAGCATTAGCAATAATTCTGTTCAAAGAATTCATACTAATAACATTGCTATTAGCATGCAAATAAAGTTCCATAGGTTTTTAATTTTCTCTTCAAACACTTCATGTCCTAACTCAAGATAAATACTATAAAGCTCTCTAATTTTGTTGTTGTTTTCCATTAAGCCTAACTATTGAAAATAAAAACAAGAAACAAAAAGATATAATTGCAAAATCTAAAGGAAATAACTTCGAGCACTCACACACCAGCAATGGTACTAGAAGATAGCTTAGTAGCCAGAGGATGTGAGTACCTTTTACCTTACCTCCCCGGCAACGACGCCAGAAAAGAGCTTGATGTCTACGCACGCTTCTATTCTTGTAGATAGTGTTGGGCCTCCAAGTGTAGAGGTTTGTAGAATAGCAGCAAGTTTCCCTTAAGTGGATCACCCAAGGTTTATCAAACTCAGGGAGGAAGAGGTCAAAGGTATCCCTCTCAGGCAACCCTGCAATTAAGATACAAGAGTCTCTTGTGTCCCCAACACACCCAATACACTTGTCAGATGTATAGGTGCACTAGTTCGGCGAAGAGATAGTGAAATACAAGTAATATGGATGATTATGAGTGGTAATTGCAATCTAAAATAAAAATCGCTGCAAGCAAACATGTAGCAGAACTGGTTATAAACGGTGTTTCAATGCTTAGAAACAAGGCCTAAGGATCATACTTTCACTAGTGGACACTCTCAGCAATGATAACATAATTGAACACATAAATATCTTTCTTCACTATACTACACTGAACTACTCTCTGGTTGGATAACAAACACTAATCATGCGTAGGGCTACAAAGCACTCCTTAAAGTTTGCATTCCCCAATTTAGATTTCCCCACACTATCACCTTGAGTGCACTAGACAGTTCTAGACAAACACCAACAACTCATAGAGACATCCAATTCAAATCATAACTCATGATAAGTATTACTGTAAAATTTAGCCTAAGAGACACACATAATGCGCACACTGTCACCTTCACATCATGGGACAAGGTGTCTCCGGAGATTAGAAGAATAAAAGCACTTGAGTAGCATAATAGATGAAGAGTAACATCTACCAATTCAACTAGATACAAAGCTCATGATCACATAAAGATCACACCATGGTAGAGAGAGATGAACACATAGCTACCGGTAGAGCCCTCAGCCCCGGGGGAGAACTACTCCCTCCTCATCATGGGAGATAGCAACGGTGATGGAGTTGGCAGTGGAGTCGATGGAGACGGCTCCGGGGGCAATTCCCCGTCCAGGCAGGGTGTCGGAACAGAGACTTCTGTCTCCCGAACTTCGTCTTCAATAGCGGCGGAGCTGCAAAACTTTTCATGGATGGTGGCCGAGTCATTTAGGGTTTTCGCGTCGGAGGGATTTTATAGGCGGAAGGGCGATGTCAGAGGGTGGCCAGGGGGCCCACACCACACCCTGGCACGGCCAGAGGGGGGGAGGGCGCCACCAGGTGGTGTAGCTGCCTCCTGGCCCTCCTCCGTCTCTAATTTGGACTCCATCTCGTGTCGGGAAAATATGAACTTCGGGCTTTGTTTTGTCCAATTCCGAGAATATTTCCTTTGTAACTTTTCTAAAACACAATAACAGCAGAAAACAGGAACTGGCACCGTGGCATCTTGTTAATAGGTTAGTTCCAGAAAATGCATAAAAATGCCACAAAGTGTAAACAAAACATAAAGCAATTGGTGTAAAACAAACATGGAGCATCAAAAATTATAGATACGTTTGCAACGTATCCGCCTGAACTAGGGTAAATCGCCGTGTGTTCTTGTGTTTGCTCTGTGAGAGGGACGAGGACATCTTTCCCGCGCACTTATCAAACAATCTAGGGGGTGTTACCCCCGGTGTCTGCAAACGCACCCGCGATAAATACCCAGCCCCAAGTGTGCCCCTATTCGAAGACATAACTACCTATCACACATTAATTAATAAGAGCATTATATAAAAATGCCCATCGCACGCGGGTCCAACATTGTGTAACTTGGGCTGAATTTTTAAATTGTTTTGGTATATTTGGTTATGAAAAAGTACATGTCATGACTCAAAAACTATATAGGTTCCTTTATTCATAAACTAGATTTAGGCTTCTACAACAGGGAAATCAATGTGACTTTAGAGTGCAAACCCCCTACTTGTAAGCAACCACACCATGACATGTAACAAGTTGGAATCGTTTCTACCTCATGTTTGTGGTAATGAATTGGTTTCCATAACAAGTTGGAATTCATTTCTACCTCATCTTGCCTTTTGAACTTCTTCAAGAAGTTAACAGAGAGGTGCCTCATGCATTCTTTGTACTCAACCCCAGGAAAGATAGCATAAACAGAGTTCTATAGACCCTTGCATGCATCAGTGTGTACCACCAAGCCTCGAGGGTGACCTATTACTCCATGCAGCCTCTCTATGAACCATGTCCAGATTTCATCAGATTTAGTCTCAATAATACCATAATATACTAGAAACATATAATTATGGGCATCTATAGTTGTTGCTGTAGCTAGATGCCCTCTAGACTTCCCAGTCAGAGCAGATGAGCAGATTGCCAAGTATGGCCTGCAGCCCTCCAAAAAACCATTCCAGCATGCCTTTAGGCATACAAAACATCTTCTTGTTGGTGTATTGGATCCTGGGGTATCTCGATCAACCTGCTCCTGGGCCACCTCAACGGCCCATCTTCGTTAGCAAGGAGCAGGAGACGACGTTCAGCCCAGCAAAGAAGACCCTCGTGAGGAGGCGCCTCGCAAGGAGAACGAAATCCAATCGCAAAAGACTCAAAGACCCCCTCACGAGGCCAAGTCTACACTCCCAGCGCAATCACGCGTTCGTGGTAGGATAAGACAAGGAAATAAGCATGTCGTCCATGCTGCCTCGACAAGGAAGCGACCACCCCTCCTGCACCTGCATAAAGCTGTGCGTCAGTTTTTGCTTTCCTACCAAGATCAGCGTGGACGGTGCAGCATGCCAGGGGAGGATGTCAGCCTTCCCCAACCACTCCCATGGACCGATGCTTCCTCCCTTCGTAGACCAAGACCATCGACTCCTGTAAACGGGACAGCTGTCCCACTCTTTGGCCGTGTTTGTGGCAACTCCTTCCCCAAGTTGATCACGGGAAGGAGGATCTTGGCGCTATAAAAGGAGGGGTAGTTGCCCCATAGAAGGGGATCCCCAATCCAAAGTCTTGGCTAGGATAAGTAGGTTCTTCTACCTTGGTCTAGCTAGAGCTCTCTAACCAAGACCTTGTACACCTCGTGAGGTATCGTGGTGTAATACAAGAAGGCAGGACGTAGGGGTTTTACCTCACCACAAGGGCCCTGAAGCAGGGTATGATTGGTGTCACACTCTGTCGTGCGGTGTGCTTCTCCAGCGTCTCGAGTCTTCCGTCGCCGTGCTCCGTCGCTCTCTTGAGTTCACGCGTTCAGCCCCTGCGTTAGATACCTTTGGGTCCTTCGTGTGGTACCCGTATTCTTGCGACACAAAATCCATTGACATTTGGGGCGCCAGGTAGGGGGCTGTGGTGTGTTTTCAAGATCTACTTCGACATGGCTGACGCCAATGCACGACTTGAGCGCCTTCGCCGCTGCAACGCCGCTCGGGGCAACACCGAGCCGATCATCCATCGTCAGCGCGCCTTGGCCGCGATGGAGGAGGAAGAATATCTTGAGTCCTCCTACATCTCGTCCGGGCGCATGGAGCCTTCGCTCTCCTTCACCACCACCACTACGTCAGTTAACCCTGTGCAGGCTCTCGCCATGGCGCAGGAGTTGCTGCGCTACCATCCCACCAAGGGCAGTCACGAGGGGTGGCTCGCTCAAATTGCCGAGCTCGACGCCATCACCAACGAAGAGCTGGCCCTGGGGGTCGCCCAGGGTGCGGAGCGCCAGATCTGCCGGCAGGGCCTCGTGCCCCGGGCGGCGGGAAATGGCAAATCTGCTCCGGCAAAGAGGGCGGATTTTCGTGCAGCAGCGTCGCCGCATGGTGACCCAACCTGCCACATCGTCCAACGCGCTCTGGAAGACGCAAGCATCTCTCTCGAATGCTGCCAAGAGAATCACGACCTCGCCATCGATGACATCGGTGAGGCAGGCAAGAACGCCAAGGACACCGGTGAGCTTGTCTACAACCCCAGGTGCCTCGCGCTCGCCCATCAACAGCGCTACGTGGTCTGGCCTGACAAGTTCAGGCCGGACCTCTGTGGTTCCAGCTTCATGGAGCGACGCTGAAACCCGGCAGTAACCGTCCTGATCCACCCTTTGCGTACACGCCGGCCTATGGGCAATGTCGCGCACGGCGACGCTGTAAGAGGTAGTCTCTAGCGCAGCGCATGGGCATGAAAATCGAGGCCATTATCGTGATCGCGCAAGACAAGACCTTCTCTCCGGCCATCCGACCTCTGTTTACTGAATTCAAGGTTTGATTTCAAAGTACCTGAAGGAAGGGCAAGATCCTGGGACATCGCCGATTCATGCATGTCAATCGCGCCGTCGCATGTTGTCCTGCTGTCTCGACCGCGGCATTCACTACCGGCGTTGACTCCCCAAACTTGATTCACTACCATGCTTTTACTTAACCTACGATCTGGAAGACTGGAATAATACGTCAATACGTGGGCTTGGCTGGGATAAGGAGGAAACTGCAGCCAGGTATGTTTGAATAAAAGCATGTTATACATGATCGTCTCAGCTAGCAGCTAGCATATATATATTTGTTTGTATGTTACATGCATGTGGTTTGATTACATAGATGTAGATAGGATGTGCGATCAAGCTATGCATATATTTCTTAGATAGGCCAATGTGTTTAACTTTTCCTTTATATAATCTACTTTATTAAAAATAACAGGCCCTAAATTGTGTTTCAGACAATATGAAAATCCAACACCTATTATCAGTTGATTATAAAGGGTTCACTAGATTTTCTGCAATGAATGGAGATTTTACCAACTTAGAGTTTGCGTCAAAACCATACAGAGGAATGAGGGTTCGCTATCTTTTTTCATGCAGGGAAATATTATTAGCTCAGATCTCAGCAACAACGTGACACAAACTGAAGTGTTTTACAAGTTTTATGGTGATTGATATTTTTAATAACCATCCATTCACTCTGATCCGATGGCTGTAAAATAGACGAAACTAAACAGACGGAACCCAACGGTACCACGGTATCGTTATATTGTGAGGCCGATACTAAAATAATGTGGGACCAATACCTCTAATTTATTTAACGAAAATTGTAAAAAGCAAACGCTCTTTTGAGCAGCCAAATCACGATCAGCCCGGCGACCGCGATGGCCTTGTTGCCGAGGAAGGGAACAAGAAAGTTGTGGTCCTGCACTGTGGTGGTTCGGGCCGGCGGACGGCATGGACGAGAGCGTTGCACGAGCCAGCGACGCTAGACAGTCAAGCATGTTGGGGCTGCCCTCCGGCAGCCCCTCTTCACCCTCACTCTCTCGCTTGATGAAAGGTAGAAGAAGAAAGATGAACACACAGAGCTAGAGTTTTTTGTGGCGACAAACGCCTCTTTTCCTTCAGCTCAAACTGAATGCCACTCAACAAACTACGGTTTACAGTCAGCTTTATAGCTCAAGGCAACGCAGCTCCCACGCAACCCACTCAGCTATCAATCCGCGCACGAACGCCCTGGCCATCCGCTCCACCTCGATCGTGAGCCCGTTCTGCTCATCCGCGAGACGCGGTCACCGTCTTGACCTCTAGGTCTGCACGCGCATGCCGTCTCCATCCCCAGCTACAAACTGACTACAAACGCGTCCGCACTGCGTCGGACCCGACCTAAAACCTAGACGCGCGCACACACACGCTGGACACACCCGCCATGGCCACAGACACGAACGCCAATGCGCAGACGTCGATTGACACCGCGGCATGGCTTATTCCTAACAATCTCCTCCTAAGCCACGACCTCTCCGTCCATCCTGACGTACAGGACACCAGCTCCTTGTCGACTGTCGCAGGGAACACCACTTCTTCGTCTCCGGCGACACACGCCGCAGCTTCCATCTTCCTCCTAAGTGACACACGCCGAGCTCCTCGACGACACACGCCGAGCTCCTCAGCGACACATGCCGAGCTCCTCAGCAACGAACGCCTGAAGATGTAGACGAACTCGAGCACGAACTCGAGCACAGTGGCGACATACGCCTTGGCGATGAACGCCGTTCCCCGGCCGCTGCACCACGTCCGCCGCAGCCTCCACGCCACCGTGCAGCGCCTCCACGCTGTTGCGCCATGCTGTGCCTCTGTGGCCTCCGCGCTCGTCGCATGTTCGACGTCACAGCGTGCCGGCTCCGCGTCCGCCGCGCTCGCAGCGGACTCACCGTGCGCCACGGTCACCACGATCCTGAGCCATAAGGCTCTGATACCAATTGTTGGGGCTGCCCTCCGGCAGCCCCTCTTCTCCCTCACTCTCTCGCTCGATGAAAGGTAGAAGAAGATAGATGAACACACAGAGCTAGAGTTTTTTGTGGTGGCGACAAACGCCTCTTTTCCTTCAGCTCAAACTGAATGCCACTCAACAAACTACGGTTTACAGTCAGCTTTATAGCTCAAGGCAACGCAGCTCCCACGCAACCCACTCAGCTATCAATCCGCGCACGAACGCCCTGGCCATCCGCTCCACCTCGATCGTGAGCCCGTTCTGCTCATCCGCGAGTCGCAGTCATCGTCTTGACCTCTAAGTCTGCACGCGCATGCCGTCTCCATCCCCAGCTACAAACTGACTACAAACGCGTCCGCACTGCGTCAGACCCGACCTAAAACCTAGATGCGTGCACACACACGCCGGACACACCCGCCATGACCACGGACACGAACGCCGACGCGCAGACGTCGATCGACACCGCGGCGTGGCTTATTCCTAACAAAGCATGGAACATTTCAGAAGTAATTTGTGAACGCTCAGATTATAATTTAACTAATATGTCTCCAGTTCGGGTAACCATGCCGAGGAGGCAAGCATGATGTGCATGTCAATTTCGCTCACTGATGACTGCGATGCTGAAATTGGCATCGTCTTCATGAAATCTGGCCGTTCTTCCTCCGCGGTGGTGGTCTGACGCGCTTCCTGATGTCCACCCTCCCAAGTGTTTTCTTAAGGTGCGAGGAAGGGGAGAATCGATGTCTTCGGTCGAGTCCTTCATCTGGATGCAGGATACCTGCTCATCGAGTGAACATTGTCAGGATGATCTCCCGTCGCTCGACCCGGCTGACTTTGCTGCCATGCCGAACAGCCAGTAGCTGGCGAGGGTCTGGCCAGCAGGCCGCACCAGCACGACAGCAGGTCCTGGTGCAGTAGCACGTCTGAAACTAGCAAGGGGTCCGAGCTCTCGCTGAATTGGCCCGTTGGCTCCTCTCAGCACCGCCGATGAGATATACTATGGCATCCTCGCCGGTGATACATAGCGAAATTAGGTGAGATAGAGGAGAGGGGCCCAAGCAAGGAGGAGATGATGGCGACCGGCGGCATCGGAAGAACACGAATCCGGCAAGAATGGTGCGTCAATGATGAGGCGGTGAGGACGAGTTCTAGCGGGGGAGCAAAAGGATCAGCATGTCATCTTCTTCTTTTCTAATCTCCAGCTCGTACATATATGTGTGTTGCCTCGGACAGCCTGTCGAATTGAAGCATTGCACCAGTTGAAAATAAGTTATCTATGATTTTAATCAATGGTTTAGAAAAATCAGAATTAACGGTACCTGCCGGTACCACGGTACCATACCAATCACCGCTGTTTTGTTTCTTGTGCCTATTTTCTGTCGTTTTTGAACACTACTATGAACTCTGCCAGTGCACATAACGACATCGACTAATCTATATATTCCTTCCTGCATGCTCTATTTTGTGTCGACCTATGTTTTTATACACTCGATTCTACGCACGTGTAAGCAATATACATATGTTGATAATGGTATTTGATGTTGATGCTCAAATAGAAATCAAAACTAATTTTATTCAATCATGACGTACTACCTTTTTTTTCCTAAATCAGATAAGTTTTGCTAGTTTGAGCTACCAAAATTTTATACTCCCTTTGTCCCAAAGTAAACGCCACAGCTTTGTTAGATACGGTTGTATTGATCTAGACGCGTTTTAATGTGTAGGTACATTCATATTTTGATAAAGTTGAGTCACTTATTTTAGAACAGAAGGAGTATATATTTATAAAGAGATGGAGTATTTCATTTTCATAGTGGGTTTGTTTTTATAATTTCCAACAGTTAATTTCTATATGAAGTATTCTGAAATTTGGCAGTATATTGATTTCACTTGGAGTTTGTTCCTGAATTTATGTATATATGGAACCTTGACAATACATATATAAAGCTACATTCGACAACATAGCTAGAGACTTGAATCTATCCGACGTGGTTTACGGCATGGATGTATCTAAGCACAAATGAGCCATCTATCATAAATAGAGGTAGTGTGTAAACACTTCGAGCTCTTTTATGGTGATTGGTATGGTACCGTACTAAAAATGTCAATCACCATAAAACTTGTAAACAAATAAAGGACCAAGTTAGCTTACGTGAGCTAGAGTGGAAGCATGTGGAGGCAAGATATTGGAGTAATATAAAAAATAGGACTGCAATACAACCAGTCATGAGCCATTTAGAGGAAGATTTCACAATGTTTAAGCACGGTCCATCGATGTGAAGAATGATGGGAGGATACATGCCAAGAATGAGGAGATGAAGAGAATGCCGGAGATTGGTAGCCCTATAATCTATGATTTGGCATGCAGAATGCAGATCTAAGAGCCATTAGTCTTCTGTATATACCAAAATGCATTCATTTTTCTCAAAGTTATACAACTTTTCCTAGACATCGTCTTCTATGTTTATTTCTTATTGTAAAGTGACACTTATCTGGGCAATGTATTGAGGTACAAAATAATCTGTCCAAGATCCATAGATCTGGACTTGGTTGTTGTTGGGAACTATAATCACATCAAATTATGGAACAGAGGGAGTATTTTTTTACAAACAAATTAGTATAAAATAGTTGAGTAGATGATCAATAATTCTTAAATAAAATTTATATCAGTATGAAAAATACAAAATCTATCCGTGCAAATGCGCGGACCAACCTACTAGTTGAGATTAAGACAATTGTCTACTAGCTTATTTTCAACACACACCAAGTTTCACCTAATTTGTCTGAATCTTTACCTTTGAGTTCATCCGACCCCCTCTTTCCCCGATCCTAAGTCCTTCATCCAGGACATTTGCCGAGTTAACCCTCGTCAATGAGACTATGTGATGTGTGTGCCTGTACTTGGTGTGGCACCTCTTTTACTTGTATGTATGTGTTGGACTTGGATGGTTATGACTGCTGAGTGGAGTATTTGCATGGATGCCATGTTGTGTTTGTGCCTTTTATGCATGTTTTTGAGTTCTTTATTTATACCTTGTTCTTGCATGAAATATGCTCGTTTCTCACAAACCTTTGTCTCCAGAATGGCTTCGGGAACCCGTGGCCAAGGTGGAGGCAATCCGCCACCACCACCTGACCCAACCATGATGCAGCTGCTGCGGTTAATGATGGAGGACCATGAAGCAGCACGTGCCGAGCATCAATCCAACCTTGCCACACTCCAGCACCTCGCCCAGATTGCAACCAACCACAACAACGATGGTGGCAATGGCGATGACGAGCCCCGCACCACACTCTAGAACTTCTAAAATTCCAATCCCCCAACCTTCTCCAAATGCACTGAGCATCTGGATGCCGATGATTGGCTCCGCACCATAGAGGACAAGCTAGAGTATGCATGAGTTGGACCGAACGAGAAGGTACTACATACCACCCACTTGCTAGCCGGAGCCGCAAGTGCATGGTGGGAAAATGTCCGCACCATGCAACCTGAAAACCAAGTGATGACTTGGGACGCCTTCAAGGCCAAGTTCCACAAGGCCCATATTCCCTCTGGACTCTTCAAGATGATGAGGGAAAGTTCCTCAGCTTGAAGCAAGGGAGCATGAGTGTGATGGAGTATCTCGACAAGTTCACTTCTTGGGGAAGGTATGCTCCCAATGACATAGACACAGATGAGAAGAAGAACGAGCGGTTCATAAATGGACTCCATGAGGAGCTGCAAACCTATCTGGTGGTCGTGCCTTACAATGATCTAGAAGCTATGGTGGATGCTGCCATCATGTTTGAAGACAAGCACAAGGCTGCCCATGAGAGTTGCAAGCGAAGGATGATGAGTCAAGGAGGACCAAGCAATCAGAGGTCTCCCAGCTTGCCTCTAGCAAGGCCTGCGCCACCTCCACAGAGATTTGCATCCCAAGCTCCCAGGCCCAAAAACCCCAATCGCCAGTTCACTAGCAACCACCCTGGAGGTGGGAACTACTCAGGATCTAACCGCAACACTTTCAACCCAAACCCCCGTTGCCAAGGGAGTGGGTGTTACACTTGTGGACAGCCTAGGCATTTCTCCAAGGAGTGCCCCCTGAAGAAAGCAGTAGCACCGAGCCTCAGCGTGCCACGACCCAATCAGGGCCAAGGCCGTGGACCCTCTGGTAGGAACTAGAAGAATCAAGCCAATGTTGCTAGAGGCCTCCGGAACCATGTGAATGCAGCTAAAGCCGAAGAGGAACCTGATGTCGTGCTTGGTACATTTCTCATCAACTCCGTGCCTACTAAAATTCTATTTGACTCTGGGGCATCACATTCCTTTATCGTTGAGAACTTTGCGGATAAGGGTAGGCTGAAACCTAGTCGAATGGATAAACTAATGATAGTGCAAATTCCTAGATCAACCACCAAAACCCAACTATCCTGGAGAAATGTCCCAATAGAGCTCCATGGGGTACAATTCCAAGATGGTCTGATTATCTTAGGTACTAAAGGTTTGGATCTGGTACTGGAATGGATTGGATGCCCAAGTACCGAGGGCACATAGATTGCGCCAGAAAGGCTATAACCGTGACCAACAATGATGGTGTTCAGATTGAGCACATCGCAACTATGGCATCCCGCAAGGCCTATTACAAGAAATTAGTCTCTGGACTGACCCTTGACCAAGTCCCGGTGGTATGCGAGTACCCCAATGTCTTCCCGAAAGAGTTGTCGGGTATGCCCCCTGACCGGGATATCGAGTTCATAATTGAGTTGATTAACGAAACAGCCCCTATTGCTTAAAGACCCTACCATATGAACCCACAAGGGCTGGAGGAGTTGAAGAAGCAACTTGTCGATATGCTCAGCAAAGGCCTTATCCGTCCCAGCGCCTCACCCTGGGGGTCGCCTGTTCTCTTTGTGGACAAGCGAGATGGTACCATTCGACCGTGTGTGGATTACCGTAAGCTCAATGAGGTGACCATTAAGAATAATTACCCTCTCCCAAAGATTGAAGATCTATTCGACCAGCTGAATGGAGCCAAGATGTTCTCCAAGATTGATCTCCGGATTGGGTATCATCAGCTGAAGGTCCGTGAGTCCGATATTCCCAAGACATACTTCACCACTCGTTATGAGTTGTTTGAATACACCATAATGTCCTTCGGCCTAACCAATGCCCCTGCCTATTTCATGAACCTCATGAATAAGGTATTCATGAAGTTTCTCGACAAGTTTGTAGTGGTGTTCATTGATGACATTCTAGTCTACTCCAAGATGAAAGAAGAGCACGCAGAGCATCTGCGACTAGTATTGGGAACCCTACGTGAGCACCAGCTTTACGCCAAGTTTAGCAAGTGCGAGTTTTGGCTGAAAGAAGTGGGATCTCTTGGTCATATTGTCTCAGCCGGTGGAGTGTCTGTCGACTCCTCAAAAATCACCTCCATTATGGAAAGAAAGGCCCCTACCAACCTCGCTTAAGTTCGAGCATTTCTCAGACTAGCCGGTTATTACCAGAAGTTTGTTGAAGGGTTTTCTAGTATTGCTCGCCCTTTGACTCAGCTGCTCAAGAAGGACAAGAAGTTCGAGTGGACTGAGAAGTGCGAGCAGAGTTTCCAAGAACTCAAGAAGATACTTGTGTCAGCCCCCATCCTAACCATGCCAGACATTACCAACAGCTTTGATGTAGCATACCTGTGCTTTATTGTGCTAGTCCCGGATCGACTGCTAGGACACATAGTTACAAGATGAAATATCAAGATACAAAGGTCTTTATTACAATGCTTGATCTACAAATAAGATAGTCACATTACAAGTTGAGTAGCTCAAGGCTACAACTTATTACAGAGTTCAAAACGACTAAGTAAAATGAAACATGGGTCTTCATTCTTCATAGCACCGCAGGCAGACGTGTTGGACGAAGACTCGTGACCGAAGCGCAGCAATCCTTCAATCTTCTTTGTAGTAACCTACAACATGATACGTTGCAGCCACGGAGGGTCAATACTTTGAATGTATTTGCAAAATGTCACTTTGGTTGACACAGTTGGTACCTACACTTATATGCATATTTGGCTGAGTGGAGTTTAACTTTGCGAAAAGCAAGCTTTCTTTCTATCTTTTGTAAAACTCAAGTTTTTCCTTAGAAGATTTTTGACTAAGAGGAACACTTTACTACACAAGTTTTCCCATCATGTTTTAACTTAAGAAATTGAGATGAGGAGATTCTTGAAAAGCTTCAAAGTCCTGTCGCTCAGAATTGTCCGTAACCGGGGACACGGCTAAGTACTTAGTTCTAACACTCGACAGAGGTGGTGCACTTTTCCCACAAGACTTAGTCATTCCGTTTTCCCATGATGATCATTTTGCTCAAATGGGCAGGTGGAGACTAAACGAGATCTTTCAGAAGCAATCCTTCAGACCAACCCGGACGCGCTCCATCCTACCAACTTCTACCACCCTCTGTCCGTCTGGCTGAGTTCTTGTAGCTTAGTTGATCAAGACAAAGCCCATTGACTTTTGGTTGCACTAGAAGCTTCACGACTTGAACGTATCCAATCTCTTTGCTCCTGGGTGGCCGTCCACAAGTGTGATACACACGACCGCCATAGACATGACTCCGGTGTAACCACTCAACATAAACCAAAAAACCACTTCCACCCAGGTGATTCATTAACTTAGTTGTTTTCTTAGTTTTACCAAAACATGGTTTTCAACACTTAGCCAAAACATGTGAAAATTCCCTTCCCAAAGACATAAGTGTAAGGCAAGGTAACCTATAGCAGCATCAATTCTACAAAGGAGATGCAACGGCTAGCCAAAGATACTTAAGCAAAACCTAGCAAAGCTCATAAGACAAAACTCTTAAAACTACCTACTCATGCATCTTCTACAAGAAAAGCTACAAGTGACAAAACTTCAGTAGGACAACAAGATGGTGACACTTGCCTTGGTGAGGAGAGGAGTTGGTGCACTCGTCACAAAGGCACTCGTTGCACTCATTACAATCTACAAACAAATTATACAGCCATAAGCACCTAGCATTCATAAACATTCATAAAGAGAAACATGCATGAAGTATGTGACTTAAAACACCACAATAACACTTAACAAGTTTTCTGGTTGATTGCTATATGCATGATGCCATGGCCAAAATTTTAGAGTTGTTAAAATGCTCAAAAACATTTTTAACACACAAAGAGGCAATAGAACATGTTAAATCTACAAAATTAAAATAGTATGTACTAAATATTTTCTAAACAGGCTACAGTACAGAGGGGTTCCATATTGACCAAAATCAACAGGAGTTACTGAAAGATAATAATTACAACTATTTTTAATAGCCAAAATACTAAAATAAAGCATTTAGTAATACAGTGTGCATAACAGATGCAAAAGTAAAATATTGTGCTAGAAATAGATTCTACTCATTTTTTTTATTCCAGGGACATATTATTTGTAAGATTTGGATCAGTAGAACTCGAGATATGAAAGTTGCAAGTTTAAAACATTTTCTGACTTATTCTGAAACGATTTTCTAAAACTCCAGTGGAAAACAGCCACGCGGTGCGTCCCTATTGGATGGTACCGGTTCGCACGGATTAGGAATAGCCACCATTGGATTAAAAGGAGATTGAGCGGTCCAGATCGGATCGTAACGGTTCGCTTAAGTGATACGAGCTGGGCCATTAGATATGGATCTAACGGTAAGAGAGGAACGGAGAGGAACTCACCAGGGGAGAAGATCAATGGCAAGGTTTGGCGGCTCTGGAGCTCAACGGCGAGGTAGATCCGGTGGTCCTTGGCGACGACGAAGTGCAGGACGGTGTTCAGCTCGAGGTGGCAGAGACAATGGCGAAATGGAGACTTCGAAAGCTTCCTGTAGCGGCGACGGGAAGCGACTGGAGGTTAGGGCACGACGGTGGAGTGCAGGGCATGAAAATCATGAAGGAATCTGGGAGGCAGCGTTCTTACCAAGAGGGTCAGGGTGATGAGGTGGGTTCGATGGCGAAGCAGGGAAAGCGGGGGGTGCTCTGGCCTCCTGGCAATTCCTCGCCGAAGTTTTCACTACGGACAGTGAGATCCGATCGGAGGTGAATACGTCATTCTGGAATGCGAGAAGGGAAACAAACATGTCAGGGAGGTGCACGAGATCATGCTAAAGAGAATGGTGCAGGGAGATATCGAGGGAAGATCGGAGCTCACCGTAATTGTCATCGGCGGCCGGTGGAGTCTGCGGGCTTGCGAGCTCGTTTGCGAGCAGCCTGGCGGCGGATGGAAGGGGAAATCTAGCAAGGCGAGAGAGGGGAGTGGGGCGGTTTAAATAGGCGGGGTTTTGGAAACAATCTGCGAGCGTATCGCTCGGATTGAATTCGGTGAGAAATCGCCGAATACGGTGTCTATCCCGGGAGTTTCGGGGAGGAAGACAATCGTGAGCGTTGACGTTAGTGCGGGGTCCACCTTTCATCGGGGAAAAAAAGAAAAGAACGTACCGGTTCAGGAGAGAGGTGGAGTTGGGCCGTGGGCCAGTTTCTGCCTTGGGCCGGAGTGCTGCCACGCAGCCCTTTTCTCTCTCTTTGTTTGATCCTTCTTTTCTTTTCTGAAATCCATTTTTCAATTTTGCAAATAAACTTTAAATTGATTCAAACCAATTCTAAGAATTTGTAAAACCTTTCCCTTGTCAATAAAAAAATAAAGGGGAGTGGTTTTTGATTCAAATTAACAGTAAGACAAATTTAGAAAGTTTTTTATGCAATGCTACGATGATATGAATGCATGCATGCATTTTTGAAATATTTAAATTTTGGGATTTTACATTTGATGTCTATTGCGACGCATCCAAGCTTAGACTTGGGAGTGTCCTAATGCAAGATGGCAAGGTCATTGCTTACCTATCCCGTCAACTGTGCCCCCATGAACTGAACTACCCTACCCATGACCTAGAAATTGTGCTGTTGTCCATGCTCTCAAAATATGGCGATACTACCTTATATCAAACCGATATGAGATCTACACTGACCACAAGAGCTTGAAGTATATTTTCCCTCAGAAGTAATGGAACATGAGACAACAGAGGTGGATTGAACTCATCAAGGACTATAACCTGGGCATTCACTACCATCCAGTTAAGGCAAATGTAGTCGCCGATGCCCTTAGCCGAGAACCCTGTTCCCTAAATGCCATACTGAAGACTAGTCAGCATGCCTTGTGTGAAGAGTTTGAGAAGTTTGGACTAGATCTTGTGAGCCATGGTTTCATGGCAAACCTCAAAGTCTGACCGACTCTATTTGGCCAAATCAAGGAAGCATAGAAGGGTCATGAAAGTATTGAAGGGATCAAGCGTAGGATGGGACGAGAAGAAGTATTTGGTTTTTCCATAGACCAGGAAGGTGTACTGTGGTACAATGGCCGCCTAAGTGTCCGTAATGTCGGTGAGTTGAAGCAACTCATTTTAAAGGAAGCCCATGACACTCCATACTCAGTTCACCCTTGAGGGACCAAATTGTATCAAGACCAGAAGGAGCAGTTTTTGTGGCATTGTATGAAGCGAGAAATAGCATTCTATATTGCGCAATGCGATGTCTGCCAGCGAGTCAAAGCCGAGCACCAAAGACCTACGGGTATGCTACAGCCATTGAAAGGACCACGTGGAAATGGGAAGAAGTTGGTATGGATTTCATCACTGGGCTACCCAAATCTGACCGAGGCCACAATTCCATCTGGGTCATTGTTGATCATCTCACCAAGGTTGCTCACTTTATCCCTGTCCAAACCACCTATGGAGGCCGACACTTAGCCGACCTCTACATTACCCGAATAGTGAGTCTCCATGGAGTACCCAAGACCATTGTTTCAGAACGCGGCACCCAATTCACCTCAAGGTTTTGTGAAAAACTCAATGCTGCCTTAGGAACCAGGCTTTCTTTCAGCACAGCCTATCATCCGCAGACTGGAGGTCAGACTGAGCGAGTAAATCAAATCCTCAAAGACATGCTCCGCGCCTGTTTCCTCTCATACGGGACCAAGAGGGAAGACTGCTTGCCATTTGCCGAGTTCTCCTACAACAACAGTTACCAAGCTAGTCTGCAAATGGCCCGCTTCGAAGCCCTGTACGGTTGTAAGTGTCGTACCCCTCTCGACTGGTCGAAGACTAGAGAAAACCAAGTGTTTGTACCTGATATCATTAAGGAAGCTAAAGAGCAAGTTTAGCTCATCCGCAACCGTTTGAAGGCAGCCCAATCTAGACAGAAGAGTTATGCTGATTCCCAACAAAGACCTATCACTTTGAACGTGGGAGATTTTGTCTATCTCCGAGTTACACCACTCAAGGTCATGCAGTGTTTCCATGTCAAGGGCAAGCTCGCACCCCGGTATATTGGTCCATTCAAGGTCCTAGAGCATCGTGGAGAAATGTTCTACAAGCTTGAGCCACCCCCAAAAATGTCCGACATCCATGATGTCCTTCATGTGTCATAGCTTCGCAAATGTCTCCAAGTCCCCAAAAAGCCCAAGACCTGCAAAGAGATCGACCATGACTCCATTGACCTTCACCATGACTTAACCTACCAGGAGAAACCTATTCACATTTCTGTGGAGGATGTTCGTCTCACTCGTAGATGCAAGATCAAGATGTACAAAGGTCCACTGGAGCAATCACTCCGAATATGAGGCCACGTGGGAACATGAAGACTATCTTCAGAGGGAGTTTGCCCAGTTACTTAACGCTTAGCTACCGAATCTTGGGATGAAATTGTGTTAAGGGGGAAGGACTGTAACACCCCACATTTTGTGAACCCTAACTTAGGACCAAACCTATATGCCAAATTTGGGGTGAATTAAAACTTTTTTGCTTTTGCATGTGTGCATGTGTGTTTGATTATGTGAGTGTGTGGATTTGAATAAAAAAATTATGAAAACTTCACCATATTGTTTTCCTTTTCTTTCCTTTTTACTTTTTTGCATGCATGTGCACTTGCTTGTGTGTACCCTTGGATCAAAAACCCTAGACCACCCCTATATGTGTGGCAATATGAGTAAAATCTTTATTTTCACCTCTTTGTTTGAAAAATAGGGACTTCACAAAAACTCTAGTTCTTCTAGTGCAAAAATTACAAAAACTTGGTAGGATGATTCATTAGACCCCTCTGATCATCTCTGAACCGTTTCCCTCACCACCTTGTGATAATTTTCAATATTTCAAAATTCAAGTGATTTTGGTAGAATGGACCTAGCCACCCCTCTCTTCCTCTCACTCTCTTTGCTAGCTTGACCAAAGGAGGGAAAGAGCCCAAGCTCGGACACTCTCTTCCCTCTCTCACCCTAAACCCCTCTCTCTCTCTCTTCTTGTCCTAGGCGGTTGGACACAAAGGATGGGGAGAGCCCGAGGCAATCCATGCCAAGATCTCCTCCCCTCTCATCTCTCTCACCACCACCGCCCTAGACCCCCAAATAGTGACTCGCAGCTGCCCAGGAGGAGCCAGAGAACTCCACCAGCCAGTCCCTCGCCAACCCTACCCCTCCCTCCTTCCATTCTTTTTGAATGCCAGCCCGTGCACACCCAACTTAGACCAAGGCGTAGGAGGCAAGCCAGCAGTTGCTGCCTCACCGACAAGTCCCTCTCGACACCACCCCAGCACCTAATGTGTGGTCGCCGGCCAAGCCACCCATGGGCCAACCCTGTAGCCGCGCTCTGACCGTGCCCATGCACGCCGTGGACACCCAGAGCAGGCACCCCGTTCCCATGCGCACACACACGCATTTGTATCGCACCGCAGCCAGGCCTGCACGGCATCGAGTGCACGCTTCACTGCCACCCTCGCCCTGCACGCTCGCGCACACACACGATGCAACCGTGCCACAGAAACCTTGCACACCGTCTGAACCTGCACATTTTGCGACCGGAGCAGGAAGCCACCGACACCCTAGTTTGCATCACTAGATCAAGTCCACAACGCCGCATCGAACGCACCGCCCTGCCGCCCAATTGCGTCAGATGCCACCCACTGCACACCGAGCTCACCCCTACAGTATAAAACACAGGGCAGTGGCTTGAGCCTATTTTTGGACGCCATTTCCACCCCACACCCTCTCCCTCACTCCACTGAACGCAACGCACCAGATCTCGCCCTCTCCCTCTCTCTGCAAAGCTCGAAGGAGCCACTGAAGACCAAGAAGAAGGGTGAAGGTTGCCGACGAAATCAGCATCTACCGCCCCCTTTGTTCTTTCACCCTAGCTTCCCCTAACTCTCCTCTCTCTAACCCTACCCTTTTCATGGTTTAGATCCGTCGGTAGCCATCACCATTGCCGACCTCGCCGGAGCTCATGTTTGGGATGACGTGAAGCTAGAGGATGCCAGAAGCCACCATTCGCCTCTCCATTGCCATCCCTGAGATTTCCTGACCTCCGCTTCCAATCCACTTCTACAAATCAACGCTGGTGAGCCCTAGGCGAGCCCTCACCATTCTTTCTTCCCACGTTAGGGTTTGGAAACCCTAGCCCTGCTGCGGACGATAGCCGAGGGCCATCGATCTTTACTTGATCGAACGGCCGATGTCGGCCGGTACCCTTTCGGGGTTTCCCGCCGCTGACATCCGTGGCCCACTCGCCATCGATTTGAATCTCTCCCCCCGCGCACGCTCGAGCCAGAAATGGGCCGGCCCAGTGCGGATCCGCCAGATCTGGCAGATCCTGGCCCATTCCATTTTTTTCTGATATACCTGCTGACTTTATGATTTGAATCTGCAACCTAAAAATTGAAATAAAAATATATGTGCAACCAAATGCCTTGATTCAAATTTCTGTGGTTAGCTTATGGAAATGTCTTTTAGGTGGCATAGGTCCCATGCAAAATAGATCCCTGTATAATTACTAGTATTAAACTTGTAAATCTATCCACTTTTCAATCAAAAATTCAAAACTTGAAATTTGTAAGCTGGAATGGTGTGAATACAATTTTCATTGATGCTCTATTTAGATATCTTGCATGATAGCCTGGGTTTGGTATTTTAGGAGATATATATCTACAGTAGTAATTAAAATGGCTAGTAGATTATTCTACCTTGTTTAATTTCTCTGTGTCATGCATTGTGATAGCTTTCTAGAACATCCTCTGGCACATTTTTCTGATTTCCAGAGAATATCTGAGAATTATTTAGGTGTTCTAGTCATTGTTGTTACTTTAAAAATCATATGAAATTAACCATAACTCCATTTGGAGTGAATCCAGTATTGTTGGGTTTAAAATGTTATTACCTATCTACTGGTATTCTGGTTGTGAGACTTGGCCAAGCTAGGCACCTGCATGATTGTTTGGATTGAATTAGGTTTCTTTTGCTTTATTGAAATACCCTAGTATTAATAGGTTTAATTATGCTATCAAAACTTTATAATTTTGTTCAGAATCTAAACTTGTTTGTTTCTGATAGTCATTGGTGTGGATTTCTTGTTGTTATGATGGTGTGTTGTATGTATTCTTGTTGCTTATTAGTTGTTACTTTTTACCGGCGATAAAATCAAACGACAACGAGTGTGCTGAGGAGGGGGAGGTGTACGAATATCAAGAGGAGGAGGACCAGGGGCAAGCCAGCCAAGGCAAGACATCTACTTTGTTGCATCTTTAAAATCCTAAAATTACATCTTGCATGTTTTTCATACAATTGTTTATCAAAGTGCATGGTTTATATATTGCTATAGTCCTTAATAGCAATTATTGATGGCTTAGCTCCACAAGTCAATTTACTATCATCCTTAGGGATGACATCCTCTTGACACCTATCCATATCCCTTATGGTAGTGGCTTGATGGTTAGCATCAACGCCTTTGGAAAACTTGTAGTGGAGCCAAAAAACTCTAGGGTGGGAACACTCAAAGGAAATTTTGAAAAATGTTTTTGAAAACCTTGGAGTAGTGTCTACTCCACTGAGATGTTTTCAGAAAAGGTTTTAAACAAACGGAGTTGGAAAGGAGAAAAAGGAGTTGGTGGCTTTACAAAGGACATTGGTGATCACTAGGGTCTACCCCAGGTCAATTAACCCGTGCAACCAAATTACCCCGGTATGGGACGGGGCTTAGTCCAAAGTTTATCTGTTTTAGTGCAGGGAGTCTCATCTCTATCTCTATCTCTACTACTTATAAAGGCACAAACTTAACAGGAAAATTAAATCTACACCGTCTATCCGCACAGATCGTACGGTCCAAGATTGTTTGTTCTCCCCACCCGGACGTTTTGATCCCCGCCCTCTCCCACACCCAGACCCACGCGCAAAAACCGCCGCCCGCGATGGAAAACGATCCCAAATTCCCAATTACCATCGCTGCAGCTCCCTCTGCCACCAATCCTACATTCCATGGCCTATCCACCGCCGACGCGGTGCCTCGCTCCACAGCCCAGCCCTAACCCTTGTGGTTGGGCCGCCCTCGACGTGGTGGCAGATGAGCTCGCCCTCCTGAAGCAAACCAACACCGGCCACCATTCTCGCGGATCGTGCTAGGAAATGACGCGTGCGCTCACGGCGATCTGCCTGGCCTCTGTCACCTCACCGCCGGAGGTGAGGTCTCCTATTACCTTTACCCGTCCCTTCCTTTTTTTGAGCAGATCCGATCAAGAGCTGTTGTTGTGGGAGGTTTGCACATGCTATTAGTACCAGCTAGCTAGCACCGTATCACAACTGCTTGTGAATTACTTCCATGCACTACATATAGGACAACGGCCACCATGTTTTTTATTTCTACGTGGTCTGAATCAAGAGCTCATGTGCCTGGTTCAGGTGGATGAGATTAGCCTCAAACGTACAGGTTGTTGTTATTTACCTTGTTATGATATAGGCTGTTCAAAGTTTTAACCAAGCTTGCCCTGTTTTGGTTTTCTGTACTGACAGTCTATTTCTTTACAGATGTATGAACCAGATTGCTTGCGATGGATCTTGCAGAATGTTGTCATAGACTACATCTTATAATGTTTGATTTGAGATGTTGATTGCAATGGATATTTGGTTCTTTCGATTAAAGGCCATTGTAAATATAATTCACCCAGATGATCTGGTTTGTATTTAGAAAAAAATCCGAGATACATATATAATCCATTTTAGTCGTAGAAGTATAAGGAAAAATACCTGAAACCGAACTATATTTTCATTGTTTTACATGCAGCCTGAAATTGAAAACTGTACCAATGTAAGTTCAGAACTGCAGTTGATTGAATATTTAATGTCCACTCATTACTATTTATATTGTATTTGGTACGCCAAAAGGTTCACGCAAACAATTTTGTCTCGGATTTCGTAAGTCTGAATGTGTAATATTTACCCCCTTATATCTTGAAATAATGAAATTGGGGGTAAATTGCAGTTTGGCATATGTGCTATGCTTATAAATGAGAAGGTAATTTCCTTTAGTTTTCTACAACTATTTGTTAATTACTTAAGTCATTCATATGTTTTCATGAGCCAAGTATTGAGTCATTCATGTGTTGTATGAGGAAAATAAAACTGGAAGGGTATCTTATTTGTCAAATCACACTTCAAGGTAATTCAAATGACTACAATGATGACCCCATACTCTGAAATCTGAAGAACTGGATTATGTGGACTATATAATTTTATTATAGAATTTTAGATTGGTGGCATATATCTGGAATATTCTCTGAATTGAAGTTGCTATTGCACAATTTTAACATAGAATTTTAGATTGGTGGCATAGCTAGAGCATTCTCTGAAATTGAAGTCACTATTGAAATTTTGCTAAAGGTGCTAATATCGTAAGTTCTGCTTGTACTGCAGTTTCTCTCAAGAGATACTGATGCTTTCGTTGTGAACTCCCCTGACAGTTGAAAACAGAAAGGAGGGTCACAATGGAGATAGAAGAAAGTTTGGTGGGAAGGAGAATAGAGGAGTGAGGAGATGTCATTTGATCACAAAGATAAAGCATTGAGCTTCTCATTACCATATAATCCAGCATTATATTCGAATTAAAGATCTACATCGTTGCCCATGACATACTGAATTTAGTTGGTTCGTTGCTATTTGACCCTAGCAAAGTAATCACCAACTGCTGTTCTTGTTACAGTACTATTGAAGAGCTCCGGATAGCTAGGATGTGCAATGTAAGGTAGCTAGGATCTGCCAGATATTAAGAGATTCTCTTGACAGCAGCCATAATATGATTTTTGCCATTAATATTGAACTGTAAATAGCTGCAGTTCTATGCAAATTTCATTCACATTTTTTATTTTCTGTGCAGTTAATTATCAGTTTATGAATCATTTCTGCTATATACAAGAAACCCTGTAAATAAGTAGTTCATCAGAATTTATAAGTAGTCAGTTTGCTCGGTGTGAATTCTGCGGCTACATGTTGCTTCTCCTGAGTTCTCCTGATAACTTGGTACACGCTACCTTAGAATCCGGGTTGGCCCCAAGCATTGGGCAACACATATCACGGCATATCCCAAGCCGCCGGAAGACACTTGAGTTCTCCTGCCGTGGCTGGAGTTACGCTCTAGGAAAAAGAGGTACTGCCGGGGCGTGCCGGGGAGGTAGACTCCACAGGTTAGACACCTGTACTAAGGTAGATAGACAGAAGACTCTGTTCGATTATCCGAACCCCACATACTTGTGTATGTCGGTCCGTGGTGGATCCCGGTGGATTTATCGAATCTTGTGGGTAAAGTGTACAACCACTGCAGAGTGTAAATCTATTCGAATAGCCGAGTCGTTAGTCATTGACGGTTGAACTGGCTGAAACTAGCTCAATGGTGGTTTTGGTTTTACAAAAATGTTTTCAGAAAGTGGAGAAAAGTGCCGGACGGAGTACTTGGAGGGTACTGCCGTGGCACGCGGAAAGTTGGAGTACTCAAAGGGTACTGCCGAGGATATTGGGAGATGGTCATGTTCGGTTGACCATGAATTCCTTTGGAAAATAAGAGTTCCCCTTCCCTACAAAGTTTACTAAAAACCTGGTTTCAAAAATGTTTTTCATCAAAGATATAGGGATGTTGTGGGACATGCTATATCATCAAGAGAAACTATGAGGAAAATCTCTATCTCTACTACTTATAAAGGCACAAACTTAACAGGAAAATTAAATCTACACCGTCTATCCGCACAGATCGTACGGTCCAAGATTGTTTGTTCTCCCCACCCGGACGTTTTGATCCCCGCCCTCTCCCACACCCAGACCCACGCGCAAAAACCGTCGCCCGCGATGGAAAACGATCCCAAATTCCCAATTACCATCGCTGCAGCTCCCTCTGCCACCAATCCTAAATTCCATGGCCTATCCGCCGCCGACGCGGTGCCTCGCTCCGCAGCCCAGCCCTAACCCTTGTGGTTGGGCCGCCCTCGACGTGGTGGCAGATGAGCTCGCCCTCCTGAAGCAAACCAACACCGGCCACCGTTCTCGCGGATCGTGCTAGGAAATGATGCGTGCGCTCACGGCGATCTGCCTGGCCTCTGTCACCTCGCCGCCGGAGGTGAGGTCTCCTATTACCTTTACCCGTCCCTTCCTTTTTTTGAGCAGATCCGATCAAGAGCTGTTGTTGTGGGAGGTTTGCACATGCTATTAGTACCAGCTAGCTAGCACCGTATCACAACTGCTTGTGAATTACTTCCATGCACTACATATAGAACAACGACCACCATGTTTTTTATTTCTACGTGGTCTGAATCAAGAGCTCATGTGCCTGGTTCAGGTGGATGAGATTAGCCTCAAACGTACAGGTTGTTGTTATTTACCTTGTTATGATATAGGCTGTTCAAAGTTTTAACCAAGCTTGCCCTGTTTTGGTTTTCTGTACTGACAGTCTATTTCTTTACAGATGTATGAACCAGATTGCTTGCCATGGATCTTCCAGAATGTTGTCATAGACTACATCTTATAATGTTTGATTTGAGATGTTGATTGCAATGGATATTTGGTTCTTCCGATTAAAGGCCATTGTAAATATAATTCACCCAGATGATCTGGTTTGTATTTAGAAAAAAAATCCGAGATACAAATATAATCCATTTCAGTCGTAGAAGTATAAGGAAAAATACCTGAAACCGAACTGTATTTTCATTGTTTTACATGCAGCCTGAAATTCAAAACTGTACCAATGTAAGTTCAGAACTGCAGTTGATTGAATATTTAATGTCCACTCATTACTATTTATATTGTATTTGGTACACCAAAAGGTTCACGCAAACAATTTTGTCTCTGATTTCGTAAGTCTGAATGTGTAATATTTACCCCCTTATATCTTGAAATAATGAAATTGGGGTAAATTGCAGTTTGGCATATGTGTTATGCTTATAAATGAGAAGGTAATGTCCTTCAGTTTTCTACAACTGTTTGTTAATTACTTAAGTCATTCATATGTTTTCATGAGCCAAGTATTGAGTCATTCATGTGTTGTATGAGGAAAATAAAATTGGAAGGGTATCTTATTTGTCAAATCGCACTTCAAGGTAATTCAAATGACTACAATGATGACCCCATACTCTGAAATCTGAAGAACTGGATTATGTGGACTATATAATTTTATTATAGAATTTTAGATTGGTGGCATATATCTGGAATATTCTCTGAATTGAAGTTGCTATTGCACAATTTTATCATAGAATTTTAGATTGGTGGCATAGCTAGAGCATTCTCTGAAATTGAAGTCACTATTGAAATTTTGCTAAAGGTGCTAATATCGTAAGTTCTGCTTGTACTGCAGTTTCTCTCAAGAGATACTGATGCTTTCGTTGTGAACTCCCCTGACAGTTGAAAACAGAAAGGAGGGTCACAATGGAGATAGAAGAAAGTTTGGTGGGAAGGAGAATAGAGGAGTGAGGAGATGTCATTTGATCACAAAGATAAAGCATTGAGCTTCTCATTACCATATAATCCAGCATTATATTCGAATTAAAGATCTACATCGTTGCCCATGACATACTGAATTTAGTTGGTTCATTGCTATTTGACCCTAGCAAAGTAATCACCAACTGCTGTTCTTGTTACAGTACTATTGAAGAGCTCCGGATAGCTAGGATGTGCAATGTAAGGTAGCTAGGATCTGCCAGATATTAAGAGATTCTCTTGACAGCAGCCATAATATGATTTTTGCCATTAATATTGAACTGTAAATAGCTGCAGTTCTATGCAAATTTCATTCACATTTTTTATTTTATGTGCAGTTAATTATCAGTTTATGAATCATTTCTGCTATATACAAGAAACCTGTAAATAAGTAGTTCATCAGAATTTATAAGTAGTCAGTTTGGTCGGTGTGAATTCTGCGGCTACATGTTGCTTCTCCTGAGTTCTCCTGATAACTTGGTACACGCTACCTTAGAATCCGGGTTGGCCCCAAGCATTGGGCAACACATATCACGGCATATCCCGAGCCGCCGGAAGACACTTGAGTTCTCCTGCCGTGGCTGGAGTTACGCTCTAGGAAAAAGAGGTACTGTCGGGGCGTGTCGGGGAGGTAGACTCCACAGGTTAGACACCTGTACTAAGGTAGATAGACAGAAGACTCTGTTCGATTATCCGAACCCCACATACTTGTGTATGTCGGTCCGTGGTGGATCCCGGTGGATTTATCGAATCTTGTGGGTAAAGTGTACAACCACTGCAGAGTGTAAATCTATTCGAATAGCCGAGTCGTCAGTCATTGACGGTTGAACTGGCTGAAACTAGCTCAATGGTGGTTTTGGTTTTACAAAAATGTTTTCAGAAAGTGGAGAAAAGTGCTGGACGGAGTACTCGGAGGGTACTGCCGTGGCACGCGGAAAGTCGGAGTACTCAAAGGGTACTGCCGAGGATATTGGGAGATGGTCATGTTCGATTGACCATGAATTCCTTTGGAAAATAAGAGTTTCCCCTTCCCTACAAAGTTTACTAAAAACCTGGTTTCAAAAATGTTTTTCATCAAAGATATAGGGATGTTGTGGGACATGCCATATCATCAAGAGAAACTATGAGGAAAATCTCTATCTCTACTACTTATAAAGGCACAAACTTAACAGGAAAATTAAATCTACACCGTCTATCCGCACAGATCGTACGGTCCAAGATTGTTTGTTCTCCCCACCCGGACGTTTTGATCCCCGCCCTCTCCCACACCCAGACCCACGCGCAAAAACCGCCGCCCGCAATGGAAAACGATCCCAAATTCCCAATTACCATCGCTGCAGCTCCCTCTGCCACCAATCCTAAATTCCATGGCCTATCCGCCGCCGACGCGGTGCCTCGGTCCGCAGCCCAGCCCTAACCCTTGTGGTTGGGCCGCCCTCGACGTGGTGGCAGATGAGCTCGCCCTCCTGAAGCAAACCAACACCGGCCACCGTTCTCGCGGATCGTGCTAGGAAATGACGCGTGCGCTCACGGCGATCTGCCTGGCCTCTGTCACCTCGCTGCCGGAGGTGAGGTCTCCTATTACCTTTACCCGTCCCTTCCTTTTTTTGAGCAGATCCGATCAAGAGCTGTTGTTGTGGGAGGTTTGCACATGCTATTAGTACCAGCTAGCTAGCACCGTATCACAACTGCTTGTGAATTACTTCCATGCACTACATATAGAACAACGACCACCATGTTTTTTATTTCTACGTGGTCTCAATCAAGAGCTCATGTGCCTGGTTCAGGTGGATGAGATTAGCCTCAAACATACAGGTTGTTGTTATTTACCTTGTTATGATATAGGCTGTTCAAAGTTTTAACCAAGCTTCCCCTATTTTGGTTTTCTGTACTGACAGTCTATTTCTTTACAGATGTATGAACCAGATTGCTTGCCATGGATCTTGCAGAATGTTGTCATAGACTACATCTTATAATGTTTGATTTGAGATGTTGATTCCAATGGATATTTGGTTCTTCCGATTAAAGGCCATTGTAAATATAATTCACCCAGATGATCTGGTTTGTATTTAGAAAAAAAATCCGAGATACATATATAATCCATTTCAGTCGTAGAAGTATAAGGAAAAATACCTGAAACCGAACTGTATTTTCATTGTTTTACATGCAGCCTGAAATTCAAAACTGTACCAATGTAAGTTCAGAACTGCAGTTGATTGAATATTTAATGTCCACTCATTACTATTTATATTGTATTTGGTACGCCAAAAGGTTCACGCAAACAATTTTGTCTCTGATTTCGTAAGTCTGAATGTGTAATATTTACCCCCTTATATCTTGAAATAATGAAATTGGGGTAAATTGCAGTTTGGCATATGTGCTATGCTTATAAATGAGAAGGTAATGTCCTTCAGTTTTCTACAACTGTTTGTTAATTACTTAAGTCATTCATATGTTTTCATGAGCCAAGTATTGAGTCATTCATGTGTTGTATGAGGAAAATAAAACTGGAAGGGTATCTTATTTGTCAAATCGCACTTCAAGGTAATTCAAATGACTACAATGATGACCCCATACTCTGAAATCTGAAGAACTGGATTATGTGGACTATATAATTTTATTATAGAATTTTAGATTGGTGGCATATATCTGGAATATTCTCTGAATTGAAGTTGCTATTGCACAATTTTATCATAGAATTTTAGATTGGTGGCATAGCTAGAGCATTCTCTAAAATTGAAGTCACTATTGAAATTTTGCTAAAGGTGCTAATATCGTAAGTTCTGCTTGTACTGCAGTTTCTCTCAAGAGATACTGATGCTTTCGTTGTGAACTCCCCTGACAGTTGAAAACAGAAAGGAGGATCACAATGGAGATAGAAGAAAGTTTGGTGGGAAGGAGAATAGAGGAGTGAGGAGATGTCATTTGATCACAAAGATAAAGCATTGAGCTTCTCATTACCATATAATCCAGCATTATATTCGAATTAAAGATCTACATCGTTGCCCATGACATACTGAATTTAGTTGGTTCGTTGCTATTTGACCCTAGCAAAGTAATCACCAACTGCTGTTCTTGTTACAGTACTATTGAAGAGCTCCGGATAGCCAGGATGTGCAATGTAAGGTAGCTAGGATGTAACGACCCGGAAAATTTCCCAATATTAGAATTGCTTGTTATTTTCTTTTTCGCGTCTTCGTGACGTCATGCATCATCATGCATCTATAAACCATGCATGTTTTTGTCAAACTTAAAATTAGTTGGGATAAAATCTATTTTCTATTTCGCTCGTATGGTTTTATAAGAACCCTCCTCTCTCTTTTCTTATTTTTAATTGAAACTAAAACTATAATATTTGAGAAGCTTTGAAAATTCGTTTTGAGAACAATACTCAAATCTTAAAAATGTTGTTTGAACCTGTTTGCAAACTCCCAAAACCCCTATTTTTCTCTCTTCTTTGCCCAAAAGGATTCAGCAAGACAAAGAGAAGAAGAGGAAGAGAATCAGAGAAGAAAGAAGCCCGACATATCTTTTCCCACCGGCGTTGGCCACTGCCTTTTCTCCTGGTCCAAACCAACCAGCCATCTTACTCTTTTCAGTCCACCAGAGCCCATCTAACTCCTTGTCGTCTTCCTCCTCTGTACGGAGAGGCATCAAGCGAAGCCACGTGCCCTCTTTTCATCGATGGGACGGCTCTCATGCATCGCTCCCCCTCCATATAAACTTCCCCTATAACCCTAGCTAGGGTCTATCCCTCCATTCCCCAGCGCCGCCGCCCCCCTCTCTTCTCCCTTGTCGTTGCTCTCTTCGGCAAGTAAGCATCCTCGCATCCCTGCAAGCTCGCTTCCGAACGCCACCGTCGAGCCGATGTCGTGGTCGTCCCCGTCGCCGTCCAAGGGTACCAGGAGCTGCGCACCATCTTCCTCGTCATCCCCATCGAGCGCAGCATGCCGGGACGCTCTCAGATGGAAGAATTCAAGCATTCTTCCCCACTGCCGGCCGCTGCTCGCCGTCGCAATACGTCGCCCTCTGTCCTCCTCATTCATGTCTGGCCACTCACACGTTCTCTGTGGTGAGTCCCGCTCCTTTTCGCCCTCTCCTACGTCAATTTCGGGTAACCGTCGCTGACATCCACTTCGCCTGTATGTGTGCCCGCCATGAACGAGCTCGGTCTCGAGCTCGCACGCAGGCCCCCATCTTCTTCCCGCACACAAGCGCCGCTCTACATCAACTCTGCGTGCGCATGCTGTTTTCCCGCAAGCCCGTCGTCCTCTCCCTCTGAATCTCTGCCCATCTGAAGCGAGCCAGAAGCCCCAGGGCATTGACTTCTTCCTCTCCTTCGCTGGCGTCCTCCACTGGTTCCCGTCGCCGGTTCTGCTCGTCTGCGTCCGCTGCTTCTCGAGTCCAAAGTCGCGGCCTTCAGGTTTATCTAGCAGTGCACCTTAACTCGTTCAATAATCCTAGCCAGTTGTACTGGTTAGTTCCTTGATCCACTTTGCAGCTGGTCACGAGTTCGACTCCTAGCCTGGCCAAAAGTCCCACCTTTTTGGTTTATTTTTGACTGACGTGTGGGCAATTCCTGTCAGCGTTTTCCGGTGCCAGCGCAGCAGGCGCAGTGCAGTCAATGCCCAGTCAGTTCCCTCTGGCCCCGCCGGTCAGCGACCCGACCCCGCGCGTCAGCCTCTGCAGCCAGTTCCCTGTTGGTGAGAACAGTCCCACGTCTTATCTGTTTTCTGAAAATTTGCTGCAAGTGTTTCAAACTTGCGAAATTCATATCTTTTAATCCGTAACTCGAAATAAAAAGTATTTTATATGAAAGTTTATCAGAAAAATATGTAGAATCTGAAAATGCCATCCATATACTTGTTTGCATCTCGCATTAAGTGGTGACGTGATAGTTTGCATTTCACATAATAAGTAATATATGGAGTACTTGGAAATGCTTATAATGATTCCCGCTTCATTTAATTTTGTGTAGCTCACCCATGTCTTGTCTTTGCCATGCTAATCAATATTTAAATTGTCGTGTAGTAAAACAACTTGAACCATATATATGTGTGCCGGGATTCCGATTCCGCTTAATTTGGATAAGTTGCATTGCATCATAATTGCCATGCCATGCATACCTTCATATGAGCATGCCGATTCTTCTCCGTAGTAGTAAGTGTTGCATTCGTTGTTTGTTGTAGCAATTTGCTTCTTCGCGGATAGGACGCTTCGTGGTGATGTGAGCAACGACAAGTTCTTCGGGTGTTCTTCGACCATCTTTTCAGGCGAGCCCTTTTCTCTCTACCTATTTAACATTTTTGCTCTCGCTAGCTCTATATTCTAGCCTTGTGTCACGATGCTTTTGTTTGGGTCACGTGTCCTATCCACCTGTTTATCCAAAGCAAAGCCATAGAACCTTCCATACATCCTATTACCCGTGTGCTTGTTGTTCGAGTTGGCCTTGCGAGTCGTAGGCATCTTCAGGTTGTTGGAGTTGTTTTATCTTATTGGGTTGGGAAGTTATCACATTCTCTACTTTATGAATATATGTTGTTGGAAATACTCATGGCTTACTTTATTGTTAATACTTAAAATTGAATTAAGCAGAGGCATCGGTGAGTCATTTTGCCAGTTTTACGACGGCTCACTTGTGTCCCCTAGGACCCCGAGATCGCATGAACTGTTCTGAGACTGAGCGCTCTAACCATACGTGGGTACGCTTCTGGGCCTCCCCTTGACACTGTCGGAATCTACATACTTGTCCAGTGGCCACAACTAGTTCGAGGTTTTCCATTTGTTTCTTGTCGAGCGTGCAGCTTGTATCTTATGGTCCTATTTTATTTGGGGGAAGCCCCAGAGTGCCTTGTAACCCCTTTGTTTCTGCACGCTCGTGTAGGTGCGGGACGACTGCAGGTGGGCACCCTCCCCAGAGCGAGGTTCCAGCCCATTATGCAGCGCCGGCGCAAACAGCTAAGTCCGTTCGGAGATTCGGCCGGACTCTCGATACGGGTTAAACTTAGTTAGGTGGCTTCCTGGACTTGTTTGTAGTGAAGGAGAGTGCGAGTCGTGACTATCCTAATGGTGCACCCGTTTTTATTAAGGGCGCGAGTTTTGCCTAAAGGATTGATCGAACGTGTGAGTACATTTGGGCACCCCTGCAGGGTTAAATCTTTTCGAAAAGCCGTGTCCGCGGTTATGGACGACTTGGAGCTGTACTACTCGATCATAGAACAACTTGCACCTGCTATTTCAATACTAATAAACTTGTGAAGTAAGTTAGCACAACTACAACAATAACCTGCTAATAAAATTTGTCAACCGTGTGAGTGCCTTTGCAATTGCTTCTTCAATTGGGTGCGAAGGGGCAATGTATTGGCTGGGTTATGATTGGTGTTAGTATCTAGATGTTTACTTTTATGCGCTCTCTTACCTTATTCTATTTAGACGAAAGTTGCAGTGTGTCTCTGTAGTTTATTCCTTTTGTTGCCGCTAAGTCCACCATATAGCCTGTAGGCGAGCACAGCTGAATTCCAGTCTCGCGAGTACGTGCCTCGGTACTTACCCTCGTTTTTTTTCCTTTTCTCTTTCTCCCTCCTTGTTCGGCAACCTTTGGCCCGACGCTGTTCACAGGTATGGGAGCGACGACGTTAGCAAGGTTACCCTTCCGGCTTGGCCTGGGCAGGGTTATGGACGCCATCGTTTATCTTCAGGCCTCTTAGGCCCATTTGTATTCTTGTCCGTACTCGGATGCTATTTGCTTTATGTATGATTTGGATCTTTGTATGTATATTTGGATATTTTGACTCGTGGAGTCTTTGCAGTTATATTTTATATTCTTTTGTGGGTTCCATCGTGAACTTGTGTAACTGTTGCTACTCGATTCCACCCGTATCACGTGCACGCTCCTACGTGCACGAGGCGCTTGGTGGTGCGTTTCCAAAGCGACATCATGTAGATTGTGGCTTGATCGCTATAATCTGCAAGGTGCCGATTTTGGGGCGTTACATAGGATCTGCCAGATATTAAGAGATTCTCTTGACAGCAGCCATAATATGATTTTTGCCATTAATATTGAACTGTAAATAGCTGCAGTTCTATGCAAATTTCATTCACATTTTTTATTTTCTGTGCAGTTAATTATCAGTTTATGAATCATTTCTGCTATATACAAGAAACCCTGTAAATAAGTAGTTCATCAGAATTTATAAGTAGTCAGTTTGCTCGGTGTGAATTCTGCGGCTACATGTTGCTTCTCCTGAGTTCTCCTGATAACTTGGTACACGCTACCTTAGAATCCGGGTTGGCCCCAAGCATTGGGCAACACATATCACGGCATAACCCGAGCCGCCGGAAGACACTTGAGTTCTCCTGCCGAGGCTGGAGTTACGCTCTAGGAAAAAGAGGTACTGCCGGGGCGTGCCGGGGAGGTAGACTCCACAGGTTAGACACCTGTACTAAGGTAGATAGATAGAAGACTCTGTTCGATTATCCGAACCCCACATACTTGTGTATGTCGGTCCGTGGTGGATCCCGGTGGATTTATCGAATCTTGTGGGTAAAGTGTACAACCACTGCAGAGTGTAAATCTATTCGAATAGCCGAGTCGTCAGTCATTGACGATTGAACTGGCTGAAACTAGCTCAATGGTGGTTTTGGTTTTACAAAAATGTTTTTAGAAAGTGGAGAAAAGTGCCGGACGGAGTACTCGGAGAGTACTGCCGTGGCACGCGGAAAGTCGGAGTACTCAAAGGGTACTGCCGAGGATATTGGGAGATGGTCATGTTCGATTGACCATGAATTCCTTTGGAAAATAAGAGTTTCCCCTTACCTACAAAGTTTACTAAAAACCTGGTTTCAAAAATGTTTTTCATCAAAGATATAGGGATGTTGTGGGACATGCTATATCATCAAGAGAAACTATGAGGAAAACTAGTGTAGAGCCTCTCCTTGCTACAGCCAAAATGCATATCCGATGAATTCTCTCTTAGATGGTATGCGAGTACAATTCAAAATGTACTCACGGCTTTGTCCCTGGCTATTAACTTGGTCAGATTATGAGGACAACGGTGAGGGTTTCGATGATGCCAGTGCGAACTAGGACTCGTCTCCCGGTCAGTCGTCTGTAGGGTAGAAGGCACGACTCGGGTCACCAACGCTACCCATGTATTCGCTACTACTATGTTAGTTTGAACTTGCCTTGCGTGGCATTTAAATTCCGCCAAGTGGCCTATGTAAGACTTATTTGAACTTGTTTTGTAATGGATGATGTACTTTGAATGCCAACTCTGTTATGTGGATTCATGTTGGTCTTCCTGGGATTGTGAATTATAGGCATAACGGGTATCCCGGGTGGTAAGCCGGGGTCCCCACATGCATTCCAGTTCCATGCCAAGAAAATTCATCAGCCGGCCCAAGGACTGTTTAGGGGTTGGACATCCTGGGTCCATTCCCTCGAGCGCAAGGGGGCTACCACTACCTCTACGTGGCCATCGACAAGTTCACCAAGTGGGCAAAGGTGGAGCATGTGTGCGCGATACCGACCAGGTTGGCCGTCAAGTTCATCCAAGGGTTGGTGTGCCTCTTCGGCATGCCCAACCGCATCATCACCGACAACGGCAGCCAATTCACCAGCGGCTTGTTCCAGGAGTACTGCGCCTCCATCGGCACCAAGATCTGCTTCTCCTCCGTTGCTTACCCCCGGAGCAATGGACAGTCTGAACGTGCCAACGCCGAAGTCCTCAAGGGCCTAACGACGAAAAGCTTCGACATGAAGCTCAAGGCCTGCGGCAAAAAATAGTTAGACAACCTCAAGTCGGTCCTCTAGTTTATCCGCACCAATGCCACCAAACCTACTAGGGAGACCCCTTTCTTCCTGGTCTATGGGGCGGTAGCAGTCCTTCCTACCAACGTCAAGTTTGGGTTGCCAAGGTTGCTTTCCTTCAATGAGCTTCGTCAGGAATACCTCCTCAGGGACCGACTCCTCCTGCTTGAAGAGGCCTGGTGTCAAGCGGTGCTCCGAGCTGCGTGATACCAGCAGGGTCTACGCCGCTATCATAGCTGCCATGTTCGAGGAAGGACTTGGAGGTTGGAGACCTGGTGCTTAGGAGGGTACTCTCTCGCAAGAGCCTGCACAAGCTATCACCAATGTGGGAGGGGCCCTTCAAGGTGACGCACATCTCCAGGCCAGGCTCAGTGCGGCTGGAAACCGCTGAAGGCGTACCGGTGGTAAACCCGTGGAATATCGCCCACCTTAGGAAATTCTACCCGTGAGCTCCTCACGAGGGTGAACTCAAAGATGGCCATTTAGGCGTTTTTGTAACTTAAGATGCTTTTCAGCCCAAAGACTAAGTTAAAGCGCGTACAAGGGCCTTTGCTTCGGCATGACATTGTAATGGCATGAAGTCCACTTATTTTCTGTTGTACTCCACATGAGTGGGGGCTGGGCACGGTGTCTATGCTGGGGTCTCCACCCAGAAAACAGCAAGCCCGCAAAACCCAAGAGGACTGAGCTCTGGCCAGGGGCGACGGTCCTGCACTGGCCACCTCACCAAGTCCATGGTGCTTAGTTCCTCACATGGTGCACTAGAAAATAAAAATCTTCGAAAATCTTCAAGGTGTGCCAAAGGCACCCACCAAGGACGAACACCTCGTGAGCACTCCTCACGAGGCTTATTAAGTCCAGAGGGGCTCTCTTAAGCATCAATGCACAAGCATCCACAAGAGCCCCAGTTCCCCTCGCTCGAGGAAGGCCACATTTGGCAGGATAACTGAAGACTAAAGCCGCTCCGATCTCGCAAAGGAGACGCAAATCTAGAGGTCGGTGCCAGGCCCCTCACCTCGCGAGCATCCCTCGTCGCGGTGTTGTGCACCTCTGGGCTCTCTTAAGCGTTGATGCCTTCACGTCCGTGAGAGTACCAGCTTCCCTCAAGTCGAGGAAGGCCCCCTGAATCACCACGTGTGGCATTTTCTCTTAGCTGCTGGCACAGATAGTGCCGCGCTCCCTCACGACGAGGAAGGTCCCTATGTCGGCCACAGGGGCATCTTGTTATCCATTTTTTTGATTTGTGTTTACTGCTTTTTCTTTGTCGTTTTTCCGGGGTATTTGGGGTTTTTTTTATTTTCCGACGATTTCCAATTTTCACTTCACTGGTTTGCAATCTAAGGCGTAAGCGCTGAGCCCAACCTTGAGCTTTGAGTCGCGGGATGCGTGAACACCTCACCAAGGCTCTAAATTGCACGGAAAGGTTTGAGCCTAGTATAAGGACTAGAGCACCCAAGTCAATGGAGGAGAAGAAGCAGGATGAAGGGAAAGTTCATTAATAAAGTCTTTCCTAGAGGAAAGACCCAAAAGCACAGCGGGTCATTCCACCCCGGCGACTACTACTACTAGGATGGGGAGATGCATAGAGAATCTCCTAGGAGGACATCGCGCCACTGCGGCCACTTCACTCTGCCTACGCCAGCAGAGGGTAGATGCAGCGGGCACCGCTGTCGTCGAAGACCCGCACCAAGGCCTAAAGCTATTGGTGTACTAGATTCTGAGGTATCCCGATCCACCTGCTCTTGGGCCACTTCAACAGCCCATTTCAACGACAAGGAGCGGGAAGAAGATTTCATCCCAACAAAGAACACCCTCGTGAGGAGGTGCCTCATGAGGAGAACAACGACAAACCACAGAAGACACAAAGACTCCCTCAGGAGGAATCCCACATGAGGATGAAGACCAAGTCTGCAACCCCCAGCACAATCACGCGTTCATGAAGGGATAAGACAAGAAGAAAAGCACGCCTCCCATGCTGCCCCGATGATACGTTGAAAACGTATCTATATTTTTTGATGTTCCATGCTTGTTTTACACCGATTGCTTTATGTTTTGTTTACACTTCATGGCATTTCTATGTATTTTCTAGAACTAACCTATTAATAAGATGCCACAGTGCATGTTCCTATTTTCTGCTATTTTTCTATTCCAGGTTCTTACTGAAGTAAATATTCTCGGAATTGGACGAAACAAAAGCCAAAGTTCCTATTTACCTGACATGAAGACGGAGTCCAAAGGAGAGACGGAGAAGAGCCACGAGCCAGCCACACCAGGTGGTGGCACAGCCGAGCCCCTGGCTATGCCACCCTATGGTGTGGGCCCCTCGGGTGCCCTCTGACATCGTCCTTCCGCCTATAAATTCACTTCATCCGGAAAACCCTAAGGGCCCAAGCCTCCATCCACGAAAAGTAGTATAAGCCACCACTGTCGTCGATCCTAGTTCGGGAGGGTCTAGAAGCTCTTCCCAGCACCATGTCAGAGAGGGGAATCATCACCGGAGGCCTTCTTCATTGCCATGGCTACCTCTGGAGTGATGCGTGAGTAGTTCACCCCTAGACTATGGGTCCATAGCAGTATCTCGATGGCTGTCTTCTCCAATTTGCACCTCCATATCTAGATCTTGTGAGTTGCGTACATGATCAAGATCATCTTTATGTAATTCAACATGTTGTGTTTGTTGGGATCCGATGAATATTGAGTACTATGTCAAGTTGATTATTGATCTATCATGTCTATGTTATTTGTGATCTTGCATGCTCTCCGTTGTTAGTAGATACTTTGGCCAAGTAGATGCTAGTGACTCCAAGAGGGAGTATTTATGCTCGATAGTGAGTTCATGCCTCTAGTAATCTGGGAGAGTGACAATAACTTCTAAGGTTGTAGATGTGCTGTTGCTACTAGGGAGAAAAAAACAATCTTTTGTTCAAGGATAATTGTATTGTTTACATTACACACTTTGCTTAAGGTGATAATCTGTTGCTTGCGACTTAATACCCGAGGGTTGTTCGGATGATATCCTGAAGGTGGATTATTAGTCATAGATGCAGTTGGATTACGGTCTATGTATTATGTTGTAATGCCCAAATGAATCTCATAGTGATCTTCATGACATGTACATGCATTGTTATGCATTCTCTATTTTGTCAATTACCCAACTGTAATTTGTTCACCCAACATGTTATATATTTATGGAGAGACACCTCTAGTCAACTATGGACCCGGTCCATTCTTTTACATTTATAATACCATCTACTGCAAACAGTATTTACTTTCCGCAAGTATTATTTTACATCACTGCAAACAAACATCTGTTTCCACACTATACGTCTAATCCTTTGTTTTCAGCAAACCAGTGAGATTGACCACCTCACTGTAAGTTGGGGCAAAGTAGTTTGGTTGTGTTGTGTGCAGGTTCCATGTTGCTGCTGGCGCCGGCCACGTGCCATCAACTGTTTTCTGGTGCCCTGCAAAAGTCAGCTAGCAACAACCTTCAGAAGTGATTTCTTTCTCCTACTGGTCGATTAAACTTTAGTTTCATACTGAGGGAAAACTTACTGCTGTGATCATCATACCTTCCTCTTGAGGTTTCCCAACGGGTCATGTGAGACATCAATACTGTTTTCTGGTGCCGTTGCCGGGGAGAAAGAGGATTTCTGCAAGGGGGGTCTCTCACTTCCAATATCTTTACTTTGTTATTGTTTTGCTTAGTTTCTTTGCTTTGTCTTGTTTGATTATTTTTATAAAAAATACAAAAAAAATTAGTTCCTACTATAGTTATTATTTTTGTTGGTCTAATATTGTCTTGTTTTTTTACTTGCTTTATCATGCTTTCTATCAATGGTTTATTTCTTTAAAACTAGATCTTATTGGCAAGGTGGGTTCACGTAATAACAACAAAAACATTATAAGGAACACCGCTTGTCACAAAAAGGGAATCACTTATGGGAACAAATTAATAAATTGTATATCATTGCTAGAAACATGTGCTCTACTTATAATGTTACTTATTCCTTTGATAAATCTTGTTGCTGTAGGAGATATAAACACCTGCCTTTTTAATGTTAGTATAATGATAATGTTACCATATCTTCTTATGTTAAGAGAAATTATGACTTTATGATGTGGAACAAATTGAAGAATTTATTGCTTGGAAGGGTGCATTTGAACTTGCTTATTTGCTTGAAAATACTGATGATGCACCTTATAAATATGAGGTTTATGATATACTTAAATTTTGCTTTGATAATTACAAGGAAGAAAATGGGTATATTCTTAAATATCTTAATAGATGCTCTCCACCAACGGAAGAGACTAATGCCATGCAGGAGCCTATGGAAGAAGAAATTGCTGAAACTGGAAGCTCATTGGATGAAAAAGAGGAGGAGAGTGATGATCAAGAGGAGGAAGAATGGAGCAGCTACCCATGTCTACCTCCCAATAAGAGTAACTCTTTAACTAATACCTTATTTGATCTCCCTCCATGCTTACCAAATGAGGATGAGTGTTATATTGATAATTGTGATGATCCCATTTATTCTTTTGAAATATCCCTTTTTGATGAAATTGATACTTGCTATACTTGTGACCTTAATACTACTATGAATGAAACTTTTGAGAATGATGTTGCTACTGTTATTTATGATAATCCATGCTACTTTGATAAATCTTATGACAATCCTCTATTTATTCCAACTATTGATATGCATGATAATGATGAAGTTTGTTTAGAAAATTTATATGATAATGCTCTAGATGATGGTCCTATGTTACTTGATGTTATAAATTATAATGCTACTGAAAATAGGATTGCTATAATGTGTCCCATACCTTTTAAGAGTGACCAATTATCTTTTTTTGCTATTACTAAAAGTGAGAAAGAAGAGGTCTTTATTTTTAATTTTGATCCCACTATTTTGGAGCTTGATATGGATTGTGTGCTTGCAGATCATGAAAAACATGCTTTGTGTGATATTTATACTTTTGAGTTTGTTCATGATGCTACTAAAAATTATTATGAGAGAGGAAAATATGGTTGTTGGAATTTTCATGTCACTTTATCTACCCATGCTTGTTACTATGTGCTTCTTTGATTTATTTTTGGACAAAATTCCTATGCATAGGAAGTGGGTTAGACTTAAATGTGTTTCATATTAGCTCCTTGATGCTCTCCTTTGCTTCAATTCATATTTCTTATGTGAGCATCTCTCAAATTACTGAGCCTAGCTGAAAGGCATTAAAGAAAAGCACTCTTGGGGGATAAACCATGTTTTCTTTCAGTAATTTTTCTTTTTCTTGAGTCTTGGAAGTTGTTACTACTGTAATGACCTCTCCTTATCCTTTTTATTTCGTTTTTGTAACAAGAATAGCCTCTAATAGGAAGAAGATAAGATTTGCGGAAATTGCTGTCCAAAAACAGATTTCTGATCTTCGCTATAAAAATTTGTGAAAAATACCAAAATGTCGTATTGATCTGCAATTTTTTGTGAACATGCCCCAGGTTATTATTCAACTTTCGTTAGTTTTGCACTTTTCGATTTGAGCAATAGAAGATTTTAGAAAAAAGTTGATCTTTACCTGCTGTGCTGTTTTGACAAATTTCTACAACTATTTGCATTTGCCTCTTGATCTCTTTCTTTTTGAGTTCTTTTGATCAGAAAAGCTTTTAGAAGAAGTTGCTACAGTAGCTAATGTTTTAATACATGTTGTACTTGAGTTAAAATTGAACCAAAAGTGGATCTACTATCTTGCATAAACTAATGTTGCTAATGAGAATTGTGTGAAGTTTTGTATGAAGAAAGTTTTCAAGTGTAGGGAAAGGAGAATGATGAGATGAGATGAAGGATGGAAAAAAGCTCAAGCTTGCGGATGCCCATGTCACCCCAAGAAATATCCAAGAAGTACAAGCGTCAAAGCTTGGGGATGCCCAAGGCACCCCCTTCTTCATCAACAAAAATATCAGGTCATCTTTCAAGACACTATATTTTTATTGCTTCCTATGCTATGTGTTGTTCTTGGAGCGTCTTTATTTTTGCTTTTAGTTTTCTTTTGTTTTATTTGCTGTAATAAATGGTTGGATCCCGACATGTTTCTTTTGGTGAAGACACACTCCATTTTCATTGCCTAGAACACTCTAGTTTTCACTCTTATTGTTCTGCGAGTGTTCTCTTTTGCTAGTACTGCGTTTAGCTTTTGTTTTTCACCTTAAATTTTGTTCATAACTTGTTAGTTCTTTGTAGTTAGGTGTGTTTAGCCCTCTGGTCTTTGTTGATTTTTATCTTTGAGAGTTGTTTCAAATAAGTTGATTGGTGTTGGACAAGAGTAAAATGTTTCATGCTTATAGTGGTGCAAAAGGAAGCTTGTTTAGACTATGGCTTAGACTTTAGCATGTCATGTTAGATATTGTTTTGATTATAAGCTTTGTAGTTATTTTTGTAGCATGAATTGTCTCAAATGACTGAGAGTGCTTAATGTGCCTTTGAAAGAATCATGCGTTGTTTATCATATAGAAGCATAATATTGTGGTATTCTCCTTTGATGCTTTATTTGGGTTGACTTGGCGCATGCTTGCACCATGTTATGACTATAAACCAGTCCCTCAAGCCTCTATGATCATTTAGTTTTTGACTTGTAATATCACTTTATGCTTTGATTAATAATGTTTTGTTGCTATGCATGATTATGGCCGTTATTGCTCTCTTAGTTGGTCGCTCCCAGTCTTTTGCTAGCCTTCATCCGTACTGAGTATGAGCTCTACTCGTGCATCCAACACCCAAAAACCAAAGTTTGGCAATGTGTCCACCATATCTACCTATTAGTATTTTTGCTATTCCAAGTATATTCATCATGCTTTTATCTATCTTTGAAATTAAATTTTTTTTATGAGAAAATTACTTAGTAAAGCTCTCATGAACTTGATGGCACATTTTACTTTCTTGCACTTAATAAACTTGACCATTGTGATTCTCTTATGAAGTTATATGCTTGCAAATTGTAAGTTGAAAGTTAGCACAACCATGCTTTTATGGGGCATGTTTTCAACATTGCACTTATTCCTATTTAGTTGATATCATGATCTTTTGTTTATGGATGCCTAGCGGTGTGAAATAAGTTGGAAACTTGTGAGCCCATGGAGTTTGTATATGTGTTAGAGAAACGCCTGGGACGCTAATCTAAACCATGCATCATTCATGGTGGAAATTTATAGCATAACCATAGTGGACATTCGACGACGCATCGCAAAATAAAAAGCTATACCCAATGGTAAATAAATGAGATGTCGAGGTGTTCATTGTCTATTTGTCTTGTCATTTTGATATGGGAAAGCTTCCATATCATCGGGCAGGAGGTACCCCGTTGGCGTTCTCGATGATACATGTATGCTTACAATGACAAGAACTTGCTTGGGACCTAAGTCGAGTACCATGCGGTTTAGGTACTCGTATTCACGGGACATGAGATTTTCAACTTATGGTTTGTCAAGCATATAACTCATACTTGTTCTCACATTAACCTTAACCACTCAAGATGCCAATGATGGGGGCAATGAGACCTCAAAGCTAATAAGTACCATAATTTTTGGAAGCTTTATAAAACTTGGAATCCCTACTCCCCACTGCGAAGGGCCTTTCTTTTACTTTTATGTTGAGTCTTCATCTTCTATCTTTATGCATCAATTAAGAGAGCATAGTTGTCATTCTGAGTATAATGTGCATAGTCTCAAAATTTATGATTGATTGATTCATGATTATGGTATTGCTTGTTCTCAAATTACTTGTATCTAGTCACCCTTTGAACTTTGAAGGTGTCCTATGCATTTATGTTTTGCTACTGCATGAGGGAAAAGCTGAATACCACTTTGCTATGTTTTCTCTATGCTCAAAACAAACAAATGACTTTCAATGCATTATTATTCATAATCTTTTGTTTGTGTTACTTTTCATGTTGTAACATGGTTGCTAAGTTCTATTGTTAGAATTATATATTTTATGCCCATGTTTAGAGAACTTTGATCTCAGCTTGCAATGCTTTATATTGACTTGATCAAAATTGTGTTGGCTGCATGTCACCTCAAAAATTATTTTTTGTTATCACTTACCTACTCGAGGACGAGCAGGAGTTAAGCTTGGGGATGCTTGATACGTTGCAAATGTATCTATAATTTTTGATGCTCCATGCTTGTTTTACACCAATTGCTTTATGTTTTGTTTACACTTCATGGCATTTTTATGCATTTTCTGGAACTACCCTATTAACAAGATGCCACAGTGCTAGTTCCTGTTTTCTGCTGTTTTTCTATTCTAGGTTTTTACTGAAGGAAATATTCTCAGAATTGGACGAAACAAAAGCCAAAGTTCCTATTTACCTAACACAAAGACGAAGTTGAAAGGAGAGACGAAGAAGAGCCATGAGCCGGCCACACCAGGTGGTGGCGTGGCCCAACCCCTGGCCGCGCCACCCTATGGTGTGGGCCCCTTGGGTGCCCTCTGACATTGCCCTTCTGCCTATAAATTCACTTCACCGGGAAAACCCTAAGGGCCCAAGCCTCCATCCACAAAAAGTACTGTAAGCCGTCGCCGTTGTCGACCCTCGTTCAGGAGGGTCCAGAAGCTCTTCCCGGCATCCTGCCGGAGAGGGAATCATAACCAGAGGCCTTCTTCATCGCCATGCCTGCCTCCAGAGTGATGCATGAGTAGTTCACCCCTGGACTATGGGTCCATAGCAGTAGCTAGATGGTTGTCTTCTCCAATTTGCGCCTCCATGTCTAGATCTTGTGAGCTGCCTACATGATCAAGATCATCTTAATGTAATTCCACATGTTGTGTTTGTTGGGATCCGATGAATATTGAGTACTATGTCAAGTTGATTATTGATCTATCATGTCTATGTTATTTGTGATCTTGTATGCTCTCCGTTGTTAGTAGATACTTTGGCCAAGTAGATGCTAGTGACTCCAAGAGGGAGTATTTATGCTCGATATGGGTTCATGCCTCTAGTAATCTGGGAGAGTGACAATAACTTCTAAGGTTCTAGATGTGCTGTTGCTACTAGGGAGAAAACAGCAATCTTTTGTTCAAGGATAATTGTATTGTTTACATTACACACTTTGCTTAAGGCGATAATCTGTTGCTTGCGACTTAATACCCGAGGGTTGTTCGGATGATATCCTGAAGGTGGATTATTAGTCATAGATGCAGTTGGATTACGGTCTATGTATTATGTTGTAATGCCCAAATGAATCTCATAGTGATCTTCATGACATGTACATGCATTGTTATGCATTCTCTATTTTGTCAATTACCCAACTGTAATTTGTTCACCCAACATGTTATATATTTATGGAGAGACACCTCTAGTCAACTATGGACCCGGTCCATTCTTTTACATTTATAATACCATCTACTGCAAACACTATTTACTTTCCGCAAGTATTATTTTACATCACTGCAAACAAACATCTGTTTCCACACTATACGTCTAATCCTTTGTTTTCAGCAAACCAGTGAGATTGACCACCTCACTGTAAGTTGGGGCAAAGTAGTTTGGTTGTGTTGTGTGCAGGTTCCACATTGTTGCTGGCGCACGCGTCATCAACTGTTTTCTGGCGACCTGCAAAAGTCAACTAGCAACAACCTTCAGAAGTGATTTCTTTCTCCTACCAGTCGATTAAACTTTGGTTTCATACTGAGGGAAAACTTACTGTTGTGCTCATCATACCTTCCTCTTGGGTTTCCCAATGGGTCCTATGAGACATCACCCGACAAGGAAGCGACCGCTCCTGACGCGCCTGCATAAAGCTGCACGGCAGTTGTTGCTTTCCTGCCAAGATCAGCATGGACGGTGCAGCGTGCCAGGGAAGGACGTCAGCCTTCCCCAACCACTCTCGTGGACCGGCGCCCTTGCTCTCTATAGACCAAGACCATCGAAGATTGTAACAGCACAGCCGTCCTGATCCTTGGCCGTGTCTGTGGCAACCCCTTCCCCAAGTTGATCAAGGGAAGGATGTGGTGACCCAGCATACCACTGCATGTGTAGTATGCAAGTTGTTGACATAACACCAATGAATCACCATCTCACTAGTATTACATCGATCAGAGTGGTACAACAGAAACATCACAGGTCCAAGGTATGTCTATAGGATTACAATTTTCAGCATACAGAAGATCTTTAGAACCTCCTCAACAGGTAGAGGTTTAGTTCTGGCGATTACAATTGAGAAAGAACAACGAGAAGACTAAACTAAAGCTACAACTAATGCAGTTGGATTGCTACAGAACTACCCTAGCTACGTGGGTTCTATGATTAGGGAATTGGATCCCTTCTATTCCTATTCTAGTTTTCCTCCAGGCTTGATATAGTCGTTGACTCCATTGATAGCTCCGACATTGATAGAGGGCTTCATCTTTTTCTTCAGTGTCTCAAGGTTGCTTCCTTGTGTTGCCTCCAATCTAAGCAAGGGTTACGAGGGAGTCAGGTGAGTAACGAGCGTTATCCAGCAAGTTCATATAAGAAATAAGGTGTTTTATGCACTATCTACAGCCTTAGACCCAAGAGTCATTGGCAATGCAAGTTTTCGTAAACATTTCTTCAAGAGGTTGCTTTTATTCAGAAGAACTATGTCCGTCAGCCTTCACAGGTTGATTAGAGCTTCGATGGGCTCCTTTCCTGCCGCGTTCGCAGCTCTTTCCTGGAATAGGGAGTATCTTGATACTTTCTTACACCCTGCCGAGGTGGTCACTTATACCCATAAGAGATCAAAGCCTTGCTGCACAACCAGGCGAATCTTTCCTGTCCACAATTCCTTGGTGTGGGACCCAGTCAATGATCCAAGCCAATCACTGTCCTCCTCCATGACCTCGCATACCCACCCATTATGTAATTACTAATAAGAGCTTCCCCTTGTTACTGGCCCTGGCTTTAGGACTTATTTTCCCATTTTTGGGTTTTTACCTCTACCAGCTTAATTACAATCCATCATAGATCAATTAGCAAGTCTGTCCCCCCTATATCCATAGGTAGACCGGCAGGAATCCCACATCCCCCCTTTACTCTATAGATAGACCAGGCCGGACAACCCTCTACTACTAATCCGTTGATATGTGAGAGGAAGTCGGTATAGCTGACTTCTCTGTCCCATTCCAGATCTTATGGTTGACCATTATTTACAGCGCTAGAATCACTGGAGACATTGGTTATTAATTCCTAGGTGAACTTTCCAGTTGCAGTGGGACCTCCACCATACTCATACCATGGTCCCACTGCCCACCATCCTAGGGCAACAACCATTCCGGTCGCAACCACTACTTCATATTAATTATGAAGACAGAACCTTTTGCTTTAAAATGTAGTAGTAATACCACAGGTATATTTGCAAGTAATTTGCTAAAATTAAACAAAAGGTATGAGCAAGAGTGAACTTGCCTTTTTGACTACAAGATTATGCAAGTCAAGGTCTTCGATACGAAAGAATCCCAATTCTGAAATAGCAATCATCATCCGATAGGGATGATGTTAGAAATCTGCAGCATGATACGCATAAGATATGCTATGCATCGCTCTAAGTGTAACCTAACCCCGATGATTTGTTATCGTTGAGTTATGGTGATTTGTTTAGGGTGTGTTACACTTTTAGAATAGGTTCTAGAACAGGGTTTTAGGTTAGCATGGAATTGTTCTATAACTGAATAGTATTACATAACAATGTGATTGAACCCAATTGCTTATTATTGGCATACTTAAGAACAGTCATTCATTATAAAGCTTATCAGAGGCAATTTAATGTTTACTAGGTATATTCTTCAAAAGAATAATTTTTGAAGAACATTTCTATCTAGGTATAACAATTTTAGTTGCATCTTATGATTAGTACCCAGTTAGATGATCATAAACATGTCAAGTTGAGGTAATTCATACTAGCATAATAATACCCAATTAGTTATAGGGTTGACAACAATCTTAACACACAAATAGGAATTATTGATGTTAAGGCTCAATAGAATGGTTGATAATTACTTTAAAGGTATCTTGAAAGAATAACTTTTGAAGAACATACTATTTGGTGAATTTAAGTACTATAGATAAGGTTTAGTGTTCTAGGGTTTATCATAGTTCTATTGTAATCAAGGAATGGTTAGTAAGTGGAACACATCAAGGAAACAAATTAAGGTTTATACAATATGGGAAGAGTTTTAGTGAAGTATGTTGTGATTAGCACTTAATTAGTTGGTTAGGGTTTGAAGCATAGCTTCAAATGGTTACCACTTTGAATTAAGTACTACTTATAATGGAATATGGATCTTAAGTCAACAATGTTCAATTTGTGGATTATAGTTGAAAATAGAGTCTAAACTCAAGTTGATGCTTATTTAAGAGTCATCCTAATTTCCTATCATTTAAGATAATAGTTTTAGGATTTAAGTCAATTTTAAATGATTTAAAATTGACCTAGAAGTTTTAAATTTAACTTTTAATGAAACAATAGTTGGAATAATGATATAAGAGTTAAGAAATATTTCTGATACAATTTTATGATTTTTTCCCCAAATTTTACTATATTAAATTTGTTTTAGGAAAATCATTTTAGGGATGAAAATCCTAATAGTAAAGTTTTAGGATTTATATTTGATAATAACAAAATATTAATTGGAACAACATTATTTAATTTGTCAAATTTTTATTTGGTATTGGAGAACTTGGTTTGAATTATTATAGTTGAGTTTTCATTCAAAGTTCAAATACTACTTAAACGAGTTTTCAAATTTGGTTCAAAATAATTTAACACAAGTATGCATTATGATCAAGTAAATGGATAGATTTTGTTTTTCTGAACATTTTGATATATTATTTGTATTTTTGTGATTTAAACTGAATTAGTTATGCATTTGCAAAGATTCAAACATTTTCTGGAATTTTTGATAAAGACTAGTACTTTTTATACTGAACCGGTATCTAGCCCAAGACAATGACATGTGGGGACACTAGTCAATCAGCTGCCACACAGGCAGAGGACTGAGTCAAAGACTGACTAGTGGGCCCTGAGCCCGGGCAGTGCCACGTTGGCTTGGACCGGTCAAAATTGACTGGGAGCTGACCTCGCCGCCGGTGAGACACTGGACGGCGATAGGGGCGCTTTGGAGCTCCTGCGGATGAGTGCTTAGTCTAGATCGATCTAGGCGACAATGCTAAACCTAATAGTGGCGACGCCGAGACCTAATGGTCGCCGGAGTTACTCCGGTGAACTTCTACTGCAGCGGCGCATGTCAGCAATCTTTGAACTAGCGCTGCGGGCCACTAAAGGATGCAATAAGGAGGTCGGGAGATCCGCCAGCTCACCCTGATGCTGATAGCATGCTGGACGACAATGATGATGACCGGAGTTGAAGGTATCGACATGAATTCCGGTGATCTACTGCGGGGAGGAATCCGTCGTATTCGCCCCACTCTGGGCTCCCCTCGATGTGTGGCTTCTCCTAGATGATGCAGGTGATGAGGTGGTCCTCCTAGTCTAGCCCATAGTCCCCGGGATGGTCTCCGTCGGTGGCGACATGAATTGGACGGAGCTAGGGTTGCGGTGGTGCTCCCAGAAGATGAACGGGAACTAGGCCGAGCGGCGAGGCTAGGGTTTTCCTGCAACGGCGGGCAACACTTTATAGGCCGTAGAGGGCGGCAGTGCGGTTCTTGGCGCGAGAAGCGCTGGGCGCACGACACCGAGCAGCTCTCCCCGATCGGGAGGTTGTAGACGACCCCCTTCCCTGAGGGTCCCACTGGTCAGAAACATACCGAAACGGTATGGTCTTACGGGCTTGGTGCTTGGCCGATTTGGTGGGCTTCGGCTAGTTAAGCTTCTGCTTCTATTTTTTTCTTGTTTAATTCTTTTTCTTTTTCATTAGTTTTCTATTTGCTGATTTGAATTCAAACTTATTTGCAGGATTTTGAATTTGGGCTACTTGTGAAATAAATTTTTATGTTCAGTAACATCATGTATTGCAGTAATATAACTTTTATGTGCATAAGCACATAAAATACTTTGAGTAATATTAGGGTTTGAATAAGATTTTGAATAGAAGCAATTTTAAATATCATGATCTTTGTTTTTGAAATATTTTACTAGGACTTGAATAATTTGCTAGGTGATTATGTAGCAACTAGAGTTTGTATTCAGATGAAAATAGATTTACCATAGATGGTCACTCCTATAATTAGATTTCCTGCCCTAAGCATATGAACATGATTTCATGTTCCTCCAACTTTCTTAATAGCATGAAATTGCCCCATGGAACTACTTTAAGTGGATATTAATTTATTGATCCTTTGTTTGAAGGGATTTACTACCAAGAATGTCTATTTAGCTAAGGTCAAGGTATGCAACAAGATGTGAATTGATCACTAGATAAAGATCTTGGTTATCTTGGAAGGATTATGGTTTGGACACATTTATTGAGTTTAGAAACAAGATATGATTCTAGGGTTTTACTCACGATCATGAAGTGATGCATAAGTTGAAATATGAATAGGTAAGATAGCTACTCCAATGGATGGGTAAAAGGTGTGGAGTTTGATGGGGATCACAAGATCATCTATATGCACAGAATATGACCTCTGATCATGTGGAGAGTATCTTATCTAGTGCTTACTGTTTGTAATGTGCTCAAGTAATCAACATTAGCATCTCTGGACAGAACATTGTTGGTGTCCAGATCTGCATGGTTTTGCTTACAAACCTATTTCTCACACCTCTCACTATTTAGTTCCTACAAATCTGGTTAGAGAAAATACTATTGCTTGCTCCTACTTTTAAAAAAATGATGATTTTGAATCAGAGGTATGTTTCTCTTGCATATGGTGATTGATTCCCTTTTCTCACTAACTAAACTCCTCTCTTCTCATACTAGACCAACCTGGTGGTCTTGTTAAGCTTGGTCTTCGAGAAATCTGATAAACCTGCATCTTGTGGCATGCCTGCACCTCCTAGCTGCTTCATCTTGGTCCTAACTAGTATAAAGACTGGCCCAAATTCGTTGGTCTTCTTGAACTATGGTAGCAGGTGCTCAAATACCTGCTATGGGGTTCCTTTTATAGCATTTTGCTTTCCACCACAAGTTGACACCTCAAGTGGTGACTCTTGCTTTAATTTGGTGAGTAAGCTACTTGTTGTCAAGCTCTCATGCATGAGCATTACTTGGGGTTCAAGTATAGGAAGATATTTTCAAGTGGATAACTATCCTAGGTGGCATTAGGAAGATATTTTCAAGTGGATAACTATCCTAGGTGGCATGATGATTATCCTCTAATAATCTTTATTTTGGACAGCCAAGTGGCATTTGGCACTAAATGGACTTGTGGCTGAATCAATTCATATTCTTATACATATTTGTAATTCATAATTGAATTGTTATCAATGGATATTGTATTAATTATTTGGAAGTTTTAACTTCCAAAGTTCATATTTGAAATGATCCTGTTATGGTGAATTATACATATTGTCATGTCTTATTTGTTCCTATTATCAGTTGTGCTCAAAATATCCAAAGTTAGCAAAGGTCATGTTCAAATTTCAAATGATTTTATTTGATTTCACCAAGGCATGATCATAAGAGTTTCAAAATGATCATAGTTATTTTTATTCAAATAGTTTGAACTATTTAATGTAATGTAAATGAGTTTAGTTTTGTTATATCTCATATAGTTGATAAGTTATGATTTAAATAAGAATATGTGGCTTTTATGCACTCTAGACCTTGTGGTTTACCAATTCTTGTAACAGGTTTAAGAGTGAATTATATAATACCCAAAAGTACTGGATAATTATTTAAGTGGTTAAATTCTATTGTAAACCCCTCTACCCAGAATAATAGTTTTAACAAATGTCATGTTGGAGTTTAGCGTGCTTCTGTTGATGAGCTACTTCAATTCCATCAACTAAAGTGAAACTTCAATAACTTTGACAAGTTTTATTTAAAAGCGCAAAAATTTCCCAGATTTTCTATGCATGAATGCAATGCACACTTCAGTTTCCTATTTATTTCTATTCTCACATCCTGGGATGTTACAGACTCTCCCCCCTTAAAATAAACTTTGTCCTCGAAGTTCAAACTCTCTTACGTTTGGGCTGAGCTTATCGTCGATACCATCTAACTTGCAACTTATCTCCAAAGAATTTGGATATGGATACTATCCCTTTTGTTCATACTATCACATGAACCCTCTTTATCCGACTCTGAACAATTGTCACTTGAATCAATCCTATGTTTCCTTCCAACACTCTAGGAGGATCCAATAGTCTTCGGCACTTTATCTTCCTTAGTTTCACAAGCTGTTTTGGTGAGGTCTCCATACTAGGGTATAAAATTTCTATGTATGGCCTAGTTATGGTCTATAAAATAAGGTTTCATGGAGATCATAATGATACTTAAGAGGTCCGTTAAGGCATAGGCGTACCTAAAGATTTAATTCCAAGGAACGGATTAGACTCATTTAGCCTATCCAATCTAGGGTTTTGGTTCACCTTTAATTTGATCATGGTCCTCTATGCTTGAAAAGTTACCCAGTGTGGTTCATACTAGGTGTGGTTCAGGGTTAACTTCTTCAAACTCCTTCACCTTTCTCCTTATGGAGAAAAGCTGGACTTTAGGAAAGTTTACTTATCGTACTTCATTCAGCTTCGAACACCTTTTGCTTTCCTGAACTCCTCCTTCTTCATCCAAGTTTTCTTCTTACTCAAACTTATTTGGTCTACTACTTCCAACTTGTGGCTTACTCTCCCCCTTAGGGTTTCCTAATGGTCACTCGAAGAAACCCGCGGTGTACCCACACAATTGTGGATATCCGGTTTGAATTCTTCGATTATGTGCTTAGGTAGGGCTTCTATTCCACTTTTGGAGGTATAAACTTATCCAAAAGTTCTAAAGGTTGATGAGAATTGGGTTTTCCCATCGCTATCTCTCCGTATTCAAATGGTAGGGTATATACAAAGCCACGGGAGAAATCCGGCAGAGTTTCTCTTGTACCGGAGGACATCCATGACAGGCAATTGTATAGTTTGAACAAAATATGAACTTACGGGGATATAAATGAACCAATGGCTTCAGCAGGTTGTTATTACACGAAAACCTATGAAAGCCTCACAATTCTTGGTCCGTAGACAAAGACTACAACTCTAAGATAAGAAAAAAAGTATTGCTAACGTCTTAACCACCAATCTACAATTCAAGATTTTGGGACTAGGGATCAATGTTATACATAAATGTTATGTGTCTTAGTCACGCTATCAACGAGGGTTACTGGGGTTACCACTCCTAGGCTGAGTAAAGCAGCAGGCAATACCGAAATGGATCATTGGTACTACAACACCTCAATCGACCCGTGATGTAGTAAGCATAACCAAGCCTGCATAACAACGAGCTCAAATACCTCAAACTCAATGGTAGCTAACCTAATTAGTGGTTTTTTCTAGTCATACTCCTTTCTTCAGAGCTTGATTTGCAAGGATTGTCAGCGTTGGAATCCTGATATGTTGTTCCTTATGTGACTTCTCTTGCATTCACTTCTTGTTTGGGTTCCTTCTTTTGGTGATTCCTTCATCCTTGTCTTGACTTCCTTAGGAATGCGTCTCTTCCTCATACGAATCCCTTAACCCTCTAGATCAATACCATGAAGTAAAAACTTGATAGTGCAACATGCACTTGCATATCAAAGTTAAACTTCATGTATGGATCTAGCCACACAATATAAATCTAAGAAAAATCCAAATGTGTGCTGGCAACATACATCATTATAAGCCCGTTGAGTAAAACATCTCTATAGTTCGAGCTTAGATGTGTACTTTATAGCACCAAGTAATATAGGTTTATATCATGCTATATTGCACATAGTGGTGGACTACTACTCTTTGTCTCAATATCTACTTTAATTGCTCAATTGTAACCAAATAATTTAAACAAAATGGGTTTGTGTAGCGTACCTGTGCTTTAATTGTGCTAGTCCCAGATCGACTGCTAGCACACACAGTTACAAGATGAAGTACCAAGAATACAAAGGTCTTTATTACAACATTTGATCCACAAATAACATAGTCTTTTACAACTCAATAAGGCACAAAGCCACCAACCTATTACAACTCTAGAAAACGACTAAGTAAAATAAACTACAAGTCTTATTTTCTTCAAGCTCCGCAGGCAGACGTGTTGGACGAAGACTCGTGACCGTAGCGCAGCAATCTTCAATCTTCATAGTAGCCACCTGCAACATGATACGTTGCAGCCACGGAGGGTCAATACTTTGAATGTATTGGCAAATGTCACTTTGGTGGACTCAATGGCACCTACACGTATATGCTTTTTGGCCAGGTGGAGTTTAACTTAGCAAAAGCAAGCTTTATCCTATCTTTGTAAAACTCAATTTTTCCTTAGCAAAATTTTGTCCAGAAAGAACTTTTACTACCCAAGTTTACCCATCAAGTTTTAACTTAGAGAAATTGGGGTGAGGAGATTCTTGAACAGCTTCAACATCATGTCACTCAAAATTGTCCGTAACCGGGGACACAGCTAAGTACTTAGTTCTAAACACTCTGCAGAGGTGGTGCACTTTTCCCACAAGGCTTAGTTAACCCATTATGCCATGAGACTCATTTTGCCTCAAATGGCCAAGTGAAAACTAAGATGCGGTCTTTCAGAAGCATTCCCTCAGACCAAACGGACGCGCTCCAACCTATCAACATCTACCACCCTCTGTCTGCCTGGCTTGAGTTCTTGCAGCTTAATTGACCAAGACAGAGCCCATATGTCTTGTGGTTGCACTGGAAGCTTCACGACTTGAACGTCTCCAATCTCTTTGCTCCTGGGTGGCCGTCCACAAGTGAGATACACACGACCGCTATAGACATGGCTCCGGTGAACCACTCAACAAAAAGCCAAAACAACCACTTCCACCCAGGTGATTCATTAACTTAGTTGTTTTTCTTAGTTTTCCAAAAACTTGTTTTCCAACACTTAGCCAAAAATATATGTTAACCCTTCCCACAACAAGTGTAAAAACAAAGTCCTATAGCAGCAGCAATTCTACTAGGAGATGCAAAGCTAGGCAAGCTAGACAAAAACTTAGCATAAAATCTAGCAAGCTAAAGATAAGAAAACATAAAAACACCTAATCATGCATCTTCTACTAGAAAAGCTACAAGACCAAAACTTTCAGTAGGACAAGGGAACATGGTGACACTTTCCTTGGTGAGGAGAAGAGTTGGTGCACTCGTCACACAGACACTCGTTGCACTCAGCACAATCTATACATAAAATATAACATCATAAGCACATAACAAACAGAAACAATCATGAAAGTAAAAGTATGCATGCAAATGTGTTTTAAACACCACAAGGCACTTAGCATGTTCTCTGGTTGCTAACTATATGCATGATGACATGATCAAAGTTTTAGAGTTAATTTATAAAGCTCCAATTATCTTCATCACACAAATAGAACAAATATACAAACTAAAGTTACAAAAGTAATATAAAAGTTACCAAAAATAATCTGGCCGTGCTATAGTACTAAGGGGTGTCATAGGGACCTAAAACAAAAGGATTTACTGCAAAATAAAATCTACAACTATTTTTAAATGGCAAAACACTTAAATAGAGCTTGCAGCAAAAACTAAATAAAACAGATACTATAGAGGTTTTTGATGCTAGAAATAGATTCTACACAATTTTATGAAACCATGGACGCAAAGTTTACTAAATTTAGACGTGTAGATCTCGAGATATGAATTTTACAAGTTTTAACATAATCTGGAAATTTTTAAAACAAAACCGATCGGGTTTTAACCAGGGCACGACACTTGGCGCAATCTAATAGGCTGGTAACGGTTCGGGCGGATCCGGCTCAGCTACCGTTAGATCTAAAGGAAAACAAGTGGATCTGATTGATCGATACCTCTTCGATAAGTGGATCTGTCCAAGCCCTAGATCTAAGATCCGACGGTCGGGAATAGAAAGAGGTGGGGAGGGTTCACCTAGGGTTTACTGTTTGTCGCCGGCGGCGAGTCTACGGCTCGGGAGCGAAGGGCGGTGACGTTCTGGAGCTCCTCAGCGATGACGGAGTGGACGACGGGGTGCAGGAGAACATGAAGAGCTCTAAGGTGTGATCGGCGTGGTCGATCTCATCCTGGAGAGAGAGGAGAGCGCGGCTGGAGCGGGTGCTGGGCGTCGGCGACTTCCGACGAGGGCAACGACATCGATTTGCTGAAGAACCGCGCAGGTAAAACAGATCAGGAGAAAAGCCAGAGAGGGGAGAAGAGTCAGGGGCAGAGAGGAGGGCTCAGGGCATCACGGCTGGCCGGAATCGGAGACGCAAGGCGGCGGCGTCCGCAGGTGGTCGTCGAGCAATTCGTCGGATTGGAGTGGTCTTTTGCGAGAGAAGAGAAAAAGGCGAGGGAGGGGGTCCCTGGCTATTTATAGTCGGCCTTGCCTTACGGAGGGGGCTAGGGTTGTGCGAGGGGGAAGAGATCGATGGCCAGGTAGGAGTCATGCTCGGGGATGATTGCGTCCAGAGGTGGAAGCCGATACTGATGGGTGGGCCATGGCTATCAGTGAGGGGTAGGTGAGGCCGGCATACCCCTTCGAGAATTTGCCCCGGGTGGGCTGTGGGCTGGAAGCTGGCCTGGGCCGGAGTGCTGCCCCGCAGCCTTTTTAACTTTTCCCTTTTTGTTTTTCTTTTCTTTTCTGTTTTGCTTTGATTTTGTTTGAAAAACTTTTGCAAAACCCCCTGGTTTGAAATTAGGCCAACTTTTGAAATTTTGTGAATCTTTCCCTCTGTTGTCTGAACATACAGGGAAAGTTTTGGTTCAAGAACAAAGCAAAAACTTTGAAAAGTGTGCAAATGCAGGGTGGAGGAATGCATGAAATGATGCATGATTTCATGTGGAAATTTTTTAAATTCTGTCCCAAAATTGGGATGTTACAAATCTAACCCCCTTAAGATGAATCTCGCCCTCGAGATTCGAGTTGGCTGGCAAATAGGTGCGGGTAGTCTTCTCGGAGTTCATCTTCTCATTCCCAAGTTGCTTCTTCTTCTGTATGGTGACTCCACTGAACTTTGCAAAAACTTGATCGTCTTGGTACGAGTAACTCTTTCTGATGTCTCCAAGATTTTGATAGGTTTCTCTTCATACGTGAGATCACTTTCCATCTGGCACTTCATGCATACTAACCCCCTTAAGAGAGTTAACCTTAGACCCTTTAAAAAATTAGTGTTTCTTTTCAGGGGTTGTGAGGGTGATGGTTTTGTTTGCACAGTCTATGACTCCCTCAAAAGCGGTCATCTAATCCATGCCCAGGATGACATCTAATCCTTGTGAGTCTAGGACAATGAGATTAGCCAGAAATTTATGTTTTCCAATTTCCAGGACTAGGTCTCTACAACCGGCATTTACTATCAACTCTCCCCCTGGAGAACTTACCCTTATAGGACAACCTATCGTTTCAATGGGTAATTTGTTCCTAACCACAAATGCTCTTGAAATGAATGAATGAGATGCACCAGTGTAAAAAAGAACAAGTGTTGAGAACTTATTGAGCAGAAACATACCATACACGGTGTCAGGCTCATCATAAATCTCCTCCACATTGATGTGATTAACATGCCCCTTCTGGAATGGATTGGGCTTGTTTCCTTCATCTTTCTTCTGTGGGCAATCATTTGCATAATGCCCAGTCTTGTGGCACTTGAAGCATTCCACCTGACTAATATCACTCTTTTCGGGGATATTGTTGTTTCTGCCATTGTTATGGCCATTTGTCCTGGTGGAGTCATGATTGTTGTGATTCCTGTGGCCATTATGGTGGTGGCCATTTCCCTTGTGATGCTGGTGCCCATTTCCACCATTATGGTTGTGGTGGTTTCCTCCATTCTTATGGAATCCAGAGCTTCCATGGTCATTGTGATAGCTTCGCTTGTGCGTAGGCTCTTGGTACTTGCTAACATGGTGCTTCCTCTTTCTGTTTTCAGAGTGCTTTATCTTGCTCTCCAGAGTTATAGCCTGATCAAGCAGGGACTGAAAAGTGGGAGTGTAGGCAACAGACAGAGGAATTGATAACTCGTCATTGAGGCCCTCCAGGAACTTCTCCTTCCTTTTTGCATTGGTGTCAATGTCATCCGGTGCATAGCGGGATAGGTTGGTAAACTCATCAATGTACTCAGACACGCTGCGGTACTTCTGTCTGAGATCACGAAACTCCTTCTTCAGACCCATCACACCAGAGGAAATGTGTGCAGCCCGAAACCCTTCCTGGAATGAGTCCCATGTCACTCCTTCGATGGGATGAGTGATCTGGTAAGTGTCCCACCAGCTTGCTGCTGGTCCTTCCAACAGATGAGCTGCAAACCTGACCTTTTCAGCATCAGTGCAACCAGTTGTCACTAAGTCCTTGTTGACAGAACAGAGCCAATCCATGGCTTCTAGTGGTTCGGTAGCATGAGAAAACTTGGAAGGACGTAGCCTTAGGAACCTTGTAAGCATGTCGACCTGAGGGGGAGGTGGTGGTGGTGGAGGGTTGTTGTTGTTGTTGTTGCTGTTGTTGCTGCTGTTGCTGCTGTTCCTGCTGTTGCTGTTGCTACTGTTGCTGCTGCTGCTGCTGTTGCTGCTACTGCTGCTGCTGCTGTTGCTGTTGTTGTTTTTTTTTATTGTTGTTGTTAGCATTGGCCAGAAACTGAGTCATGACTTGCATGAGTTGAGCCTGGGCTTCCATCATCTGCTGCACTTGTTCCTTAGGAGCGCGACGAGGAGGCATCTGTTGGGTACGAAATAGGTGAGGTTAGACTTAGAGAAAGAGTCTAAGGGAATAAAGTTTCCTACCCATATGCAAAAACAATCCTTAAAAGAACACACATATATAAACACACAAGCATAGGGGAACTTTTAACCAAGCATGCAATAAATAACTCACAAATAGTTTGAAGGTACGCAAATGTTTAAGTCTAAAGGGATACAATGTCTAATGCCATACCACAAGCGGTCACGGGCATAAACACAAACTCAAAGATAAAGTGTGGCAGTCTATCTAACTACTCTACTCTTCCATGACGACTTCCTCCTCCTCAACATCAAAGCCATTCTCCTTGAGTAGCCTCTTGTAGTCCTGCAGCTTTTCAGTTAGGGTGTCGATCTTCTCTTGAAGCTCCCTCTTGTCGGCGTGCAGCTTCTCGATCAAGTCGTGGTCCGCTTCAAGCTCGAAGTCGTTGCACTCTAATTTCTGCTTCAGCTCTCTAACATCTTTGTTCCTAGCTTGGATCCTCTTCTCTTGGCTCTTTCGCTGCTTCTCTTGAGTCTCGAACTTCTCCTCCATCTCCTTGATCTTCTTCTCCTGCTCCAGGTGTTGCTTGTCCTTCTCGGCAAGCTGGGTGTGTAGCTCGTCGTTGTTGAACAACTCATTGTATCTCTCAACGTCGACGTCCCTGACGAGGTACTCTAACTCAGCGAGGTGGGTGCGCATGGGGTCTTGTTCGCTGTCAGTAAGCCCGATGACCATGCCTTCCTTATCGCGTCGGCCGTAGAGGTGGGAGTAGTGGTTCTGGAGCTCGGAGAAGTGACGTCCACAGAGGCGTGTTATCATCTCTTGCATGAGGAGTTGGGCGCCTATCTTCTTGTTGGTGTGGAAGGTCTTGAACTTGATCTTTTCAGTCTTCGACTCTGTCTCGCGTCCTGGCTGCGTGATGTGGATGACCCAGACGCCCTTCTTGTGAAGCTTGGTCATCTCGCTCCCTCTGATGAACGGGGTAGGCAGGGACAAGGCAGTGGCGATGTCGATGAGGCGCTCTCCGAAGCTGTAGTTCTTGAAGTTGTCGATCTTGGTGATGCAGAAGGTTGACATCTTTACGTTGGAATATGACAAGTTAGTAAGTTAAAGGAGAAGGAAACTTAGAAAAAGCGCTGAAAGAGTTAAAGAGATTTTTCTAACTTAGAAGTCAAAACTATTTTTAAGTGTTAGCAACAAAGAGAAACAGGACAACTCCTAAATTTTTCCTTTTCGTCCAATCCTAGGGTCACGAACCTAAGGGCAACACTTTGCTCTGATACCATCTGTAGCGTACCTGTACTTTAATTGTGCTAGTCCCGGATCGACTGCTAGCACACACAGTTACAAGATGAAGTACCAAGAATACAAAGGTCTTTATTACAACGTTTGATCCACAAATAACATAGTCTTTTACAACTCAATAAGGCACAAAGCCACAAACCTATTACAACTCTAGAAAACGACTAAGTAAAATAAACTACAAGTCTTCTTTTCTTCAAGCTCCGCAGGCAGACGTGTTGGACGAAGACTCGTGACCGTAGCGCAGCAATCTTCAATCTTCATAGTAGCCACCTGCAACATGATACATTGCAGCCATGGAGGGTCAATACTTTGAATGTATTGGCAAATGTCACTTTGGTGGACTCAATGGCACCTACACGTATGTGCTTTTTGGCCAGGTGAAGTTTAACTTAGCAAAAGCATGCTTTTTCCTATATTTGTAAAAACTCAATTTTTCCTTAGCAAAATTTTGTCCAGAAAGAACTTTTACTACCCAAGTTTACCCATCAAGTTTTAACTTAGAGAAATTGGGGTGAGGAGATTCTTGAACAGCTTCAACATCATGTCACTCAAAATTGTCCGTAACCGGGGACACGGCTAAGTACTTAGTTCTGAATACTCTACAGAGGTGGTGCACTTTTCCCACAAGGCTTAGTTAACCCATTATGCCATGAGACTCATTTTGCCTCAAATGGCCAAGTGAAAACTAAGACGAGGTCTTTCAGAAGCATTCCCTCAGACCAAACGGACGCGCTCCATCCTATCAACATCTACCACCCTCTGTCCACCTGGCTTGAGTTCTTGCAGCTTAATTGACCAAGATAGAGCCCATATGTCTTGTGGTTGCACTGAAAGCTTCACGACTTGAACGTCTCCAATCTCTTTGCTCCTGGGTGGCCATCCACAAGTGAGATACACACGACCGCCATAGACATGGCTCCGGTGAACCACTCAACATAAAACCAAAACAACCACTTCCACCCAGGTGATTCATTAACTTAGTTGTTTTTCTTAGTTTTCCAAAAACTTGTTTTCCAACACTTAGCCAAAAATATATGTTAACCATTCCCACAACAAGTGTAAAAACAAAGTCCTATAGCAGCAGCAATTCTACTAGGAGATGCAACGCAAGGCAAGCTAGACAAAAACTTAGCATAAAATCTAGCAAGCTAAAGATAAGAAAACATAAAAACACCTAATCATGCATCTTCTAGTAGAAAAGCTACAAGACCAAAACTTTCAGTAGGACAAGGAAACATGGTGACACTTGCCTTGGTGAGGAGAAGAGTTGGTGCACTCGTCACACAGACACTCGTTGCACTCAGCACAATCTATACATAAAATATAACATCATAAGCACATAACAAACAGAAACAATCATGAAAGTAAAAGTATGCATGCAAATGTGTTTTAAACACCACAAGGCACTTAGCATGTTCTCTGGTTGCTAACTATATGCATGATGACATGATCAAAGTTTTAGAGTTAATTTATAAAGCTCCAATTATCTTCATCACACAAATAGAACAAATATACAAACTAAAGTTACAAAAGTAATATAAAAGTTACCAAAAATAATTTGGCCATGCTACAGTACTACGGGGTGTCATAGGGACCTAAAACAAAAGGATTTACTGCAAAATAAAATCTACAACTATTTTTAAATGGCAAAACACTTAAATAGAGCTTGCAGCAAAAACTAAATAAAATAGATACTATAGAGGTTTTTGATGCTAGAAATAGATTTTACACAATTTTATGAAACCATGGACGCAAAGTTTACTAAATTTAGACGTGTAGATCTCGAGATATGAATTTTACAAGTTTTAACATAATCTGGAAATTTTTATAACGAAACCGATCGGGTTTTAACCAGGGCACGACACTTGGCGCAATCTAATAGGCTGGTAACGATTCGGGTGGATCCGGCTCAGCTACCGTTAGATCTAAAGGAAAACGAGCGGATCTGATTGATCGATACCTCTTCGATAAGTGGATCTGTCTGAGCCCTAGATCTAAGATCCGATGGTCGGGAATAGAAAGAGGTGGGGAGGGTTCACCTAGGGTTTACTGTTTGTCGCCGGCGGTGAGTCTGCGGCTCGAGAGCGAAGGGCGGCGACGTTCTGGAGCTCCTCGGCGATGACAGAGTGGACGATAGGGTGCAGGAGAACACGAAGAGCTCTAAGGTGTGATCGGCGTGGTCGATCTCATCCTGGAGAGAGAGGAGAGTGCGGCTGGAGCAGGTGCTGGGCGTCGGCGCCTGCCGATGAGGGCAACGACATCGATTTGCTGCAGAACCGCGCGGGTAAAACAGATCAAGAGAAAAGCCAGAGAGGGGAGAAGAGTCAGGGGCAGAGAGGAGGGCTCGGGGCATCACGGCTGGCCGGAATCGGTGACGCAAGGCGGCGGCGTCCGCAGGTGGTCGTCGAGCAATTCGTCGGATTGGAGTGGTCTTTTGCGAGAGAAGAGAAAAAGGCGAGGAAGGGGGTCCCTGGCTATTTATAGTCAGCCTTGCCTTGCGGAGGGGGCTAGGGTTGTGCGAGGGGGAAGAGATCGACGGCCAGGGAGGAGTCGTGCTCGGGGAGGATTGCGTCCAGAGGTGGAAGCCGATACTGACGGGTGGGCCATGGCTGTCAGCGAGGGGTAGGTGAGGCCGGTGTACCCCTTCGGGAATTTGCCCCGGGTGGGCTGTGGGCTGGAAGCTGGCCTAGGCCGGAGTGCTGCCCCGCAGCCTTTTTAACTTTTTCCCTTTTTCTTTTTCTTTTCTTTTCTGTTTTGCTTTGATTTTGTTTGAAAAACTTTTGCAAAACCCCCTGGTTTGAAATTAGGCCAACTTTTGAAATTTTGTGAATCTTTCCCTCTGTTGTCTGAACATACAGGGAAGGTTTTGGTTCAAGAACAAAGCAAAAATTTGAAATGTGTGCAAATGCAGGGTGGAGGAATGCATGAAATGATGCATGATTTCATGTGGAAATTTTTTAAATTCTCTCCCAAAATTGGGATGTTACAGTTTGTGAGTCTTTATGGCTGACCTATACGTGCCTTTCTATCCTTCTATGACTTACCTTCCGTTCTATTGAAGACTACCCTCAGATGATCTATCGAAACTTCTAGTATAGCTTCTCTAAGAACCTACTTCGCTGAGCATGGTTCGCGCAACTCCATGATTTTCATGGGGTTCTCTGTTGTGCTTTGATAAATCTCCTCGAACTAAAGACTATGGTTGTGGTACACTTGACCTAGTTACCATGGTTTGGGAGCCCTTCATTCATCCTTCTCCTTGAACTTCTTCCTTCCTAGCACGGAATTGCTGGTTTTATTATAAGGTTCCACTCCATCACGTAAAGATTCTCAGGTGAATCTAACATGGTTAAGGTGTTTATATTATCAATACTTTTACTTGTATGTGGAATTCTTGAGTATCCACATAACTGATTCAAACTAGGGTCCTTCTACCTCATATAGCTTCACTTCATCACTTAACATCATCCTACTACAGTTTCAGATGACTCAAGCTTAACATAATGACCTTGGTATACTTCTTCCAATAGGATAGTTCCCATTCTGGTTGTATCCTCTCTTTGGACTACCATGTGTTGTATACCAAATGTAATCTACTTTCATCCTTTATATAAGGCTCAATGTTGTCATAACTACTTGGTATGGAACAAGATATTTAACTTTACTTGAGAAGACAAGTAAGAAATTTGACTCAAGTGTGTCTGGATTATCCTTTTATTGAATATCCATCTCAAGTCATAAGAAGAATTGGTTTAGATAAGATGGCTTCCTATAGTCACTACCAAACCTACAGGTCTCCTATTAAAGGGTTTTAATCCTACGGTCAAAGCGTTTGCTCTGATACCAACTGTGGTGACCCAGCATACCACTGCATGTGTAGTATGCAAGTCATTGACATAACACCAATGAAACATGGTATCACTAGTATTACATCGATCAGAGTGGTACAACCGAAATATCGCAGGTCCAAGGTATGTCTATAGGATTACAATTTTTAGCATACAGAATATCTTCAGAACCTCCTCAACAGGTAGAGGTTTAGTTCTGGCGATTACAATCGAGAAAGAACAACGAGAAGACTAAACTAAAGCTACAACTAATGCAGTTAGCTTGCTACAGAACTATCCTAGCTACATAGGTTCTATGATTAGGGAATTGGGTCCCTTCTATTCCTATTCTAGTTTTCCTCCAGGCTTGATATAGTCGTTGACTCCATTGATAGCTCCGACATTGATAGAGGGCTTCATCTTTTTCTTCAGTGTCTCGAGGTTGCTTCCTTGTGTTGCACCCAATCTAAGCAAGGGTTACGAGGGAGTGGGGTGAGTAATGTAACATCCCAAGATTTTATCAAATTTTGGGGGAAAATTTTTGGTTTAAAATTGTTTGTGTTGATTGAAAATTCACAGGGAATTAAAACTTTTTGAGATATTTAAAGGCTTTATTATAAAAACCATTTTAAACTCTCTACTATTGCTTGAAGGATTTCTTTGAAAAATAAAAGAATTCAAAATACTATTTTCTTCCTTAATTCAAAGTTATGCAAGCCTTGCTTGCAAAGGAACTGAATTTCAAAAGTGTTTATAAAGTGTGTACTTTCAAATTAAGATTGAGAGTGATTCTCAATTATTATTTTATAAACTAATATTTTAATATTTTAAAAAAGCATTGATTTCAAACCCTATTTCTATTATTTTATGCAAGCAAAGCTATTAGGCTCAATTAAGATCTTTCATTAAAAATCATGTTTTGGTTCTGAAAATATGTTTCATATTGGTTTAAAACCTTGCTGTGAATTTTACAAAATGCTTTATATAAAAGAAAGTAAGCTTTACCAATAAGGTGTTTGAAAATGAATTTTCAAAATATTACTTTAAAAAGTATCATCTCTAATTTTATAGAATTATTTAAAAACCCTAATCCTAGTTTTGCTATATGCAAGTAAAGCTCTCTCTTTGTTAAATTAATAAAGTTTTATTAAGAGTCTTGTTTATTTTGGATAAATATGATTCTTATTGTTTTGTATTGTTTGTTTGAATTTTAGCAAATTTTAGAAACTGGGTTGACATTGTTTGAAGAATTTATGCAAAAGTTAGAAAGGAAATAAGAAATCAGAAAAGAATAAAAAGGAAAGAAAAAAGAAAAGAAAAGGGGAGGTGGACCGAACAGTCAGTCCGGCCCAGCAATGACCCGAACCAGCCCAGGATCTACCCCAGCCGCCCCTCTCTTCCTCTCTGTCTGACTGATGGGCCCCACCCGTCAGTTCCTTCTTCCCCAAATTCCTCCTCCCTCTTCACTCCGTGGAAACCAAAACCCGGCAGTTACGCCCCAGGCCCCGCTAACCTCGCGCGCAATTAAGCCTAGGTGAATCAGGCTATAAGTACCCCGGGTTCCCCTCTCTCGTCCCTTTCCTTTCCCCTCTGCAACGACACCGCCAGGCCGTGCTATTTCTCACCGGAGTCCACAGGCATCGTCGCCGAATTTCGTCGATTACGTCGGAACCAGTGAGCCAACGCCCCCTCCCTCGCCTCCTATTCTCTTCCCTTTATCCCAGAGTAACCGCCGAACACCTTGTCTTGTCCGTTTTGGCCGCAGAACGATGAAGCCGACGACACCCGAAGGTCACCGCCGAGCGGAGCTTTTCCAGCCACCTCTTCTCACCTATACCGCACGCAATCGAGCGTCCCGAGGATCTTCCCGAGTTCGTCGACCTCTACTGCACGCAGTCCGCCACCTGACCGTCGCCAAATCCCCTAGGAGCCACGCCGTCGTTCACATCCAGAACCGGAGCTCGTCGCCGGCGACCCGCGGTCAAACCCCGGTGAGCCTCTGGTCAACCCAGATCTAAGCAGTACATCTTATGAAGATCCAACGGTCCATGTTCTATTCATTCCCGAATCGGTATAAGCCAATGAGGATCTGCCACGTCACCCAGTCAAGCCCCTTCCCGGTCAAACCCTAGGTCAAATTGATTCAAATTCAAAATTTAAATATCTGTTTTTGTCCAGATCTTGTAAAATGCATAGAAAATAATCTATAAGTCCAAAAATAGCAAATAATATCTCGTTGGAATCCTTAGGAAATGTAGAATCCAGTAGTACAATAAAAATTCATATTTTATGGGTTCAATTGAATCTATTTTCAGAACTGAATCAAACCTTCTATTAACTTGTTTAATTCATAACTTTAGTTATGTATACCCAAAAATTATAAATTTGTAGTCATTAGAAAGCCCTTAATCTGTAGAACACATTAGAACAATAAAAATCCAAACTTGAGTTGTGCACTCAATGGCTAAGTTAAAATATGTGCAAATCAGTAATTTGGACTTCATTTGAAATCTATAAGTGATTTTGAATTAATTCCAATTGGGTTGGCTTGGTTTTACAGAGCTCTGTCCAGTGACATCAAAATAAAAATTTCACATAACATAAATAATTGCAGTACAAATTAAAATGGTGGTGTATGCCATATTCAAATCCCTAAAATGGAAATAACCAATTGAGTAAAAATATCCAGTGGAACCACTACCCAAAATAATTGGACTAATTGAAAGTATTCAAATTCATGAATGAGAATTTGAGTACACCTAAGTCTTTGAGCAAATCTATCAATCACTTCATCTTAGAATCATTTGCCCATGATCTATCCTAATACAAATCTTATGCTAATCTGGAAATGGCCAAGTTGAGTGAATTTGTCCACATAACCATATCCTAAATATAGGAATAAAACTAGCTGGTCTTAAAGTAAAATGATTCCTAATACTATCTTCCCATCATCCAACTCAAATATCATCTTGAGATCACTTTGATCCAATGTCATATCCATCTAAGTTCATCATGTCTATTTCACACCTATTCAACTTTCAATTGAGTTATTCGAGTAAAGTGAGAGATATCTAAATCATCAGTTGAGGTATTGATTCAATTCTACTACCATAGCAAATGATTGTGTCCCAAGCTATCCAACCAACCCTCTAAGCCATATTCTCAAATATCACTCATTCATATCAAATCCCTTGCTTACTTAATCTTGTCTCTATGTATTGAACTATTCAATTTGCAAATGAGTTAATTGAGTAACTCAATGCTTTATGAATCTTTACCCAATGTCTAAGTGTTATGCATACTATTTAAGAGTAATTGTTGTCACATTTACTCAATAGTGTTGTAGTTGCACTATTTGACTCTTGTGTAATTTATTTCACATGAGCTATTCCAAAACTCATTTATGCTTTAATAAAGCATAAAGACCTTGTCAACAATATTTTGCCTGGTCCAATTCTCTTCCATCATTTGATTATTCCCAACCAAGCTCTCAAATCCATATCATACACTCCACTATTCTTTTGTCCTATCTATTCTAACACAATATCTTGAATAAATCTAAATTGTTAAACAAACACTTTTCAATTGTTTGTCTTACTTGATTGTGTTTGAATGGATTGTTTATGGTATGCTATTTCTTGTGCTATAGTTTGTGCAAAGAGCTACGTGCTTAGTTGAGAGAAGTGGAAAGATCGTATTCTTCAAAAAGGCAAGTGACACACATTCTTCTACCTATTTTTACTACTGCATTAGTGTTTTTCAGTAGTATGCATGATAGGTTGTTTTCAAAGAAGTTTATGAAATGCTTAGAACCTAGTAGTGTGTAGCCATCCTTTAAACCCCACTTGATAGGATTGCAAATTTACTTTGGAAAGTGATACCATGCTTTATTGATGATTTGCTCTGAAAATTAAACTACAGCTTCAATGAACTACCTGGGTTGATTGGTGTGGCTTTCGGTGTGTTGAGTGTCTACTTAGGAGTCACATATCTTGGAAGTGAAAACCATGGTATGTGTTAGTGGCCTAAGTAGTACACTTGTGGTTTGCCACTCAGGATTAAAGGGATTAATATGTCTTCCATGCTTAGAGTGCTTCCAGTGCAGCCTTATGACAATATGGGCTCTGTCTTGACTGATTAGATGTGAGGGTGCAACTTGTGTGCAAGAAGAGGCTGGTAGTTGAATTGTAGGTTGGGAACGGATCTTGCCAGCTAGTTGCTCTCTCCTCTAAAAGGTCTCGTCTCATTTTATGTATGGGCGTAAAATGAGTCTTAAGGTGAAAGTGCACAACCCCTGCAGGGTGTCAAAACTAATCGATTAGTCGTGTCCTCGGTTATGGATAATTTGAGTCTCTAGACATGGAATGTACGGAAGAATCTCATCACCTTTTTGAAATAATTAAAAACTTGTGTAGAAAGTGGAGATGCCTCAGGGCTACATGTCTGGCAGTGAAAACCATGGTATTGTAGTAACTTGAGAGATTAACCTAGTTTTGAAGAGTGACTACCCGGGGCTACATACTAGCAGTGAAAACCATGTATGTGGTGGTGACCTAGGAGTTATCTTGATATTTGAAGAGTGACTACCCGGGGCTACATATTGGCAGTGAAAACCATGTAGGTGGTGGTGACCTAGGGGTTATCCTGATATTAAAGAAAAATCAGAATGCTTTAAAATGTTTTGGTTTGGAGAATATAGGATAAAACTGCTTTATGCAAATTAGCCTTTGAGATCCACTAGCCAAATATCATGTAGTATAGTCTTTCCACAAATGCCACCAAATATGTGTCATTTGCCAGTACGTTGTTGTACTGACCCCTCTGGGGCTGCTTATTCAAACGTGCAGGTTTTTATTGTCGAGTAAGGAACCAGGAGTAGGATCTCGAGCTTACATTCCAACATGTCTGCCTATGGCACTTGATGAAGATGGAGGCTCATTGCAACTATGCTTTATGCTGTGTACTCGTAAGGTTGTAGACCTATGTAACTGGATTTACGTTATATTATTGATGCTATTGCAATGATTACTTATTTTGTATTGTGGTGCTATCTACTAATCTAGGGAATGGCACTTAACACAGGAGTTCTGCCTTTTGATAAAGGCAGGGCGCTACAGAATGGTATCAGAGCATAGTGTTGCCTGTAGGATTGGGACCCTAGGTTTGGAATTAGAAATAGGAAGACCCTAGGATAAAAAAAAATTTATCTCATCTTGCTTCTATTTATTAAAGAAAAATGTTTGCATTTTGAACTCCTTGTATTCTCTCCTACTTCCTCTTCAAATGTTTCCTAATACTATAGATGACCCTACCCTGAAATCATCAACAAAGGATAGAAGATCAAAATGTGCCAGAAGTGTGAGCCAGATACTCCATATATTTACCTTGACTCAATGTGAAGGACTACGTTGAAGGCCAAACGAAGAACATGGAGGAAGACTCAAATGCAACTCGCACAGCTTGAGAAGATGAATCAAGGAAGTAGAGAAGAAACTTGAAGTACACAAACAAGTAATAGACAAGACCACCAATAATTCTAGTTTGTAGAACCAACGACGTTCTGATAATCTAATGACCATACCAAATTGGGGTATGGCCATACTAGATTATTAGTGATTGACATAGTTTGCTTGATGTGATGAATGTTTGTTAGATGTTGTTTGTAAGATGAATTGTTTTGATCTGTTATGTTTGGGTAGGAATTATCTTTAGACCTCTTCTATCTAAATCTCATCTATGCTAAGACCTAAACTTGTCCTAAAACCCAAACCAAAGTATTCTCAATGACAGAACAACTACAATGACCCTCAGTTGTAGATAAGGATACAGAGTACAACAACAAGAGGTAGTGTTTCAAGTACAAGAGACTGGAATATTACCCAAGAGGGTGCACAAAGGATGATACCCCAAGACTCCAGTAAGCTAGGATGGCTGAAGGATACCACGCAAACAATAAGAAGACACCCCAAGGTGTAGCTAATGTGGAAGTAATACCATTCAACCACCTCATACAAGAAAGGTGGAAAGGACAAACAGAGCAATGGAAAGGACAAACAGAGCAATGAAAAGAGCAAACAAAGCAATGGAAAGGACAAATAGAGCAACAAAAAGGATTTTAATTCACCTTAAATGGCAAACTTAAGGATCTACAACTTAAGGATTGTTGCCATGAGTTGCGTAGCAAACCCCTAGCTAGGAACGATAGTTTTTGTTTTCAAAATTCAAAAAAAAAGATTTGGGAACTTGGTTCCAATTTCAACAAAACTTTTGTTTAAAAGCTAGTGAGGTTGACCAAGAGTTAGAATACGAGGTTTGCAAACCATGTATGAAGTAATGATTTGGGTGCAGGATGGATTGATCACCATTCCTACTACTCTTATTATTCGCTCTCATAATGTTGGTTTTACACAACTAGAGAGACATACCTACAAGAGAGATGTCGTCGATAAGCTTGAACCATAGAATGGTAGATACAATATATCCCTATGTTAGGCAAGTGTGCCGAAACGTATTAACCTACGGTGAGGATTTACCCAATTGGAATCTTGAAAATACCCATTTTATGAAACTGCTTTCCTACCCATGAGAGCTACGTTAGATCCCTTAATACTTGCAAAGGAGTTCACCTTCGACATATGATCAAGTTGTCCAGCGCCTTTCAACGACTATGAAGACGGTTGCAAAAGGAATTCTTAAGGACCATCGGGTACCTGTGGCAAGTAGCATGACTTGCACCGGTAACTTGAATGGGTTTAACAATGCTGGTTATAAGGCAACCTTCCGTTCTTTAAAAGTTCAAGTGCATCCTACAGAGTCCACCTTGTTTACCCCTATGAAATGCATGAGAAGACTGCAGAGAGATGCCATCCTAATTCATTGGGATGTGTGGTCTCATCATGTTCGTGGGGCAAGCATGCAGCACTTGGCACTGAGTCATCTTTTGAGATTCTTGGAACGAAAATCGGCTAAAAAGCAACAAGGAGTATGGTGGTGACCTGTATGATGTCTTGGCCTTGATGAGGACCGACCAAGGAAAGACTAGATACACATTCTTGGACGATGTGGACTACCTTGTTGATGACAGCGCAATGGATGATATCCACCTATCACCTGATTTGGGTGGGACCCTTGGTATGCCCACTTTTGAAACAATGTCATGAACATCAAGTCACTGAAAAGGGAGGTTCATGGGAAAATGACACAACAGCAAATGCAAGCTAGGAACAAAATGCAAAGTGCTGGAAATGTTGCCAATTCAATTTCTAGGTGTGCTTACTTTGAACCAAAGACCTAAACCACCTACAAAAGTCTCTTTTAAGGGTGGTAGCCACCTAGGTAACCCAAACCCTACTTCCTTTCTAGCCTCTCCAATCTCGGGGACGAGGTTTCTTTTAAGGGTGGTAGTCTGTAACATCCCAAGATTTTATCAAATTTTGGGGGAAAATTTTTGGTTTAAAATTGTTTGTGTTGATTGAAAATTCACAGGGAATTAAAAAATTTTGAGATATTTAAAGGCTTTATTAGAAAAACCATTTTAAACTCTCTACTATTTCTTGAAGGATTTCTTTGAAAAATAAAAGAATTCAAAATACTATTTTCTTCCTTAATTCAAAGTTATGCAAGCCTTGCTTGCAAAGGAACTGAATTTCAAAAGTGTTTATAAAGTGTGTACTTTCAAATTAAGATTGAGAGTGATTCTCAATTATTATTTTATAAACTAATATTTTAATATTTAAAAAAAGCATTGATTTCAAACCCTGTTTCTATTATTTTATGCAAGCAAAGCTATTAGGCTCAATTAAGATCTTTCATTAAAAATCATGTTTTGGTTCTGAAAATATGTTTCATATTGGTTTAAAACCTTGCTGTGAATTTTACAAAATGGTTTATATAAAAGGAAGTAAGCTTTACCAATAAGGTGTTTGAAAATGAATTTTCAAAATATTACTTTAAAAAGTATCATCTCTGATTTTATAGAATTATTTAAAAACCCTAATCCTAGTTTTGCTATATGCAAGTAAAGCTCTCTCTTTGTTAAATTAATAAAGTTTTATTAAGAGTCTTGTTTATTTTGGATAAATATGATTCTTATTGTTTTGTATTGTTTGTTTGAATTTTAGAAAATTTTACAAAGTGGTTTGACATTGTTTGAAGAATTTATGCAAAATTTAGAAAGGAAATAAGAAATCAGAAAAGAATAAAAAGGAAAGAAAAAAAGAAAAGGGGAGGTGGACCGAACAGTCTGTCCGGCCCAGCAATGACCCAAACCAGCCCAGGATCTACCCCAGCCGCCCCTCTCTTCCTCTCTGTCTGACTGACGGGCCCCACCCGTTAGTTCCTTCTTCCCCAAATTCCTCCTCCCTCTTCACTCCCTGGAAACCAAAACCCGGCAGTTACGCCCCACGCCCCGCTAACCTCGCGCGCAATTAAGCCTAGTGAATCAGGCTATAAGTACCCCGGTTTCCCCTCTCTCATCCCTTTCCTTTCCCCTATGCAACGACGCCGCCAGGCCGTGCTATTTCTCGCCGGAGTCCACAGGCATCGTCACCGAATTTCGTCGATTACGCCAGAACCAGTGAGCCAACGCCCCTCCCTCGCCTCCTATTCTCTTCCCTTTATCCCAGAGTAACCGACGAACACCTTGTCTTGTCCGTTTTGGCCGCAGAACGACGAAGCCGACGACACCCGAAGGTCACCGCCGAGCGGAGCTTTTCCAGCCACCTCTTCTCACCTATACCGCACGCAATCGAGCGTCTCAAGGATCTTCCCGAGTTCGCCGACCTCTACTGCACCCCGTCCGTCACCTGACCGTCGCCAAATCCCCTCGGAACCTCGCCGTCGTTCACATCCAGAACCGGAGCTCATCGCCGGCGACCCGCGGTCAAACCCCGGTGAGCCTCTGGTCAACCCAGATCTGAGCCGTACATCTTATGAAGATCCAACGGTCCATGTTCTATTCATTCCCGAATTAGTATAAGCCAATGAGGATCTGCCACATCACCCAGTTAAGCCCCTTCCCGGTCAAACCCTAGGTCAAATTGATTCAAATTCAAAATTTAAATATCTGTTTTTGTCCAGATCTTGTAAAATGCATAGAAAATAATCTATAAGTCCAAAAATGGCAAATAATATCTCGTTGGAATCCTTAGGAAATGTAGAATCCAGTATTACAATAAAAATTCATATTTTATGGGTTCAATTGAATCTATTTTCAGAACTGAATCAAACCTTCTATTAACTTGTTTAATTCATAACTTTAGTTACGTATACCCAAAAATTATAAATTTGTAGTCATTAGAAAGCCCTTAATCTGTAGAACACATTAGAACAATAAAAATCCAAACTTGAGTCGTGCACTCAATGGCTAAGTTAAAATATGTGCAAATCAGTAATTTGGACTTCATTTGAAATCTATAAGTGATTTTGAATTAATTCCAATTGGGTTGGCTTGGTTTTACAGAGCTCTGTCCAGTGACATCAAAATAAAATTTTCACATAACATAAATAATTGCAGTACAAATTAAAATGGTGGTGTATGCCATATTCAAATCCCTAAAATGGAAATAACCAATTGAGTAAAAATATCCAGTGGAACCACTACCCAAAATAATTGGATTAAAGTGAAAGTATTCAAATTCATGAATGAGAATTTGAGTACACGTAAGTCTTTGAGCAAATCTATCAATCACTTCATCTTAGAATCATTTGCCCATGATCTATCCTAATACAAATCTTATGCCAATCTGGAAATGGCCAAGTTGAGTGAATTTGTCCACATGACCATATCCTAAATATAGGAATAAAACTAGCTGGTCTTAAAGTAAAATGATTCCTAATACTATCTTCCCATCATCCAACTCAAATATCATCTTGAGATCACTTTGATCCAATGTCATATCCATCTAAGTTCATCATGTCTATTTCACACCTATTCAAATTTCAATTGACTTATTCGAGTAAAGTGAGACATATCTAAATCATTAGTTCTACTCTTGCTATTGAGGTATTGATTCAATTCTACTACCATAGCACATAATTGTGTCACAAGCTATCCAACCAACCCTCTAAGCCATATTCTCAAATATCACTCATTCATATCAAATCCCTTGCTTACTAAATCTTGTCTCTATGTATTGAACTATTCAATTTGCAAATGAGTTAATTGAGTAACTCAATGCTTCATGAATCTTTACCCAATGTCTAAGTGTTATGCATACTATTTAAGAGTAATTGTTGTCACATTTACTCAATAGTGTTGTAGTTGCACTATTTGACTCTTGTGTAATTTATTTCACATGAGCTATTCCAAAACTCATTTATGCTTTAATAAAGCATAAAGACCTTGTCAACAATATTTTGCCTAGTCCAATTCTCATCCATCATTTGATTATTCCCAACCAAGCTCTCAAATCCATATCATACACTCCACTATTCTTTTGTCCTATCTATTCTAACACAATATCTTGAATAAATCTAAATTGTTAAACAAACACTTTTCAATTGTTTGTCTTACTTGATTGTGTTTGAATGGATTGTTTATGGTATGCTATTTCTTGTGCTATAGTTTGTGCAAAGAGCTACGTGCTTAGTTGAGAGAAGTGGAAAGATCGTATTCTTCAAAAAGGCAAGTGACACACATTCTTCTACCTATTTTTACTACTGCATTAGTGTTTTTCAGTAGTATGCATGATAGGTTGTTTTCAAAGAAGTTTATGAAATGCTTAGAACCTAGTAGTGTGTAGCCATCCTTACACCCCACTTGATAGGATTGCAAATTTACTTTGGAAAGTGATGCCATGCTTTATTGATGATTTGCTCTGAAAATTAAACTACAACTTCAATGAACTACCTGGGTGGATTGGTGTGGCTTTGGGTGTGTTGAGTGTCTACTTAGGAGTCACATATCTTGGAAGCATGGTATGTGTTAGTGGCCTAAGTAGTACACTTGTGGTTTGCCACTCAGGATTAAAGGGATTAATATGTCTTCCATGCTTAGAGTGCTTCCAGTGCAGCCTTATGACAATATGGGCTCTGTCTTGACTGATTAGATGTGAGGGTGCAACTTGTGTGCAAGAAGAGGCTGGTAGTTGAATTGTAGGTTGGGAACGGATCTTGCCACCTGGTTGCTCTCTCCTCTAAAAGGTCTCGTCTCATTTTATATATGGGCGTAAAATGAGTCTTAAGGTGAAAGTGCACAACCCCTGCAGGGTGTCAAAACTAATCGATTAGCCGTGTTCTCGGTTATGGATAATTTGAGTCTCTAGACATGGAATGTACGGAAGAATCTCATCACCTTTTTGAAATAATTAAAAACTTGTGTAGAAAGTGGAGATGCCTCAGGGCTACATGCCTGGCAGTGAAAACCATGGTATTGTAGTAACTTGAGAGATTAACCTAGTTTTGAAGAGTGACTACCCGGGGCTACATACTGGCAGTGAAAACCATGTATGTGGTGGTGACCTAGGAGTTATCTTGATATTTGAAGAGTGGCTACCCGGGGCTACATACTGGCAGTGAAAACCATGTATGTGGTGGTGACCTAGGGGTTATCTTGATATTAAAGAAAAAATCAGAATGCTTTAAAATGTTTTTGTTTGGAGAATATAGGATAAAACTGCTTTATGCAAATTAGCCTTTGAGATCCACTAGCCAAATATCATGTAGTATAGTCTTTCCACAAATGCCACCAAATATGTGTCATTTGCCAGTACGTTGTTGTACTGACCCCTCTGGGGCTGCTTATTCAAACGTGCAGGTTTTTATTGTCGAGTAAGGAACCAGGAGTAGGATCTCGAGCTTACATTCCAACATGTCTGCCTGTGGCACTTGATGAAGATGGAGGCTCATTGCAACTATGCTTTATGCTGTGTACTCGTAAGGTTGTAGACCTATGTAGCTGGATTTACGTTATATTATTGATGCTATTGCAATGATTACTTATTTTGTACTGTGGTGCTATCTACTGATCCAGGGAATGGCACTTAACACAGGAGTTCTGCCTTTTGATAAAGGCAGGGCGCTACAAGTAAAGAGCGTTACCCAGCAAGTTCATATAAGGAATAAGGTGTTTTATGCACTATCTACAGCCTTAGACCCAAGAGTCGTTTGACAATGCAAGTTTTCGTAAACATTTCTTCAAGAGGTAGCTTTTATTCAGAAGAACTATGTCCGTCAGCCTTCACAGGTTGATTAGAGCTTCAATGGGCTCCTTTCCTCCCGCGTTCGCAGCTCCTTCCCGGAACAGGAAGTATCTTGATACTTTTTAACACTCTGCAGAGGTGGTCACTTGTACCCATAAGAGATCAAAGCCTTGTTGCACAACCAGGCGAATCTTTCCTGTCCACACTTCCTTGGTGTGGGGCCCAGTCGATGATCCAAGCCAATCACTATCCTCCTCCGTGACTCCGCATACCCACCCATTATGTAATTACCGATAAGAGCTTCCTCTCGTTACCGGCCCTGGCTTTAGGACTTATTTTCCCATTTTTGAGTTTTTACCTCTACCAGCTTAATTACAATCCATCATAGATCAATTAGCAAGTCTGTCCCCCCTATATCCATAGGTAGACCGGCAGGAATCCCACATCCCCCATTTACTCTATAGATAGACCAGGCTAGAAAACCATCTACTACTGAAGCATTGATATGCGAGAGGAAGTCGGTACAGCTGACTTCTCCATTCCATTCCAGATCTTATGGTCGACCATTATTTACGATGCTAGAATCACTGGCAACATTGGTTATTAATTCCTAGGTGAACTTTCTAGTTGCAGTGGGACCTCCACCATACTCATACCATGGTCCCACTGCCCACCATCCTAGGGCAACAACCATTCCGGTCGCAACCACTACTTCATATTAATTATGAAGACAGAACCTTTTGCTTTAAAATGTAGTAGTAATACCATAGGTATATTTGCAAGTAATTTGCTAAAATTAAACAAAAGGTATGAGCAAGAGTGAACTTGCCTTTTTGACTGCAAGATTATGCAAGTCAAGGTCTTCGATACGAAAGAATCGCAATTCTGAAATAGCAATCATCATCCGATAGGGATGATGTTAGAAATCTGCAGCATGATATGCATAAGATATGCTATGCATCGCTCTAAGCGTAACCTAAGCCCGATGATTTGTTATCGTTGAGTTATGGTGATTTGTTTAGGGTGTGTTGCACTTTTAGAATAGGTTCTAGAACAAGGTTCTTATTAGGGTTTTAGGTTAGCATGGAATTGTTCTATAACTGAATAGTATTACATAAAAATGTGATTGAACCCAATTGCTTATTATTGGCATACTTAAGAACAGTCATTCATTATAAAGCTTATCAGAGGCAATTTAATGTTTACTAGATATATTCTTCAAAAGAATAACTTTTGAAGAACATTTCTATCTATGTATATAAATTTTAGTTGCAATTTATGATTAGTACCCAATTAGGTGATCATAAACATGTCAAGTTGAGGTAATTCATACTAGCATAATAATACCCAATTGGTTATAGGGTTGACAACAATCTTAACACACAAATAGGAATTATTTATGTTAAGGCTCAATAGAATGGTTGATAATTACTTTAAAGGTATCTGGAAAGAATAACTTTTAAAGAACATACTACTTGGTGAATTTAAGTACTATAGATAAGGTTTAGTGTTCTAGGGTTTATCATAGTTCAATTGTAATCAAGGAATGGTTAGTAAGTGGAAAACATCAAGGAAACAAATTAAGGTTTATACAATATGGGAAGAGTTTTAGTGAAGCATGTTGTGATTAGCACTTAATTAGTTGGTTAGGGTTTGAAGCATAGCTTCAAATGGTTACCACTTCGAATTAAGTACTACTTATAATGGAATATGGATCTTAAGTGAACAATGTTCAATTTGTTGATTATAGTTGAAAATAGAGACTAAACTCAAGTTGATGCTTATTTAAGAGTCATCCTAATTTCTTATCATTTAAGAAAATAGTTTTAGGATTTAAGTCAAATTTTAAATGATTTAAAATTGACCTAGAAGTTTTAAATTTAACTTTTAATGAAACAATAGTTGGAATAACGATATAAGAGTTAAGAAATTATTCTGATACAAGTTTATGATTTTTTTCGAAATTTTACTATATTAAATTTGTTTTAGGAAAATCATTTTAGGGATGAAAATCCTAATAGTAAAGTTTTAGGATTAATATTTGATAATAACAAAATATTAATTGGAACAACATTATTTAATTTGTCAAATTTTTATTTGGTATTTGAGAACTTGGTTTGAATTATTATAGTTGAGTTTTAATTCAAAGTTCAAATACTACTTAAATGAGTTTTCAAATTTGGTTCAAACTAATTTAACACAAGTATGCATTATGATAAAGTAAATGGATAGATTTTGTTTTTCTGAACATTTTGATATATTATTTGTATTTTTCTGATTTAAACTGAATTAGTTATGCATTTGCAAAGATTCAAACATTTTCTAGAATTTCTAATAAAGACTAGTACTTTTTATACTAAACCGGTATCTAGCCCAGGACAATGACTGGTGGGGACACTAGTCAATCAGCTACCACACAGGCAAAGGACTGAGTCAAGGGCTGACTAGTGGGCCCTAGACCGGTCAAAATTGACTTGGAGCTGACCTCGCCACCGGCGAGACACTGGACGGCGACGGCGGTGCTCCGGAGATCCTGCGGATGAGTGCTTAGTCTAGATCGAACTAGGCGACGATGCTGAACCTAATAGTGGCGGTGTCGAGACCTAATGGTCACCGGAGTTACTCCGGTGAACTTCTACTATGGCGGTGCATGTCGGCGATCTTCGAACTAGCGCTACGGGCCACTAAAGGATGCAATAAGGAGGTCGGGAGATCCGCCGGCTCACCCTGATGCTGATAGCATGCTCGACGACAACGATGATGACCGGAGTTGAAGGTATCGACATGAATTCCGGTGATCTACTGTGGGGAGGAATCCGTCGATTCGCCCCACTCCGGGCTCCCCTCGATGTGTGGCTTCTCCCAGATGATGCAGGCGATGAGGTGGTCCTCCTAGTCTAGCCCATTGTTCCCGGGATGGTCTCCGTCGGCGGCGACATGAATTGGCCGGAGCTAGGGTTGCGGTGGTGCTCCCAGAAGATGAACGGGAACTAGGCCGAGCGGCGAGGCTAGGGTTTTCCTGCGGCAGCGGGCAACACTTTATAGGCCGCAGAGGGCGGCGACGCAGATCTTGGCGCGAGGAGCGCTGGGGGCACGACACCGAACAACTCTCCCCAATCGAGAGGTTGAAGATGACCCCCCTTCCCTGAAGGTCCCACTGGTCAGACACATACCGAAACGGTATGGTCTGCCGGGCTTGGTGTTGGGCCGGTTTGGTGGGCTTCGGCTAGGTAAGCTTCTTGTTCTATTTTTTTCTTGTTTAATTCTTTTTCTTTTTCATCTGTTTTCAATTTGCTGATTTGAATTCAAACTTATTTGCAGGATTTTTAATTTGGGCTACTTGTGAAATAAATTTTTATGTTCAATAACATCATGTATTGCAGTAATATAACATTTATGTGCATAAGCACATAAAATACTTTGAGTAATATTAGGGTTTGAATAAGATTTTTAATAGAAGCAATTTTTAATGTCATGATCTTTGTTTTTGAAATATTTTACTAGGACTTGAATAATTTGCTAGGTGATTATGTAGCAACTAGAGTTTGTATTCAGATGAAAACAAATTTACCATAGATGGTCACTCCTGTCATTGGATTTCCTGCCCTAAGCATATGAACATGATTTCATGTTCCTCCAACTTTCTTAATAGCATGAAATTGCCCCATGGAACTAGTTTAATTGGATATTAATTTATTGATCCTTTGTTTGAAGGGATTTACTACCAGGAATGTTTATTTAGCTAAGGTCAAGGTATGCAACAAGATGTGAATTGATCACTAGATAAAGATCTTGGTTATCTTGGAAGGATTATGGTTTGGACACATTTATTGAGTTTAGAAACAAGATATGATTCTAGGATTTTACTCATGATCATAAAGTGATGCATAAGTTGAAATATGAATAGGTAAGATAGGTACTCCAATGGATGGGTAAAAGGTGTGGAGTTTGATGGGGATCACAAGATCATCTATATGCATAGAATATGACCTCTGATCATGTGGAGAGTATCTAATCTAGTGCTTATTGTTTGTAATGTGCTCAAGTAATCTACATTAGCATCTCTAGAAAGAACATTGTTGGTGTCCAGATCTGCATGGTTTTGCTTACAAACCTATTTCTCGCACCTCTCACTATTTAGTTCCTACAAATCTGGTTAGAGAAAATACTATTGCTTGCTCCTACTTTTAAACAAATGATGATTTTGAATCAGAGGTATGTTTCTCTTGCATATGGTGATTGATTCCCTTTTCCAACTAGCTACACTCCTCTCTTCTCATACTAGACCAACCTGGTGGTCTTGTTAAGCTTGGTCTTTGGGAAATCGGATAAATTTGCATCTTGTGGCATGCCTGCACCTCCTAGCCGCTTCATCTTGGTCCTAACTAGTATAAAGACTGGCCCAAATTCGTTGGTCTTCTTGAACTATGGTACTAGGTGGTCAAAGGGCTGCGATGGGGTTCCTTTTATAGCATTTTGCTGTCTACCACAAGTTGACACCTCAAGTGGTGACTCTTGCTTTAATTTGGTGAGTAAGCTACTTGTTCTCAAGCTCTCATGCATGAGCATTACTTGAGGTTCAAGTATAGGAAGATATTTTCAAGTGGATAACTATCCTAGGTGGCATTAGGAAGATATTTTCAAGTGGATAACTATCCTAGGTGGCATTAGGAAGATATTTTCAAGTGGATAACTATCCTAGGTGGCATGATGATTATCCTTTAATAATCTTTATTTTGGACAGCCAAATGGCATTTGGCACTAAATGGACTTGTGGTTGAATCAATTCATATTATTATATATATTTGTAATTCATAATTGAATTGTTATCAATGGATATTGTATTAATTGTTTGGAAGTTTTAACTTCTAAAGTTCATATATGAAATGATCCTGTTATGGTGAATTATATATATTGTCATGTCTTATTTGTTCCTATTAGCAGTTGTGCTCAAAATATCCAAAGTTAGCAAAGGTCATGTTCAAATTTTAAATGATTTTATTTGATTTCACCAAGGCATGATCATAAGAGTTTCAAAATGATCATAGTTATTTTTATTCAAATAGTTTGAACTATTTAATGTAATGTAAATGAGTTTAGTTTTGTTATATCTCATATAGTTGATAAGTTATGATTTAAATAAGAATATGTGGCTTTTATGCACTCTAGACCTTGTGGTTTACCAATTTTTGTAACAGGTTTAAGAATGAATTATATAATACCTAAAAGTACTGTATAATTATTTTAAGTGGTTAAATTCTATTGTAAACCCCTCTACCCAGAATAATAGTTTTAACAAATGCCATGTTGGAGTTTATCGCGCTTCTGTTGATGAGCTACTTTAATTCCATCAACTAAAGTGAAACTTCAATGACTTTGACAAGTTTTATTTAAAAGCGCGAAAATTTCCTAGATTTTCTATGCATGAATGCAATGCACACTTTAGTTTCCTATTTATTTCTAGTCTCACATCCTGGGATGTTACAAAGGAGGACCTCGGCGCTATAAAAGGAGGGGAGCTACTGTCACGGGTGCATTCGCGGACACTGGGGGTGACACCCCCTAGATTGTTTGGTAAATGCGTGGGTAAGACGTCCTCATCCCTTCCACAGAGAAAACATAAGAACACGCGGCAATTTACCCTAGTTTAGGCCGCAAGAGGGGATCTCGCGTAAAACCCTACGTCCAGCATGTCTGAGCTCATTGAAGAAGATGTCGTCGACGGGTGTACAAGGGGGGTCAAAGGCGAAGAGACTAAGGGCGTCCATCCTCTGGGGAAAGCTCTCTACTCCTCTACTCAGCCTCTCAAGAACCGAGAGATGGATCTCAAGATCCGGGAGATGAACTCTCTCAGATCCTCTCTCTAAGACACACAAGATGTAGATCTTGTAGGTCTCTATGCTCTTCTCTCTGAAGACTAGCTTCTCTGCTGTTATACTACCTATCTTTTCTTCTGAGACATCGTCTCTTCTCTTCTCCTTGGAAAACCCCCTCTCTACCATGGCCCGGTGATAAGGATCACGCCGGTGATCCTTGGAGTTTTGTCCCGATCTTTCACAACGAGTCTACCGGATAGAAATCTTCCAATAACATGAAGGACGTCATCTGAAGAAGAGGAACGAATCCAGCAAGCAACATGATGAAGATCACCACGCCTCAAACTTGAGCCTGGTAATTCTTGATGAACACAAAAACCCTCGCAGCAATCTCTATTTGATAACACGGCAGCGCCTTTTCCCCGGAGGGATGATACACGGTGGAGCACACGATAGTTTTTGACTAAACAACTGAACTCCCTAAACCCTAGACGGCTGGCCTCCTTATATAGATGGCAGAAAACTTTTGGGCTTGGACAGGCCCAAACCCAAAACACAAATAACCCTAAGTGGCCCACAACATGACCTGACTACGGAATAACATAAACACATATATAAATTGATGACACAACCTTAGACTAAATTATCTCATATCGTAGGTCGTCCTGGCGTCCCAATCTGCAACGAGCTACCCTCATCTTGGTGGAGTCCTGAAATTGGGCTTTAGCTCCTCCTTCGTGCCCATATCATCCTCCCCCCTTCAAAAAGCGTTGTCCCCAGCGTGTGAGGGTCTGCTCGAAAGGGTGGCAGAATATCAACAATAGCACCACACATATTCACCGTCTTCAAGTCTTGCTTGCCTTCCTCAGCACATCCTCCCTCTTGGCCTGCTCGACTTGATACAGTCTTGGGTGGTTGCACCTCTTTTCTTCGCCAAATGAACTTGTACTTAGGCGTCACCACCTTCTTCTTCTCAATCCTTGCTGGAAACTTGCATTGATGAACATGAACCTGCTTTGCACGACCCGAGAAAAAATCAGTAATGTCCGGGCCACACAACTGACGAACATGTTCATCCTTGCCTTTGTGCACACATACTGTTGCTCCAACAAAACGTTTCCGTGGTGTTCTCACAAAACTGTGGCTTACTACCCGTGGCACCATATGCACCGAAACATGATCAGCACCACCGTCATCGGTATGAACACCCATGTCAACACGAACTGGATGTGGAACACATGGAAAACATGCTCACATATCCTTCCCGTCATCAATATGAGGCTAGACTTCAACCGGCTTGTCACTAACAAGAATAACTGGCTTGTCATCTACAGGCTTGGCTAAAACAATATAACCACCAACGCTTTTCGCATCATGCTCCTCATGCTGCGGCGTAGCTAGCCCAGATTTTGGCTTAGCCTTGCGCAACTTCTTCTTGTATACCACCAGCTCAACATCAGACTTTATTTGATCATCCTGCATAGGTTTTAAAGTATGCTGTTTGCCATCATGCACAAACGAATATGTATTTGCTCTCCCAGCATGTATAGCATTGCGATCATATTGCCATGGACGTCCAAGTAACAGTCCACACACCTCCAATGGCAACACATCGCACTCCACCTCATCAACATAGTCACCAACTGTAAATTTTACACGTACCTTATGAGTAACCTTCAACATACCGCAACTATTTAACCAAGCAACATGCTTAGATTCGGGAATACTCCATGTCGTCAATCCCAAAGTCGACACCACTGCCTTACTGATGCCATTATAGTAGCTACCACCATCTACCCTGGGCTTGCACGCTTTGCCTTTGACCATGCACTGTGTCTGAAATAAACTCCAACACTGACCCTTGTCAACTGTGATGCAAGCCTCATCATATACCCACTTGAGTTGCATATTCAGCACACTCAATGGTTCAGCCACTTCCATGACAGCCTTGCAAACATCAGCCTTCGTATCCGCAGAAGGGACAATTGTGGTCGTAGCCTGACTGGCCTGCTTGACCATACAATCTGCTAGCACGAAACGTTTCCTCAAAAGACTCTTCAATTCTTCCCAACTGCAGGTGAAACTCTGTCATTTTTGGTGCATATCATACCTGAAATGCTTCCACCAAGCTTTAGTTATTTGATCAAAGCGGTCAACAGCTGTAGTGTAATGAGTAATTGGCCCGTAATCTAGATAACATGGCAGTAACCAACGGTCCATCACATCCTCCCATGCTAAATATTCTTGTGGCGTAGCATCAATCTTTAGCCAAAGCCTTCTCGAACCTCCCAATGCTCGGGTTGCAGCAACAACAGCAGGGTTAAAAATGGGTGCTTCATCCACTTCGCCCAGCCAACGAACTTGATAAAAATCTGATACGTCCGTAGAAACTTCTGCATCAACACCTCTCTCCATAGCTAAATTGCTCAACGTAAAAAACCAACCTGTATCGTGGCAGAGAAATAACGAGACTTCACACCGCGACAAGACCCAGGGTGCCAATGCGGTGGCACGACAGAGGAACTAGTAGAACCGGTCGAGCGGTAGAAATTCTCTGACAACGTGTGCCACGACAGACTCTGACTGAAACTGTGTTGTTTTCTCCTGATTTCTTTCTTTCCTAGCCGAGAGTACCGGGAGCGGCAGCGATGCACAACAGTATGGCGGCAGCGGACAGATCGTGTACGAGGACGGAGATCGTCTGACCCGGCGATCAATCCAGCGTTTCTCGGGGCAGAATGGGCCAGCCCACTCTAGCAACACCGAGCAAGATCGACTGAACGCGGCGGCCAAGCCCTCGATCGCCAGGGGACGGAGGACAGAGAAAGTATCTGGTGAAAACTAGATTCCAGTGGAAACATGGAAACTAGAAGATGCGTCGTTGGATTAAAGATGTTCGGTCTAGATCAATCCTCTAGCAGTTCCATGCATTTTGCACAAGAACGCCCGCTTCCTGGCTATACATTTTGCAAAATACCCCTCGCTATTTCTCCCTATGCTAAAACGAGTCTCTGAAATGTGGCCGTACTGATTCTTTCGGCATGAAGCTGTACCTTTGATTTTCAGTTGCAAGAAGGATAATGCTACAAAAGAAATACTGCTTGTTTGCTATTTGCTAACAAAATAAATATTGGTACATCTACCATGTAACACCCCACTTTTGTTGACCAAAATTAAAACCTTGTTTAAGTACTTTATATTGGGTGAATTAAAAACTTTTGCTAAGCAATGTGCTTGTATGCCATCATCAATGATTTCATGTGTGTATGTGTGTGAATTCATGTGAATGTGTGTGTGTGTGTGAATTTATGCCATGAACTTTCTTTCTAAACACTTGTGCTTTTTGAACCCGAATGAGTGCTATGATTTTATGCATAAACATTTGACCCTAGCTTATGCTAGTGCACACCAAAAACCCTAGTATGAATCCTTTGTTTGATCACTCCCTCTATTCTTTTCTTTTTCTTTTATTTTTGCCCCTTAATCCGAAATTGGAGACCTCTCCAATTCCCTAGCAAAACTTTTTCAAAAATCCCCAAATTTTGGCCTTGACCTCTTAACCATGATTGAAAACCTTGGGGACTATTTTGATAGGTTTTCAAATCTAGTTTGGGTAAATTCAAATTTTGAATTTGAATTTTGGCCATGCAAACCCTAGCTCCCTAGCCTTCCTCTCTTTTCTTTGTTTTCAAGCAAAACTGACCAAGGAGGCCTGCCCAGCCCTCCACTTTGCAGCCAGCAAGAAATCTTGACCCAGATCCATCCCTTGTCGTTTCCTAGTTGGACATGAGGGAGAAGGAGGAGCCCGAGGGCATCACTCTGCCAAGCCCTCTCCTCCCTATTTCCTTCGACACCGCCACCACTGCCAACCCCCAATGGGCTTGCGCCATCCCTGCCGACCTTCTTCCTCGACCCCACGCAGCAGAGACCGAGCCGCTACCCCTCGCTCGCCCCTAGGACGTCGCCATGCCTGCAGTGGACACCGATGCGAGCTGGACCAGCACCGACCACCTCCAGACCCGTCACCTCGCCACCAGCCTCGTGCTGACCCCCATGACCAATTCCCCGAGCCTCCCCTGCCTCAGACCTACCGTGCACCGCGCCCCGACCATGCCAACCGGACGCCATCGAGCCGCCCAGAGCGCGCAGCGCGTGTGTCGCGTTCCCACGCACACAGAACCCTTCCTGCATCGCCGTTCACGCACACCTACACGGCACTGAGCAGCAAACACGACGCCACCCTCGCCCTGCCCCGCGTTGCACTGACATGCCCTCGTGGCACACCGTTTCGCTCGTACCCTCTCTAAAACCGCTCGTGCCGCAGCCGAACCAGCCCACCACCGACGCAACTCACCTATTCCCTGGACTCAGCACATGATGCCGCCCCGCACAGCCGCCCACGACGCCCAATGGAGACCGTCGCGGGTGCACCATAGACCGATCCCAGCTGACAGTATATAGCTCGACGGCCCCACTGGAAGCCTCTCCTCCCTCTCATTTGCCCCCTCTCCGCTCTCACTCACCTGCAGGACCTCGCCGCTGTGAAGCCGAGACGAATCCATCGCTGGAGAACTCGAGAGCTTCGGTTAGATCATCGACGGCGACGGTAAAGGTTGCAGTCGATCTAGCCGGAGTCTCTTCTCTCTCTTTGCTCTCTGAAGCTCGCCGCCATTCTCTGGATCTCACCCTCTCTATTTCTACTCCAGGGTAGGCCATAGCCGTCGACCTCGCCGACCATCACCGGAGCTCAACGCGACGACTTCGACGCCGCCGCGAGTACCCCAGCCTCTGCATGCACTTCCCCTGGCTGCACATCACCTTCTGAGACCCTCCGCCACCGAGCCAGACACCGCCGACCGCCGGAACACCCTCGATGAGCTTCTCCTCATGAAACCCTAGCCGGCGCCGTTCTCCTCGCGCGCATGCGGCAGGAGACGGGGACGACGGCGATCCGCCGTTGATCGCCCTCTAATTGGATGGACGGGAGTCCCCCGTACCGCTTCGGCCGCCGCCGGGCTGGCCAGCGAGCCGGCTGGGCCGATCTGGCCCAGATCTAGCAAGGCCCAGCCAGATCCGGCCCCTTTTCTTTTTTTCCTCTGTGCATTTTCTTTTTAGTTAATAACTGCTGCAAACAAAAATGCTTAGAAAATCTTTTAGACCTTAGAAATTTGGGATTCAAATTTCCCTGTGATCCTTACAGTATTGCCTAGCCTCCAGTACTGCATGCGTGATTTTTAGGACCATGGATGTTATCTGAGGATTATTTGTTGTAGATCTAGGGTTTTATCATCTTAAATGCAAATCTGAAGTTTTATATTATGAAAAGGTGTGATTCCAATTTTCAGTGATGCCCTGTTGTATTGTGAAGCTTGAGAAACTAGATTTGCTATTTTAGGAGCATTGTATTGCCTGCAGTAATTATTTGAGTGATATTAGTTTTCTGCCTTGATTTATTTATTGTGCACAATAGGATAATTATTTTTGGGTGATTCCACTTCTGGTGTGTTGCACATTGCATTAGCTTTCCAGAATGGTCTCTGGTAGAATTTTAGGAGCTACAGAAAGTTTTAGGGAATTATATTGCTATTCTAGTGTTAAGTGAGAATAGGAAATTCATTTTATTTCACCTATTTAATCTTTTAGTTTGATTCCAATTGTGTTGGTCCTGTAATGTTGTTAGCTACCTGTAAGAGTGCTGGATGCCATGTTTTGATTAACCATGATACCTGCAAGTTGTTTGTTTGTGATTAGGGTTACTATGCTAATAGAAATTTCTTGTTATTATTATATTAGTTTATTCTTTTGTAAATAAATATTGGTTCAGATATCTGAACATGTTTGTTTCTGATACTCAATGCTTGAGTGTGTGATGCCTGTCTTGGGTGTGATCCATGTATGCATGAATGCTTATTGTGTGTTGTTGTTTTTCCGGCGATAGAATCGAACGACGATTGTGCGGAGGAAGGGGAGGTGTTTGAGTACCAAGAAGAAGGAGATCAGGGACAAGCCAACCAAGGCAAGCCATCTACTTGTTGCATATCTGAATCCTACTAAGTCACTATGCATTGTTCTACTCTTGTTTTCTTAATATGCATTAATTTCTATATTGCTATTATTTCCTATATAGCAATAGTTGACGACTTAGCTCCACAAGTCGGCTTGATATCATCTAACAAGATGACACCCTTGGCACCTAACTCAACACCCCTTTATTAGAGACTTGATGGTTAGCATCACGGTCTTTGGAAAACTCTTAGTGGAGCCAAAAACTCTAGGATGGGAAAACTCTCGGAAAAGTTTCAAAAATGGTTTCAAAAACCTTGGAGTAGTATCTACTCCACTGAAATGTTTTCTAAAGGATTTTGGGGCAAATGGAATTAGGATATGGAAGGAAAGGAGTTGGTGGTTTTTTTTTAAAAGGCATTGGTGTTTCTTTGTAGTCGCTCGGAGCAATTAACCCGTGCAACCACATTACCCCGGTATGGGACGGGGCTTAGTCCGAAGTTTATCTGCCTTAGTGCGGGGAGTCTCACAACTATATAAGGGTCTGTAGGACCTCGGAATCCGGGTTGCCGCCAGTTTGTGGGCAATAGTAAATCGGGATCCTTCGGGATTTATCCGGCCGGAGGACACTTGGGTTCTCCCGCCGTGGCGCCGGAGTTACTCTCTGAAGGAGGTACTGCCGGGGTGTGCCGGGGAGGTAGACTCCAAAGGGTAGGCACTCGTACTAAGGTGGATAGATGGAAGGCTCTGATCTATTATCCGAACCCCGCATACTTGTGTATGACGGTCCGTGGTGGTATCCCGGCGGATTTATCGGATGGTGTGGGTAAAGTGTACAACCTCTGCAGAGTGTAAACCTATTCGAATAGCCGAGTCCTCTGTCATGGACGGTTGTAAAGATCACTACATTGCCCAATGTCAGGTTTTGGTTTTATAAATGGTTTTCAAGAAAATGGAGTTTGTGCCGGACGGAGTACTTGGAGGGTACGGCCGTGGCACGGGTGTGGATCGGAGTACTTGGAGGGTACTGCCGATGACTTGAGGTTGTCATGTCTGATTGACCACCAACCTTATCTTACAAAGGAGTTTCCCCCTTTCCTAGAGCTTTTCCTATAATTGTTTTATAAAAGTCTTCTTTAATAAGGATATAGAAATGTCGTAAGACATGCTATGTCAACACTAGAAAACTTGCTAGTACAGAGTTTCATTAAAACCAAGCCAACCCTTGCTACAGCCATATAGCATGCAAATGTTTCTCTCTTAGATGGTTTGCGAGTACAATTCCAAAATGTACTCACGGCTTTGTCCCTGGCTATTAACTTGGCCAGACTTTGGCGATGACTATGAGGAGGATGATGAGGAGTACGACGACGCCGGTGCAAATTAGGATCGTTTCCCGGTCAGTCGCCTGTAGGGTAGTAGGCCTGACTTGGGTCAACTACGCTGCATGTATCTGATGCTACTTCATGAATAAGTGTGTCAGTTGAACTTGCCTTGCGTGGCATTTCTATTCAGCCAAGTGGCTTATGTAAGACTTTAATACTCGTTATGTAATGGATGATGTAAATTTGAAATGCCAACTCTGTTATGTGGATTCACGACGGTCTCCTGGGATCGTGAATTGTATGCATAACGGGAATCCTGGGTGGTAAGCCGGGGTCCCCACAGAGTTGGTATCAGAGCCATCCTGACCTTAGGAAACCCTAGTTTAGCATGGGCGTTAGATCGGACCAAAAATTATTTTCTAAAAACTAAAAAGAGATGGCTATATATATCAAAGGTAAATATATATTGCTCTCATATCTTCCCTTATTCTTTAAGCATCTTTAATTACTTGCATTTTAATTCAAGTTTTTACTTATGTATAAATTTTGCACACTTGGGTAAGTCATTAATAAACTCTACTCTAAAATTTGTGTAGATGGATGCTCCTACTGCACACCGATAGATCGGCACCCACGAGGATGTGCTGATCTTCGAGCGAGACTTGGTTGAGTTGGCCGCGCGCCTTGGACGCTCGCGTCTAGAGGTGCGAGGCTACCGCCTCTTTGAGCAGGGTACCCGGGAGCTGGCTATCCAGGTGGTTTGCCAGGTCTGCGGGAAGGAGGTCCCGCCTACCTCACCGGAGTTCACCTTCGAGGTGATCGAGCGCAACTGGGGCGATGGCTTGATGCGTGTTCTGCGACACGCCATCTCGCGCCTCGTCCACCTCCACTACGACGAGCTACTTGGTACCCGCTACGAGAACTATGGGAGGGTCGACTCCGATGGCCTTCCCTACCAGGCTGCCGCGCACACCCCCTTCAGCCGTCACTTCTGCCACATGGAGGCTCTGCTTCACCACACGCAGGAGCATCTGGACCACGTCCGGATGGTCACCGACGAGAGAGGACTGGAGCTAGCCGTCCTTCGTGAGGACCTCCAGGAGTCTATCTTCTCACGTCACCGTCTCCTCTCTGCCAAGAGGAAGATCGTGAAGAAGAACAAGGCTCTTAGCAACCCCGGCCACGTTTAAAACAAAGTTTAAACACCCAAATAAGGTGACTCATGGAGCAGACTTGGCAAGTTGGGGTCGAGGGGGTTCCCATAAACCCCCGTGTGGCTGTACGCTCAGTCTTGGTTCAAGAGGCGAGAACTCGGGTCCTAGGGTCGGCAAGAATGAGTCAAATAACCACATCCCATGTGGCGGCTCATCCAAGCCTTTAGCATGTTTATTCACCACCTTCACTGATCAACCCACGTTATCATATCATACTAGGTTCATTTGCAGCTCCGATTCATTAACCATATGTACCCGAGTAAACAACTAAGCATGGCTAAGCAATACAGATATATATATAAGCTCTAGCGACACACACAAGCAAAACCTTGTCATGCTAGGAGCAGTGGATCAGTGTATTTAGGCGACAAGAATGGAACATGCATTAGATAGGATAACTTTACCTATCGATAAAAGACAGTTGAACCATATGTTGCAAAATAATAAGTTTTGAATAACTTTGAAACCATAGGTTCAGAGGGGGGCTGCTTGCCTTGTTTGTTGATAACCAAGTAATGATATTTGGTGTCGATGATCTTGGTCTTGATCTCGTTCCTCATATCAACTTCGGATTCTACCGGGAAGAAGCACAAACACACCGGAAAGGGAAAACAACATTCAATACATGGCATAATGCAATGCGCATACAAGCATGTATGATATGACAGATTAATAGGTATTGAAATTCACCCTAAACATGATCATCAATTTAAATGGAGTTCAAAGGCTTAGATAGAATTTGTATCAACTCCATAATTAAAGAAAGGTTCATTTTATTCTTCTAATTTAAATAGGGTTCAAAGTTGCTTATACATGCATGATTCTAATACAAACAGATAGATTACATTTTTATGAACATTTTGATATCTTATTTGCATTTTTCTGATTTTATATGAATTAGTTATGGATTTTACAAATTCAGATATTTTCTGAAAACGGGAAACAACAGAATACGAAATTTGCTCTGTTGAACTCTCTGAAAAGGTCTCACTGAATTGTTAGGCAGCACTTAGTTTAGAACTTCAGTGATGTAGCTTTTATACTGAAAATATGGTTCAGTTTGGTAAGATATTTGCACAAAGGGATTTTCAGTGGGAATAAACATGGCAGTAGTAGATGTATTCAGAAAGTAGAGACGATGGTTCTTTGCTACCAGGAATGAGAACTTCAGTGTACATCAGTTCAGAAACGTGTATGTACAGGAAGAAGCTAACTACAACCATATAGAAGGATTCTTTTACCTCACACATTAACAAACAGCAAGGATCGATGCTCCCTTGCTATCTGTTGCTTTAAACTGAAACTCTGTACTGCAGCTCTCTCTCTTGCTGAAAGTTACAGAATAACCGTGGCTTTGGTCTAGTTAATTACTTCTGGGAAGATCATCTTCAGATAACAAATTAGAACAAAGGTAACTAAAAATCTGAGAGGAAGGGATGCTACAGAATCAATGTCTAAGAATAAGCCCTAACATGATTAGAGAACCTGTATGTAATTCCTTCCCATCTAACTTACTCTTTCCACCAGTTCATATCAGAGGGAAAACAGAGGACAATTCTTAAGCAAGAAGAATAAGTACTGGTGGCCTCACATACGGGCTGTACCTATACTCATAGAGGCAAAAGAACAGATCGGAGATCATGTTGTCCTTCTCTTCTTCTCTCCTTCCATGCCTTCTCTGATGCCTCCTTGCTCTGCTCCTGGCAACTGCTCTCGGTGTTCCTCTTCAGGTGCTTGCTCTCCTAGATGGTCGCCACGGCTCCAGAGACCGGTTCTTGGAAGGTTTGTACGTTTTGGTTGGCTGCCATGTGATGGGGATTTGGGGATAGCGCTAGTGGAGTTGTCTGCTCTACTGGGGGAGAGGAGGACGAGGGCGTCGTAGCAGGATCTTATCCTCGCGTCCAGGGGTCGTTGGCGGCGCTCATCTCCTCGATGGACCAAAGGCAGGAGCAGCGCCCACGCAGCTGCTTACAAACAGATGAAGAAGACAAGGGTCGTTTTACAAATAGGTCCTCAACCTGGTGGGATTTTCTGGATACTTTAAAACAGAATTGACTTTGGATTCAGAAATTCAAACCTCTTTAGAAATTTTACTGAAATATCCAGTGACCTTCCTAACAAGTATTAGAAGTTCAACACGTTTTTGTTTTCAGTTTTTGAAATATTTGAACACATTCAAAATAGAGGAAGAAATAGGCATTTTTATGGTTTCCACTCTAATTTTAAATGCGAAATTTTCTTAGTGAATTTTAAATGATGCTTATGATGCAAATGCACTTAATTACAAACATGGGCTGTTACAGTTCTACCCACCTTACAAGAATCTCGACCCCGAGATTCCTAGGTAAGAAAAGAGGGAAGGGGTTATAATTGTCTTCAACGATCTTTTCGGTCCCATGCTGATTTTCTTTCTTGAAGAGATTGATATGTTGCATCATGAAGAAATTGACTCCTTTCCTTTAAGGTCTTCGTTCAACTACAACAGAGGAAGGAAGTTCCAAATTTTGGTAAGCAATTGATTCACGCTTGACTAACATTGGAAGGTACAAGATAGTGGCAAGGAGTTGAATTGCCTTTGATACCATGAAAGGGGTGCACCGTTGAAAAGAGTGACTCAAAGAAACGCACATGATTAAAAGTTTTGGGGCCATCATGTGACTGACGAATTCACACAATGTGTTATTGGTAGAGACTACGGTTCTACCAGGTCTCGGGCGTAGATTATAGGGATGGAAGTGAGGGCGGTGAGGCTAGAGGCGCAGACGCCAGCGGCTGGGCGTCGTCGCTGCGAGAGGGAGGAGGCGGCTAGGGCAGGGTGCAGCTAGGGCTTGGGGCTCCCGTCACCTGAGGGAGACGACAACAGTATATGTTTATTGTCTAATTTTAATCGAAGGGGTACATGTGTTTAAATACGAGGACAGCTCCTCTAAACCCTAGATAACTTGGGCTAAGCCCCTAATTCGGCCCACCATTGGGCCTCTTCCGTGCATACTGGAGCCCGACCATAACATCTCTCCCCGCCTTCTCAAACAGCTCGTCCTCGAGCTGAACATCTGGAAACTGCTGGCGAAAATTGTCGAGCTTCTCCCAAATCGCCTCTTCCTCGGGTAGGCCGGCCCACTGCACCAAGACATGCCACACGCTGCAATGCTGCTGCGCCTGCATCACCTTCGCCACCTTCACGGGGGCTGGCAGAAGTCGGCATCCGAAGTAGGAGGAAGGGTCGGGGTCGCCGCAGAAGGGTCCCCTTGGTAGGCCTTCAGTAAGCCGACATGGAAGACGTTGTGGAGGCAAGAACCAGCTGGCAGCTCAAGGCGGTATGCGAGTGTGCCAACACGCTCCAGCACACGAAAGGGACCGGTGTAGCAGGGTCCCAATTTGTGCTTGGAGCACGGGTCCAGGGACTGCGTGGTCCTGTGAAGGAGGCGCAGGCGCAGCCACACCCAATCGCCCCCCGCGAACTCCGCCTCGCGCTGATGAGCATCATAGTACTTCCTGGCCAGCTGCTGTGCTTGGAGAAGATGCTGGCGCACCTCAGCCAGGATCTCATCGCGGGTGCGGAGTAAGTCGCCCACCGTCTCGGACCGAGCCGTGCCAGGCTCATAAGGAAGCATCGGCGGAGGTGGGCGCCCGTAGACCACCTCAAAAGGTGAGGCATGCAGGGCGGAGTGATATGAGGTGTTGTAGCAGTACTCCGCCCATGCCAACCAGTCCACCCAAGCTCGTGGATGATCACCTGTAACACAGCGCAAATACATGGCGATCACCTTATTGACCACCTCGGATTGGCCATCCGTCTGAGGGTGGAACGCCGTGCTCATGCGGAGCTTTACGCCCGCCAGCCGAAAGAGATCCTGCCAGACGTGACCCGTGAACACAGGATCACGGTCGCTGACGATGGACGAAGGAAACCCGTGGAGGCGGACGATGCCGTCGAAGAAGGCCCGAGCCACGGACGCGGTTGTATAGGGGTGACCGAGGGCGATGAAGTGCGTGTACTTGGAGAAGCGGTCAACCACCATGAGGATGACGGACTTGCCGCCCACCTTGGGAAGGCTCTCGATGAAGTCCATGGAAATATCAGCCCACACCTGTGAGGGCACATCCAGCGGCTGTAGCATACCCGCGGGTCACAGCGTCTCTGTCTTATTCCGCTGGCACGTCACGCATGACCGCACCGAGTCACAGACCAGCGCGCCATCACCGGGAATGTAGAAATCAGCACGGAGGTGATGGAGGGTCTTCTTCACGCCCTCGTGTCCTGCAGAGTGCGCCAGGGACAAGACCTGGTGGCGCAGGTCACCATGGGCGAGCACGAAAAGGCGGCGCCCATGTAGGAGCAGCCCATCGTCCAGGCGCCAGGGCGCCCCCAGCTCGCCGGCGTCAAGGCGCCCGCGAAGCGCCTGTGCATCCGCGGCAGTAGAAGTCGCCCGGCGAATGTCGTCGATGAAGGCGAAGGACGTCCCGGAGCGGATGCATAGGACAGTGTCTGCCGTGGCAACATCGTCCGCGACATCCTCAGTGTCGCGGCGGGACAAGGCATCGGTGACCGTGTTGAGACGGCCTGGGCGGTACTCGATGGTGAAGTCAAAGCCGAAGAGCTTGCTGATCCACCGGTGCTGCGAGATGGTGGAGAGGCGCTGGGCCAGCAAGAACTTGAGGCTATAGTGCTCCGTGCGCACACGGAACGACCGACCCCAAAGGTAAGGTCGCCAGTGGCACACCGCCTGGACCAACCCGATAAGCTTGCGCTCGTATGCCGCGAGCTTGTGATGGCGAGCGGCGAAGGGGCGGCTGAAGAAGGCCAGCGGTCCCTCGCCCTGGTGGAGGACGGCACCGAAGCCGATGCCGGAGGCGTCGCAGTCCACCACGAACGGCATGTCAAAGTCAGGCATCTGGAGGACGGGTCCCATTATGAGTGCCCGCTGGAGAACCGCGAATGCCGTAGTCGCATCCTCGTCCCAGGAGAAGGCGTCGCGTCGAAGGAGACGCGTCAGTGGCGCGGCGATGAGGCCGAAGTCCCGGATGTACTTCCGGTAGTAGCCGGCGAGGCCCAAGAAGCCGCGGAGAGCCCGCGGTGATTGCGGGGTCGGCCACGCGGTGACCTTGTCCGCGTCCATCGCGACACGTCATCTCGGCGTGCCCCAGGTATGCGACGGAGCTCGTGCCGAATGAGCACTTCGAGCGCTTGAGGTGGAGACGATGCGCTCGAAGCTCGTTTAAGATGATGGCCACGTGCTGCAGGTGCTCTGCCCAAGATGAACTATAGATAAGAATGTCATCAAAGAAAACAAGCACAAAGCGGCGCAAGTATGGGCTGAGCACGTCGTTCATCAGGGCCTGGAAGGTCGTCGGCGCGTTGGAGAGGCCAAACGGCATCACCAGGAACTCGAAGTGGCCATGGTGAGTACGGAACGCCGTCTTCTCAATGTCGTCTGGGTGCATGCGCACCTGATGACAGCCTGAACGCAGGTCGAGCTTGGTGAAGAAGCGCGCTCCATGTAGCTCGTCCAAGAGCTCATCCACGACGGTGATGGGGAACTTGTCCTTGGACGTCATGGCATTGAGGGTACGGTAGTCGATGCAGAAGCGCCATGTGCCATCGGCCTTGCGCACAAGGAGCACCGGGGCGGAGAACGACGATGTCGAAATCCGGATGATGCCCTGCGCGAGCATGACCGCCACCTGGCGCTTGAGCTCGTCCTTCTGCAGCTGGGGGTACCGGTACGGGCGCATGGCGACAGGCGCCGTGTCCGGCAGCAGGTGGATGCGGTGGTCACAGGGCCGCACGGGTGGGAGGCCCTGTGGCTCGTCGAAGATGTCGCTGTGCTGCTGCAGGAGGTCGGCCAGGAGAGGATGCGCCTCGTCAAGTGCGGCCGCCATCAACTGGAGCTGCGGGGTCGCGGCGCCGGAGCCACCGATGCCCGTCCACTGAACGCGACGGCCGCCCTCGCGCCAGAAGATGAGGGACAACACGTCGAGGTCCCAAAGAATGGGGCCTAGTGTGGACAGGAAGTCGACGCCGAGGATGAAGTCGTAGCAGCCCAGGTTGATGCCAACGCAATCGATGGAGAAGGGCTCGTCGCCGATGAGGACGGGAACCTGCCGTGCCACGCCCTGGCAAGCAAGGCAGTCCCTGTTGGCGACGGTGACGCTGAACTTCTCCGCGCCCGTGATATCCCACAACTATAGGGGATCGTGTGTAGCCTTTTCGATAAGTAAGAGTGTCGAACCCAATGAGGAGCTAAAGGTAGGATAAATATCCTCTCAAGTTCTATCAACCACTGATACAACTCTACGCACACTAAACATTTGCATTATCTAGGAAATAAAACTAGAGCAACAATACGGGTATGAGAGATAGCTTTGCAAGATAATAAATACAAGAAAGTAATTGTTAGTGCTGCAGTAATAAAATATACTAATTAACCATAAACTAATAGTACCATGAGTGTGGAAAAGTGGTGGTAATAGTGGTGGATTTGTCCAAGTTCAATTAGCAAATAAATCAGGTTCATTGTCTTCGATGCAGTTTTCTATGTGGGAGAGGCTAAATATACAAGCACTTCACTACTTGGAAATACAAGTACTATATGATTGGATTGTTAGCAAGCATCTGCAAATACTAACAATGCATTAAGGTTTCCCCAACCATAGCCTTAAGTTAATGGTCCTCTTACTCCCATACGTGCAACATTCTGGTTCGCGTCCTCAGGTTTCTGTCACTCCGGCAGAACTACCCCCTTTCTTTTGCACATACTACTAACCCTAAGATGTTTAATCCATGCGCGCATAAATATAATGGACACCAAAGGACAGTACCATATCAACATATAACTCTAATGAACCAAAGACATTCAACAAATCAATCTAAGAACAAATAAACTATGGAAACATGACATAGATCATAGGATAAATATTATAGAATCAAACACCATGTTTACATAGGACGGTACAGAGGTGTGTGGGAGGATGAACCACTGCATAATAGGAGGAGTTGGTGATGGAGATAGTGGTGAAGATGGCGGAGATGAGCAGCGAGGGGCGCGGGCGGCAGCGGCGCGGGGGACTCCTTCCCCGCCGTCGGCATCATGGGCGAGCGCCGCCCCTTAGCCCCCTTCCTTCATGGCTTCATGGGAGCCCTCCCCCATGGAGATGGAATCCATGGGGGAGGCTAAAACGTGGCTCTGGTGGCTGCAAATTCGTGGGTGGAGGCGTCTCCCACGAGCTAGGGTTCCTCCCTTTATATAGTCTCTCGGATTCCCGTCTTCCCATCTTGGGCCGCAATGGAGCAGGCTTAGCTCAGCCGTTCGGACTCGGAATCAGGTGAATTTTATGTCCAGAACGTTCGCCGTGAAATTCCCTACAACTTTGTAATAGAAGAGTTTTCCGTTTGATGCCGTCTTTGACCAGTGACGTGACCATCTTAAAAAAGAGTTCTGGCACAGATTTCTGGAAAGTCCCAATTTGACTCCAACAAGGTTTCCACTTGTATTCTTGGTAATTCCTACACATCAAAGTGTAAAACAAGAACATTGTGCACTTTTGCAACTATTAGTAGGTTAGTCCAAATAAATCATAAAAGTGTCACAAAGTGTAGACAAAATATATAGCAATTGGTGTAAAACAAGCATGGAGCATAAAAAATTATTGATACGTTTGCAACGTATCAACATCCCCAAGCTTAACTCCTGCTCGTCCTCGAGTAGGTAAGTGATAACAAAAGAATAATTTTTTAGGTGATATGCACCATCATAATCTTGATCATCTAAGTAAAGCATTGAGTGCTAGGATCAAAGAACTTAAAACATGGGCATAAGAGACATAATCTTGACAATAAAAACTTAGCAACCATGTTATAACATGAAAAGAAACACAAACGAAAGATCATGAATAATGAAACAATGAAAGTCAAACGTGTGTTCAAATCATATGGAAAAACATAATAAGTGGTTTTCAGCTTGTCCTTCATGGAATAGCAAAACATAAATGCATAGGACACCTTCAAGTTTAAAAGGGCGACTAGATACAAATAATTTAAGAACAAGTGAAACCATAATCATAAATCAAACAATGATAAACTTTGGGACTATGCACATTAAATTCAGAATGGCAACTATGCTCTCTTAGATAGTGCATAAAGGTAGAAGGTGGAGACTCAATATAAAAGTAAAAGAAAGGTCCTTCGCAGAGGGAAGCAGTGATTAAACATGTGCTAGAGCTTTTCATTTGTAAAACAGAGAGATAAAAAATTGGTTTTGAGAGGTGGTTGTCTTTGTCAACGACTGGCAATGGGATTCTTACTATCTTCCATACAAAAATGAGCAAGTTTTTGAGAGAGAGATTGGCACTTTTGTGCTCTTTTATAAATCTTGGCACTCCTCCCCACCTTTTTTCCTTTCACAAACCATGGCTAACCGATTCCATCGGGTGCCCACCAACATTCACATACCATGGAGGAGTGCCTTTTTTTCTTTCTTTTTTTCTTTTTTTTCTTTTTGGAATAAAACAATATGGAAGATAGCAAATCCGACCACTACGTCCCCATGAGCTGAAAATAGTGTCACAAAATAAGAAGTATTTTGAAGGTTTTTTTGAAAGGTAGCACATGAAAATTTTACTTGGAATGGCTTGCAAATACCATGCATAGGAATTTATAGTGGACACATTGGAATAACTTGGTTTTTAGGAGTTGGATGCACGAGTAGCGCTCATACTCAGTACAAAACGAGGGCTAGCAAAAGACTGGGAGCGACCAACTAAGAGAGCAATAACGGCCATAATCATGCAAAGCAACAAAGCAACATTAAAAGAAGCATAAGATGGCATCAAAAGTCAAAAATTAAATGATCATAGAGGCTTATGGCGACTTTGTATGAGTCTAACATGTGTGAGCATGCGCCAAGTCAACCCAAAAAAAGCATAAAGGAGAAAACCAAAATAATGCTTCCAAATAATAAAAATAACGCATGATTTTTTCAAAGGCTCATTAAGCAATCTCAGTCATTTGAGACAAGTCATGCTACAGCAAAAATCACTAAGCATACTATCAAAAAGACATCAAGCATGACATGCAAAAGTCTAAGCCGCAGTCTAAACAAGCTCCTTTTTGTACCACTTTTTGCATAAATCTTTTTCTCTTTTCCAACACTATTCGAACCTTTTTAACTCAACTCTTTTGATGAAAGCCAATATGGTCCAGAGGCAAAAATACACCTTGATAAAAAGATATAAGAAGATCTGAACAAAAATCAAGGCGAAAACTGAAAACTAAACGCAGTAGCAGAAAAAGAAGAACACTCGTTGAACGATAAGAGTGAAAAACTGAGTGTTCTTGGCAAATAAAAACGAGTACATCTCCTTCAAAAGAAATTTGCTGGGGTCCAACCATTTATTGTAGCAAACTAAAATAAACTAAACTGAAAACTAAAACAACTGATGCTCTAAGAAAAACGCATAGTGCATGAAGCAATAAAAATATAGTGTCTTGAAAGGTGACCTAATTTTTGCCGATGAAGAAGGGGTGCCTCGGGGGCATCCCCAAGCTTTGACGCTTGTACTTCTTGGATATTTCTTGGGGGTTGCATGGGCATCCCCAAGCTTGAGCTTTTGTCCATTCTTCAACTCATCTCATCATTCTCCAATCCCTACTCTTGAAAACTTCCTTCATACAAAACTCAACACAATTCTATTAGCAACATTAGTGTAAGCATAACAATGAATCAACCTCTTTTGCTTCAGATTTCAACTCAAAATCACCACATATAAAGCATATACTACTGTAGCAACTTCCCCAAAAGTTCCGTGATCGAAAAACTCAAAAAGAAAGCATTCAAGAGGCAACAATGAATAGTGGCAGAAATCTGTCAAAACAGAACAGCTGATAAAGGTCGATTTTTAAGGGGTTTTCTGTTGCTCAAATCAAAAATTGTTCAACTAACGAAAGTTTGGATATAACCTGAGGAATAAGCACAAGAAATCACAGGTCCAAAAGATTTTAAGAGATTGTTCACGAATTTTTACAGTACAGTACGAAAATCTGTTTCAGGACAGCAACATCCCCAAATCTTACCTCACTCGAATTAGAGGCTTCTCTTGGCACAATAATGGAATAAAAAGGATAAGGAGCAGTTATTACAGTAGTAATAACTTCCAAGACTCAAATAAAAGAAAAAGTACTGAAAATAAAACAATGGGTTATCTCCCAAGAGTGCTTTTCTTTAACGCCTTTGAGCTAGGCACAAAATAGAGAACCAAACAAAGAAGCAAAACAAAAGGAACTATTTTTTTTGTTTTCAATTTATAAGTGAAAGTAAAGAAGCAATAAAAACAAAATAAAGAGCCTAATAAAACTAAAGAAGATAAAACTAAGACATATAAAAGCAACTATAGTACAAGTTAACACAATACATATCATGTGGATGGGTAATATAGAGTATGAAGGAGACAACCTCATGTTAGTTGATGAATAGGGGGATGACTCGGGCATCCCCAAGCTTAGATGATTGTATCTTCTTGAATATATTCTTGGGATGCACCTAAACATCCCCAAGCTTGAGCTCTCGTGTCTTCTTGTTCATCTCATATCACCATATTGATTAGAACTTATAAGCTACATCCACATAAAACTTCACAAAACTCATTAGTAGGGTTAGTACTCATTAAATAAAATCCACTAATTTTCAAGCATTGACAAGTTTCATAATCTATACTCAACATTAGCCACTGTATATACTAAGGTATTCATGATTTCCGTCGTCCGTCGAAAAACTAATGAAACTAATAACACCAAGTACAATATTGAATAAACTAAGAAATCTGTCAAAACTGAACATTCTGTAAAGATGACACTCAACGAGATAGTTAAGTAGCTCAAATCGAAAAACTCCAAACTAAAGAAAGACAGATCATAATCTCAGGTTCATGCACAAAAAATTTCAGATCAAAACACTATTCTGAGATTTTTCATGATTTTTTTATAGTGAAGCACAGAAATCTATCTAAACAGAACAATCGGTGAAAATCGAATTTTTTGAGACAGCTACGTAACTCAAATCAGAAAAAGTTAGTCTAATGAAATAAAGATAATAAGCATTACTTTGCACTCAAGAAATTTCAGGTCAATATCACGTTCTGGTGATTTTAAACATTTTATACGGTGAAGCACAAAAAATCTATTTTTGGACAGCAAAGCAAAACTATCAACTTCCAAGTAACTAGGAACTACAATTATCACTTTACTTTTATGGTAAAAAGGAATATGTACAATATATACAATATACACAATATTTACAAGTTTTTAACTGAAAAGCTTCCATGAAAAGATTTGTTTTGGTTTCATAGGCATGACCACAAGTGTTCAAGGTCGACCCCCACTTAACCATTACTCATCTTTCCAATCACTTTCCTTTTTGAAAATGTTTTTAGGTAACAAGTACAACTAATTTTTTTTGTAATTCGCATTCCCTATCCATACTAATATAGAGAACAACTTAAAACTGGAAGTAAAAACTACTTAGAGATAAAGCAAACAAGTGCACACAATAATATTCACCCACACTCTATTGCTCCCCGGCAACGGCGCCAGAAAAGGTCTTGATATCCCACAAGTATAGAGGATCGTGTGTAGCCTTTTCGATAAGTAAGAGTGTCGAACCCAATGAGGAGCTAAAGGTAGGATAAATGTTCTCTCAAGTTCTATCAACCACTGATACAACTCTACGCACACTAAACATTTGCATTATCTCGGAAATAAAACTAGAGCAACAATACGGGTATGAGAGATAGCTTTGCAAGATAATAAATACAAGAAAGTAATTGTTAGTGCTGCAGCAATAAAATATACTAAGTAACCATAAACTAACAGTACCATGAGTGTGGAAAAGTGGTGGTAATAGTGGTAGCTTTGTCCAAGTTCAGTTAGCAAATAAATCGGGTTCATTGTCTTCGATGCAGTTTTCTATGTGGGAGAGGCTAAATATACAAGCACTTCACTACTTGGAAATACAAGTACTATATGATTAGATTGTTAGCAAGCATCCGCAAATACTAACAATGCATTAAGGTTTCCCCAACCATAGCCTTAAGTTAATGGTCCTCTTACTCCCATACGTGCAACGTTCCGGTTCGCGTCCTCGGGTTTCTATCACTCTGGCAGAACTACCCCCTTTCTTTTGCACATACTACTAACCCTAAGATGTTTAATTCATGCGCGCATAAATATAATGGACACCAAAGGACAGTACCATATCAATATATAACTCTAATGAACCAAAGACATTCAACAAATCAATCTAAGAACAAATAAACTATGGAAACATGACATAGATCATAGGATAAATATTATAGCATCAAACACCATGTTTACATAGGACGGTACAGAGGTGTGTGGGAGGATGAACCACTGTATAATAGGAGGAGTTGGTGATGGAGATAGCGGTGAAGATGGCGGAGATGAGCAGCGAGGGGCGCAGGCGGCAGCGGCGTGGGGGACTCCTTCCCCGCCGCCGGCATCATGGGGGAGTGCCGCCCCTTAGCCCCTTCCTTCATGGCTTCATGGGAGCCCTCCCCCATGGAGATGGGATCCATGAGGGAGGCTAAAACGTGGCTCTGGTGGCTGCAAATTCGTGGGTGGAGGCATCTCCCATGAGCTAGGGTTCCTCCCTTTATATAGTCTCTCGGATTCCCATCTCCCCATCTTGGGCCGCAATGGAGCAGGCTTAGCTCGGCCGTCCGGACTCGGAATCAGGTGAATTTTATGTCCGGAATGTTCGCCGTGAAATTTCCTACAACTTTGTAATTGAAGAGTTTTCCGTTTGACACCGTCTTCGACCCGTGACGTGATCATCTTCGAAAAGAGTTCTGGCACAGATTTCTGGAAAGTTCCAATTTGACTCCAACAAGGTTTCCACTTGTATTCTTGGTAATTCCTACACATCAAAGTGTAAAACAAGAACATTATGCACTTTTGCAACTATTAGTAGGTTAGTCCCAATAAATCATAAAAGTGCCACAAAGTGTAGACAAAATATATAGCAATTGGTGTAAAACAAGCATGGAGCATCAAAAATTATTGATACGTTTGCAACGTATCAGCCCGCCGGCTGGAGGGCGAGGCGGCGCATGGCGTCCCTGGACAGGAAGTTGTGCATCGGGCCCGTGTCCACAAGCGCGGTGAGACGCTCCCCGTGGATCGTCACCGGAAGCAGCATCGTCTTCGCCATCTTGATGCCCGGCATGGCATGAAGGGAGACGACGAATGCGGTCGCATCGACCGGCCCGTAGGTCGTGACTCCAGCCTCGGAGAGTGTGGTGGCGTCGAGCTCCGCGGTGAGGGCCACCATCTCCGCGTCGTCGACGGTCTCCAAGTTGAACAGGTGGGCGCACGTATGACCCGGCGCGTACGTCTCGTCGCAGTTGAAGCACAGGCCCTTGCGGCGCCGCTCGAGCTGCTCGGCTGACGTCAAGCACCGGAAGGTACATGTCGGCGTGGGGGTGGCTGCAGCAGCGGCCGGCAGGGCGGGGCGCGTCGGGGTGGCGGTCGCCGGTCTGGGGCGGGTCGGGGGGCGCGCGCCGTGGCCCGAGAATGCCTGTTGTATGGCATTGGCGCGCTGCTCATATGCACGCGCTTAGTACATGGCCGTCTGCAGGTCCTAGGGGTCGCACATCTCGATGTCGACGCGGATGTGTTCGGGGAGGCCGCCGACGAAGAGCTCGGCGGGCTGGTGAGCCGTGACGCCAGGCGCATGGCAGGCCAACGTCTGGAAGCGGTCGGCGAAGTCCTGCACCGAGGTGGTGAAGGGGAGGCAACCGAGCTTGGCCACGCGGCTCCCACGTAAGGGGGGCGAACCGGAGGAGGCACAGGTCATGAAAGCGCTCCCACGGAGGCATCCCGCCCTCGTCCTGCTCGAGGGTGTAGTACCACGTCTGTGCGGCGCCACGGAGGTGGTAGGAGGCGATCCACGTGCGGTCGGACGCCATGGTCCGCTGCCCCCTGAAAAACTGGTCGCACTGATTGAGCTAGTTCAGGGGGTCGACGGTGCCGTCGTAGGTGGCGAACTCCAGCTTGGTGAAGCAAGGCGGCTGCTGCACGTGCGGCGAGGCCGTGTTGGCGCCCTCATGGCGACCCATCGTGGCGGGAGGAGAGTACTGCGGCACCATGGAGCTCCCAGCGGATGGGTCAGTATACCCGCTGAACCCCCCGAAGGTGGTGGCGGGCAGCTGCAGCACCGTCGGCTGTGGCAGTGCCGTCGTGTAGGTCGGCGGGTCGATCCACGTCGGCAGCGGGGACGGCGATGACAAGAACATGATCTGGGTGATCGGGAGTCCCTTGGGCGCGACGGTGGACGATGGTGGTGGCGCGAAGGGCGTAGCCGGCGGGGGCGGTGGCGGCGATGGCGCGTAGGGAGCCTGGAGGAAGGTCCGGAGGTTCGAGACCGCTAGGGTAAGGTCGCGGATCGCCGACGACATCTCCGTCAAAGAGAGGACGGGGGCCGCGTCGGCCGCCATGGCCGCAATGCCCGAGGCGGGCGGACCCGAGGTGGCCGGCGGCGGCGGCTGGGGAAGCGGTGGCGGCTGCTGCGAGGTGGCGGTGGCCGCGCTGGTGGAGGCAGCGGCGGTGGTGGGGAGGCCTGAAGAACTCATCGAACCAGAGCAATTTGATACCAAATTGGTAGAGACTACGGTTCTACCAGGTCTTGGGCGTAGATTATAGGGATGGAAGTGAGGGCGGTGAGGCTGGAGGCGCAGACGCCGGCGGCTAGGCGCCGTCGCTGCGAGAGGAAGGAGGCGGCGGCTAGGGCAGGGTGCAGCTAGGGCTTGGGGCTCCAGACTCCTGAGGAAGACGACATCAGTATATGTTTATTGTCTGATTATAATAGAACGGGTACATGTGTTTAAATAGGAGGACAGCTCCTCTAAACCCTAGATAACTTGGGCTAAGCCCCTAATTCGGCCCACCATTGGGCCTCTTCCGTGCATACTGGAGCCCGACCATAACAGTTACTTTATTAGAACTTCGAATATAGACAAAGGGGGTAGGGTGAAACACTAGCCAGCGAAGTATGAAAGATCGTCCATGGAGTAGATGTGCTCCTGATGAAGTTGGTGCCATCAGAGAACAATTCTAAAAGATCGACCAAGATACATTTAGGAGTTTTGCTTCTAATGTTCTCCTTGATGTTCTAAATACCAATATCAAGCTTATGATAAGCCTTCAATTAGTCATCAAGTAAAGATCGTACGTCAGGATTGGGAAGAGACCAGAAGGGAAAACTTCTAGAATAAGTTGCACAAAATCCTCATGGAGTGGTTGTGCTTGAGAAATCAAGTGATGATGGCAATAGTCCTTCCGGCTAATTGTGTCAACCACAACATCAACCTTGCCAAATTTCAAAGAGACCTATGTCAAAATCTTGAGGAACACCAACCATCATTGATGCTTGAGATTTAGCTCTGGTTAGATGGAATCATACTGTAAACTTAGTATGTCTGAATAGATAGTTTTGACAGATATCAGAGAGTAAGGTTGTTGGATTCTCAAGATATGGAGTACATCGTTAAGCTCCAAAAAGATAAGTAAGATTGTGATTTCTAAAAGACAATTGCACCAACAGGAGCTTATTGCAATGAAACACAAGCAAGTCCTTATTGGGAGAAAGTGAAAGAAGATAGAGAAGGTCTTGAACTTTTTCTCGTTCTTGAATAAATTAGTCAGTGGCTTGGTGTGCATACAGGAAATTTTCAAGAAGATGGAGGCAACAACCTGTCATCTCAAGAATATCTGCACATGCATGAGCAATTCAAGATGATTCCGAGGAAACAAAGAAAATTCTTCTTGAATTCACATCGACATCTTTCAGCAATTGCACGTGAACCAAAGAGATAAAGTCACTTCTAACATCTAGAACACATACTTTGTGATGACACAAAGTTAGTTATTGCAAGTTTCCAACACTATTGCCAAATGTCCAATATAATTCTCTTCAAACATGGAGGAAATAAGGATGTCTTCGATGGGCTCAACAACAAGCTTATTTAGATGCTCCAAGAATATGGACTCATATGTTGCAGGAACAAGGAAAAAGTATTGGTCAGACCGAAGGACATGAAAATGTACTCAAGTGAAACACCACAAGTAGAAACACCATCAAGATAGTCCTTGGGCTGGGTTTGATTTGATGATAGCCCAAACTCAAATACTGGGAAGATAGAATATCCAAAGAAAATATACTATCGTACTTCAACATGAACGGACTAGATATCCCTTTAAGAAGGACAAAGTCAGATAGAGCTTTTGTCTTTCAACTCTCCAAGTTGTTGTTCAAGCTCAACCAACTAGTCCAGGGTACCCAACACAGATTCTTGGAGAAATAAGTGATTCACAGAACCAGCTTACTCATGAACTTGATAACACGGTCATGTGGCAACATGGCAATACTTCTGGAAAGACAACTAGAATATCACAAACCACCGGTATGTCATGGAGTTTAAGAGTGAATCTTGCTTTACAAGGAAAGCAATGTGGTCTAGAGAGTTTTGGCACAAACCTAACTCTTTGACCGAAGACGTGTGCCTGAATTATGGACTTGGCAACACAGTGAAACTTTGCTTAGTGATCGGTTAACCAATCATGCTAAGAGTGATGCAAAGGACCTTGGATTTCAAAGCAATAAGATTTGCTAAAGATCTTAGATGGTGATACATCTCAAACATATCTATAATTTTTGATGCTCCATGCTTGTTTATACACCATTTGCTTTGTGTTTTGTTACACTTCATGGCGTTTTTATGCATTTTCCAGAATTAACCTACTAACGAGACGCCACAGTGCCAGTTTCCTGTTTTCTGCTGTTTTTGCTGTTTTTGTGTTTCAGAAAAGCTACACAGGAAATATTCTCGGAATTGGACAAAACAAAAGCCAAACCTCCTATTTTTCCCGAAGCGTCGCGAAGCCCGAAGATGAGACAGAGGGGGGCCAGGGGCCAGCCACACCCTAGGGTTCCTCGTATCAACTTCGGATTCTACCGGGAAGAAGCACAAACACACCGGAAAGGGAAAACAACATTCAATAGATGGTATAATGCAATGCGCATACAAGCATGTATGATATGACAGATTAATAGGTATTGAAATTCACCCTAAACATGATCATCAATTTAAATGGAGTTCGAAGGCTTAGATAGAATTTGTATCAACTCCATAACTAAAGAAAGGTTCATTTTATTCTTCTAATTTAAATAGGGTTCAAAGTTGCTTATACATGCATGATTCTAATACAAACAGATAGATTACATTTTTATGAACATTTTGATATCTTATTTGCATTTTTCTGATTTTATATGAATTAGTTATGGATTTTACAAATTCAGATATTTTCTGAAAACGGGAAACAACAGAATACGAAATTTGCTCAGTTGAACTCTCTGAAAAGGTCTCACTGAATTGTTAGGCAGCACTTAGTTTAGAACTTATACTGTAAATATGATTCAGTTTGGTAAGATATTTGCACAAAGGGATTTTCAGTGGGAATAAACATGGCAGTAGTAGATGTATTCGGAAAGTAGGGACGATGGTTCTTTGCTACTAGGAATGAGAACTTCAGTGTACATCAGTTCAGAAACGTGTATGTACAGGAAGAAGCTAACTACAAACATATAGAAGGATTCTTTTACCTCACACATTAACAAACAGCAAGGATCGATGCTCCCTTGCTATCTGTTGCTTTAAACTGAAACTCTGTACTGCAGCTCTCTCTCTTGCTGAAAGTTACAGAATAACTGTGGCTTTGGTCTAGTTAATTACTTCTGGGAAGATCATCTTCAGATAACAAATTAGAACAAAGGTAACTAAAAATCTAAGAGGAAGGGATGCTACAGAATCAATGTCTAAGAATAAGCCCTAACATGATTAGAGAACCTGTAGGTAATTCCTTCCCATCTAACTTACTCTTTCCACCAGTTCATATCAGAGGGAAAACAGAGGACAATTCTTAAGCAAGAAGAATAAGTACTGGTGGCCTCACATACGGGCTGTACCTGTACTCATAGAGGCAAAAGAACAGATCGGAGATCATGTTGTCCTTCTCTTCTTCTCTCCTTCCATGCCTTCTCTGATGCCTCCTTGCTCTGCTCCTGGCAACTGCTCTCGGTGTTCCTCTTCAGGTGCTTGCTCTCCTAGATGGTCGCCACAGCTCCAGAGACCGGTTCTTGGAAGGTTTGTACGTTTTGGTTGGCTGCCATGTGATGGGGATTGGGGATAGCGCTAGTGGAGTTGTCTGCTCTACTGGGGCAGAGGAGGACGAGGGCGTCGTAGCAGGATCTTATCCTCGCGTCCAGGGGTCGTCGGCGGTGCTCATCTCCTCGATGGACCAAAGGCAAGGAGCAGCGCCCACGCAGCTGCTTACAAACAGAGGAAGAAGACAAGAGTCATTTTACAAATAGGTCCTCAACCTGGTGGGATTTTCTGGATACTTTAAAACAGAATTGACTTTGGATTCAGAAATTCAAACCTCTTTTGAAATTTTACAAAAATATCGAGTGACCTTCCTAACAAGTATTAGAAGTTCAACACGTTTTTGTTTTCAGTTTTTGAAACATCTGAACACATTCAAAATAGAGGAATAAATAGGCATTTTTATGGTTTCCACTCTAATTTTGAATGCGAAATTTTCTTACTGAATTTTAAATGATGCTTATGATGCAAATGCACTTAATTACAAACATGGGCTGTTACAGTTGTTAGCCATTAATTCTTCAGCTTCAGCAGGAGTTCTTCTCCTGAAAACACAACCAGCACAACTATCCAGGTATGTCCTAGATTCAACAGTTAGTCCATTATAAAATGTATCAAGGAGTTTATTTTTAGCTAATGGCTGTCCAAGCCGTGCTCTAATTAAACAACAAAACCTTGCCCATGATTCATGCAATTTCTCTCCTTTTACCTGCTCAAAGTCAAAGATTTTCTGCAAAGCAGCATGTTGAGCACTAGCAGGGAAATATTTCTGAAAGAAAGCATTAAACAAACCAATAGGACTATCAATAGATCCAGGAGACAGATTATTAAACCAAGTTTTGGCTTCACCTTTCAATGAGAAAGGGAAAATTTTAGCGATAAAGTAAGTGTGTTTCTTAATATCATTAGAAAATAAATTACTCAAAGCAGAAAACTCATTCATATGTCCCATAGCACTTTCATTTTCAGTACCACAAAAAGGTTCTTTCTCAATAATAGATATATAAGATAAATCCAAAGAGAAATCATAATCCTTATCTCTAATGTTTATGGGAGATGTAGCAAACTTAGCATCAGGAGACAACTTATATCTAACAACACGTCTTGCAAAAAGATCTCTAATAGCACTAGCATCGCTAGTAGCATGACATTCGTCAATGAATTCATCATTGAGCTCAATATAAGCTTCTTCAAGATCACCACTAGGACATTCTTTAGACTCAGGTGAACTAACAGGTGTAACAGTGTTTCCCATTTGTTTAGTCCTAGCAATTGTAGCATCTAGGAAGGAACCTAATGAACCACTCTCATCAAGCATAGTAGAAGCATCATCAAAATTATCAGAAACATTTTCAAATTCAGCAGAAGTAGTAGCATGCACATGTGGTGGTGTAAGCAGCTTAGTCATCACAGATGGTGAATCAAGAGCAACAGAGGTGTTCAGAGTTGTATCTCTTCTTGCAGTGGATGGCAATATAGGAACTTTCCCATCATGAGGTTTACCCATGATGGATGGATTGCAGCGAACAATATCAATTCCAAGTGAACTTACAAATAAAGCTATGCTCCCCGGTAACGGCGCCAGAAAATGGTCTTGATGACCCACAAGTATAGGGGATCGCAACAGTCTTTGAGGGAAGTAAAACCCAAATGTATTGATTCGACATAAGGGGAGCCAAAGAATATTTATAACCCTTAACAGATGAGTTATCAATTCAGCTGCACCTTGAAATAGAATTGCTCGCAACAGTTTATCAGTAGCAACAGTTTTATAGTAGTGATAGTAGCAGAATAATAGCAGCAGTAATAAAATAAGACAACAATAGTGACAATAGTAAACAGCAGGATTAAGTACTGTAGGCATAGGGATGGATGAACGGGCGTTGCATGGATAAGATAATTAATGTAATAATCCAGACATGGGAAATTCAGATAAATAATGATAAAGCATCCTAGTACTAAGTAACCATAGACATGTGTTTTGTATATAGTCATACGTGCTCGTAATGAGAAACTTGCACAACATCTTTTGTCCTACCAGCCCGTTTGCAGCGTTGCCTCAAGGGGAACTACTGGTAATTAAGGTACTCCTTCTAATAGAGTACCAGAGCAAAGCATTAACACTCTGTGAACACACATAATCTTCACATAAAAGCCATCCCCTCCGGTTATCCCAATTACTGTCACTTTGGGGCCTCGGGTTCCGGACAACGATATGTGTATACAACTTGCAGGTAAGATCACAAAGAACAATTATCTTCATGAAACAATAACATGTTCAGATATGAGATCATGGCACTCGGGCCCAAAGTGACAAGCATTAAGAACAACAAGTTGCAACAATGTCAAAAGCACTAACAATGGATACTAGGCACCATGCCCTAACAATCTTATAGCAATTACATGAATGATCTCATCCAATCCCTACCACCCCCTTTGGCCTACAGCGGGAATTACTCACACATGGATGGGGGAATCAAGGATGGTTGATGGAGAGACGTCGGCGATGATGATGTCGATGATCTCCAATACCCCGTCCTGGCAGGGTGCCAGAAGAGAGTTTTAGGTTCTGAATCACGGTTTCTGGTGGTGGCGGTGCAGCGGAACTCTATTTGGGAAAAACGTCAAACCCCCTATGTTTTCAAGTCAGAGGCTATATGTAGGCGGAAGGAGGGCTCGATGGCTGAGGCGGCCACACCACCCCCTGGGGCGGCCTGGTCTAGCCCGCGCCACTAGGTGGTGTGGGCCCCTCGTGGCTCCTCTCTGTCTCGTCTTCTGGTAAAATAGGAGCTTTGCGATATTTTCCGAAATTTTTCCTGAAAATTGGATTTCTGCACAAAAACGAGACACTAGAGCAATTCTGCTGAAAACAGCGTTAGTCCGTGTTAGTTTTATTCAAAACACAAAAATTAGAGAGAAAACAACAGCAAAAGTGTTCGGGAAAGTAGATACGTTTTGGACGTATCATTTGACTGATCCTACCTTCGAGTTCATCTGATGCCCTACTTCCCCTGATCCTAAGTCCTTCATCTAGGACATTTACCGAGTTAACGCTCGTCAATTGGCACCGACCATGGGGACTCTGGGCGTTGGAATCATGAATTCGACGGCTTTTTCGTTTTCAGCCAACAACAACTCGAAAGTCGACGGAAACTAGATATCCTTTGGAACCGTAGATTTTCAACCTCATCCACCAGCCGATACTCCAATCTTTGCAAGCTTAAATTAGGGGATGGACCTGACAATTGGAAGTCCGAGTTTTCGCGTCGGCTCCATTGGGTCAATTCGCCTTTCAGATCCGTCAAAATCGGATCTGTCGGTAGACAAAACTACAACAATGGCGGTATCAGAATCATCGATAGGCTCCTCCAACGAGGTAAACTGCTTCACGCTGACGGAGAATATGGAAGAAAAAATCAAAGAACTCAACGAAACCAAGGAGAACCTCGACTTAGGAGAGTAGTCAGAAAACTTCACGATCTACTATGACAATATCTCGGATAAATCCACGGACACATGGAAATCAGGATTGGAGCTTCATGAGGACAACCAAACTACCCTCTCAAGTGGCAACAGCAAATTTGACAACCAGTATCAAATACATGCAATTATAGGAGACAACTCAGAAGAATTTGATGATAACAATAACCCAGTACTAAACCTAGCAAATGTGACAAGAGGAGCAAATCATCTGGCGGAAGGAGACACCGCAGACTCCCTGGCAAACAGACCAAAAAATTCGACTATCAGCCGAAGAGTGGAACACAATCAGAGCAGCCATCGAGCATGGCCAAGCTATAGCAGTAGAGGCAAGTAAGGAGGTACTTCAAGGGTATCATTACGGCCTCCAAAGGAAATAAAGGCAACTAGCAAAAGAAAGAAGCGAAATATGCAAAAGAAAAGACTCAGCAATTGCAGCAAGCGTAGCTCTACGTGAAGCACACAGCAACACATCATATATGAACAGCAAAAGGCACAACAGGCACGGTTGTGAGTCGAAAACCTTGATCACTCAGATAGAAGAAACCTCTCTAGGTATCTTGACTCATCTTTCCTATCGGTCGATGAACAAGGCAACATTATGCCAAAAACACCAGAAGCAGCACTGGTGGCAACGCAAACATACATGTACACTACGCAGTCAAACCCAGGAGACACGAGAAAGCACATGCATTGAGCAGCACTACAAGGATTAAGACTAGTAGGAAACAAGCTAACATCCAAAGATGAAGAAGCATATCGCAACAAACGTATGCACAAGCCTAGATCACCACACCGTCACAATAGTCCTTGGCACAGGAGTAGTAGCCGACGATCTAGGTCATCATCGCCAAGGTATTACAAAAGCCCAAGGCACAGAGGAACCCGAAGATCCCGCACTCCCACCAAGGCATATGATTACAAAGATGACAAAAAAGAGATGGGAGCACCATGCTTTACTCGCAAAGTTTGCACCACACCTGTACCTAAAGGGTTTAAACTACCCCATGACCAACAGAAATACGATGGATCTCAGGAGCCACAATCATGGCTCTCAGATTATCTGCAAGCAGTCCGAATACTAGGAGGCTCGAAAGAAACAGCGATGCAAAGTCTGCAGCTCCACCTCACTGGCGCGGCACGGTCCTGGTAAAGCAAGCTGGAAAGAGAAACAATTGGAACCTGGGATGAACTCACTAAACAGTTCATAAGCAACTTCAAATCAACATACAAGCGGCCAACATTAATAGAAGAAGTCAAAGCTTGCATACAACAACGTAATGAGACACTTATATCATACATACAAAGATGTAGCATTATCAAAAACTCTACAGTCAAGATCTCAGATGAAAGAGCAATCGATGCCTTAACACTCGGGTTACGACGAGGAGACCTAGTTGAAGAAATGGAATGAATCAAACCAAGGACAGTATCAGAGTTGATGGACATAGAGAAGAGATTCGCTGACAGCGAAGATGCCTGCAACAATAAATGGACACGGTCACCTGAAGACGACAGGGTAAACAGGTACAATAACCAAAGGAGAAGATCCCGCAACTATGACAACTACGGTCCTCATAGTCAAGTAGTCACGGGATACAAGGATAACAATTACCAAGGGGATGATCGCAGGAACTCCGGGTACCACAACTATGGGAGAGAGGATTCAAGTAATAGCAAAAGGTTCTAGTCAAGAGGGCCCATGGACTATAATCAATTGCCAGACAACATGCTGAATGGACCATGTCATATACACTATGCGTTTGTCAATGGAAAAAGAGTGTCCAGGCACGCAATGAAGAATTGCGAGACATTTCTGAAACTCCAGGAAGTAGCAGGAAATAAACAAGCCAAAGTAAGGAGGCAAGGCTATGAGGGAAACACAAACAACACACTATCAGCAAATCAGTAGCCGAACAACGAAACGACACAAGGACAAAACCAGCCAAATCAAGGAAACGACAATGATGGCTGTAATGCCCCACCTTCGGATTAAGGTGGAACACCTATGTTAAGTGCTATTCCGTGGATCATTGATAGCACCATAGAACAAAATAAAGTATTCATTGCATAGTATCAAAGATTACAACGCAGATCCAGATACATAAGTCTTTAAACTTACAAACCAGCTTAGTCACGTGGACTAGCTCAAATGACAGAGTTCAACACATCACAAACATAGCGGAAACTAAGGTAGCAGTGAGCCTCCATCTTCACCATGCGCCACAGGCAGTCATGTTGGTATGTAGACTCGAGATCCTATCAACTTACTCCTCCTCAGAATAACCTGCACATTCGAATATGCAGCCCCATGAATGGGGGTCGGTACAATGATGTACTGGCAAATGACACATATTTGGTGGCTGTTGTGAAGGAGCTATCTACATGATATTTGGCTGGTGGAGCTTTTGGCTGTTTTGCATAAAGCAAATTTTATCCTATCATTCTCAAATCAAACTTTTTAAATCATTGAAGACTTTTAAAGGTCAAGATAACCCCCAGGTGAAAACCACCACATACTTGCAAGGTATGTAGCCCTGGGTAGTTACTCAACAAAACCAGGATAACCCTGAGGTGAAAACCACCACACAAGTCCTGGGTTGAAAACCAGATGTGCAACCCTGAGTAGTCCCTGTCCTGAGTGTTTCTAAACAAATTTTAATCATTCAAAAAAGGTGAGGAGACTCTTCCGTACATCCATGTCTAGGAACTCAAATTGTCCATAACCGGGGACACGGCTAAGATCTTAGTTTTTAACTCTGCAGAGGTTGTGCACTTTCACCTTAAGACCCATTCTACCCAGAGAGAAGAATGAGACAAGACCTTTCAGAAGGAGAGAGCAACCATACTGGCAAGACCCGTTCCCAACTATAATTCTGCTACCAGCCAATGTCTTGCACACAAGCTGAACCCTCACATCCTAGTTAGTCAAGACAGAGCCCATATTGTCAAAAGGCTGCACTAGAAGCTCACTAAAGCAAGGAAGACATGGTAGTCTCTTTGTTCCTGGGTGGCCGTCCACAAGTGTACCCCCAGGTGAAAACCACCATACAAGTCCTGGGTTGACAGCCAGGTGTGTGGCCCTGGGTAGCCACTCAACATAAACCAAGCAATGCCATTTCCACCCAGGTGTTTCATTGGGTTGAAGTTTAAGTTTTACAAAACTAATCATCAACCTAGAGAAACAAGCATTGGCATCATTTATAACTAATGCTACAACCTATAAGGAGTTGGTTCAGGGGTAGCTATACACTACTAGGTTCTAGCATTGCAACACTTCATTTTGAGAACCAACCTATCATGCACACTACTATAAAACACTAATGCATATAGTAAAATGGGTAGGAAGCATGTGTGTCACTTGCCTTGGTAGCAACCAGCACACTCACAGCAGTCACAAGAGTTGTTCAGCTCCTCTTCACAATCTATACAAGCACGGATACACAAGCATAAACACACTAGTTCTACATGGCAACCAAAGACATGTATGCATGTATGCAAATGTCAATTTAATTTCACACACTGAGTTAGTGTGTGAAAATGTTGTATTTAGTGAACCAAGCTATTTAGAAAACAAGTGTGATGTTGGAAAAGCTTTTTAGTTAATTTGCAAAGCAATAGGGCAATTTGGTTATTTGAAAATTGGGCTAATGATTCCCTAAATTGGTTTTGGTTTGGAAAAGCTTTGAGAAAAATTGGTTATGAACCTACTGGACAGAGGACAGTAATATAAAGCTACTGCAAGTGGTTTCACTCCAAAATCTTTTTTAGAAATCAAATGGTGGTCAAAATAGTGATTTGGTTTAATTTGAGGGTAGCAAGTGTGTGCACGTTTCAAATTTGAAAGTTTCTGGTTCCAAAGTGTTCTACAAGTTCTAGGGAATCTAGAGAATACAAATTTGTAGAAATTGGATGTGCAGAACAATTTCTATGATTTATTTGGTGCAAATAGGCAGTTAATGCCATTTGAATTTCATTTCAAAACTTTATACAGTAACACTGTGATATTACTGCATAATTGGGTTCTACACTTTTCAAGGAATCCAAAGATATAAAGTTTGCAAAAATTGGACATGTAGAGTAATTTCTATGGAATTTACAAGATCATCACTGAAGCATAGATTTGAATTTGAAATTTGAAAACGTATTTGACTTGGTTGATTGGAGCTGACTTGACTGGCTACATGGCAACACGGTACTGGCTGGTACCGATTTGATCAGGAGCTTCTTATCTTGGCCCTTGGACCCAGATCGAGCGGACAAGAAAGAAAGGGGGAGATAGGAGGCTCATCGGCGAGAGGATTCCGGCGATGGCTCCCAGTAACGATGACGACGGCGATTCTCCGGCGATCGACGACAGCGTGGAGTATGAGGACGACGTGCCGAAGAGGATGGCGAACTCGAGATGGCGTCGAGGAGTTCGATTGCATCCAGCAAAGGAGAGGGAAGTCGGCTAGAGATGATGCAGCGCATCGGTGACTTCGGGCGTCGACGACGAGCTCGATTCTCTGCGAATAAATGCCGGGCAAGCATGTTAGGGAATGTGCCCGAGACAAGGAGGAAGACGGGAACTCGAGGGAGGGCGCGATGGCATTCTACCGTGCCAGATTTCGGTGATTTTCAACGGCAGTGCTGCGGAGCTCCGGCGATTGATTCGAGCGGCCTGGCGGCGTATTGGGTGGGGGAAAAGAGGGAGGTGGAAGAGGGGTGTGTGGGATTTATTGGGGAGGGGTTTGCGGGCACCATTGCTGCACGAGGGAGTGGGGCAAGTGGGGGTCGTGGGCGCGTGCTTGCAGAGAAGTAGGAGGAGGAGGTTGGGGATGACAGGCGGGGCCTGCCTGTCGGTGAGAGGGAGAGAGGGAAACTGCGGGGGGGTTTCCTAGGCTGTTGCTAGGTGGCTGCCCCGGGCCGGCCCAAGGTTGCTCTGTTTCCTTTTTTTGTTCTGCTTTCTTTTTCTATTTCTGTTTTAAGTTTTGTGTTGTTTGAAAAAGTAATACTTGTTTGAATTGAAAAAATTCTAATTATGTAAACTTTAACAAAAAGTTACAATGTGTTTAGAAACACACAAACTCAAAGTGGTGAGATTTTGTAAATAAAGATAATTGCCATAAATACCAAATAGCTTCCATATAAAAAATGGAGCTATTTAATTGATAAACTTTCTGAAAACATTTTGTTTCAAAATTTTATATAAAAGGTAAATGAAATAGTAGTATTTGGTGAAATTGATTCTAAAACTTTATAAGAGTCACAAAAATGCAATATGCCATGAATGCATGATGATTTTTGTATTTTAAAAACTTGGGATGTTACAAACTAACCCCCTTAGGATGAAGCTCGCCCTCGAGCTTCGGAAAGGCTAGCAAATAGGTGAGGATGATCTTCTCGAAGGTTATCTTCACGCTCCCAGGTAGCTTCTTCCTTGGTGTGGTGACTCCACTACACCTTGTAGAACTTGATTGTCTTGGTGCGTGTATTTCTTTCTGCTATCTCTAATATCTTGATCGGTTTCTCCTCGTAGGTCAAATCACTTTCCAGTTGAACTTCCTCGAGGGGTACTGTATCTCTCAACGGTGTTTTTGACATCTCTGGATGGCATTTTTTTAGCTGACTAACGTGGAACATGTTGTGTACTGCTGAAAGAATCTTGGGTAGTTCCAATTCATATGCTACTTCTCCCTTGCGGGATAAGACTTTGAATGGTCCTATGAATCATGGTGCCAACTTTCCCTTGATCCCAAATCTCTTGACTCCACGAAGGGGCGATACTCAGAGATAGGCTCTATCTCCTACTTCATGGGTGATGTCCCTACGCTTATTATTGGCGTAGCTCTTCTGTCGAGATTGGGCTATCTTCAATCTATCCTTGATTAACCTAACCTTCTCTTCATCTTCTTGAATAATGTCAGGTCTGAAGAAACTTCGTTCTCCTACACCACTCCATAGTAAAGGTGTAGTACACTTCTTACCATACAAAGCTTTGAACGGTGCCATCTCAATACTAGCTTGATAGCTGTTGTTGTAGGAAAACTCTGCGTAAGGCAAGTTGTCATCCCAACTAGACGCATAGTCCAAGGCACATGCTCTCAGCATATCCTCCAAAATCTAGTTTAGTCTCAGTTTGACCATCTGTCTGCAGGTGAAATGCTGTGCTGAATTCTAGCCTGGTTCCCAAGGGCTCATGAAGTTGCTTCCAGAAATGAGAGGTAAATTGGGTTCCTCTATCAGACACAATAATTTTTGGAACACCATGAAGGCACACAATCCTCTTCACGTAAATATCAACCAACTTGGCACTAGTGTAGGTGGTCTTCAATGGTATAAAGTGAGCTATCTTGGTCAAACGATCAACTACTACCCAAATAGAATCATACCCTGATTTTGTTCGGGGTAATCCAGTGATGAAGTCCATTCCAATCTGATCCCATTTCCAGTTTGGCACTCTCAGTGGCTAGAGTAGTCCTGCGGGTTTCTGATGTTCAGACTTTACCCTACTACACACATCACACTTGGCTATATATTCCGCAATGTCTCGCTTCATATTATTCCACCAGAATCTCTCTTTCACATCTATGTACATCTTGGTATTACCAGGATGAACAGAATATGATGTCTCATGAGCTTCTTGGAAGATCAATTTCCTAAGATCAGAGTCATTGGGCACACAAATGCGCTTCTCGAACCAAATGGTTCCTTGTTCATCTTCACTAAAGCCTTTAGCTTTGCCTTCCTTCAAGTCTTCTCTAATCTTCTCTAACACTTTATCTCCTTTCTGAGCTTCTCGTATTTCGTCCATCAGTGTTGGTTGTACTACTAGTGAGGCTACAAATCCTTCCGGTACTACTTCCAAGCTGAGGTTTCTCAAACCATTACACAGATCTTCTGGTAACACTTCTGTTGATAGACAATTCACATAGGCTTTACGACTCAAGGCACCAGCCACAATGTTTGCTTTACCAGGATGGTATTGCAAACTCAAATCGTAATCCTTGATGAGTTCTAGCCATCTTCTTTGTCTCATATTTAGATCCTTCTGAGTAAAGATGTATTTCAAACTTTCATGGTTGGTGAAGACTTCACATTGCTTTCCCATCAAATAATGTCTCCAAGTCTTGAAGGCATGAACTACTGAAGCTAACTCAAGGTCATGTGTGGGATAGTTGACTTCATGTTTCTTGACTTGTCTAGAGGCATACGCTGCTACTTTGCCTCCTTGCATCAACACACTACCTAAACCCTGACGTGAAGCATCATAGTACACTTGGAATTCCTTCTCCAGATCAGGTAAGCACAGAACAGGTGCAGACACCAATCTTTTCTTCAATTCTTGGAAGCTGTTTTCACATCCTTCAGTCCATTCAAATTTCTTTTCCTTCTTCAATAACTCAGTCATTGGTTTGGCTATCTTTGAAAAGTTCTCGATGAACCTCCGGTAATATTCGGCCAGTCCTAAGAAACTATGAATTTCTCCAACATTCTTGGGTGGTTCCCATTCTGTCACTGCAGTCACTTTGTCTAGATCAACTGCAATTCCATCCTTGGTTACAATGTGTCCAAGAAATCCTACTTCACCGAGTGAAAATTCGCATTTGCTGAACTTAGCATACAGTTTGTGCTCTCGAAGTTTCTCCAATATCGCATGAAGGTGTGTTTCATGTTCTTCATTGCTCTTTGAATAGATTAGTATGTCGTCAACAAAGACAATGACAAACTTATCTAGCAATTCCATAAGGACTTTGTTCATCATGTTCATGAAGTATGACGGTGCATTGGTTAAACCAAATGGCATCACCGTATACTCATACGAGCCATACCTAGTGACGAAGGCTATTTTGGGGATATCATGTTCCCTAATTTTGAGCTGAAAATATCCAGACCTAAGATCGATCTTGGAAAACACACTAGCTCCTTCCAACTAATCAAACAAGTCATTGATTCTTGGTAGTGGATACTTGTTTTTGATTATCACTTCATTCAGCGAACGGTAGTCCATCACTAAACGCCGACTTTTGTCCTTCTTCTCTACAAACAGGACTGGTGCTCCCCATGAGGATGAACTCTCTCTAATGAATCCCTTTCCTAACTGTTCCTCCACTTGCTTCTTGAGTTCTTTCAACTCATCAGTGGACATAGGGTAAGGTCTCTTTGCTATTGGGCCAGTGCCTGGTAGCAAATCAATGAGAAACTCCACATCTCTATCTGGTGGCATTCCTGGTAGCTCATTAGGAAAAACATCTGGATATTCTTTTACTATGGGCACTTCCTCTAGGCTAACCCCCTTAAGATGGTTTAGTCTAATATCCTAAAACTCTAACTGGGACTTGTATCTAATTCTCTTCCCTTCTGGGGTGGTGAGTGTAATTGCTCTATTCACACAATCTATGACTCCTCCATAGGTAGTCATCCAATCCATACCCAAGATGATATCTAAACCTTGTGAGTCTAGAATTACTAATTGGCTTGGAAACTTATATCTACCAATTTCTAAAATCAATTGCCTGCATCTAGAATTGACTAACAATTCTCCACTAGGGGAACTCACTTTAATTGTCTTTCCTATGGTTTCAGTGGGGAACCCATTTTTAGTTGCAAAAGTTCTTGATATGAACGAATGCGATGCTCCAGTGTCAAATAAAACCAATGCTGTAAATGAGTTTAGAGGGAACATACCCATTATTGCATCAGGTTCATTCATCACTTCTTCCACATTGATGTGGTTCACCTGTCCTTTCTGAAATGGATTGGGCTTGGCAAGCTCAATGGACTTGTTCTCTGGGCAGCTGCTAGCATAATGTCCAGTCTTCTTGCACTTGAAGCAAGTGACATGTGAGAGATCCTTCTTGGCCTCTGAGTTGTGGTGGTGCTATCCATTGTTCCCATTGTTATGACCATTCTGATGGCCATTGAAATTGTTTCCCTTGAATCCTCCATTGTGCTTATGGCCATTGAAGTTACTACCATTTCCTTTGCTGAAATGGCCCCCATGCTTGTGCGAACCACCATATCCACTGCTTTCAGATGAATGGTGCTTCTTGTGGAATGGTTCCACATGAGTCTTGCTATTGCTGAACTTCCTTTTGCGGTTCTCTTCCTTCCTGATGTTGTTATCCAGTGTGATGGCTTGATCAAGCAGAGACTGATAGTTGGGTGCATAGGCCACTGACAAGGGTATCTTCAGTTCTCCCTTGAGTCCATTGAGAAAACTTTCCTTCCTCTTTGCATCAGTATCTATGTCATCAGGTGCATACCTAGACAGAGCACATAAATCATCCATATACTCTTTCAGAGTCCTTCCACCCTGCCTCAAACTGCAAAACTCATCCTTCTTCACAGTCATAGTGCCCGAAGATGTGTGGGCATTACAAAAGCCTTCTCTGAAGGTGTCCCAATCCAGACCATCTATTGGATGAGTGATCTGGTATGCCTCCCACCACATAGCTGCTGGCCCTTCAAGCAGATGGGCAGTGAATCACACCTTCTCAGCATCGGTGCACTCACATGTAACCAGAACCTTATTGACTGAACATAGCCAGTCATCAGCCACTATTGGCTCAGTGGCAGATGAGAACTTGCTGGGCCTGAGCCTTAGAAACCTGGCCAACCTATCCACTTGAGGTGGGGGTGGCAGTGGTGGTGGTGGATGATTATTACTGTTATTGTTGTTGTTTGCACTGGCTTGGATGAACTGAGTCATCATCTGTATCAGTTGAGCCTGCGCTGCCACTAACTGCTGAATCTTGTTGTTGTTGTTGTTCAAGTTCTGAGGAATCTAGAGACTACGAATTTGTAGAAATTGGATGTGCAGAACAATTTCTGTGATTTATTTGGTGCAAATAGGCAGTTATTGCCATTTGAATTTCATTTCAAAACTTTATACAGTAACACAGTGATATTACTGCATAATTGGGTTCCACACTTTTAAAGGAATCCATAGCTATAAAGTTTGCAAAAATTGGACGTGTAGATTAATTTCTATGGAATTTATAAGATCATCACTGAAACAGAGATTTGAATTTGAAATTTGAAAACGAATTTGACTTGGTTGACTGGAGCTGACTTGACTGGCTACGTGGCAACACGGTACTGGCTGGTACCGATTCGGTTAGGAGCTTCTAATCTTGGCCCTTGGATCCAGATCGAGTGGACAGGAAAGACATGGGGGAGAGGAGGCTCACCGGCGAGAGGATTCCGGCGATGGCTCCCAGTAAGGATGACGACGGCGAGTCTCCGACGATTGACGATGGTGTGGAGTATGTGGATGATGTGCAGAAGAGGACAGTGAACTCAGAGATGGCGTCGAGGAGTTCGATTGCATCCAGCAGAGGAGGGGGAAGGCGGCTGGACATGATGCAGCGCGTCGGTGACTTCAGGCGTTGACGGCGAGCTCGATTCTCTGCGAATAAACACCGGGCGAGCACGTTAGGGAACGTGCCAGAGACAAGGAGGAAGAGGAGAACTCGAGGGAGGGCGCGACGGTGTTCTACCGCGCTGGATTTCAGTGATTTTCAATAGCAGTGCTGCGGAGGTCCGGCGATCGATTCGAGCGGCCCGGCGGCGTATTGGGTGGGAGAAAAGAGGGAGGTGGAAGAGGGGTGTGTGTGCTTTATAGGGGAGGGGTTTGTGGGCGCCATTGCTGCACGAGGGAGCGGGGCGAGTGGGGGTCGTGGGCGTGTGCTTGCAGAGAAGTAGGAGGAGGAGGTTGGGGATGATAGGAGGGACCTGTCTGTCGGTGAGAGGGAGAGAGGGAAACTGTTGGGGGGGGGTGATACGTCTCCAACGTATCTATAATTTTTGATGCTCCATGCTTGTTTTTACACCATTTGCCTAATGTTTCGTTACACTTCGTGGCACTTTTATGCATTTTCCGGAACTAACCTATTAACAAGTCGCCACAGTGCCAGTTCCCTGTTTTCTGCTGTTTTTGTGTTTCAGAAAAGCTACACAGGAAATATTCTCGGAATTGGACGAAATAAGTTCTGAAGTCTTATTTTTCCCGGAAGCTTCCAGAGATCCGAAGAGGAGACGGAGAGGGGCCACAGGCCACCCTCACATCAGGGTGGCGTGGCCTAGCCCCTGGTCGCGCCCCCTATGTGTGAGGCCGCCTCGGTCCACTTCTGACGATGCCCCTTCGCCTATAAAGACCCCCGATGGGAAAAACCTAAGGACCCGATCAATTTTCTAGAAACACATCGTGATCCACCGCCGTCGTCGACCCGAGATCGGGAGGGTCCAGAAGCTCTTCCCGGCACCCTGCCGGAGAGGGGAATCACCACCGGAGGTCTTCTTCATCGCCATGCTTGCCTCTGGAGTGATGAGTGAGTAGTCTACCTTGGACTATGGGTCCATAGCAGTAGCTAGATGGTTGTCTCCCCCACCATGTGCTTCATGTTTAGATCTCATGAGCTGCCCTACATGATTGAGATCACCGTTATGTAATTCTACATGTTTGGTTTGTTGGGATCCGATGAATATTGGTGTTATGATTGAGTTGCTATACTGAAATATATCTTATGTTATCTCTATGTTGTTTATGATCTTGCGTGCTCTCCATTGTTAGTAGCTATCTTGGCCGAGTAGTTGCTAGTGACTCCAAGAGGGGGAATTTATGCTCGATAGTGGATTCATGCCTCTATTTAACCTGGGGGAGTGACAGAAACCTCTAAGGTTGTAGATGTACTGTTGCTACTAGGGAGAAAACAACATTCATATGCTCAAGGGCATATGCTTTGTTTACATTACACACTTTGCTTAATGCAATTATCTATTGTTCGCAACTTAATACTCATGGGGTGTTTGGATGATATCCCCGTGAGTGGATTATTAGTCATAGATGCAGTTGGATGGCGGTCTATGTATTTTGTTGTAATGCCCAGAGTAAATCGCATAGTGATTTTCTTGACATATCACGTTTATCTTTATTCTATCAATTGCCCAACTGTAATTTGTTTACCCAGCATGTGTTATTTATCTTATGGAGAGACACCACTAGTGAACTGTGGACCCCGGTCCTATTTCCATCATATTGCTATCACCTATTTACTTTACTCGCATACTTTCACTGTTTTCCACTCGATACGCTCATACCCTTTGTTTCAAACAAACCGGTGAGATTGACAACCTCATCGCAAGTTGGGAACAAAGTATTTGGTTGTGTGTGTGCAGGTTCCGCGTTGCAGCTAGCAAACCAAAGCTTGGATGAGGCACCCTATAAATTGTCCGAAGCTGTCGCAAGCTAGCAAGCATCACCTTCAGTCGTTTGTCTCTCCTCTCCTGAACGATAAACCTTGGTTTCTTAATTGAGGGAAAAACCTTGCTGCTATATTGATCACACCTTCCTCTTGGGGTTCCCAACGGGCTGGTCATTTACCATGCATCAAGCTCTTTTTCTAGCGCCGTTGCTGGGGAGGAAGTAGAAGACTTCTGCGAGGGGAGTTTTTTCGCACACACATCCTTTACTTTGTTATTTGTTTTGCTTTACTTTATTTATTTTTACTTGCATCGTTTTATCAAAAACCCAAAAAAAAAATTAGAATCCTTGGTAGTTGTTATTTCTTTACTTTAGTTTATTATGTCTAGTTCAGTTGCTACTATGTCGCCCGAGGATATGATTTTCACTTTTAAACAAAAAGATGAGGAAAGTTTTAAAGAAGCTTGGTCTAGAATTTATGATTGGCATGGAAAAACTGAACCTAAAATGACCATGAGTTTGCTTCTTAGTAGTTTTTACTTTGGACTTGCTCTTCGTTATAGATATGCTTTGGATGCTACTGCAGAAGGAGATTTCCTTCATTGTGATAGAGATCAAGCCTTCAATATTATAAAAAAGTTGATTACAATTTATAGCATGCCAACCTATTTTGATATCTCTCTTGTGTGCATTTTTAATAGACTTGATACTCTTGAGACTCGCACTGCTAGTTTGAATACTTGCTACGATACTTTGCGCCAGCATTTTGATTATGTGCCAACAAATTTTGAACCTTCGAGTTGGTATCCTACGGTAAAAATCACCATTAGTGGTGAAACTTTTCATGCTCGTTATGATATTATGTCTGAATTCTGTCTTATGCCAAAGGATGTTTATGAATCTTTGAGTCTTTGGAAGCTTTCTGAGGGGGGAGAAGGAATTTCTCTTACTAACAATGCCACTATATTTCCCATTGGAATAGCTGAAGGAGTTTTTACAAAAGTCCTAGGAAAAATGATATCTACTGATTATCTTGTTATTGAATGTGTAGGAAAAGGACAAATCACACTTGGAAGATCCCTACTGAAGCTCCTGGGCGCCGTCAATGATGTGGGAAAAGGAAATATAAGATTTATCTCCCCACCTTGCAATAGCCATGTCTTTCCTAGAGTTAAGAGCAAAGGTAAGAAAGGAAGACGTAAGGCACCCGCTGATCCTAGCACTTCATCACTTGATAATACTTGATTCGCAATTTTCTGCGCCTAGCTCAAAGGCGTTAAAGAAAAGCACTTTTGGGAGATAACCCAATGTTTTATTTTCAGTACTTTTTCCTTTATTTGAGTCTTGGAAGTCATTACTACTGTAATGACCGCTCCTTATCCTTTTTTATTTCATTGTTGTGCCAAGAGAAGTCTCTAATTTGAGTGAGGTAAGATTTGGGGATGTTGCTGTCCTGAAACTGTTTTCGGTGCTGCACCATAAAAATTCGTATAAATTCTCTGTATATCTTTTGGACCTGCGATTTCTTGTGCATATGCCGCAGGTTATATCCAAACTTTCATTAGTTGAACACTTTTTGATTTGAGCAACAGAAAACCCCTTAAAAATTTGACCTTTGTCAGCTGTTCTGTTTTGACAGATTTCTGCCAATATTTATGTTTGCCGCTTTATCGCTTTCTTTGCGAGTTCTTTTGATCACGGAACTTTTGGGGAAGTTGCTAAAGTAGTATATGCTATATATGTGGTGGTTTTAGGTTGAAACCTGAAGCAAAAAGAGGTTGATTATATGTTATGCTACACTAATGTTGCTAATAGATTTGTGTTTAGTTTTGTATGAAGGAAGTTTTCAAGTGTAGGGATTGGAGAATGATGAGATGAGTTGAAGAATGGACAAAAGCTCAAGCTTGGGGATGCCCATACATCACCCCAAGAAATATCCAAGAAGTACAAGCGTCAAAGCCTGGGGATGCCCCCGAGGCACCCCTTCTTCATCGGCAAAAATCAGGTCACCTTTCAAGACACTATATTTTTATTGCTTCATGCACTATGTGTTTTTCTTGGAGCGTCAGTTGTTTTAGTTTTCTTTATTAGTTTAGTTTGTTTGCTGCAATAAATGGTTGGACCCCAACAAATTTCTTTTGGAGAAGTTGCCTTGCTTTTCATTTGCCAAGAACGCTCTAGTTTTCACTCTTATCAAAAACCGAGTGTTCTTCTTTTTCTGCTACTACTTTTGGTTTTTGTTTTTGCCTTGATTTGCGTTCAGATCTTCTTATATTTATTCATCAAGGTGTATTTTTGCCTCTGATCTTTATTGGTTTTCATCAAAAGAGGTGTTCATAAAAAGTTTGAATGGTGTTGGAAAAGAGAAAAGCTTTATGCAAAAAAGTGGTACAAGAAGGAGCTTGTGTAGACTGCGGCCTAGGCTTTTTCATGTCATGCTTGATATATTTTTGATAGTATGCTTAGTGGTTTTGCTGTAGCATGACTTGTCTCAAATAACTGAGATTGCTTAATGAGCCTTTGAAAAAATCATGCGTTGTTTTAATTATTTGGAAGCATTATTTTGGTTTTCTCCTTGATGCTTTATTTGGGTTGACTTGGCGCATGCTCACACATGTTAGACTCTTAAAAAGTCGCCAATAGCCTCTATGATCATTTAGTTTTTGACTTTTGATGTCATCTTATGCTTCTTTTAATGTCGCTTTGTCGCTTTGCATGATTATGGCCATTATTGCTCTCTTAGTTGGTCGCTCCCAGTCTTTTGCTAGCCCTTGCCTTGTACTGAGTATGAGCTCTACTCATGCATCCAACTCCTAAAAACCAAGTTTGCCAAAGTGTCCACCATACATACCTACTAGCAATTTGCTATTCCAAGTAAATTTGACTTGCTTTTATTTTCTCTTCAAATTAAACTCTTACCAGTGTTATGCGAAAATTGGTCAGTAAAGCTCTCACGAACGAGAAGGCACAGTTTACTTTTTCCTGTTCTTAAAAATTTGACATTGTGGTCTCTTATGTTGAGTTGTTATGCTTGCAAGTTGTAAGTTGTAAGTTGGAGACTAGCCCAGCCATGCTGGGCGGCTGCCCCGGGCCGGCCCAAGGCTGCTCTGTTTCCTTTTTTTGTTCTGCTTTCTTTTTCTATTTCTGTTTTAAGTTTTGTGTTGTTTGAAAAAGTAATACTTGTTTGAATTGAAAAAATTCCAGTTATGTAAACTTTAACAAAAAGTTGCAATGTGTTTAGAAACGCACAAACTCAAAGTGGTGAGATTTTGTAAATAAAGATAATTGCCATAAGTACCAAATAGCTTCCATATAAAAAATGGAGCTATTTAATTGATAAACTTTTTGAAAACATTTTGTTTCAAAATTTTATATAAAAGGTAAATGAAACAGTAGTATTTGGTGAAATTGATTCTAAAACTTTATAAGAGTCACAAAAATGCAATATGCCATGAATGCATGATGATTTTTGTATTTTAAAAACTTGGGATGTTACAATGGCGAATATATCCCATCCAAAGGACATATCACTGCAATGATAAAACCCGTGCCAAAATCAAACAAAGAGGAAAAAAGCATATCTCGACAAGTCAATCTAGCAGTAACATCGCCTCTAGTGACTACAAAATATTTGCACTGGTTCGAATTCAACAGAGCAGACAACCCAATAACAGTACCTCAGCTTGGAAACGCGCCCTTGGTACTCAAAGCTCATATCGGGGGATATGACGTAGAAAGAGTATTCATGGACGCAGGAAGTGGAATAAACCTGATATACGCCAAAACACTTCGGGCAATGGGCATATCACTGGAGTTCCTCAAACCAACAGATTTCTCCTTCCATGGAATCGTACCAGGAAGCGCCATCTACCCGTTGGGTCAAATAGCACTCGACGTTAGCTTCGGCAACCGCTATAACTATAGAAAGGAGAAACTCGACTTCGAGGTCATGGACTGGCCCTCTCAGTATCATGCGATCCTCGGGCGACCTGCATTTTCGTGATTCATGGCAGTACCTCATTATACTTACTTGGTACTCAAGATGCCAGGACCAAGAGGAATCATCATAGTAAAGGGAAGCTTCAAACTCTCAGATCTATGCGACAAGGAGTTCCACAAGATGGCGCAAAACTTTGGCATGACAGCAACATATGGACAACACAAGGATAAAACAGGAAACACAACTGCAGCCGCAACAAAACAACTCGAAGAAAATTTGGCGGAGCCAGAAGCAAAGAAACTTCGAGTACAATCACCGGATCCGAAATAATCTACAACAAAGCAGCCAAGGACTCCTCCAACATAGACGACGAGTATACAATAAGCAGATTAGAGAGTTAGAATAGGTATAATAAGGCTACTAACCCACGAGTTATAAGGGAAAGACCCTCTAGATCCAGAACACAGGCCATCGGTCAGGTCTCTTGGGCCACCCCATGTATCTTTACATTCAATAATTATAAAAGACAAGTTCCTCATCCTTTGAGCTTACAAGTCCAAGAGAAATTCTGTTATAATACATACGTGAAGTAAACTACAAAAATTGCGGAGAAAATGCATGAATAACAAAATAGCATTTCGAATACAAAACTCTTTGGTAATAAAATCAGAACAGTTACAACTCTTGTCGATGGATTTCGTGTCGCAAGAACACGGGTACCACGCGACGGACCCAAGGATTCGAACGCAGGGGGCTGAACGTGTGAGATCTTGGATCGCAACGAAACACGATGACGGAAGCCTCGATTGTCGAACGCGCAACGCACTATAGAGAGGGAGACCGAGCCTTACCCAGGTTCAGGGCCCTCGTGGTGAGATAAAACCCCTACTTCCTGCCTTCTTGTATTGCAACGCGACACCTCGCGAGGAGTACAAGGCCTTGGTTACAAAGCTCTAACTGGCCAGAGGTTGAAGAACCTGCGTGCCCAGCTAGCAGCCTGAAGAAGATGAAGATTCGATCCCCCCTAAGGGATGGCCTCCCCCTCCTTTTATAGCGCCAAGGTCCTCCTTCCCCTTATTTTCTTGGGGAAGGGGTTGCCACACACGGCCAAGGAGGGAGGACAACTGTTGACTACTTTCTTCTGTAGACTTGGACTTCGTAGGGTAGTGGCACCGGTCCACAGGAGTGGGTGGAGGAGGCTGACGTCCTCCTCTGGCACCCTGCACCGTCCACGCTATTTTTAGGGGGGTGGCCAACTGCCACTGTGCCGCTTTGGGCAGGCACAGAGAAAGTTGGTCTCCTCCCTGTCGGGAGTAGCGTGGGAGGTACGCGGTCTTCTGCCCGTTGTCTTCTTGCTCTGCACGCAAATGTGCTGAGCTGACGTGGGCGTACTTCCTCTCCTCACCAGCGGGGGCTCGTGAGGAGGTCTTCTGGTCCTTAGCAGTTTTGGTTGTCGTTCTCCTCACGAGGCGCCTCCTCGTGAGGGTCTTCTCCGCCGCTTGGGTCCTTGATTCCGAAGATGGGCCGATGACGTGGCCCAGGAGCAGGTGGACCGGGATACCCCGGTATCCATAACACCGACAGTAGCCCCCGGGAGCCCGGCCCGCAAACGCGCCCTGTCGAGGGAGCGAAGGGACGGGGGCCCCAGAAGCTGCTGGGCCCTCCAACAGCACGCGTCAATCGTGCGGTCAGAGGTCCATGTGAAGAAGCGGAGGTCGTGGGCACGTGGCACCCTTGCAGTTGACGAACCGAGGCGGCGGCGTGGAGATCGTGCGAAGTGGGTGGGGTAACGGGCGTTTTTCGAACCATCGCATCAAGGCCGACGCTTCGGAAACCGCGCCCTGGCCTCTCCCCTTAAAAGCTTGGCAGAGAAGGCTCCTTCCTCTTTCCCACAGCACATCGCCGCCGCCGCCTCCTTCCCGAAGATCTTGCTCATCCAAATCTCTCTTGCCTCCAGTCTTCTCACCGCACCTCGCCTCCGCTCAGATCCATGGCACCACGCCGGGCTGTAGGAGCGGCGAGACCTTCCTCTGCTGCACCGCGACCGGCGGCGCCCCTGCTCGACTCTCGAATCAAGAGCAGCCGCGAGCTCCAGACCGTCTGAGAGATGGTCGGGAGCAGGAACAATGAGTGGGGCGCCACCCGCATCTGGCACGGCTGCGCGCCGCGGGACACTCTGCCCCCGACAGCGCAGCCGTTCTTCCTCTTCTCCGTCTTCGCCGGCCTGCTGCCGCCGTTCTCCCCCTTCTTCCTGGCAATCCTGGAGACCTACGGGATCCAGGCCATTCATCTGCATCCCAAGTCCGTCACCTTGCTGGCGGTCTTCGCCTACGCCTGCGAGGCCTGGATCGGCATCAAGCCGTCGGTGGTGTACTTCCGCCACCTCTTCTCCCTCCGGTCCTCTGGGCTGAACCAGAGTTCCGGATGCGTCTCCTTCATCGCCACCGCCGGAACGGAGGGCGACTTCATCGACTTGAAGTGGATGAAGAAAGTTGAAGACTTTCGGAGCCGCTGGTTCTTCGTCGACATCCTCGAAGAATCAGAGCTCTTCCTTGTCACCGGGATCCCTCCCGTCAAGCTCACCACCTGGGCCAGCGAGGCCCTTCCTGAGGAAGCACTGAGGACGCTCCGCCCGCGAATCCGAGATCTCCGGGTGGCCGGCGTCACAGGGACCATGGTCGGGGTGGAATTCGTCACCCGGCGCATCGCCCCTCTGCAGGACCACCGCCGGGAGATCTGGAGGCACAGGGCCGGGGACGACCTCAGGCTGCACGGCAGCGAGCTCAACGCCGACGCCCGGGAGGAGGTAATAAGAGCCTTCTTCTCTTCAGTCGCCATCCCCGCCATCCCGCGCAATGCCCTGCCACTCTACAATCTGGGCGCTCGGGAGACCGGCCGAGTTACGGCGGGGATCTTGAAGTTCAACGCCTAGGGCCCAATCCTTGCCGACGGCGTCGCGCCTGGTCCCCTCCCGAGCGCACCTGCGGCCAGCTCGGAGCAAGACTCGGCAGCAAGGGGAACGGGGCCCACGGCCTCTGGAGATGACGATGACGATGACGCAGAGTCCGGCGATCAGCTGGTCCGCCGGAGGCGTCCGAGGGGCACCGTGGTGCTCTCGGATTCCGACGACGACGACTCTTCCTTGCCGGACCAGCCCTCCGGAGGAGACGCCGGTGCGTCCTCCTCGCGAGGCCTGGAGGAAGAGGAGCGCCAAGCCCGCCTAGAGGCAGAGCGCCGCTCCAAGTTCAACGACGAGCGCGCCAGCCGGCGTCCTGAGGCCGGAGCCTCCCAAGGGAAGAAATCGGCGGGCGAGTCCTTTGCGCCCCCACCACCTCCCACCTCTCTCCCGAGCAAAAGAGGATGGGTGGAGCGGGACGCCTCGTGAGTGTTTCTGCACAAAAGACCTTTACCTTTGACTTACCTTTCCCCTAACTTCTTCCCCCTTCCCATCTCCAGAGATGCCGAGGAGAAGAAAGAAGAGAAGAAGAGGAGGAAGAAGAGGAAGATCGGTCAGGCCACGCCGGGCCCTGACCCGGCCGCCACAGCCACACCGGCAACGCCGCCGCGCGCCGCCGGGGAAGAAGAGGACCGCGCGTCCGTGGACGCGCAGCCCGCCCCGGGAGCCACTACGGCTCCCAGCGCGGCCGAGCCCCCTAGCGCGGGGGGGCACACCAGAGACGATGGGGGCAGCTCCTGCTGCCCCCTCTGTAGCCAACACCGCCTCTACCCCGGAGGCTCCTCCCGCGAGAGCTGCTGCACCGCCCAGCTCAGGGACAGCCCCTGAGCCCAGCGGCGCGAGGGGAGTGACCTCCCCCGAGCCGGGCCCCTCCAGGGCCACATCGCCTCCCCTGCCAGAGATACTAGGGAGACCTGCGAGGATCGCCGCCGAGCCCCACGCCACTGACCCATGGGAAAGGGTGCTCGCGACCGTGACCGGCGCACTCCGCGACGAGGTCACCAGGGCGCACACTGCCGAGGAGGCGCGCATCAACGAGGGCTGGGCCCTCCTGCACCAAGCCACGGAGAGATGCCGTCTCCTCGACCAGCGTGCCGCCGAGCGCCGCGAGCAGGCGAGGAAGGAGGCGGAGGAGATCCGTGCCAGCGTAGCCGAGGAGGCCGAAGAAGCTCTGGCGAATGCCAGGGAGTCGGCGAGGGGAGTCCTGGCCCAGGCGCACCAGGAGGCCATGAAGATCGTCTCCGAGGCGCGCCAGAAGATTCCCCCCACCGTCGGGCCTCCCAACCCAGCCTTGGCTGGGGAGGAGGCTAAGCGGGCAGCTCAGCACCTCCTGGACGAAGCCAGGATCAATGCCGACGGCCTTCTCGCCAATGCCCAGCAGAGGCTGGACGAGGTCGAAGACCGGGAGGCCCTCCTCCACGCCCGTGAGGAGAGCGCAGATTCCCGGGCGGAGAGCCTGAGCCTGCAAGAGGCTGGGCTCGCTGTCCGAGAAGCGGAGGCTCGCGAGCGCGAGCGGGGACTTCGTCTCCGAGAGGAGCAGCTCCATGCTCTCGAGGATCGGCTCAATAGGGAGCGAGAGGCCCTCGAGAGCCGGGAGGCAATGGCCAGCCAGTCCAACGACGAGCTGATCCGGCACCAGGAAGCGCTGAACCAGCGTGAGGCCTCCCTCCAGGCGAAGATGGACCACATGCTGAACCAGCGACGGGTCAACATGGAGCAGGAGTTCGAGCGGAGGCGCGCCGAGTTCACCGAAGCATGCCGCGCAGACTTTCGCGCCAAGACCGACGATGCCCTGGCGATGTACAAGCAGAAGCGCGAGATCCTGGAGCGCCAGGTCCGCGACCTGGAGACCGAACTGAGGGGGGCGCACGAGGCGCGCCGGGGCACCGAGCGCGCCCTTGCTGAAGCGGACGCCACCATCGCCTCGCTCCGGCGCGATGTGCAGAGGCTCGAAGAGGAGAACGTGGCGTCGGCCCTGCAGGGCGTGGAGACCTCCAGGGAACTCCAGGAGGCTAGGGATTCCGCGGAGGAGGTACGCGTGCTGCGAAGGCAGTGGGTGCAGATGTTCCGCGGGTTCTCGGGCCGCGTCATGGCGGCGGCGCACCGCCTGGGCATCCACGGGCTGACACTGCCCACCGTCCCTGAGGACGACGGGTCGATCTTGCTCTTCTTCAGCCAGCTGGCCGAAGAACTAGACGGCGCGTTGGCGAGGGTCTTGGAGCTCATCGACGCCGAGTGCCGAGAGCTGCTGGAGCTCACGGGGACGCGAATCTTCACCAACCTCCAACGCCTTCGCCCCGACCTCAACTTGGAAGAAGTGCTGCAGAGGCCACCGCCTCCTCCACCAGGAAATCCTGATCGCGCAGCGGTGTACAGGGCGACGCGCCGGGACATAGCCCTGCGATGGTTGCAGGCCATCTATGCCCGTCCCGGAGCGCCCGCACCGGAGAGCTCCTCCAGCGGCGACACCTCTGGCTCCGGGGAAGAGGAGGAGGGAGGTGACGGGTCGTCGGAATCCAGCGGAGACGCGTCCTCAAGCTCCAGCCAAAGCACCGGCGATGGCGAGGGCGACACAGCGGTCGCTCAGTAAGTTCCTCCTAGACCTCCTCCAGAAGGATTAAGTTAGCTGCACACTTGGCAGCCGTCAGACATTGCCCGACTGGGCCAGTTTAAGTTGTAATCGCACTTAAGGCGTCATGCGCCAAATTGTCCTTATTTGCACCCTTGTACATTTTCCTCATCTCGTCTTTGTCTGGGGAATGCTCTACGCCGTTTAGGGGCCAGCCTTCGAGCGGGACAGCAGCCTGACGCTTAGTATGCAGCTCGTGGTGCAAGGCTAGCGGGCACTGGCGCTCAAGAGGTGACTGTGATGGCATACAGGACTATCTCCCTGCAGCCCCCCAGGCGTCCAAACACAACAAAGGCGATTCCAGGAGAAGAAGCACAAGGCCACAGACAAGGACATCAGAAGACTTGGAGAAATCTACACGAATTGTGCGACTCTCGCGCGCTCATGCGCATTCATTCGAGTGTCACTCGAGAGGAGAGAGCACCATGGATCGTATGAGGTGACTGTAGCAGGTCCCTTCCCGAGTCAGAGCTCGATCCGTTCTGGGTTTTGCGGGCCTGCTGTTTTCCGGGCGAAGGCCCCAGCGCGGACACCGTGCTCCGGCTCTTTCTCGAAAGGCAGTCGAGTGAAAACTCACGTTCGCGTTAAGCCGCGATTAGCCGACCTCGCGAGGCTGGCGAGACCAAGACTCGCGATTCCAGGAAGTTTCCATAGATTAGGGAGGATTAAAGGCGAGTGAGGTTGCCGTTACACTTTGCTCCTTGCGCAGATGAAGTACTCCGTTTCCTCAGGCGGAGGCAAGGGGGTGAGCTCCTCAAGCCCCCCTGCCCTATCTTCATGCTCCTGGGAACGGGGCCACCGAGGACAGCGTAGGCCTACGCGCCCTCTGGCACAGGTCCCAGGGGTGCGAATCTATCGAGGAAGCGCTCGCAGAGGTCCCTCCAGGATGAGATGGACCTCGGCGGCAGCCCACAGAGCCACCGGCGAGGCTCCCCCCTTACGGCCATCATGAACCAATCGGCCATGACACGCCCATCGCCTCCTGCCGGCCGAACGGCGGCCGCGTAGGGCTGTAGGAATTCCACGGGATCGGAAGACTCGTCGCAAAGCGCACCGGTATCCGGCCTGAAGCGAGGCGGCCATGTCGCACGACGAAGGGGCCCGGCGAGCGCTGCGAAGCCCCCAAAGCCGAGGTCGCCGACCTCGGGCTCGCCTTCTCCAATGGCCTCCAAGCCATCGAGGACTTGGAGACGCTCTCGGCGACGATTTACGTAGACAGTACGAAGGCGGAGACGGTGATGACGATCGTCACCCATGTCGAAGCAGATCTTGAAGGAAACACACCACAGCCCCCTACCTGGCGCGCCAAATGTCGATGGATTTCGTGTCGCAAGAACACGGGGTACCACGCGACGGACCCAAGGATTCGAACGCAGGGGGCTGAACGTGTGAGATCTTGGATCGCAACGAAACACGGTGACGGAAGCCTCGATTGTCTAACGCGCAACGCACTGCAGAGAGGGAGACCGAGCCTTACCCAGGTTCAGGGCCCTCGTGGTGAGGTAAAACCCCTACTTCCTGCCTTCTTGTATTGCAACGCGACACCTCGCGAGGAGTACAAGGCCTTGGTTACAAAGCTCTAACTGGCCAGAGGTTGAAGAACCTGCGTGCCCAGCTAGCAGCCTGAAGAAGATGAAGATTCGATCCCCCCTAAGGATGGCCTCCCCCTCCTTTTATAGCGCCAAGGTCCTCCTTCCCCTTATCTTCTTGGGGAAGGGGTTGCCACACACGGCCAAGGAGGGAGGACAGCTGTTGACTACTTTCTTCTGTAGACTTGGTCTTCGTAGGGTAGTGGCACCGGTCCACAGGAGTGGGTGGAGGAGGCTGACATCCTCCTCTGGCGCCCTGCACCGTCCACGCTATTTTTAGGGGGGGGGTGGCCAACTGCCACTGTGCCGCTTTGGGCAGGCACAGAGAAAGTTGGTCTCCTCCCTGTCGGGAGTAGCGTGGGAGGTACGCGGTCTTCTGCCCGTTGTCTTCTTGCTCTGTACGCAAACGTGCTGAGCTGACATGGGCGTACTTCCTCTCCTCACCAGCGGGGGCTCGTGAGGAGGTCTTCTGGTCCTTAGCAGTTTTGGTTGTCGTTCTCCTCACGAGGCGCCTCCTCGTGAGGGTCTTCTGCGCCGCTTGGGTCCTTGATTCCGAAGATGGGCCGATGACGTGGCCCAGGAGCAGGTGGACCGGGATACCCCGGTATCCATAACACCGACAACTCTCACGCTCGGAAAACCACAACAAAAACAAGTTACAATCTTTAGACTACACAACCACTTGGTCTGATGGATCAACGCGAAGTGGATCCAAGTAATGATATTCACGAAAGAAACCAGCGTCGGCTTCAAGTATCCTTGCAATAATCCTTCATGCAGGCTGAAGTGTGGCATCCATATGAACTCGCAACGCCACAGATCCTCGGGAATGAGGTAAATTTAAGGACATGGTCACAAAATTCAGCCTTGGGTGCCACTTCCATATCCAGCCAAGAGCAAAATTAGTGCCAGCTATCAAATTGAGTTCTATCGGGCGATGAATACGACGGCTTGTCCTGAAAACATCGAGTAACTGACCAAAATTCTCTGGCGGCGGAATTCGGGGAAGCATGACAGAAAACATGGTTGTCAAGGATTTTCGACAACCATCGACAGATTCCCCGACATGCTAAACGCGGTCTTGTAGAAGAATGATGGCGTTGCGGCGCCGTGAGTCAACCCAAAAAGTGTTAGTATCCAAAGATGTCCTTTCGAGAGCCTCAAGTCACACCGAAACTCGACGGTTCTCGTCAGCAGGGTTTAGGCAAATACCAGAGACATATCAAATCATAAGAACACAACCAAAAGCACTAGGGGGCTTCAAGAAACTTACATTGCAACTGCTCACATGCGGATTCAATAATTCCAACAAGAAAAGAGTTGCACTCTTCGAGATGAGCAATATTTGCCATCAGGTCATACACCTGACTCTCAAGAGAAGACACGTGCTTCATCAAGCCAAAAGATCTCCCAGCTTGATCCATGGCAGCTTTCGCCTGGCGCTTTAACAATGACTATCGACCTTCAAGATCAGCAATTCTTGACAGGTGCTCCGCACAACGACAAGAAGGAGGAATCCCAGATTCAGAAATATGTGTGGGGGATGAACCACGATCAAAATCCGGTGTTCCGCCATCGCATTCAGGCTGGAAGGAAAAGGACAAGGCAAAATAACTCAAACACAAAGCATGCTGGAAGAAGCAATTCATAGCACAAAGTATTTACAAAATATAGAGTTTTTCGATCGAAAATCAACAAAAGACAATAAAGTGAATTACATCAAAAGGAAGGCTAACTCTATGGAAGCAAGCTAAAATCTACGCCACCTCGGTAGTAGGATCCGTGGTAGAAGAAGGCGCAGAAGCATCAACAGCAGGGGTACCAGAAGAAGGCGCTGAAGACCTAGGTGCAGTAGTTGAGGAAGCTGCCAGAGGAAGAATAAGGGACACCAGCTTGGGCGTGTATTCCTTCGCCTTCTTAAAAAACTCTGTCATCTCAACCAAAGGGATAGCGTATGAGGTGCCAACCTTCTCCCAGTTCACTTCCTCGCCATGCGATTGGGCGAGGGCAATTGCCCGCTCGACACCTTATTTCACCGAGATGCGCTTCATCGCACGGACATGATCCTTGATGGTGTCAAAGGCTACGATTAGCTTCCGAAGATTGTAGGCTGGCATCTCATCCTTTTTCTTTGGCCAGAACCCGACGAACATATGGATCAAAACATGGCGAGTTTGCTGGAGGATATTCTGAAGAAGCTTCCAGTTGGATTCCAGCACGTCCACTGCGTCCAGCAGGGGGTCTTCAGAACTTGCCTACCGAAGTCTCCAAAATTCTCCAATGTTCTCTGCTGCATCGTAGAAACACAAATAAGGCAAGCAAACACTTATCAGCAATTGAAAATTTAGCAAGTATCTAAAGACATGATGAAACACTTACTACCAACAGAGATGGAGATTTCGTCAAGTCGCTTAACCATGGATTGCTCCCGCTTGGTTTGCTTCTGCTTAGCATCAGCCATCGCATTTTTAGCCTTCTTATCCCTGGTTTATGCTAACTTGGCAGCCCTCTCAGTAGAAACCTTGGCAACATTTGCATCATTCAGGGCTTCTGTGGATGCTTTCAATTCGGCTTCTAAGGCCAAGCATGAGCCGTGGCCAAGGTGACTGTAACAAATGAAAAGATATCAGTAGCTATGAGAAGCATGAGTCCAAGTAAGTGAAACAAAAACAAACAGAAGGAAAAAGGTACAACAAAAAAACCTTGAGATGCATCAGCAGTCTCCTAAATCTTGACACATTCAGCGCCAAGAGAAAGAAATCTCTGCATCAAAGGCTACAGAGCACAAATTGTTTAAGAATCTCAGAGTTCAAGAATAAACAAAGTCAACATGAAGCAATAATCACATGGTCAGAGGAAGAGGATGGCTGATGAACCTCAAGAGAAGCAGCCGCTGCAGCTGCCTTCTTCTGACGCTTCAGAGGTGGTGCACCAGAATTTTTCTTCGGAAGAACTGGCGATGGTTTGACCACCACAGTTTCCTCCTGAGAGTGTCCTCTGGGAATAGCCAAAGCAGCAGAGAGAGGAACCACAGGGGCATCTTTCTTTGGGTTGTCATCATCACTAAAAAGGAAATTATTCGACATTAAGAGGACGAGAAGAGTCAAAGACAAAAATACTTTGATAAAGAAGACAGAACAAACTCATGACTCAAGCAATTCGAACATCTGAAGTTCAGAGTCCTTGGCAGCAGCAGGATCCTCTGATGCATTTTTTGGAACGGAGGTACTCGAGGAAGTCAAGTCTTTTGTGCGTTTCCTCTTTTTCTCCATACCTTTATCTTTAGAGTTGGCGGGGGGAAGCGATGTAGTAGAATCTCTCTCCTCCAGAGAACTTTGGCTTCATCTTCGTCCTGGTTTTCGCCAGCCTCGGGCGCTCTAGAATCAGCAGGAGCAGGATCAGCATCGATTGGTCCTTCCTCGGGAAGATGAGGGCGAGAAACAAAAAACTGGTGGTCCTACAAAGAGTATTCAAAGAACAAAGTTAACGAACAACACGCAATACAAGGAGATAACAAAAGAAGTCAACACTTTTGAGTTATAAGATACATACCTCGGGGAATGGGTGAGTGGAGTCGAAAAAAGCAGTTGTACAAGCTAGAATTTCCATCTACGCAGTCAGAGTAGTCAATGACCTAACCCGCTTGTCGAGATCCTTTTTCTCTGGGTCCTGGGGCAGACACTCGAGAAGGATCGGTTGAACCGGAGTAAGACCATAACTTAGAAGCTCAAGACTGAAGGGGTTGGATGCGTCTCCGAAGGAAGAATGCCATAAGTTGCGTCCCTATCAGTCCGCCCCCGCTGCACTTTTAAGTCTCTAAATACGAGCCAACAAAGGCTTGATGTCTACGATTTCAGCTTCTGAAGGAGGAGCATCCCATGTTGTCAGTTTTGTCAGGCTTTTGTTGGCATCAAAAGGAGCGAGACCATACTGATCAGAGTCAGCGGCCTTCTGTTCCTTTATATAGAACCATTTTTTGCCTCTAGCCTTGCACTGACACATCCATGTTGAACTCCAGATAATGCGATTCATATCGCACAGATACAACAGCTCCTCCCAGCTCAGGATTTTTGTCCAAAGAAACGTTGGGGCGGAGGCGAAAAAGGAATTTCCAAAGCACCCAGTGTGGGTCAATTCCAAGAAAAGACTCATAAAGGGTGACAAAAACAAGCAATGTGAAGAATTGAATTGGTGTGAGCTGATGAAGCTGCACACCATAGACAAAGAGAAGCCCAGGAAGAAATTCGTGGGCAGGGAAAGAAAGGCCACGGAGAAGAAAGGCAAGGAACATCACCCGTTATCCTTTTGGTGGTTTTGGCATACACACGTCACCGGGGAAGATGACAGGTGCCGCCTCTGGGAGGAACCCCTCCTTCTTGGCCTTCTTCAGATCCGCGTCATCAAAAGATGAAGGGACCTAGTTGAGCGCCATTTTCTTGGTCCCTTTCTTGACCATCTTCACTTTGTGCGCAACCCTCTTGATGGACATGCAATGGTGAAGCGCTCGAGGGCTGTGCGGAGAAGGCAAGCGCGAGGAAGAAGAAGCTGTGGTGGTGGCATAGGAAAAACAAGCTGGTAAACAGTAAAAACAAAGGTCCCTATGTATATAAAGCTTCTTCAAGAAGGAACTTGGGCTGCGACGTGGCATGCGAAGCGAAAGCGGCAAAGCCCACTAACGGGCAGAAAATTTGGAAATTACCATGTTGCCCATGTGCAACGGTCAGCGTCCAGTCAAAACATCACAGAGAGTGACTATATCAATGACGTCACATGTACCAAGTAAAGTCGATAAAACTATAAGTCAAAGAAATATCTGAGACTATGATTGTTTCCAAGGAAAACACCCAAAGCCTCAGGGACTACTCTAATCGGGAGCGCTGTTCGCACACTCGATGAAAAGAACAGAAAGCAAACTTTGATGCAGGATATGGCGATACACGACATACATGGAGTAAATATTGTTGAGTCTATACTCAAAATTATTTTCGACTATAGCCTCGGGGGCTACTCCCATCGGGAGCGCTGGTCGCGTACCCGATGAAATTGCAGTTATTGGAGTTACGAAGCATGCGTTGGAGCAAATTATCGACTACCATACCAACTTTTGATATATGCTATCTGACAAGGGTATAGCTAATAGAGCCTGTTATCTTTGTACCCCAGAGGCCCGCTAAGATAGGCCCAGTCATGGACATAGTCGAAATACGAGTTGATATCGTATACGGACACTGTAATTTGTATTAAACCCAACCAGATCCTTGAGACCTGGCCACCTATATATAGGGCCAGAGGAGAGGCCGGCTAGGGACAGATTGAGATTGAGCCAATTGAGTACCACGCTTATTCTCGATACACACATAATCACGCCTTGTTTGACTGACCTCAACCTTCGAGTTCATCCGACGCCCTCTTCCCCTGATCCTAAGTCCTTCATCTAGGACATTTGTCGAGTTAACCCTCGTCAATTGGCGCCGACCGTGGGGACTTTGGGCATTGGAATCATGGATTCGACGGCTTTTTCACTTCTAGCCAACAACAACTCAAAAGTCAACGGAAACCAGATATCCTTCGGGACTGTTGTTTTTAAACTTCATCCACCAACCCTTACTCCCTTCTTCGCAAGCCTGGAACAGGAGATGGATCTGATGATCGAAAGCCTAAACTTTCGTGTCGAATCTTTGGGTTCGATTCGCCTTTCAGATTCAAGGAAATGGGATCCATCGGCAAGCAAAACCATGACAATCGCAATGTCAGAATCATCGGTAGGCTCTTCCAGTGAGGTAAACTCGCTGGTTAGCTTCGCAACAATGGAAAATACAGGAGAAAAAAATCAAAGAACTCGATGAAACCATGGACAACCTCGAATTAGGAGATCAATCGGAAGACTTCATGATCTGCTATGACGACATCTCAGACAAGTCCACAGATACATGGAAAACAGGATTGGAGCTTCATGAGGATAATCAAACTACTCTCTCAAGCAGCAGCAGCAGGTTCGACAACCAGTATCAAGTAATTGCAATCGTAGGAGACAACTCAGAAGAATTCGACGACAACAACAACCCAGTACTAAACCTAGCAAACATAACAAGAGGAGCAAATCATCTAGCGGAAGGCGACACCGCAGACTCTCTGGCGAACAGAGCAAAAATTCGATTATCAGCGGAAGAGTGGAACACAATCAAAGCAGTCATCAAGCACGGCTCAGCTATACCAATAGATGCAAGCCAAAATGTACTCTTGGGGTATCATTACGTCCTGCGAAAGCAATCAAGACAACTGGAAAAAGAAAGAAGTAAAATATGGAAAAGGAGGGACTCAGCAATTGCAGCAATTGCAGCAAGCGCAGCCTTTCGCGTAGAGCACATCAACACGTCATATACGAACAGCAAAAGGCACCATAGGCACGGATCAAGAGTTGAAAACCTCGAGCATTCAAAAAGGCAAAACCTCTCTAGAAACCTCGACTCATCTTTCCTATCGGTCAATGAGCAAGGCAATATTATACCAAAAACACTCGAGGCAGCGCTTGTGGCAGCACAAACAAATCTATACACCACGCGGCCAAGCCCAGGGGATCCAAGAGAGCATATGCATCGAGAAGCACTATAAGGATTGAGAATGGTAGGCAACAAATTAACAGCCAAAGATGAAGAGGCATACCGCAACAAGGGTACACACAAGCCTAGATCACCACGCCGTTACAATAGTCCTCGGCACAGGAGTAGTAGCCGACGATCTAGGTCATCATCACCAAAATACCACAAAATCCCAAGGCATGGAGGAACCCAAAGGTCCAGGACCCCCACTAGGGCATATGACTACGAAGACGATGAAAAAGAGATGGGCACATCGTGCTTTACTGGCAGAGTTTTCACCACACCAGTACCCAAGGGTTTCAAACTACCCCATGATCAGCAAAAATACGATGGATCCCAGGAACCATCATCATGGCTCTCAGATTATTTGCAGGCAGTCAGAATACTTGGAGGATCAAGGGAAACAACAATGCAAAGTCTACAACTCCACCTCACCGGTGTAGCTCGATCATGGTTGAGTAAGCTGGAAAGGGAGACAATCGGAAGCCGGGAAGAGCTCACAAAACAATTTACAAGCAACTTCAAGTCAACATACAAGCGGCCAGCATCAATAGAAGAAGTTAAAGCCTGTGTACAACAGTTTAATGAGATAGTTAGGTCATACATTCAAAGGTGGAGCATCATCAAGAATTCCACAGTCAAAGTATCAGATGAGCGAGCAATCGACACTTTTACACTTGGGTTACAACGAGGAGACCTAGTCGAAGAAATGGGCAGAATTAAACCAAGGATAGTTTCGGAGCTAATGGATATAGCAAATAGATTCGCAGATGGCGAAGACGCGTGTAATAACAAAAAGATGCAATCACCAGAAGACGACGGGAGAAATAGATACAACAGTCAAAGGAGAAGATCCCGCAACTTTGACAACTACGGCTCCCATAGTCAAGTAGCCGCAGGATATAAAGACAATAATTATCAAGGAGATGACCGTAGGAACTCAAGATACCGTAGGGAAGAATCCAGCAACAATAAAAGATTCTAGTCCAAAGGGCCCAGGGAATATAATCCATCACCAGATGATATGCTAAACGGACCGTGCCATATGCACTTCGCGTTCGTTGATGGGAAAAGAGTGTCCAGACACGCAATGAAAGACTACAAAATGTTCCTGAAACTTTAGGAGGCAGCAGGAAATAAGCAAGCCGAAGCAAGAAGGCAGGGCTACGAGGGCAACACAAACAACACACCGTCCTCAAGCCAGCAAGCAAACAATGGAGCAGCAAAAGGCCAAAACCAGCCAAATCAAGGAAACGACAATGAAGGAGGGTATATCCCATCTAAAGGGCACACCACAAGAATGATACAACCCGTCCCAAAGTCGAATAAAGAGGAGAAAAGCATATCACACCAAGTAAATTTAGTAGTAACATCGCCTCCAGTGACTATAGAATATTTGCACTGGTCTGAGCAACACATAGAATTCAACAGAGAAGATCACCCCATAACGGTACCTCGGCCAGGAAACACGCCTCTGGTACTCAAAGCTCATATCGGAGGATACGATGTAGAAAGGGTATTCATGGATGTAGGAAGTGGAATAAACTTGATCTACGCAAAAACACTTCGAGCAATGCATATATCACTGGAGTTCCTGAAACCAACAGATTGCTCTTTCCATGGAATCATACCAGGAAGCGCCAACTACCCATTGGGTCGAATAGCACTCGACGTTTGCTTTGGCAATCGCCAGAACTATAGAAGAGAGAAGCTCAACTTCGAAGTCATGGACTGGCCTTCTCAGTATCACGCGATCCTCGGGCGACCCGCATTTTCGTGATTCATGGCAGTACCTCACTACACCTACCTGGTACTCAAGATGCTAGGACCAACGGGAATCATCATAGTAAAGGGGAGCTTTGAACTCTCAGACCTATGCGACAAGGAGTTCCACAAGATGGCGCAAAACTTCGACATGACAGCCACCTACGAACAACAAAAGAACAAAACAGGAAGTGCGACTACAGGCACTACAAAACAACTCGAAGAACATCTGGCAGAGCTAGAGGCAAAGAAACAACGAGTACAGTCATCGGACCCGAAGGAATCTACAACAGAGGAGGAAAAGACCTCTACAACATAGACAACAAGTATACAATAAGGCGTTAGGAAAGTAGAGTAGGAAAAATAAGGCTACTAAGCCACGAGTTATAATAGAGCAATGCCCTCTAGACCCAGAACACAGGTCACTGGCTGGGTCTCTTGGGACACCCCATGTATCTTTACATCCAACATAATAAAAAGACAAGTTCCTCCTTTTCGAGTTTACAAGTCTTTGTGCAAATTCAAAAAAGACAAAACACAAGTACTACATCACAGAATTGCGGCAAACACACAAACAAATACAAATAGCGCCTTGAGCACAAGTTTCTGACAACATCATCAGAACAAATAACTCTCGCGTTCGCAAAAAACAAACACTACAGTCCTACATTACAACTCTGCTTGATCTGAATCATCAACACAGAGCGGGTTCAAGTAATGGTACTCGCGGAAAAAGCTAGCATTAGCTTCGAGTAACCTACCAATAATTCTTCTCGTTGGTTGAAGCGTGGCGTCCATATGGACTCGCAGCGCCACAGATCCTTGGGAAGGAGGCAAACTAAGGAACATAGTACTATAATTAAGCCTTGGGTGCCACTTCATATCCAGCCAAGAAAAAAATTGGCACCAGCCACCAAGTTAAGCTCTATCAAGCATTGAACGTGTCGGCTTGTCCTGAAAATGTCGAGTAGTTGCCCAAAATTCTCTGGCAGGGGATTCCAGGGAAGCGTAATAGAAAACATGGTTGTCAAAGATTTTTGACAACCATCAACTGATTCGATGATATGCTGAGCACAATCTTGCAGAAGAACAATGGCGCTGCGACACCGCGGATCAATCCAAAAGGTGTTGGTATCCGACGATGCCCTCTCAAGAGCCACAATCCATTCAGAAACCCGACGATTCTCATCGATGGGGTTTAAGCAAGCGCCTGGAAAATACAAAGATATAACATAAAAGTCATAGGAACACAGCAAAAAGTACAAGGGGGCTTCGAGGAACTCACATTGTAGCTGCTCGCAAGCCGATTCAATAATCCCAATAAGGAAAGAATCGCATTCCTCAAGGTGAAGGATCTTTGCCATCAGGTCAGACACCTGGCTCTCAAGCGAGGACACCCGCTTCATCAAGCCAAAAGATCTCCCAGCTTGATCTACAACAGCTTTCATCTGGCACTTTAGTAGCGACAATCGACCTTCGAGATTAGAAATCCTTGACAAATACTCAGCACAGCGGCAAGGAGATGTGACACCCCTGAATTTATCACAAATTCGAAGTGCCCGTTATGCATTCCACCACAATCCCAGAATCATTGTTGTGATACACATAACGTAGTTGGTAACCAGTTCCATAGACATTACAATACGATAGTTCAAATACAATGGTCATAGTGACCAAGTTCATATTACAACACAATATAGCAGCGGAAATAACGTCTTCGGGTCCATGCCTTCACCCTACAGGCAATGGCGACTCAGGAGACGATCTTAGTTCTGATATTCTTCTTCATAACCTTCCTCCGGATACTCTTCCCCATAGTCTGGCCAAGTTGATAGCCAGGGACACAACCATGAGTACATTGGATGCACTCGCAAACCATCTTATAAAGGAAATGATGAAGTAGATATGCAAGGTTGATATGGTGGACTAAGCACTAAGTTTATTTGCAAAAGCTAGTTTTATTTCCCAAGAAGGTTCATTAGTAGAGAAGAAGATTCAATTCTCTAAGTTCAAGCTAAGAGGAACCTCAAGTGTGTCAACATCAAGGTCAAGTCAAGTCATTCACCAAGTTCACCATAAGTTATTATCATTCTTGACAAAAGTCAAGTACAGCTTGCCAACTGTCCATGACCGCGGACGCGGCTATTCGAATAGTTTTGAAACCTCTGCAGAGGGGTACACTTTACCCACAAGATTTGATACATCTGCCGGGAGAAATCCACGGATCGTCATACACAAAGTATGCGAGGTTCAGATAATCAAACAAATTCTTTCACTTGTCTACTCTAGTATAGGATCCTTCCCTAAGAGTCCACTTTGGCACTCATAGTTTTGCCCGCTGCAGAGTGCTGCATGAATGGAAACTTCCACTCGGTTCGGAAGCGCCCATGTATGGCTTACTTCTATAAAAGATGATACAAGGTCTCCCATACTAGAATAAACAAACTACGGACTAAGCCCCTTCCCATTTAGGGGTAATGTGGTCGTACGGTAATGGTTGGCTCACATGGTACATCACTTATTATCATTTAGCAAATACATTCCATAGTCCTTAGTCAAGATTATTTTCCTTCCTAAAACCATCATGTAGGAGAAATTTTCAATTCAAGTTTTCAAGTTCATGTCACCAATTTCAAAGAGGGTTCCCCTTATAGATGGCCTCAATTTTATTAGCGACTAAGCAACTACATTGAGTGATGTTTAAAACTAAGGAGAATCTTGGATAAACTCAGCTTGATGCTCTTGTTAAGCAAGATATCACTACACAACTATCCTTCTACTCTAGCAATTCAATCATGCAATTTACTTAAAACAAGTAGAATGCAATAGTAAAACTAGGCATTGGGAGTATGACTCAAAAGATGGCTTGCCTTGGTTGGCAAAGTGTCCGGGGTAGTCTTCTTCTTCTTGATAAAATTCCCCCTCAATATCCTCCTCAGCAACACTAGCGTCTAATAACGAATAAACACAAAGCACACAATCACTACATAATGCTAACAACACTCCAAGCACACATACTTGCTTTCCAACCATAGCATTCATGTTGGATTTTATTGAGTTGGGTTGCAAGGTTTCTCCCAAGTGTTCATCAAGTGTGTAAGTTAATTTTTTTTACCATGTGCCATATGTTGTTTACTTTCTAAGCAGTGGTATTTAACTAAGGGTATTAGGACTAGTTCAAGTGGGGAGGGATTAATTAAGTGAATTGGTATTGAGGGAGAAACTAATCTAAGTGTATATTAGAGATCTATCATTTTATGCTACATACTAGGATTAGATTAGAGTTTAATTGATAGCACTAACAAGGTTTTAGTTAATTAAGGTTGAGCTAAACAGTAGACAAGTTAACTAGTGAGCTCATAAACAAAGTTTCAAGATTTTTGGAATTTTAAACAATTTTCTAGAATTTTCCTAAGATTCATAGGGCTATGGTCAAAGTATTCTTATTGAATTAAATCCCTAACTCAAATTGGATTCTAACTAGTTTCAGAGGCTAGATAATTTCCTAAGCTTTCCAACGCATATTTATTTGCTAAAAACGGATTTCTAAATCTCTTGGAATTAAAGTTTAAAAATCATATCTGAAACATATTTGAAACAATTCAAAATAGGCGGGAAAAGAAATAAAAACGATTCGGACCGAAACTAACTGAACTGGGCCCAATTCCGAATAAACCCGAACGGGCCGACCCAGATAACGCTTCGCCCGGGCGTGAAACGTTTGAAATCGAACTGACAGGTGGGGCCTATGTGTCAGCTCACTTAAGTCGCCCGAATCGGTACGCTGCCGTTGGATTCTAATCCAACGGCGCGTCTGCGTCATGTTCGACGGCGAGGAAGGGAGCTCACCTGCGCACAGAGAGGAAGATGACGGCAACGGCGAGGTGCGTAGGGGAAGCAGGGCTTGACGGCGCGGGGCGGAAAAGACTCCGGCGGCCCTTCTCCTCCACTTCCCGGCGTCCGCTTGCTCAACGGAGGCCGAACGCGGTGGCGCCACCCGCGTCCAGTGGCTCGCCCACCACGTGTTCGATCAAATGCCCGCAAGAATTCAAATTTCAAATTTTTGAAAACGACCACTGTGGTTTGTCAACATATTGGACAAGGGTTCCAGAGGTATTTTTGTTACAAAGAAAGATCATGTTTTGCAAAAATTTGAGTTTGAAAATAGGGTTTGGTTGCTGAATCAGATTCAAACTTTGGCTGATGTTTGAGTTAGGTTCTGATTTGAATTTTGGTTTGAAACTTCTTGGTCAAGTTAGTATGTGACCTGGTCAAGCTCAACTAACTGACCACACCCTTACTTGAGTTACAGATTTCTTATTCTAAGTATCCAAAGTAGGGTAGTCAATAATATTTCCTAGATCAAACTTTTCTTCTCTTTTTCTTTATTACTTTTATTTCTGGTTTCTTTAGCTCTTATAGTTCTTCTCTAATGCTTCTGTTGGTTAAGTCTGAATTAACTAAGTATTGCACAACCAATTAATATACACATAAAATCATAGAACAATATGTATTTAAAATACTATGCATGCATGCAATAATAGATAAAAAGTTTTATCTTGGCCCAAAATTTGGCACTTCAGTTAATAGGAAATGGATTACAAATATTTGGGTTGTTACAATCTTCCCCCCTTAAAAAGAATCTCGTCCTCGAGATTCACTAACTAAGAACTGAAAAGATTGGGAAATTCTTTCTGAAGGTAATCTTCTCGTTCCCAAGTAGCTTCATCTTCTGTGTGATTACTCCACTGAACTTTCAGAAACTTGATGCTTCGGGTTCAAGTGGTTCGATATGCTTCCTCGAGGATACGGATAGGCACTTCACGATAGGTCAAATCCTTGTTCTTGTCCACAGAACGGTGATCAATATTCTTGAAGATTTCTGGCTTCTCCGGCACTTCAAGACATTTCCGAAGTAAGGACACGTGAAAAACATCGTGCACTTCAGACAATTCAGGGGGCATTTCCAACTGATAAGACACTTCTCCTCTGCGGCCTAGTATCTTGAAGGGTCCAATATACCTTGGTGCAAGCTTTCCTTTTACTTGGAATCTCTGCATTCCCTTGAGAGGTGATACTCTAAGATAAACAAAATCTCCAATCTTGAAGGTCAGTTCTCTACGTCTCTTGTCGGCATAACTCTTCTGTCTAGACTGGGCTGCCTTAAGGTAATCACGAATCATGCAAACCTTCTCTTCAGCCTCTTGCAGAATATCCGGTCCAAATATCTTACTGTCTCCGGTTTCCGACCAATTCAAAGGGGTACGACACTTTCTTCCATATAAAGCTTCAAATGGGGCCATTTGCAAGCTGGCTTGATAACTGTTGTTGTAGGAAAACTCCGTGAAAGGCAGACAATCTTCCCACTTAGCTCCATAGGCTAGAACACAGGCTCTCAACATATCTTCAAGTATCTGATTTACTCTTTCAGTCTGTCCATCAGTCTGGGGGTGGTAAGCTGTGCTAAAGGCTAATTTGGTTCCCAAGGCTTGATGCAAACTTCTCCAAAATCTTGAGGTGAATTGGGTTCCTCGATCGGAAACTATGGTTTTAGGGACTCCATGCAAACTAACAATTCTGGATAGATAAAGATCTGCCAGCTGTCCTGAGGTATAAGTGGTCTTGACAGGAATAAAGTGGGCAACTTTGGTCAGTCTATCCACAATGACCCAGATAGAGTCATTTCCTCGGCTAGACCTTGGAAATCCAGTGATGAAATCCATTCCAACCGATTCCCACTTCCATTCCGGAACTTGCAAAGGTTGCAGCAATCCAGCAGGACGTTGATGTTCAGCCTTGACTCTTTGACAAATGTCACACTTGGATATGAACGATGCAATCTCACGCTTCATTCCATGCCACCGAAATTGTTCCTTTAAATCTTGGTACATCTTAGTTCCACCAGGATGAATGGAGTAAGGTGTCTCATGGGCTTCCCTCATAATGACTTCCTTTAGTTCTGAATCAGCAGGCACACAAATACGTCCTTTATACCAGAGAATTCCTTGATCATCTTCCTCAAATCCTGGCACCTTGCCGGAACTAATTCTGCGCTTAATTCCGTCAATGCTCTCATTTCCCTTCTAGGCTTCTTTGATTTGGCTCATCAAGGTGGGTTGAAACTCAAGGTTGTCTAAGAATCCTCGACTGACTAGTTCCAATCCAAACCTTTCAAACTCTTGGTGCAACATGGGTTGCTCCTCTTTGATCATCATATTCAACGAGCATGGCTACCTACTCAATGCATCGGCCACTACATTGGCCTTACCAGGGTGATAATGAATTTCCAGATCATAATCCTTGATCAACTCTATCCATCTTCTTTGCCTCATGTTCAACTCCTTCTGGGTGAAAATATATTTCAAACTCTTGTGATCAGTGTAGATCTCGCAACGGTTACCCATAAGATAGTGCCTCCAGGTATTCAAAGCTAGCACTACGGCTGCTAACTCCAGATCATGGGTTGGGTAGTTTTCTTCATGAGGTCGAAGCTGCCGGGAGAGGTAAGCTATGACCTTGCCTTCTTGCATTAACACACAACCAAGTCCAAGTTTGGAGGCGTCGCAATAGACATCAAAGTTCTTGGTGATATCGGGCAGGGTTAGGACGGGGGCGGTCACCAATCGCTTCTTGAGCTCTTGAAAACTCTCTTCACACTTAGGGGTCCATTCAAACTTCTTGTCCTTCTTCAACAGTTGGGTCATTGGCCGGGCAATGCTTGAAAACCCTTCAACAAATTTGCGGTAATATCCTGCTAATCCGAGAAAACCTCTAACTTCAGTTTGAGTGGTAGGGGCTTCCCATTCCATGACTGATTTGATCTTCTTTGGGTCTACTGATATTCCTCCAGCTGATAATACATGGCCTAAGAATCCAACTTCCTTCAACCAGAACTCACATTTACTGAACTTGGCATATAGCTGATGCTCTCTAAGGGTCTCTAAGATTAATCGCAAATGGGTTGCATGCTCTTCTTCGGACTTGGAGTAGATAAGAATGTCATCAATGAAGACAACAACAAACTTATCCAAAAACTCCATGAAAACCTTATTCATGAGTTTCATGAAATAGGCAGGGGCATTGGTTAATCCGAAGGACATTACGGTGTACTCATACAATCCGTATCGGGTAGTGAAGGCTATTTTGGGTATATCAGTTGCACGGATCTTCAGTTGATGGTATCCAGTTCTAAGGTCTATCTTTGAGAAGACTCGAGCTCCAGTCAATTGGTCAAACAGATCATCAATCTTTGGGAGGGGATACTTATTCTTGATGGTAACATCATTTAGCTTGCGGTAATCAGTGCACAGTCGGCTGGAACCGTCACTTTTATCCACAAACAAGACGGGTGATCTCCAAGCAGATGAACTTTGCTGAATCAATCCCTTACTCAAAAGGTCATCCAATTGCTTCTTTAACTCCACTAATTCCGCTGGGTTCATACGATAGGGTCGTTGGGCTATAGATCCAGTTCCGGGGATAAGCTCAATGATGAACTCAATATCCCGATCCGGTGGCATTCCGGGTAGCTCATCGGGAAAAACATCCGGGTATTCACAGACGATGGGAACTTGCTCTAAAGTTGGTCCTGAGATACTCTTATGACATCTGGTGGTTTGGGGTGGTTTGACGGATACATGCTTTACTACAATTCCAGTGCTACTCTTCATGGTGATGGTCTTTTTGGCACAATCTATCACTCCTTGATGGGAAGACATCCAATTCATACCAAGAACTACTTCCAGACCTTTAGTTCCCAACACTATCAAATTGGCTAAGAAAGCGATTCCATGAATTTCTATGGGAACTGCCAAACAGTTCCACTCAGCCCTTGTTGTTGACCCAGGTATTTGTACTAACATGGCATGTTTCATGGGTGTCGGTTGAAGTCCACTTTTATCAACAAATAACTTAGTAACAAACGAGTGTGAAGCTCCAGAATCAAACAGAACTCTTGCAGGAACTGAATTAACAGGGAACATACCAAGCACAATGTCGGTTGCTTCCTAAGCTTCTTCAACATTCATGTGATTCAGAAGGCCTCGAGGGTGAGGCTGGTTCCTTGGTGGATAATTCTTGCCATTTCCAACACGGCGCTGTTGCTGAGCAGGAGCAGTCGTCTTGGATGCATCATTCAGCTTCTTCGGGCATTCATTGGAGTAGTGCCCCTTGATTCTGCACTCATAACAGGTAACACCAGACTTGTCACCAGACTTGGGCAGCACAGGGGCGCCATTTGGCCTAGGGGTATTGGGGTTGAAGTTGTTGCCACTAGGTCTTGGAGGTGCACGATTGAAGTTGTTGCCGGTCGGACGGTTGGGATAGTTGGGACGTGGAGCAGGTGCAGATGGCCTCATAGGTCTAGGGGCGAAACCCATAGGTGGATTTCCCCTTGGCCTCTGTGAGTTGCTTGAGTTGCCTTGATACATCATACGGCGCTTACGGTTCTCTGCAGCTTGCTTGAGTTTGCCTTCCATCTGAATGGCAGAGTCAACCAATGACTCCAGGTCTGCAAAGGGAATGCTGACCAAGACACATTGCATCTCATCATGAAGTCCATTCAGAAACCTTTCTTGCTTCTTCTCATTGGTGTTGGTGTCATCTGGGGCGTACCTAGACAAAGTAAGGAACTTGTCACGGTAGTCAACCACATATAGGGAACCTTGCTTCAGATTTCTAAACTCATCTCTCATCCTTTTAATTAATCCCAAAGGAACGTGGGCTTTGCTGAACTTGCTCTTGAACTCCTCCCAAGGCATCACATACCCTTGGGCTTGCATCGCACGAGTGCTATCCCACCAAGCTCTTGCGGCTCCAACAAGATAGTGGGTGGTGTACAAGACCTTCTCATTTTCGCCGACTCCGGCGACTGCCAAATTGTTCTCCATGGTGCGAAGCCAGTCATCAGCATCTAAGGGTTCTTCAGACTTAGTGAACATAGGTGGGTTGGTGTTTTGGAAACTCTTCAACTTGGATCGGTGATCATCATTGCCATTGTTCTCTCCTTCACCATGGCCATTTCCATTGCCATTGTTGTGGTTCATTGCCATCTGGGTTAGCTGCTGAAGAGTGGCCAAGTTAGCTTGGCGCTCAGCTCGGGCTGCTTCCCGGTCTTCCATGATCAACCTTAGCAGTTGTGCCACTTTCGGGTTCGGGGTGGGGGTACTCGCGGCATCTGAAGATAACGTGTGTAAGACAAGAGGGAAAAGCTAATTTCTAAGATTTAAATGTAACATGGATGATGCAATTTTTGTCTTACTAAGGCCTTAAGGGCCAAATTCATATTTCATTCAACAACCATCAAACATACCATACATACGAGTTCACACATTACAAATGGTTTTCATCAAACCATTGCGACTCGTCTACTAGAGAGGGGGATACAACTCACACCTACACGAAGTGACTTAAAGTAAACTCATAACTAATAACACGGGGATCTCCAATCTAAACACCGGGCTCCTCGGGGTCTTCCTCCTCATCATCCTCAATGAATCCAGCATCCTCATCATGCTCCTGATCATCAAGGTCCTACATGAAGTCATCCTCGTCACTAATGAGGGCATTATCCTCCTTGCGGAGATCAATGCCTTCCTCCTCACCAAGGTGGCTCTCTAGATCCTCAATGTACTCCATCAGCTCAGCCACATTGGCCTTCAACTCCTCAATGGTCTGATCCCTCTCATCGCGCTGGCGGCGAAGACTCTTGCGATCCCTAGCAAGGATCCTGATAGTGCTCCTTGCCTCCACAAGTGCGAAGTGCTCAAGGTTGGCCTTGGTACGGGCACGATCTGCCTCCTGCTGAGTGGAGTACAGCAAGAAGTCCATGTGATCGATATAGGTACTCGGCTCATTTTGCCCTGGCATGTTTGCGGGATGCCCGTCCGCATCACGCCGAGCAAAGTTCCTAAAGCGCTCCCCCTGGATCTCCTCCACATGCAGTCCGCACAAGCGGGCATGCATCTCCTGCATACCTCGGACCAAGCCATCGGCCCAAGTGTTCTCCACAAGCTCAAACTTGATCCTTGGAGAACTTAGATCTCCCTTCTTGCCACGGCAACTTGCCCTGATAAGCCACCGTAGCTCTCCATCCGGGTGCTCATTGAGCACGGCTCCCTTGAACTCCGGATACAGACGATCCAGGAACAAGGTCAGGGTGGTGAGGTCGCGCTCGAAACAAAGGCTGCCACCATGGCCCAACTGGTACTGCTCAGTGAATACCGGGGCCATCTACAAAATTTTGGATTAGATTAAGTTAGTGATCAACTCAAGTGTGCAAAATTTTAAGTAGGCAAAAACTGAATCATGTACAAAGCTTTGTAAATAGAGAGGAAAAGACTAAGCAATTTTAAATCATTACTTATCTCTTTGCTTTTATAAAGGTTTCATTTAACGCCCATTCTAACTAAGGTCTCCTATGGTCAGCCTAGGCTCTGATACCAACTTGTGACACCCCCGAATTTATCACAAATTCGAAGTGCCCGGTATGCATTCCATCACAATCCCAGAATCATTGTTGTGATACACATAACGTAGTTGGTAACCAGTTCCATAGACATTACAATACGATAGTTCAAATACAATGGTCATAGTGACCAAGTTCATATTACAACACAATATAGTAGCGGAAATAACGTCTTCGGGTCCATGCCTTCACCCTACAGGCAATGGCGACTCAGGAGACGATCTTAGTTCTGATATTCTTCTTCATAACCTTCCTCCGGATACTCTTCCCCATAGTCTGGCCAAGTTGATAGCCAGGGACACAGCCATGAGTACATTGGATGCACTCGCAAACCATCTTATAAAGGAAATGATGAAGTAGATATGCAAGGTTGATATGGTGGACTAAGCACTAAGTTTATTTGCAAAAGCTAGTTTTATTTCCCAAGAAGGTTCATTAGTAGAGAAGAAGATTCAATTCTCTAAGTTCAAGCTAAGAGGAACCTCAAGTGTGTCAACATCAAGGTCAAGTCAAGTCATTCACCAAATTCACCATAAGTTATTATCATTCTTGACAAAAGTCAAGTACAGCTTGCCAACTGTCCATGACCACGGACGCGGCTATTCGAATAGTTTTGAAACCTCTGCAGAGGGGTACACTTTACCCACAAGATTCGATACATCTGCCGGGAGAAATCCACGGATCGTCATACACAAAGTATGCGAGGTTCAGATAATCAAACAAATTCTTTCACTTGTCTACTCTAGTATAGGATCCTTCCCTAAGAGTCCACTTTGGCACTCATAGTTTTGCCCGCTGCAGAGTGCTGCATGAATGGAAACTTCCACTCGGTTCGGAAGCGCCCATGTATGGCTTACTTCTATAAAAGATGATACAAGGTCTCCCATACTAGAATAAACAAACTACGGACTAAGCCCCTTCCCATTTAGGGGTAATGTGGTCGTACGGTAATGGTTGGCTCACATGGTACATCACTTATTATCATTTAGCAAATACATTCCATAGTCCTTAGTCAAGATTATTTTCCTTCCTAAAACCATCATGTAGGAGAAATTTTCAATTCAAGTTTTCAAGTTCATGTCACCAATTTCAAAGAGGGTTCCCCTTATAGATGGCCTCAATTTTATTAGCGACTAAGCAACTACATTGAGTGATGTTTAAAACTAAGGAGAATCTTGGATAAACTCAGCTTGATGCTCTTGTTAAGCAAGATATCACTACACAACTATCCTTCTACTCTAGCAATTCAATCATGCAATTTACTTAAAACAAGTAGAATGCAATAGTAAAACTAGGCATTGGGAGTATGACTCAAAAGATGGCTTGCCTTGGTTGGCAAAGTGTCCGGGGTAGTCTTCTTCTTCTTGATAAAATTCCCCCTCAATATCCTCCTCAGCAACACTAGCGTCTAATAACGAATAAACACAAAGCACACAATCACTACATAATGCTAACAACACTCCAAGCACACATACTTGCTTTCCAACCATAGCATTCATGTTGGATTTTATTGAGTTGGGTTGCAAGGTTTCTCCCAAGTGTTCATCAAGTGTGTAAGTTAATTTTTTTTACCATGTGCCATATGTTGTTTACTTTCTAAGCAGTGGTATTTAACTAAGGGTATTAGGACTAGTTCAAGTGGGGAGGGATTAATTAAGTGAATTGGTATTGAGGGAGAAACTAATCTAAGTGTATATTAGAGATCTATCATTTTATGCTACATACTAGGATTAGATTAGAGTTTAATTGATAGCACTAACAAGGTTTTAGTTAATTAAGGTTGAGCTAAACAGTAGACAAGTTAACTAGTGAGCTCATAAACCAAGTTTCAAGATTTTTGGAATTTTAAACAATTTTCTAGAATTTTCCTAAGATTCATAGGGCTATGGTCAAAGTGTTCTTATTGAATTAAATCCCTAACTCAAATTGGATTCTAACTAGTTTCAGAGGCTAGATAATTTCCTAAGCTTTCCAACGCATATTTATTTGCTAAAAATGGATTTCTAAATCTCTTGGAATTAAAGTTTAAAAATCATATCTGAAACATATTTGAAACAATTCAAAATAGGCGGGAAAAGAAATAAAAACGATTCGGACCGAAACTAACTGAACTGGGCCCAATTCCGAATAAACCCGAACGGGCCGGCTAAGATAACGCTTCGCCCGGGCGGGAAACGTTTGAAATCGAACTGACAGGTGGGGCCTACGTGTCAGCTCACTTAAGTCGCCCGAATCGGTACGCTGCCGTTGGATTCTAATCCAACGGCGCGTCTGCGTCGTGTTCGACGGCGAGGGAGGGAGCTCACCTGCGCACAGAGAGGAAGACGACGGCGACGGCGAGGCGCATAGGGGAAGCAGGGCTTGACGGCGCGGGGCGGAAAAGACTCCGGCGGCCCTTCTCCTCCACTTCCCGGCGTCCGCTTGCTCAACGGAGGCCGAACGCGGTGGCGCCACCCGCGTCCAGTGGCTCGCCGGTGAGGCTGGCTACGGCGAACTAGAGCGAGCGGGGAGAAGAGAGGGTGTCTGGGGGCTTGCTGGGGATGGGGTGCGTTCGATCGTGTGCTCGGAGGGGGCTTTTATAGGCCAGGAAGTCGGGGGCGAGGGTGGCCAGAAGGTGGCCGGTGCGGGGGCCCTGGCGACGTGCGACGGGCAACACCGAGCGCGGCGGCCTTGCGCGCGTGCTGGCGGGGTTCTGTCTTGGCGGCGGGGCACTGTGGGCAGGCGTTGGCGAGACCACGCCGGTCGGCAGCTTGCAGAGAGGAAGAGGGAGAGGAGAGGGGGTTCGGGCGGTGTCCTCCTTTTCCTTCCATGCCTCACGGCTTGGGTCGGGGCAGAGTGGGCTGGGCTCGACAGCGGGGGACTCCACGAGCATGGCTATAGGGCGGGAGCGAACGGGAACAACGATGCTCACAGTGACTTCGATTTCCTGGATTTTTGCCCACCATGTGTTCGATCAAATGCCCGCAAGAATTCAAATTTCAAATTTTTGAAAACGGCCACTATGGTTTGTCAACATATTGGACAAGGGTTCTAGAGGTATTTTTGTTACAAAGAAAGATCATGTTTTGCAAAAATTTGAGTTTGAAAATAGGGTTTGGTTACTGAATCAGATTCAAACTTTGGCTGATGTTTGAGTTAGGTTCTGATTTGAATTTTGGTTTGAAACTTCTTGGTCAAGTTAGTATGTGACCTGGTCAAGCTCAACTAACTGACCACACCCTTACTTGAGTTACAGATTTCTTATTCTAAGTATCCAAAGTAGGGTAGTCAATAATATTTCCTAGATCAAACTTTTCTTCTCTTTTTCTTTATTACTTTTATTTCTGGTTTCTTTAGCTCTTATAGTTCTTCTCTAATGCTTCTGTTGGTTAAGTCTGAATTAACTAAGTATTGCACAACCAATTAATATACACATAAAATCATAGAACAACATGTATTTAAAATACTATGCATGCATGCAATAATAGATAAAAAGTTTTATCTTGGCCCAAAATTTGGCACTTCAGTTAATAGGAAATGGATTACAAATATTTGGGTTGTTACAGGAGAGTGGGAAGCAGATGGAACTTCAGAACTTGATATATTCGCCGGAGGCGAGCTACGATCAAAGTTTGGCGATCCACCATCATATCCAGGCTGGAAGACAAAAGAACAAGGCAAAATAACTCAAACACAAGGGATGTTGGGAATAAGCATTTCATAGAGCAATTTTTTTACAAAATATAGAGTTTCCCAATCAAGTATCGGCAAAAGACAACAAAAGTTTACTACATCAACTGGAAGGATAAAATCCATAAAAGTAGGCTAAAAATCTATGCCACCTCAGCAGTAGGCTCCGTGGCGGTAGAAGGCGCAGAATCATCAGCAGCAGGGGTGCTGGAAGGAGGCGCCGAAGACCCAGGCGCAAAAGTCGAAGAAGCTGCCGACAGAGAAATAAGGTTCAGAATGTTGGTTGCATACTTCTTTGCCTTCTTGAAGAATTCCAGCATCTCTGAGAGAGGGCGAGCATGGGAAGAGCCAACCTTCTCCCAGTACACCACTTCCCCGTGCGCTTAAGCAAGGGCTATCGCTCCTTCGACACCTCGCTTTATCGAGATGAGCTTCATCGCGCGGACAAGATCCTCGATGGTGTCGAAATATTCGACAAGCCAACGAAGGTTGTCAGCAGGAATCTCATTCTTCTTCTTTGGGAACAACCTGGGAAATAGACAAATCAGAACATGGCAAACTCGCTGAAGGATATTTTAAACAAGCCGCAAGTTCGATTCCAGCACGTCCACTATAGCCAGTAGGGGATCTTCAGTATTTGGCTGCCAAAGCCTCCAAGATTCTCCAATTTTCTCTGCTATATCACAGAGACACAAACAGAATAAGTCAACACATGTCAGCAAATGAAAGCCTGAGTAAGTACCCAAAAAAGGAGTGATACGACACTTACTGCCAACAAAGACGGAGATCTTGTCAAGTCGTTCAGCTACGGACTGCTCCCACTTGGCCTGCTTCTGCTGGGTTTCTGCAAAGGCTTTTTCAGCTTTCTTAGCCCTGGTTTATACTGACTTAGCAGCCTTCTTAGCAGAAACCTTGGCAGCATTGGCACTCTCCCAAGCCTCTACAGAAGCCTTCAGCTCGGCCTCCAGAGCTGATATACGAGCGTGAACCATGGTCAGGGCGACTATAATACAAAAAAAGAGAGATATCAGCAACCATAATAAATATGGGAACAAGTAAGTAAAAGTAAAAAGCAGGAGTCAAAAGTACAGAATAAATATCTTGAGATGTATTGGCAGTCTCCAGAATCTTGACGCATTCAGCACCAAGAGAAAGAAATCTCTGCATCAAAGGCTGCAGAGTACAGGTTGTACGAGAGTCTAAGAGCTCAAGAACAAACAGAGTCAAGTACACGTGGTAATACTCACATTGTCAGAAGAAGCAGAGGGCTGATGAACCTCAAGAGAAGTAGCCACCGCTGCTCCCCTCTTCTAACGCTTTGAAGGAGGTGTAGTAGGTTTCTTCTTAGCAGGGACTGGCGATGGTTTAACCACCCTAGTCTCCTCTTGAGAGTATCCCTTGGGAGTAGCCGAAAAGCCAATCGGAGGAACTACAGCAGCATCCTTCTTCGGCTTATCGTCATCACTAAGAAGAAATCATTCGACATCAAGAAGAAGGAAAATAGTCAAGGATAGAAAAAATTGGAAAGCAAAATGGAGTAAACTCACGAGTCTAGTAACTCGAACATTTCAATCTCAGAGTCCTTGGCAGCAGCAGGCTCCCCTGATGCATCTTTTAGAACGGAGGTACTCGAGGAAGCCAATTCTCCTACGCGCTTCCTCTTTTTCTCCAGACCTCTATCTTCAGAGTCAGCAGGGGGAGGCGATGTAGTAGAGTCGCTCTCCTCCAGAGATCCTTTAGCTTCATCTCTGTCTCGGTTTTCATCAGCCTCGGGGGCTTCATAACTAACAGGAGCAGTATCAGCCTCGATTGGTCCTTCCTCGCGTAGATGAGGGCGAGAAATCAGAAACTGGTGGTCTTAAAAAGCAATGTCGGTAAGAAACGCACAATGCAGGAAGACAAAACAATAGAAGTCCAAATTTTTGAGTTATACATACCTCGGGCAAGGGGTGATTGGAATCAAAAAAAGCAGCCGTGCAGGCTGGGATCTCCATCTGTGCAGTCAGAGTAGTCAACGATCTCACCCGTTTGTCGAGATCCTTTTTCTCTAGGTCTTGGTCAGACACTCGAGAAAGGATCGGTCGAACCAAAGTAAGACCATAACTTAGCAGCTCGAGTCTGAAGGGGTTGGATGCGTCTCTGAAGGAAGAATGCCATAAGCTGCGTCCCTATCAGTCCGCCCCCCACTGTGCTCTTGAGTCTCTGAATACGAGTCAACAATGGCTTGATGACTTCAACTTCGGCTTCTGAAGGAGGAGTATCCCACATCGTCAGCTTGGTCAGATTTTGGTTGGCGTCAAAAGGAGGAAGACCATACTGATCGGAGGCAGTGGCTTTCTGGCTTTCTGGTCCTTGATATAGAGCCATTTTTGCCTCCAGCCTTGCACCAAAGTAGCCATGTTGAACTCCAAGTAATGTGATTCAGATCGCACAGATACAATAGCCCCGCCCAGCTCAGGTTTTTTATCTAAAGAAATGCTTGGGCGGAGGCGGAAAAGAAATTTCCAAAGAACCCATTGTGGGATTCCAAGAAAAGACTCACAAAGAGTGATGGAACAAGCGACATGGAGAATAGAATTCGGTGTGAGCTGATGTAGCTGCACGCCGTAGACAAAGAGAAGCCCACAAAGAAATTCGTGGGCACGGAGAGATAGGCCATAGAGAAGATAGGCAAGGAACATAACCCGATATCCTTTTGGCAGTGAGGGAATGCGCTCGTCACCGGGGAAGATGATCGGCACCGCTTCTGGGAGAAAGCCATCCTTTTTAGCCTTCTTTAGATGACATTCCTCAAACGACGAAGGAACCCACTTGAGAGCCATCTTGTTGCCACCCTTCTTCACCATGGTCGCTCTGTGTGCAACCTTCTTGATGGGCATGTGAGGGTGAAATGATCAGGGGTTGCGAGGAGAAAGCAAGCGCGAGGAGGAAGAAGCAGCGGTGGCGGCAGAGGAATAGCAAACTGGTAAACAGTAAAAACACAAGTCCCTCCATATATAAAGCTTTTGCAAGAAGGAACGTGGGCCACGATGTGGCGTACGAAGCAGAAGCGGCAAGCCCACTAACGGGCGGAAAATTTGGGAAATTACTGTGCTGCCCATGTGCAACGGTCCGCGTCCAGTCAAATCATCACAGAGAGTGACTCCATCAATAACGTCATGAGTATCAAACAAAGTCGACAAAATTATAAGTCCAAGAAACGATCTGAGACTATGGTTGTTTCCAAGGAACCCATTGATGGGGCCGAGTTGATGAAGTATAATGACCGGCCAGTTGGAAAACCCCAAGAGAAGGTTTTGATGAATATAGTAGCAAGTTTTCCCTCAGTTATGAAACTAAGGTAATCAATCCAGTAGGAGAGAGACAAATGACTGAAGGTGATGCCCACTAGCTGTGTGATGCTCTAACAAGGGCGCCATTAATGATAACTTGTTAGCGCGTCTTCAACCAGTAGCAACGTGGAACCTGCACACAACACAACCAAATACTTTGTTCCCAACTTACGATGAGGTTGTCAATCTCACCGGTTTGCTTGAAACAAAGGGTATGAGCGTATCGAGTGGAAAGTGATAATAGTATGCGAGTAAAATAAACAGTGCAAGTAAAGTAAACAGGTGATAGCAATATAAAGGAAATAGGACCGGGGTCCACAGTTCACTAGTGGTGTCTCTCCATAAGATAAAATAATGCATGCTGGGTAAACAAATTACAGTTGGGCAATTGATAGAATAAAGACAACATGCATATGATGAGAGGATCACTATGAGATTTACTCTGGGCATTACAACAAAATACATAGACCGCCATCCAACTGCATCTATGACTAATAATCCACTTGTGGCAAATCAATCCGAGAACTCCGTAAGTATTAAGTTGCGAACAACAGATAATTGCATTAAGCAAAGTGTGTAATGTAAACAAAGCATATACCCTCGAGCATATGAATGTTGTTTTCCCCCTAGTAGCAACAGCACATCTACAACCTTAGAGGTTTCTATCACTCCCCCAGATTAAATAGAGGCATGAACCCACTATCGAGCATAAATACCCCCTCTTGGAGTCACTAGCAACTACTCGGCCAAGATAGCTACTAACAACGGAGAGCATGCAAGATCATAAACAACATAGAGATAACATAAGATAAATTTTAGTACATCAACTCAAGCATAACACCAATATTCATCGGATCCCAACAAACCAAACATGTAGAATTACATAACGGTGATCTCAATCATGTAAGATAGCTCATGAGATCTAAACATGAAGCACATGGTGGAGAAGACAACCATCTAGCTACTGCTATGGACCCATAGTCCAAGGTAGACTACTCACTCATCGCTCCGGAGGCAAGCATGGCGATGAAGAAGACCTCCGGTGGCGATTCCCCTCTCCGGCAGGGTGCCGGGAAGAGCTTCTGGACCCTCCTGATCTTTGGGTCGACGGCAGCGGCGGATCGCGATGTGTTCTGGAAAAGTGATCGGGTCTTTAGGTTTTTCCCGTCGGGGGGTCTTTATAGGCGAAGGGGCAACGTCAGGAGTGGACCAAGGCGACCTCACACGTAGGGGGCGCGGCCTACCCCTGGGCCGTGCCGCCCAGTTGTGTGGGGCCCTCGTGGCCCCACTCCGTCTCCTCTTTGGATCTCTGGAAGCTTCGGTGAAATTCTGGGCGACTGGCTTTGGTTTCGTCCAATTCCGAGAATATTTCCTGTGTAACTTTTCTGAAACACAAAAACAGCAGAAAACAGGGAACTGGCACTGTGGCGACTTGTTAATAGGTTAGTTCCGGAAAATGCATAAAAGTGCCACGAAGTGTAACAAAACACTAAGAAAATGGTGTAAAAACAAGCATGGAGCATCAAAAATTATGGATACGTTGGAGACGTATCAGCGTCCCCAAGCTTAACTCCTGCTCATCCTCGAGTAGGTAAGTGATAACAAAAGAAATAATTTTTGAGGTGACATGCACCTACACAATCTTGATCATATATGTAAGCGTTGTGAGCTGGGATCAAAAGAACTTAAAACATGGGCATGAAAGACATAATCTTGATAGAAGAAACTTAGCAACCATGTTATAACATGAAAATGAACACAAACAAAAGATCATGAAAATGAAACAATGAAAGTCAAACGTGTGTTCAAATCATAATGAAAAACATACAAATGGTTTTCAGCTTGTCCTTAATGAGAGAGCAAAACATAAATGCATAGGACACCTTCAAGTTTAAGAGGGCGACTAGATACAAATAATTTAAGAATAAGTGAAACCAACAATATGAATCAATCAATGAAAACTTTGGGACAATGCACATTATACTCAGAATGACAACTATGCTCTCTTAATGGTGCATAAAGATAGAAGGTGGTGACTCAACATAAAAGTAAAAGAAAGGCCCTTCGCAGAGGGAAGCAGTGATTAAACATGTGCTAGAGCTTTTCATTTGTAAAACAGAGAGATAAAACTTGGGTTTTGAGAGGTGGTTGCTTTTATCAACGACTAGCAATGGGGTTCTTACTATCTTCCATACAAAAATGAAGCATGTTTTTGAGAGAGAGATTGGCACTTTTTTGTGCTCTTTTTATAAAACTTGGCACTCCTCCCCACCTTTTTTCCTTTCACAAGCCATGGCTAACCGATTCCATCGGGTGCCCACCAACATTCACATTCCATGGAGGAGTGCCTTTTTTTCTTTTCTTTTTTCTCTTTATTTTTTCTTTTTGGAATAAGCAATATGGAAGATAGCAAATCCGACCACTACATCCCCATGAGCTAAAAACAGTGGCACAAAACGAGAAGTAGTTGAAAGTTTTGAAAGGTAGCACATGAAAATTTACTTTGGAATGGCTTACAAATACCATGCATAGGAATTTATAGTGGACACAATGGCAAACTTGGTTTTTTGGAGTTGGATGCACGAGTAGAGTTCATACTCAGTACAAGGCGAGGGCTAGCAAAGGACTAGGAGCGACCAACTAAGAGAGCAATAACGGCCATAATCATGCAAAGCGACAAAGCGACATTAAAAGAAGCATAAGATGGCATCAAAAGTCAAAAACTAAATGATCATAGAGGCTATTGGCGACTTTGTATGAGTCTAACATGTGTGAGCATGCGCCAAGTCAACCCAAATAAAGCATCAAGGAGAAAACCAAAAGAATGCTTCCAAATAATTAAAAAAATGCATGATTCTTTCAAAGGCTCATTAAGCAATCTCAGTTATTTGAGACAAGTCATGCTACAACAAAACCACTAAGCATACTATCAAAAAGACATCAAGCACGACATGCAAAAGCCTAGGCCGCAGTCTACACAAGCTCCTTCTTGTACCACTTTTTTTTGCATAAAGCTTTTTCTCTTTTACAACACCATTCAAACTTTTTATAAACACCTCTTTTGATGAAAACCAATATAGACCAGAGGCAAAAATACACCTGAGGAAAATATATAACAAGATCTGAACACAAATCAAGGCGAAAATCGAAAACTAAACGCAGTTCTAGAAAAAGAAAACACTCGTTGGAACGAATAGAGTGAAAAACGGAGTGTTCTTGGCAAATGAAACGCAAGGCAACTTCTCCAAAAGAAATTTGTTGGGGTCCAACCATTTATTGCAGCAAACAAAACTAAACTAAACTGAAAACTAAAAACAACTGACGCTCCAAGAAAAATGCATAATGCATGAAGCAATAAAAATATAGTATCTTGAAAGGTGACCTGATTTTTGGCGATGAAGAAGGGGTGCCTCGGGGGCATCCCCAAGCTTTGACGCTTGTACTTCTTGGATATTTCTTGGGGTGATGCATGGGCATCCCCAAGCTTGAGCTTTTGTCCATTCTTCAACTCATCTCATCACTCTCCGATCCCTACACTTGAAAACTTCCTTCATACAAAACTAAACACAAATCTATTAGCAACATTAGTGTAAGCATAACATAGAATCAACCCTTCTTGCTTCAGGTTTCAACCTAAAACCACCACATATAAAGTACATACTACTGTAGTAACTTCCCCAAAAGTTCTGTGATCAAAAGAACTCAAAAAGAAAGCGATAAAGCGGCAAACACAAATATTGGCAGAAATCTGTCAAAACAGAACAGCTAACAAATGTCGAATTTTTAGAGGGTTTTATATTGCTCAAATCAAAAAGTGTTCAACTAATGAAAGTTTGGATATAACCTGGGGCATATGCACAAGAAATCGCAGGTCCAAAAGATATACAGAGAATTTTCACGAATTTTTACGGTGCAGCACTGAAAACAGTTTCAGGACAGCAACATCCCCAAATCTTACCTCGCTCAAATTAGAGGATTCTCTTGGCACAAAACGAAATAAAAAGGATAAGGAGAGGTCATCACAGTAGTAATAACTTCCAAGAATCAAATAAAATAAAAAGAACTGAATGTAAAAACATTAGGTTATCTCCCAAGAGTGCTTTTCTTTAACGCCTTTGAGCTAGGCGCAGAAAGTTGCGAATCAAGTAATATCTAGTGAAGCATTAAGATCAACTGTTTCCTCAAGATCACAACTTACCACACTAGGCACTTTAGAGGTTCCCGAAGATGATTCAACCTGCAAGTCACTCTTAGTTGAATTAAAAGTCCTACCAATCTTAAAAACATGCTGCAGTTTAGGCACAGACACCTTGGGAACATACATAAATTTTAGCTCTTTTCCACCAAAAGCTTTCTCTTTCTTAAACTTAAGAGAAGAGAAAATTGAACTTAAAGTTTCAATGGATTCTTCTAGTTTCCCAATCCTAAGTTTTTGACTATCGAGAGTAGTGCTAGCTTCTAAAACAGTGATTCTCTTACCGATACTTTCTATTGCTTCATTAACTCGGCTAGCATTATCAAGGATATTTGGCAAACTTTTTTCTAAAGAGCTAAGCTTTTCTAAAACTTCCTCCAAAGTGACCTTAGTTTTAACAACATGAATAGGTGGTACTCCCACTAAACTTTCAATTAAAGTGCAAGCTTCAAGAGTGGGAGTACCCAGAAAATTACCTCCTGCAAGAGTATCAAGAACGTACCTATACCAACATAAAAATTTCTAAGGAGGATCACGGTAGAATGCTTGTTTGTACACCTATGATGAGAATTGCTAATACGGTACCAAGCATCTTTCAAGCTCTCTCCCCCTTGTTGCTTAAAAGTACAAACTTCAACTTCAGGATTACTCATTCTAACAAGACTAAAAGTAAGTAAATAAAAGCAACTATAAAGGATACTATTTTTTTTGGGTTTTTGATAAAACGATGCAAGTAAAAATAAAGTAAAGCAAAACTTAAAACAAAGTAAAGGATGTGCGTGCAAAAACTCCCCTTGCAGAAGTCTTCTTTCTCCCTGGCAACGGCGCCAGAAAACTTGATGGGGCCGAGTTGATGAAGTATAATGACCGGCCAGTTGGAAAACCCCAAGAGAAGGTTTTGATGAATATAGCAGCAAGTTTTCCCTTAGTTATGAAACCAAGGTAATCAATCCAGTAGGAGAGAAACAAACGACTGAAGGTGATGCCCACTAGCTGCGTGATGCTCTAACAAGGGCGCCGTTAACGATAACTTGTTAGCGCGTCTTCAACCAGTAGCAACATGGAACCTGCACGCAACACAACCAAATACTTTGTTCCCAACTTACGATGAGGTTGTCAATCTCACCGGTTTGCTGGAAACAAAGGGTATGAGCGTATCGAGTGGAAAGTGATAATAGTATGCGAGTATAGTAAATAGTGCAAGTAAAGTAAACAGGTGATAGCTATATAAAGGAAATAGGACCAGGGTCCATAGTGCACTAGTGGTGTCTCTCCATAAGATAAAATAATGCATGCTGGGTAAACAAATTACAGTTGGGCAATTGATAGAATAAAGACAACGTGCATATGATGAGAGGATCACTATGAGATTTACTCTGGGCATTACAACAAAATACATAGACCGCCATCCAACTGCATCTATGACTAATAATCCACTTCTGGCGAACCAATTCGAGAACTCCACAAGTATTAAGTTGCGAACAACAGATAATTACATTAAGCAAAGTGTGTAATGTAAACAAAGCATATACCCTCGAGCATATGAATGTTGTTTTCCCCCTAGTAGCAACAGCACATCTACAACCTTAGAGGTTTCTGTCACTCCCCCAGATTAAATAGAGGCATGAACCCACTATCGAGCATAAATACCCCCTCTTGGAGTCACTAGCAACTACTCGGCCAAGATAGCTACTAGCAACGGAGAGCATGCAAGATCATAAACAACATAGAGATAACATAAGATAAATTTCAGTACATCAACTCAAGCATAACACCAATATTCATCGGATCCCAACAAACCAAATATGTAGAATTACATAACGGTGATCTCAATCATGTAAGATAGCTCATGAGATCTAAACATGAAGCACATGGTGGAGAAGACAACCGTCTAGCTACTGCTATGGACCCATAGTCCAAGGTTGACTACTCAGTCATCGCTCCGGAGGCAAGCATGGCGATGAAGAAGACCTCCGGTGGCGATTCCCCTCTCCGACAGGGTGCCGGGAAGAGCTTCTGGACCCTCCTGATCTTCGGGTCGACGGCGGCGGCGGATCACGATGTGTTCTGGAAAAGTGATCGGGTCTTTAGGTTTTTCCCGTCGGGGGTCTTTATAGGTGAAGGGGCAACGTCAGGAGTGGACCGAGGCGACCTCACACGTAGGGGGCGCGGCCTACCCCTGGGCCACGCCGCCCTGTTGTGTGGGGCCCTCGTGGCCCCACTCTGTCTCCTCTTCGAATCTCTGGAAGCTTCGGTGAAATTCTGGGCGATTGGCTTTGGTTTCGTCCAATTCCGAGAATATTTCCTGTGTAACTTTTCTGAAATACAAAAATAGCAGAAAACAGGAAACTGGCACTGTGGCGATTTGTTAATAGGTTAGTTCTGGAAAATGCATAAAAGTGCCACGAAGTGTAATGAAACACTAAGCAAATGGTGTAAAAACAAGCATGGAGCATCAAAAATTATGGATACATTGGAGACGTATCACCCACCTATAGCCTCAGGGGATACTCTTATCAAAAGTATAGATCGCCTACTTGACGAAATGAAAGAAACAAAATTTTTTTGCAGGCTATGACGATGCAAGAATAGAAAGGAGTAAATATTTTTGAGTCTATAACAGGCTGCAAGAACCCCCTTATAGCCTCGGGGGCTACTACCATCGGGAGCGCTAGTCGCGCACCCGACGAAATTAATACAAGAACGACGAAGCTGGGATGACAGTATACTTGAGCCTATACTCAAAAAACTTTCGACTATAGCCTCGGGGCTACTACCATTAGGAGCACCATCGTGTACCCGATGACACTAGAAAACATCGACTACAGATCGGCACAGTCATCGACTTCATTGTCGACAAGGTTAACTCAAAGTGGTTTCACTACCATCGAGAGATATTTGCGACTAGTTGAAAAAACAACTCAACAATTTTTGACATTGAAACAGTCAAACAAGGCTGAAGTAATTAAAGTTATGATTCTCGAGTTGCATCATCGCGAAAAACTTGAATGTCATGATTATAATAGATCATGAAGGTAAGACCCCAGGATCCGCCCTGTGTGGCCTAGTATATGCACCTGGATGAGCTCTCCTAGTAATTTTCCATATCTATGATGCGAAGAAAAATCCCGGTGGACGCACTGGGTACCCTGAGAATTACTGGAATCCTTTCTTTGTAAGTCCTAAAAACGGCAAAAGATTGGGTTAGACCAGGTACTAGACTCAAGTCTAGGGGCTTAAGTCTGAAGTAGGTAGCAAGTTTCTGCTCCGAAAGTTAACTGGTTTCCTGATCCATCAGAGAAGCCAGGCTTGTTAACCAAAATCCCCTTAAGAACTAAAATAATTCGAGTTGTTTAAATGAATACAGGAAAAAGAAGAAGTCGAAGATATGAAGATTTGAGATTCCTCCCGAATCAACAATTCTGGTAGAATCTCGGGGGCTACTGACAAGGGTATAGCTAATAGAGCCAATTAGCTTTGTACCCCTAAGGCCCGCTAAGATAGGACCAATCATGGACATAGTCGAAATACGAGTTGATATCGTATATGGACACTGTAATTTGTATTAAACCCAACCGGATCCTTGAGACCTGGCCACCTATATATAGGGGCCAGGACAGGTTGGCCAGGGACAGATTGAGATTGAGCCAATTGAGTACCACGCTTATTCTCGATACACACATAATCACGCCTTGTTTGACTGACCTCAACCTTTGAGTTCATCTGACGCCCTCTTCCCCCGATCCTAAGTCCTTTATCTAGGACATTTATCGAGTTAACCCTCGTCACTATCCGTTAAAGTCACTCCCATCGGGAGGGATTTATGATACGCCGAGAGCAAACAACCCAAAGATTTCGGATATTGAAGCAGTCAAACAAGGCTAAAAATGACTAAAAGTTATAATTATCGAGTTGCATCATCGCGACAAAACTTGAATGCCATGATTGAAAAAGATCATGAAGGTAAGACCTCAGGATCCGTCCTGCATGGCTTAGTATACGCACCTGGATGCAATCTGCTAGTAATTTGCCGTATCTATGATGCGAAGAAAAATCTCAGTGGATGCACTGGGTACCCTGAAAATTATTGGAATCCTTTCTTTGTAAGTCCTAAATGTGGAAAAAGATTGGGTTAGACCAGGTACCAGACTCAAGTCCAGGGGCTTGAGTTTGAAGTAGGTGGCAAGTGTCTCCTCCGGCAGTTAACTGGTCTCCTGATCTGTCAGAGATGCCAGGCTTGTTAGCCAAAATCCCCTTGGGAAATACAATAATACGAGTTGTTTAAGTGAATGCATGGGAAAAGAAGAAGTCGAAGATTGATCAAGTCGAAGATATAAAGATTTGAGATTCAACCCGAATCTACAATTCTGGTAGAATCTCGGGGGCCACTAACAAGGCTATAGCTAATAAAGCCCATTATATCGGTACCCTCGGTGCCCGTTAGGGAGTCCTAAGTATAGATGTAATCAAATACAAGGTGATGTCGTATACAAATATTGTAATTTGTATCAAACCCGACTGGATCCTCGAGTCCTGGCCACCTATATATAGGGGCAGGAGAGGCCGGTCAAGGACAAATTGAGATTGAGCCAATTGGGTACCATGCTTACTCTTGATACATAACAAACCTCGCCTTGTTTGACTGATCCTACCTTCGAGTTCATCCGACGCCCTACTTCCCATGATCCTAAGTCCTTCATCTAGGACATTTGCTAAGTTAACCCTCATAAATGGGCGACCCATCTTTTGCAAAATATACTTTGGTGAGTTTGTTTGGAAATCATGGTAAGACTAAGGAGGAAATTAAACTTCAACAATTTAAGGAGGAATTAGAAGAAGTAGCAACTAAACTTCAAGAATCTATAAAAAAGAGACTCCTGATAGGGAAGAAATAAGCAATATTTGTACTTACACTCGTTCTAAGCTCAAGAATTATAACAAATGTTTCAATGATTTTGGAAATAAAGTAAGGCTTGTAGAATACCATGCAAAAGTCAAAGAAATCTTATTGATCATATTAATAAGAAGATATTCTTTATGGGAAAGTTCTTAGGATGAGCTGGTGATGTATTTAAGTATGAAGACTTTGCTAGAGAACTTAATGTGGAAGAAAAAGAGGTAGAGGAAGAAAAATGCTTAGCAATAGTATTAAAGAACCTCTACTTGATATTGATAAATGTAATTTTAATGAACTTATCAATATAAAGCTTTGCTAATTATGCTTCTTTCAATGTTCATCAAACTGATTTTGGATCTTATATAGCCAATCATGCCATTAAGGAAAAGATACAACGCTATAATAATGAGGCTATGATACCACCTAAGCTTGGGGATGTATGGATCCCAAAAATACTTATTGCTGTAGGAAAAGAGTCACATCATGCTATCTTAGACTTGAGATCAAGCGTTAACATTCTCTCCAAAGAATTATATGATTTACTTGATCTAGACAAGAAACTAGAAAAATGTGACATTGATTTATTACTTGTTGATGATTCTACCAAGCATGCCTTAGGTAGAAAAATGTTATGATTGAACTCTATATGACTTTTGTACCTATTGATTTAATCATTATGGATATGAGCAATACCTCAAGTCCTATAATCCTTGGGAGACCTTTCTTGAGAACTACAGGTGCAGTTACTGATTCTGAAGAAGGGAATGTGAAGTTTCAATTACCTCATAAGAAGTGTATGGAGAACTTTCAAAGGAAGAAGGTGAATGTTCAGAAGAACAAGTGCCCTCATGACACTTGCCCATCTTGAAAGAAAAAGGTACAAAGCCTAGCTATATGGCTATAAAGAAAGCGCTTTACGGGAGGCAACCTGGTAGTATTTACTTTTTTCGGTTTTGTTTTCGTTGCTCTTGAAAGAGAGTAATTTTCTTTGTGTATTGTTGTAACAAGAAAGTTTATTTTATGTGTCTACTGTAGCAAAAATAAAGTTCCAAGTTTTACCCATCTTGGATGTTAAAAGATTGCAATATTTATTTGGAGTTGCTGAAATCTGAGGAGCACATTTTAGTGCACAGTTGTTAATATTTTTTATGTAACTCCTATGGACCTATGCTATTTATCTAAATTTCAAAATTTAATTATATAGATTAATAAAAATATAGAAAAAAATCTTCACATGTTTAAAGAGGGTGAAATTTTTTGTCAAACTGATGCTGTTTTTATTGGCAAATTCTGTCTTTTGTCGTTTTGAGCATTTGTTTGAGTCTCAAGATGATTCTTTTTGAGTCTTTTGATATTTAGTGAATAGTGGCAACTTAATACACTCTCTGGAAACCTTGCACCAAATTTTATTTTGGGGTTTCTTTGAAGCACATATATTATCTTTGTGCCCTCTAATGTTAGCCACTCTAGAAAAGAGATGGGAAATAGTTTTATGGTGAGTTTTTTCACAGGGAAGAAATAATCATCGAGCAAGGAGTCATCTAAGTAATGGATAACACCATAATCTTGGGATGCCCATGGCAACCCCCTGGACATATCAACTCCTCGGTTTGCATACTATTCTTGCCTTGTTTTTTGAGCTCCACTATACCGTTGCTTAAACTTGGAGCGTCTGCATCTAGTTTTTAAATTTTTATTTGCATCTTTTGTTTTGAATAAATAGAACACCACCTGTAGGTATATTTTATATTTATTAGAAAGCTATTGTAGGAAAATAAGATTAAAGTTGGGAAGGAAAGGAAGATAGCAATACAAGTAATGTGTATGTTCTATGCTTCATATGCTTTGATTGAATAGTAATTTGCTAGTGCCGTATTTAGTGCTATTTCTTCTTTGCGCATTGATGGTTAACTTTAAGTTACTTAGTCCATTAATAAATGTGTATCGTTAAGGATATTATGCATGCTTGTGACTTTATACCTTTCCAATGGCCAAGAAAAGAAAAGAAAAGAAAAAGAAGGCAAAAGACTTGTATATCTGAATACCTTGAGCCATACTTCTCCACAAAATCTCCACCATACCTACCTACATAGCAAAAATGCTATTCCAAGTATAGTATATGTGCCATGTCTTTGCATTCAAAATCATACTTTTATTGTGCAATTTTAAGCTTGTGAGATAGTAGCAGTCTACAGTGGAGTTCATTTATGTAAGTTGCATGTTTGTCATTTATTAGTTGGGGTTAAGTTAAACCATGCTCTCATGGAACAAGACTTTCAACGTTAATTAAGTTGTTGCCATATACTTTGGGTTATGCATATCTTTCCGGTGAGAAATGAGTGGGGGTTATCATGTTAAAGATTTGAGTGTGCATATTTGTTAGAGAAGAGCATTGGACCGCTAACCGAAACCATGTCTGGTCATGGTAGAAGTTTCAGCATAGACTTACTTATTAGCTTAAATAAGTTTAATTTACTACTCATTTGGTACTTTAAGATGAGTTCATTTGTCGGTTGTCTTGTCGTCTTGGTATGTATTGCCTTTGCAAAAGGATGAACAGGTGACATGGAGGTACCCCTTTGTGAGCACTTGGTTGAAACTATATGCGCATAATTAAAATATATGGTAATTCTAAAGTTGACTAGCATGGTGGAAGGTACTCCCTCCATCCCAATATGTAGGGCGTGAAAGCCCTCATCATTTTTTCCAAAATATAAGGCGTGTTAGCTATTTTTCCTTGATTTTTCCAGTTTTACCCTCCCTTGCATGCAGCCGTTGCGGGATCATTGGTACGGTAATTACGTGTGCCATCAAACCACAATTAGTTTCCTAAGAAACGAGATACCATGCCTATACAACAAGCACTGCTTAGCTCATGATTCAAGAAAATCGTAAATCTTATCTCCATGGCGAGCAAGGCTAAACCGTCGGGCTGGCTGGCGCAACTTAATAACGACGAGCTGGCGGAGTACGTCACGACGTTGAACTCTCGCCAAATCTCCGCGGCGGTGTTGGTGTCTTGCCGAAGCTCCGCGACGCGGTGGCGTAGGTATCTCGGCGGCTGCTCCGCGACGGTGTCGGCATCTCGCCACTGCTCATCGATAGCGTCGGCTCGCTTCTCCAGGACAGCGTTAGTGTTTCACCGGAGCTGCATGACGGTGTTGTTCTCTCGCCGGAGCTGCATGACAGTGTTGTAATCTCGCTAGAGCTAGTAGCACCACGCATGCATGCATGCGGCGAGCGAGCTGGAGCAAATCTTCCTCCCTCCAATTCTGAATAGCACCATGCGTGCATGTCTGCAGCGAGCGAGAGCCGGAGTTAATCACATGCGGGAGGGAATAGGCGAGCGAACAGGAGCAAATCTTCCTCCCTCGATCTAATCCCAGAAATTACGCTCAGGTAGCACGGCGATTAAATCAGGCAAGGGCAAATAAATCCAAAACAGCCTACGCTAATTTTCGTGCCAAATTGCTTATTAGGCGCCCTACATATTGGGATGGAGGAAGTACTATTAACAATGGGGTATGAAACTTACAACTAGTAAAATATTGATCGTGTGAACCATATTTTCTCTTCACTACCATTGACTTGAGTTGCACAATTCTAAAATTTATTTTCTCTTTAGCATCAAAGCTTAGCACATATATTCCCTACTTACTTTCAGTGGCTATTTGTTTAAAAGAAAGAAAATAGAAGAAAGAAAGAAAGAAAGAAAGAAAGAAAGAAAAAGTTCCAAAGCACAAGCACTTGCATGTTTAATGTCCATAGTACTTTGATTTGTTTTTGCACTTTGTTATTGATTCTTAGACATCATTGAGTTGAATTAGAAGTACCACTTGATATCTCATTTTCTTATTGCTGTTCATTAAAGATTGAATCATCTATCATATGCATTATTACTAGTTATTTTCATAGAAGCAATAAACCAAAAAAGTTGTAGTTTGATTTTATCACCTTCATACTCGAGGACGAGCATGGGTTAAGCCTGGGGATGTTGATGCATACAAAATACATGCATGAACTTTATAGTTTATTGATGCATATTCCAACATATTATAATGTTATTAGTTGTTATAATCATGATTTGCAATGATTTATGATGATTTTCTATTAATTCCACTTATTTTGGTTATAACTCTGTAGAACAAGAAAACCATGTTTTTTGTATTTTTATATGTTTCAGAAACCTTCCTAAACTCAACTGGACCTGGGATTTTTTAGGCATTAATATTTTATCATGATAACCTTCTAGAGCACGAGAAGTCAACGAAGGAGGCCACGATGGTCAAACAAGACCAGGTGGCGCGGGCCCAGGCCGGTTTAATAAATTTAGGTTTCAAGGATACCATGTTGATCATGGTGGTGGTAAATATTAGATCCTGAAACGGTGTGTTAATGTTTTAGTTCTACCTCACTTTAGTCCCATTTAGTTATAATAATTATCTCTACCCAAAACAAGATTTTTAACAAAGGTCATATTGAAGTTTATCGCGTTTCAGTTAATGAGCTACTTCAATTCCATCAACTTAAGTGAAACTTCAATCACTTTGACAAGTTTTATTTAAAAGCACAAAAATTCCCCGGATTTTCGTATGCATGAATGCAATGCACACACCTGTTGCCTCAATTTTGTAACCTCTAATCTTGGGATATTACAGTCTCTCTCCCTTAAACTAAACTTCGTCCCGAAGTTTACGCTCTCGTACGTCGTGTGATGAACTTTTTGTTGGTATCATCTAACTTGCAATTCCTTCTCCAAGTCATCTGGGATATAGCTAGTTTCCCTTGTCCAGAGTGTTCCTTGAATCCTGTGTTGTCTAACTCTGAACAACAGTCACTTGAATTCCATTTAAACTTATCTCATCTTGGTATTTCACTTGGATAATCCATAATTTCAACAACTTCTATTGCTTATATGGTCCTACTAATTGTTCCAGCAAGTCTTCCCACTTGGGTTCTTGGTTTTACCATCTAAGAATGGATTAACACATCTAGTGTGTCACATTTCAAAATTTCTGATCCAACTTTATAAGTCTTAACATGTATTCTAGGTTCAAGACTATGGTTAACTCTAATATTAATCTTCTCCAGCCATGGTTCTTACTAGATGTTGTTCAAGGTCAAAATATCGACTTCCAGTATGATGGACTTCCGAGACTACTATAAAATAACGCCTTAGACAGCCTTGTGAAATAAGGCTAATGTCATCACTGTTTAGACCTTCTTATTAGTTGTTATTCCAAATCATTACTTAACTCCCCCCTTAGACTTTTCTAATGGTCTTTAAACTTAGTGTCCTCTAATCATTTAGACTCCATGGTTAGACTATAAGTCTTGGTCGGTCTTACTACTACGTCTTTCTAATGGTTTCTCAAAGAAATCAGCGGTGTACCTGCAAAATTGTGGGTATCCAGTATGAATTCTTTGGTTATGTATTCAGGTAGGGTGTTCTATTCCACTTTTGGATGTATGTGCTTACCCAAAGGTCTAAAGGTTGAAGAGAGTTTCTCATTGTTATCTATCCTAATTCAGATGATAGGATATATACAATGCCACGGGGGAAATCCGGCAGAGTTTCTCTTGTACAGGATGACATCCACGACATGCATTTGTATAAGTTGAACAAAATCAGAACTAATAGGGTTATAAATGAACTAATGGCTTCAACGGATCATTATCAACACGAAATCTCACAAATCTTTGTCCGTAGACAAAGACTACGCCTCTAGAGTGAGAAAAGGTATTGCTAATGTCTTAACCACCAATCTACAATTTAAGATTTCGGGACTAGGGATCAAAGTTATACAGAGATGTTATGTGTCTTAGTCACGCTATCAATGAGGGTTACTGGGGTTACCACTCCTAGGCTGAATAAAATAGCAGGCAATACTGGAATGGATCATCGGTATTACAACACCTCAATCAACCCGTGATGTACTAAGCATAACCAAGGCTGCATAATAACGAGCTCAAATACCTTAAACTCAATTGCGGTTACCTAATTAGTGGTTCTACCCAATAAACTAAGGTTACCTCTAGTATTTTAAGAACTAGAGTACTATTAAATTCCAATCTTCATCATTCTATTAGCTCCAAACTTCTCCTAATCTAATCACTACTTCCATAGAGGTTGGAAAGTTGATTGTAATTGATCCTTCCTTTGAAGTATCACAGAAGCTTCCTTCTTTTGGCTTCCTTTATCTGATGATTCTTCATCTTTTGGTTGATTGCCATAGAAATCCGTCTTTCCCTCACACAAATCCCTTAACTATCTAGAACTATAGCATTAAGTAAGAAATCAATGATGCAACATGCACTTGCACATCAAAGTAAAACTTCATGCATAGATCTAGTCACACAATAAAATCCAAGAAAATCCAAATTTGTGCAGGCACCATACATCATCATAAGCCCGTGAGATAGTAACTGAGTAAAACATCTCTAGAGTTCAGGCTTAAATGTGTACCTTATAGCACCAATTAATATAGGTTTATATCATGCTATATTGCACATAGTGGTGGGCTACTACTCTTTGTCTCAATACTTACGTCAATTGCCCAATTGCAATCGAATAAATTAGGGCAAAGGGGTTTGGGAACCACTCTAACGGATCCAGATTCCTTTAAGACTATTACTTTTAGCTTACCTTCTATCCTATTGAAGGCGAATCTTACATGATCTCTCAAAACTTTGAGTATGGCTGCTGCAAGTATCTAACTTCTCATAGCAGGATTCTTACAACTCATGACTTCCATAAGGTCTATGCCCTATGACTCGACATTTCTACTCTGGTTCTGGCATACTTGGAATAGTTGCATGGTTTGGAACACTTCGTTCACCGTTCTCCTTGAGCATCTTCCTCCTCAGCTTGAAACTGATGGTCTACTAGAAAGTTCCACTCCTTCATGTGAAGATTCTCAGGTGAATCTAACATGATTAAAGTGTTTACTCTGTTGGTACATCATACATGTATATGGAGTTCTTGAGTATCCACATACAAGACTTAACCTGAGGTCCTACTACTTCATCTACCTTGACTTCATCACTTAACATCATCCTACTACAGTTTTGGATGACTTAAGTTTAAGATAACGACGTTGGTATACTTCTTCCAATAGGATAGTTCCCATTCCGGTTGTATCCTCTCTTTGGACTACCATATATTGTATACCAAATGTGATCTACTTCCATCCTTCATGTAAGGCTCTAATGATGTCATAACTACTTGGTATGTAACAAGATTTCTAACTTCACTTAAGAAAAACAGATAAGAACATTTGACTCGAGTGTGTCAGGATTATTCTGTTATTGAATATCCATCCCAAGTCATAAGAAGAATTGGTTCAGGTAAGATGGTTTCCTATAGTCACTTCCAAACCTACAGGTCTCCTATTAAAGGGTTTTAATCCTAAGGTCAAAGCGTTTGCTCTGATACCAGCTGCGGTGACCCAGCATACCACTGCATGTGTAGTATGCAAGTCGTTGACATAACACCAATGAAACACTGTATCACTAGTATTACATCCCTCAGAGTGGTACAACAAAAACATCGCAGGTCCAAGGTAGGTCTATAGGATTATAATTTTCATCACATACAGAAGATCTTCAGAACCTCCTCAATAGGTAGAGGTATAGTTCTGGCGACTATAAACAAGAAGGAATACATTGAAGACTAAACTGAAGCTACAACTAATGTAGTTGGCTTACTACTCAAACTATAGAATTATCCTATCTTCTTAGGTTCTAGGATTAGGGATTTGGTTCCCTTCTATTCCTATTCTAGTTTTCCACCGAGCTTGATATAGTTGTTGACTCCACTAACAACTTCCACCTTTGTTCAAGACTTCTTCTTCAGCTTCAATTCATTGGGATTGCCTCCTCATGATGCCTCCAATCTAAGCAAGCGTTAAGAGGGAGTGGGGTGAGTAACGAGCATTACCCAACAAGTTCATATAAGGAATAAGGTGTTTTCATGCACTATCTACAGCCGTAGACCCAAGAGTCATTTGGCAATGCAAGTTTTCATAAACATTTCTTCAAGAGGTTGCTTTTATTCTGAAGAACTAGGTCCGTCAGCCTTCACAGGTTTACTAGAACTTCGTGGAGTTCCTTTCCTACCGCGTTCGCAGTTCCTTCCCGGAACAAGGAGTGAAAAGCCACAATTTGATAACTCTGTAGAGGTGCATTGCTTTACCCATGAGAGATCTTAAACTTGTTGCACAACCAAGTGGCCTACCTGTCCATACATCATTTGTATGGGGCCCGGTCTAAGATCCAAGCCAATCACTACCCTTCTTCATGACCCCGCATGCCCACCATTTTGCTTCGCTCAGGACACGGTAAGCCCCAAATTATGGCAGAGCCCACGGCGAGCCCCAAATTACCTCCTGAACCCCACAATCCATCATAGACACCAGGTACTGGGGGAACTTAGGGGTCCCACCCTTTGTCGTCAGGCCACGGCCAAGTCCGAATTACATCCTGACTCTCCGGTAAGGTACGTCCGTTGACATGCGAAAGGAAGAAGATCCAGCTGACTTCCCCAGAGCCATTATAGATCTCATGGTTAATGCGGATTATACGGTGCAAGAATCACTGGCGACATTTGTTATTAATCCTAGGGGTTTACTTTCCCATGCAAATGGAACCTCCACCACAACAATCATACCATGGTTTCATTTGCCAGCCATCCTAGGTTACCACCACTCGGGTCGATAACCAGCTAGTCATATTAATTATAAAAAGAGAACATTTTGCTTTTAGATGCAGTAGTAATACCATAGGTATAAATTTGCAAGCAATTTGATAAAAATAATCAAGAGACATGAGCAAGAGTGAACTTGCCTTTTTGACAGCAGGATTATGCAAGTCAATAACTTTGATACGTGAGAAATCCAAATCTGAAATAGTATCATCATCCGGTAAGGATGATGTTAGAAGATAGCAGCATGATATGCATAATATATGCTATGCATCGCTCTAAGCGCAACCTAACCCCAATGATTTAGGATTGGTGAATTGTGATGATTTATTTAGGGTGTGTTGCACTTTTATAGTGGTTTCACAAACAAGGTTTTTATTAAGGTTTGGTTAGCTTGATACCATAAATGAGTGTTATAATACATCATAATAGTCATACTATCACACAATGAAATGACATTTGATACAAACTTAGCCTGTAAAGAACAGTTGTCAATATGAAGTCCTATAAGCCATGGTTAGTTGATACGGGGTGGACTTCGGACACCACCGCATCATGTGCGTCAACAACAGCCACTCTCAAGTCCAACATCATCGAGGCGTGGAAGAGAAGGAAGAAGAAGAACCATCGGAAAGAAGCTTTGAAGCGCCGCAAGAAGAGGCGGCAGCTGAAGCTGGAACGGCTAAAGCCGGTCCCAAACCGGCTATAGCCGGTCTACCCGAGTCAACTCTGTTTTGGCCATGAAGCCACCTATGTCATCTATCTCCCTAGTGAACAAACTACCCCTAGCTCGTGGCTGCCTATATATATGGGTCACTCTCCCCGTCCCTAGGATAGATATGAATTAAGATACGAATTGGCATGATGCCTCCTCCCTTGTGGGAACCCAACTAGATTTACATCTAGAAATCACCCTCTTTGTTTGGGATCTCTTCTATTTGGGGAATTCTACCTTGATTTGGATCTCTTGCATACAAGGGTGTGTAATTCTATCCAATTGATTGGTCTCTTCCCCTCTTGTAATTATATCCCTTGCAAGTCAATCTCTCACAAGGAATTCTACTCTTGGAGTCTCTTCCTTGTGATTCTATTGAGTTGGTGAATCGGGCCAACGAGGACAACCGGTGTGTATCTTGTGTGTGTGTGTGTTTGCCTTTGATTCATCCATCGTGTTCATCGTATTCATCCTCGTTCCCCACCACAAATCTCATGAATCTGTGAAGACCGGGACACCCTCAAGGGGTCACCCCTTATCATATGGTATCAGCAGCTTTTGGTTGCCACGGATTTACTCTCGTGTTGTGATTTCCACCATAAATTTCGAAAATCAAAAAAAAATATAGCCCCAAATTGCCTCGAATTTTGATCTCTAGATTTGTTGAGTTTTTTGTGGTTTTGATCCATAGATTTGATGTCTTGGGTGTTGATCTACATTGCCACGAATTTTCTAGCCCCAATTCCTCTTATTTCTCTCGGAATCAATGATTTTACATCCCTTTTTCTGCCCAAATCAAAGAACTTCGCGACCAGGACTTTCTCGAAAAAGTGCGAGCTGAAAAAAGCCGGACCGCAGACCGGCTAAAGCCGGCCCTGCAAGTCAACGCCCTCCACCGCTCCCTCGCTTCAACTGCCGCCACGCTACGTCACACAACAGCGCCCTTCGCTCGTTTCGCCTCGCCCGCCATCGATCCTCCCCTGGCCCAGCTCCGCCTACCGCCGCCCACGCTCCGCCCATGCTCCACCCTTGCTCCGCGCGCACGCCCGCCCCTGCTGGCCCACCAGCCGCTCCAACCAACCTCCGCCCGCACGCGTGCACTGCCTGGCCGCCTAGCCACCGCTCGCCCGCGCACACTCCCGCGCGACACCGACCGCCCCAGCTTGCCCGCTCGATGCCCCGCACCAGCACAAGCTTGCCTCGCAACACCGCTGTCCGCCCGGCCCTGCATGCCCAGCCAGCTGCAGGTTCACTGCTCCACCGACCGGAAATAGCCGGTCTAGTCTGGCTAAAGCCGGCCTACATCCGCCCAGCTCATTTTGACACCAAATTTTGATAGCAATTAACACTAGTATTACCTCTTTTGACATCCATTAGACCCCTTTGACATAAAATCTGGCGTTATCTTGACACAACTTTTGACAACTTTTGTGAGTCCTTTTTGCCCCAAATTTTTGGGCATTGACATGTATGTTCGGATTTCGGTTTTTGCGTGCCTTGTTCGTGCCAAATAATACCACGCCTACATCAACATCGCGACGACGACATCGACATATCAGAACTGACAAGGGTATAGATAATAGAGCCCGTCAGTTGAGTACCCCTGAGGCCCGTTAAGCTAGGCCCAATTGTAATACTAGTCGAAATATGAGTTCATATCGTATGTCGATATTGTAATCTGTGTCGGACCCCTCCCGATCCTTGAGACATGGCCACCTATATATAGGGGCCAGGAGAGGACGGAGAGGGACAGATTGAGAGTAAGCCAAAGTTCACCCTAAGTTTACTTTTGATACACACCTTGTTTGACTGATTTTACCTTCGAGTTCATCTGACGCCCTACTTCTCCGATCCTAAGTCCTTCATATTGGACATTTGTTGAGTTAACCCTCGTCAATTGGCACCGACCGTGGGGACTCTGGGCGTTGAAATCATGAATTCGACGGCTTTTTGCCTTTGGCCAACAGCAACCCATAAATCGACGAAATCCAGATACCCTTCGGAACCATCGATTTTCAACCTCACCAGTCAAGTTTCACGCAAGTATTTGAGAGCATGGATCAAGATATGGATTTGATGATCAGAATTCTAAAGTTTTGCATCGGATCACTAGGTTCGATTCGCCTTTCAGATCCGGTGAAACCAGGTCTGTCGGCAAGCGAGTCCAAGATAATAGTAATGTCGGAATCATCGGAAGGCACCTCCAGTGAGGTAAACTTGCCGGTCAGCTTCGCAAAAGTAGAAGAAGGAAAAATCGCAGAAGGCAACGAAACCATGGAGAATTTTGACTTAGAAGTTCAACTTGAAGATCTCATGATCTGCCATAACAATACTTCAGACAAATCAACAGACACTTGGAAGACAGGGTTAGCGCTTCATGAGGATGACAGTTAAATCTTCTCAAGCTTCAACAGTAAGTTGGACAATCGATACCAAGTACTCGCCATTATAGGAGACAACTCAGAAGAGCTCAATGGAAACAACAATCCAGTGCTCAACCTAGCAAACGTAAACAGAGGAGCGAATTATTTAACAGAAGGAGAAACTGCAGATTCCCTTGCAACTAGAGAGAAAGTTCAACTATCAGTTGACGAGTGGAGAACAATCAAGACAGCCGTGGAGCACGGCACGCCAATACCAACAAACGCCAGCAAGAATATGCTTTTAGGGTATCACTATGCCTTAAGACAACAATCAAAGCAACTAGCAAAAGAGAGGATTGAAATACAAAAGAGAAGAGACTCAGCCATTGCAGCAAGCGACGCTGCTCGCAGAGCACATAGCGACGCGTCATACACGAATAGTAAAAGGCATCATCGACATGGATCACGGTACGAAAACCTCGAGTACTCAGAAAGGCAAAGTCTCTCCAGAAACCTCGACTCGTCTTTCTTATTAGTCGACGAGCAAGGGAACATTATACCAAAGACACCTAAAGCAGCGCTAGTGGCAGCTCAAGCATACCTGCACACAACACGACCAAATCCAGGAGACCCAAGGGAACATATGCACCGGTCAGCACAACAAGGATTAAAGATGGTAGGCAACAAGCTATCAGCAAAAGAGGAGAAGGCATACCGCAACAAAGGAACTCACAAACCGAGGTCACCACGCTATCACAACAGTCCTTGGCACAGAAGCGATAGTCGACGATCTAGAACACCATCACCAGGACGACATAAAAATCCAAAGCATAGAAGAACCTGAAGATCCAGGACTCCAAGCAAAGCATACGACTACGAAGACGATGAAAAGGAGATGGGGGCATCGTGCTTTACCCACAGGGTTCGCACCATGCCAGTACCCAAAGGTTTTAAACTACCCCATGATCAGCAAAAATACGATGGATCCCAGGAACCACAGTCATGGCTCTTGGATTATTTGTAAGCAGTAAAAATATTGGGAGGAACCAAGGAAACAGCCATGCAAAGTTTGCAATTACACCTCACCGGCATGGCAATGTCATGGTTGAAGAAATTAGAAAAAGAAACAATTGGAAGCTGGGAGGAGCTCACAAAGCAATTCACGAGCAACTTCAAGTCGACATATAAACGGCCAGCATCCATAGAAGAAGTTAAAGCTTGCGTACAGCAATGCAATGAGACATTAAGGGCATATATACAAAGATGGAGCATCAAAAAAAACTCAGCAGTCAAAGTCTCAGACGAAAGAGCAATAGATGCATTTACACTCGGTCTGAGGCGAGGAGACCTAGTCGAAGAGATGGGCAGAATCAAGCCAAAAATAGTATCAGATTTAATTGATATAGCAAACAGATTTGCAGAGGGAGAAGATGCGTGCAACAACAAATGGACATGATCGCTAGAGGATGATATAGGAAATAGATACGGAGGCCAAAGAAGGAGATCCCGCAATTACGATAACTATGGCTCTCACAGCCAAGTAGCCGCAGGGTACAAGGACAATAGCTACCAAGGGAACGACCGTAGAAGCTCAGGATATCGTAGCTATGGAAAAGAAGATTACAACAAAAAAATTCAGACAAAAGAACCCAGAGAATACAACCCATCACCAGAGGATATGCTAAATGGACCATGCCACATACACTCTGCATTCGTTGATGGAAAACGAGTATCCAGACATGCGATGAAGGACTGCAGGACATTCTTGAAACTTCAAGAGGCGGCACTTAACAAACAAGGCAAAGCAAAGAGGCAAGGATACGAAGGGAGCACAAGCAACGCGCCTGCAAATCAACAAGGAAACAATGGAGTTCCTCAAGGGCAGGACCAGCCAAACCAGGGACACGACAATGACAGAGGATATGTTCCATCTAAGGGGCACACCACAACAATGATACAACCAGTGCCAAAGTCGAACAAAGAGAAAAAAAGCATAACTCGCCAAGTTAACCTAGCAATAACTTTGCCTCCAGCAACAACAGAATATCTACACTGGTCGGAGCAACCTATAGAATTCAGTAGGGACGATCACCCCATAACAGTACCTCGGCCAGGAAATGCGCCTCTGGTACTCAAAGCCCAAATTGGGACGTACGATGTCGACAGAGTATTCATGGATGCAGGAAGCGGAATAAATCTTATATATGCAAAGACTCTATGAGCAATGCACATCTCGTTAGAGTTCCTGAAGCCAACTGATTGTTCCTTCCACGGAATTGTCCCAGGAAGCGCTAACTATCCACTGGGTTGAATAGCACTCAACGTCTGCTTCAGGAATCGACGAAACTACAGAAGAGAGAAGCTCGACTTTGAAGTCATGGACTGGCCATCACAATATCATGCGATCCTCGAGCGACCCGCATTTTCACGGTTCATGGCAATACCTCACTATACTTACCTGGTACTCAAAATGCCAGGACCCAACGGAATTATCACAGTAAAAGGAAGCTTCGAACTTTCAGATTTATGCGACAAGGAATTTCACAAGATGGCCCAAAACTTTGGCATGATGGCAAGCTACGGAGAACCCAAAGAGAAAGCAAAAAGCACGACTACAGGAGTCACACAACAACTCAAAAGACACCCAGCAGAGCCAAAAGTGAAAAAACCGCGGGTACAGTTGTTAGACCAAGAGAAACCTACAGGAGAAGAAGAGAAGACCTCGGTGACATAGGCGACAAGAACAACAAAAAGTAGAGTAGCAAAATAAGGTTGTAAAAGCCACGAGCTATTCCAGGGCAATGCCCTCTAGATCCAGAACACATGTCATTGGCCGGATCTCTTGGGTCACCCCATGTCTTACATTATAAGCATAAATAAAGACATAGTTCCTCCTATTCGAGTTTATGTGTCTCTATTATCTAAAACGAAATCGCGGCAAACGCACCAAGCAAGGAATGCCTTGAGAAATTTCCTAGTAAGAAAAACCCAGAAAATGGGAACTTTGAGTTTTACATACAAAGCATACATGCAGTAACATGCTACACTATTGGCTGATCTGAGTCATCCATGTTGAAAGGATTTAAGTAGTGGTGCTCACGGAAAAACCTCACGTCCTCCTGCAGTAACCTTGAAATAATCCTCCTCGCGGGCTGCAGCGTGGCATCCATATGGACACCAAGCGTAGCACACCCTGGAGGCAACCCTTCCGACATTGAGTCGTAATTAATCCTTGGATGCCATTTTTGCATCCATCCAAGGGCAAAATTCGCACCAGCAATCAAATTGAGCTTTATCAAAAGGTGAACCCGCTGGCTTGTCCTGAAGGTCTCGAGCAACTGTCTAAAATCCCTTGGCAGTGGGTTGCGGGGGAGCATAACAGAGTACATGGTTGTCAAAGATGCTTGACAACCAGCAATTGCTTCCCCAATATGCTAAGCGCGATACTGAAGAAGCACAATGGCACGACGACACCGGGGATCAGACCACAAACTGTCGGTTCCCTCTGATGCCTTCTCAAGAGCCGCGATTCGCTCAGAAACCCAACGTGTCTCACCAACAAGGTCCAGGCAAGTACCTGAAGTACGAAAAGATATTAACCCACAATAGTGGAGGAAAAGGGAAAAGAGAAAGGCGGCATGGAACCTTACATCGCAACATTTCACAGACAGACTCAACAATACCAACAAGAAAGGAGTCGCATTCTTCAAGATGTACGATCCTGGCCACCAGACCCGACACTTTATCCTCAAGTGTGGATATCTGTTTCATATAGCCACAAGATTTGCTGGCCTTGTCCAAAGCAATCTGTGGCTGGCGCTTCATCAAGGACAAACGGCCTTCAAGGTCCGAAATCCTTAACGAATATTCAGTACATCGACAAGAAGGATGAGGAGGCAAAGAATCTCCAGAGTCGAACATATTGGCGGGAGATGAAGCCCGATCATGAACCGATGACCCACCAGCATGCATAGGCTGGAAGCCAACAGAAAGAAGAAGACAACATCTCAGAAACTAAATCAAGCACGACATTTCATAAGGGAGGAGTATTTACAAAGAGCACAAGTCCTCTGACTAGTTCTCGGGCAAAATATAAATAAAGTTTACTACACCAAAAGAAACGAAGACTACAAGGAAAGACTAAGTCTACGCCACCTCAGCATCAAGGTCCGCGGTGGAAGTAGGCGCAGAAGAGGTAGCACCAGTGTTGGGAGGAGGCATCGACCCACTTGTTGCCGGAGTCGAAGAAACTGGTGTAGCAGAGGTTAAAGAAGTCGCTGAAGGAGAAATAATCGACACGATGCCTGGTGCGTACTTCTTCGCCTTCTCAAAGAAACCCCGCCGCTCCGAAAGAGGTCGACTGCAGGAAGAGCTCACCTTCTCCAAGTTAACCTCCTCGCCATGTGCATAAGTAAGCGCAATGGCCCCCTCCGCACCTCGCTTCATGGAGCGGCTCTTCATCAGAAGGATATGATCTTCGGGGGTGTTAAAAGCCGTTGCAAGCTTCTTCAGATCAGCAGCTGGCACGTCCGCTTTTTTACTTGGGCCACAACCCGACGAAAATCCGCGTTAACACGCGACTAGCCAGCTCAAAGATCTCCTGGATGGATATCCAGTTCGACTCCAGCAAGTTAACCACGGCCATTAGAGGATCATCGTCCGGCTGCAAGGGCGCCAAAGACACTCCAGTATGTTCTAAAGAACAAAGGGGACAAAGACAGAAAACAAGAAAGCATACATCAGTAAGTATAAGAATGGGCAAACCAACAAAGAAGGGAAAAGCATGGTATTTACCTCCAGCAAGAGCCGAAATTTTATTAAGGCATTCAGTTACGGCATGCTCCCTCTGGATGCGCCCCTTATTAGCGTCAGCAAGTGCTTTCTCCGCTTTCTTTGCCCTAGCCAATGCTGACTTAGTGGACTTCTCAGCAGTGGTTTTGGCAGCGGCGGCAACATCCCAAGCTTTTCTGGAAGCTTCGAGTTCAGCTTCCAGAGACGATATGCGAGCATTAGCCACCGACAAAGCATCTGCAGCACAAGAAGGAGAAAGAAATCTCGATAAAAGAGCCACAGAGGAGCAAAGTTAGGCAAATAAAAGACGCAGGATGGCAAAAAGCTTACCATGAGAAGCCCTCTCCGCTTTCAAAAACTCGACACATTCAGTACTGAAAGAGACAAACTTTTGCATCAAAATCTGTCCAAAGCAGGGCATGAGAAGAGCAGTTCAAAAGCTAGTAAATAATAAAAATATACAGCACTTACATCGTCAGGAGAGATAACTGGTCGAGGGGTGTCGAGAGAAGTACTCACCGCTGACGCTTTCTTCAGGCGTTTGGAAGCACGAGAACCAGCCTTTTTGGTAGCAGCTTCTGGTGACTTAGGCACCATAGCTGCCTCTTGTGAGGGTGGTTCATCGATAACAGGAGCATCAACAATAGGAGCAGTGGCAGCATACTTCTTCGGGTCCTCATCATCACTGAAAAAGAAATAAAAGGGTAAAACACTTTGTGCAAGTCAACAGATAGAAAAGTATATAAACAAGCCAGCAAAAAACTCACGAGTCCAAGGCGTCGAAAAGCTCTTCTTCATCCTCTAGAACAGAGGCCTCCCCGGCCACATTCTTGTGAGCGGAGGTAGTCGAAGAAAGGAGCTCATTGACACGTTTCCTCTTTTTGTAGAGGCCAAGATCTTCGGAAAGTGCAGGAGGAGGCGACATAGTCGAGCTGGTTCTTTCCAGCGAATCTTTGGTTTCATCTTTGTCTGGGCTGTCCTCAGCCTCAGGGGCTTCAGATGCAGCAGAGACAGGAACATTCTGAATAGGTCCTCCCTTTGGAAGAGGAGGGCGAGAAACAAGGGATTGGTGATCCTGGAAGGAAAACAAGTCGAAAGTTATAAAAAAATAGTGATAAGATAAAAGAAGGCGAACAAAGGAAGACAGTGCATATACCGCAGGCAAGGGATGCTCAAAGTCGAAGAAACTAGCGGCCAAAGCTGGGATTTCATGATCTTTTATGAGAGTAGTTAGAGCTCTCACTCGCTTGTCGAGATCCTTCTTCTCCATAAGATCATCAGATACTCGAGAAGAATCTCCCAAGCCAGAGAACGACCAAAGTTTGGAAATACGATGCTGAAGAGGCTGAACTCGCCATTGCAGAAAAAATGCCATAACTTGAGTCCCTGACAGCGCATCTCCGCTACCACTCTTCGGAGCTTGGATGCGAGCTAGCAGTGGCTTGATATCCTCCATCTCAGCTTCCGTGGGAGGAGAATCCCATGAGGCCAATTTCTTCAGATCTTTAGTGGAATCAAAAGGGGCAATGCCGTACTTGTCAGAGGAAGAGATTTTCTGGTCTTCGATGGAAAACCACTTCTTCCTCCAACCTTGTACTGAGGCAACCATGGAAAATTCCAGGTACTGAGATTCCGCATGGACAAAAATAACAGCCCTGCCCAACTCAGGCTTTTTTGATAAAGCAACACTGGGGCAGAGCCGAAAGAGAAATTTCCAGAGAAGAAAATGGGGTTCGATCCCCAGAAAAGACTCGCAAAGGGTGACGAAGCAAGCAATATGAAGAATTGAGTTTGGTGTGAGCTGGTGAAGCTACACACCGTACACAAAGACAAGCCCACGAAGGAACTCATGGGCAGGGAAAGAGAGACCGCGTAAAAGAAAGGCAAGAAACATCACCCGGAAGCCGCTCGGGTTCTTGGGGATGCGTTCGGTGCTAGGGAAGATAACCTGGTCGCCGTCAGCGATGAGACCATCAGCTTGGGCCTTGGTGAGATCTGTTTGCTTGAACTCAGAGGACACCCAGTTGGTTGATGCATTGGTAGTATTGCTCTTCCCCATCTTGTTCTTTTGTGTGCGGGTCTTGACGCACATCTATGAGTTGCGCGCGGGGGCTGTGCAAGAGCTCAGAAGCGCGTGAGGTTTGCAGCAATGGTGGCGGCGGCAGAAGCGAGGAACTGGTAAATAGTAAAATCCCCACTCTCCCCCTTATATAGCTTCCTGATGAAGGAACGTGGGCTGAGACGTGGCGCAAGGAGCGGAAATGGCAGCCCACTAATGGGTAGGAAAATTGCAAAATTACCGTGCTGCCCACGAGCAATGGTCAGCGCCCCGTCAAATCATTTAAAGAGTGACTCTACTAATGACGTCACAAGAATTCGAGTAACAGGGAAATCAGAATTTGATAAGTGGTGGACACTAATAGGGGAAAATTCAGCAAAAGTATGGTATGACATATCTACATATTGATGATGACCAAGGAAGTCGACGAAAAACTGACATGAAAGATACAGAGGAATCAAGGAAGAAAATCTCATTCTTTGAGTCTATACCTGAAAATATTCGACTATAGCCTCGGGGGCTACTACCATCGGGAACGCTGAGCGCACATCCGACGATATTATCAAATAAAGCTATTACCTCGTGATCATAGAAGAGATGATTTATTTGAGCCTATACTCGAAACATGTTTTCGACTATAGCCTCGGGGGCTACTCCCATCGAGAGCGCTGAGCGCACACCCGATGAAACTTTCACATGCATAAAGAGAGTAACGAAGGAGAAAGAAGACTTGGACAATATCGTTACTACCATCGGGAGGGAGTTTATATTAATCAAGGTTGAATAACCCGAATATTTTTAGAATTGAAACAGTCAAACAAGGCTGCGACATATGATTCTCGAGTTGCGTCATCACGACAAAATTTGAATGCCATGATTGAAATATGTCGTGAAGGTAAGACCCCAGGATCCGTCCTGTGTGGCCTGGTATACGCGCATGGATGTGCTCTGCTAGAAATTATCCGTGTCAACAAAGCGAAGAAAATCCTGGTGGATGCACTGGGTACCCTGAGAACCACTGGGATTCATTCTTTGTAAGTCCTAAATGCGGCAAAAGAATGGGTTTGACCAGTTTGTCAAATTCAAGTCCAAGGGGATTGAATTTGAAGTAGGTGACAAGTATCTGTTCTGGCAGTTAACTCGCCTCTTGATCCGTAAGATTTGTCAGGATTGTTCATCAAAACCCCTCGCGAGACAGTATAATAAAAGATATTTTAAGACCAAGTTGAAGATATGAAGATCTGAAGAGGTCAAAGATTGATCAAGTCGAAGATTTGAAGATTCAACCCGAATCTGCAATTCTGGTAGAATCTCGGGGGCTACTGACAAGGGTATAGATAATAGAGCCCATCAGTTGAGTACCCCTGAGGCCCATTAAGCTAGGCCTAATTGTAATACTAGTGGAAATATGAGTTCATATCGTATGTCGATATTGTAATCTGTGTCGGACCCCTCCCGATCCTTGAGACCTGGCCACCTATATATAGGGGCCAGGAGAGGACGGAGAGGGACAGATTGAGAGTAAGCCAAAGTTCACCCTAAGTTTACTTTCGATACACACCTTGTTTGACAGATTTTACCTTCGAGTTCATCTGACGCCCTACTTCCCCGATCCTAAGTCCTTCATATTGGACATTTGTCGAGTTAACCCTCGTCAGGAACTCTGACTAGTCTTTTGACTCCACCTTCATCGACATAACCGCAAGTCGTGTGTTTTGAGACCGCCTAACCTTTGCATAGGTATAACTTGCTCCACCTTTGTAACCCCTTTTCTTCCTTTGTGTACCTATCCTATTGAGAGTGGCTTTTCGAGTGTTGCGAAGCATTACACAAGTGCCACGACCGTGAGAGGGTTTGTGTGTGTTCGTAAGTCGAGCGAAGCTCCAAAGCAAGCTCGGTGAGAAAGATACACAAAAGAAGAAGAAGCCATTGTGTGACATACATAGATAGCAAATAAGCTTTTAAGCATCGAAACGCAAAAATACCAACAAGAGTGTGTGTTCCACCGATACAAAGGAGTTCAAAGCTTGTAAGCAAAAAGAGAGAAAAGAGAAGAGTGGCTTCTTGTGCAAATGTTGTTGCTTCTTTCTTATGCAACCAAGCTACGGTCTCTCTTGCATTGGCGTGACACCGAGCTAATAGTCTTTGTTAGGACCATTTTGTTTCTTGCTCACTTCTTTGGTCACGCTAACCCCATTATATCTTTTGTGTGTGTCTCCGTGTTTCCTTGACGTAGATCATCGTTCTTGACATTTGCCTTTGGATTTTACCCACATTTGACAAAATAGACTTTTCTTTTGATAATTTTGTTTGGCATTTCCACATTTCATACCCATCCACTATATAGCCTTTTTGCGTGTGTTCTAACTTTTGCAACATGGTTGTCCTTCGGTGTTTCATCTATTCAATTGTTTCTATGGGAAGTGTTCTAATTGTAGTTTTCTAACCCCCACCACTTCTACATATATATATCTTGCCTTGTGTGAGCAATGTCTAGGGGCGATGGAAGCTATGATGGAGAGTTCATGGAGGACTACACCGACTATGACATCTCATGCCATCATGGTGACTCCATGATGCGCGACATCGACTACTACTCAAGCATGGAGGGCACGGGCGACAACTTCGACTACATGAGCAAGGTGGACAAGGAACACTACATCGACGACTCCTTCGACTACGACATGGTGGCGCACAACATCGACTATGCCCAAGCAAGCATGGATGACTTCACCGCCTACACCGTCAACACCATGCATGATGAGGTGGACAACCTCTACACCATGCCCCACAAGACCACCTCCTCCAAAGTGGAATGGCCAAGATTTGAGCAAGGCGCAACATACTTCGACTCAATTTCTTCTTCACATCCAAGATGGCGCCACCACGACAAGCGTGCATTGGCACATCAAGATACTCGAGACCATCAAATAGTTCACCAAGCACAATGCCAACATAATCTTCCTCGACAACCTTCAAGACGGCATCCGCAATATACTTCTAGCTTCACTAATCTACGGCTCACCGACACGTACACTGACACCATTGTCCAACAAGCTTTAAGACAACGTGAGCACCAAGAACAACTCCATCGCCAATGCATACGCGAAAGGAAGTGTGTCGAGGCTCTTGAACATCTCCAACAAGAACATCATGAAGAGCCAAAACCTCAAGATTCTTGGTGGACTGCGGCTCATCGCACAAGGTTGAGCTCATCAAGATCTTCTTCACACTCCAACCATGTGGGTGACCATGAGCGTCATCGCCAACCTCAACCTCAAGAGCCCATTTACGAGAAAGTCAACGACAACTCCTCGAGGAGGACCACCACAAGAGCTCCAAGATTGCCAAGTCATGAGATGTCCTACCATGATGCAACGCTTTCTCCAATGGTGTCTTCCATACCACATGCCACCACCGCAAAGGCTCCGACAAAACAGTCTCATCGCCATGAGAAGCATTCCAAGACTCATGGTCCTCACCATCAAAGACATCATGAACATCCTCAACAAGCTCAAGAACAACCACGACAAGTGGCACATCAACCTCAAGGCCAACCACAACATGGTGCCCCACCTATGGTGAATCAAGATCGGCACCAAGCAGACCAACAACTTGATGACCACCGCCTCACCATGGACAAACAGTCCGCCTCCATCAATGCCAAGCTTACCGCACTGTTCGATGACTTCGAAGCAAAGCTTCAACAACTTCTTCATCAACGTCACCACTCAAGGCCGCGTTCATCAAGATCTTCCCGCTCCAACCATGGGGGTAACCATGAGCGCCATCGGCAACCTCACCCTCAAGAGCATGGTGCAAACCATCCACAACAATTTGATAGCCTATGTGAGAGGAAGAAACTTATCCCACGCAAGGATGAGATCCACTTACCCATTGAGAACAAGAGCGATACACCACATGAGTTGAGTGAGGACATTTTGCTTTCTAACAACTTAACCTCTACTCCTCTTGTGTTGTCTTCTTCTTTGCTAGGTTGCTCGGATAATGATGACGTCCTTTCCATGGAGATGAGGGACTCCACTACATGTGAGATGAGTGAATCCACTATATGTGAGATGAGTGAGTCCACTATATGTGAGAGTGAATGTTTCCACTTTGAGGGCATGAGTGATACACCGAATGAGACAAGAGTGGTAGTTGATAGGTCAAGTGAGGCCATTTCGATTTCTAACAACTTACCCTCTATCTCGAGCGTGTTCTCTCATGTTGCAATAGATTCCATGGATGAAGCGGCGCCAACCTTGGCAAAGACGTACATGGTGCATACACTTGATGATAATACACCATAGAAGATGATGAGCATGTTGGCCACATGGAGCTACCTAATTCAAAAACACCTACCTCAAAGGAGTGCAACTACAAAGGTAACAATATAGGTGTTGGTGATGCCATGATTTCCCTAGTGGACATGAACATGCTAAGCTATGAGTGCTTCACTTTATATCCTATTGCATGCAATATGTTGAACAATTGCTCTTTCCCATGTATTGCTTGTAATAATGATAATGATAATTTTGTTGTGACAACCTTGCCGAACAATTGCTCTTTCCCTAGGTTTATCAACAATAAGGATAAAATTGTGAACATGTTTTGTGCCCAATGCTTGCAATATTCTTCCATTAATGCAACCAAAATGTTGAACACTTGCTCTTTCAAATGCTTGGTTTGCAATAATGTTAATATGTTTGACGATGAGATGGCCCCCATAGCTATCTCAAATAATGAAGATTTTGCATTTGCGCATGATAAGCATGTTTTCACACTTTCATTGCATAATCACCATGAATATTATGATATCTTGCTTGATGCTAATGGTGAAGAGATGCATCATGATGGATGATGTATTCATCTACCATGCACACACGTTATTTTTGCTATCCTTGGTGTGTGTAGGTACGCGGACAATAACATCAACCTCGTTTGAGAACGAGTTGGTGAAAAGAGCCCTTGAGAGCATAATACTTGTGAGTTCAAACTCAAACTCCGCTCGCATACCCTTCACATGCTATGCATCAAACATGTTGAGAACTTGTTCTTCCATATGGTTTCTTTGCAAGCATGTTGATGATTTTTGTGACACTTGTGACATTCATGCTCCCATGATATTGAACATTGATGCTTTATGTGTTGCAACATACATGTGGAACAATTTCTCCTTCTTTTGTTTTGTGTGCAACCACATTGCTATATTGTCCATGACTTGTCACATGTGTTACCGCTTTGAGTTCATTGGTGTTGCATCCAACAAATTGACAAATTGCTCTTTCTTTTGGTTGGGATGCATAACCGCTTGTGATAATGATGTTTTCTTCTACTTTTGGATGAATATGATTTGTGTTGCAACAAATATGATGAAAACTTGTTCTTTCCTATGGTTTGTTTGCACACATGTTGATGATGATTTTGACATCTTGCCGTATGTGTTTTTGCCAAACTCTCCTCTTATTGCTTCAAGGATGTTGACTACTTGCTCTTTCCAAAGCCTTGAGCGCAATAATATGCATGTCTTTCAACATGAGATGGACACCATGGTCTTCTCAAATTTTGATGGAGTTTTTGTGTTCCCACATTTGGAAGATGTTCAAACATTTTGGTTCCACATAGACCTTTCATATGCATTCCCTTTATTATACTTGTGTTGTGCTAATTGTGTTGTGAACAAGAATGGACATGTCCTTGATGATATGGTCCTGTATCACGCACACAGATACTTTGCTTGGTCTTTGTTGTGCGTAGGTACACATGGATATTATTGGTGGATGCGCTCCCGTGAGTGGTTTCAATCAAACACTTCTACAAGGAGAGCACATCAACAACTTTGTAAGGTGACCTCCTTCTACTCGCGAACTTATGCCATAAACTCTAAGAATTGGCTACTCTTTGAGTGTTGTTTCGCTTTGCTTGTGACCTTTGTAGGCCTCATGGAAGGTGAACAAACATTGAAGAGTTGCCAAACCGATCTTCGTAAGTACTACCACATGGCACACTCCAAGTACAATCGCCTACATCTACTCCTCTACATGATGATGTTGAGTCAACGTCGAGGACGACATTCTTTGAAGCAGGAAGAGATGATACAGGGTGGCCTTCAGACACCACCGCATCATGTGCATCAACAACATCCACTCTCAAGTCCGACATCATTGAGGCGTGGAAGAGAAGGAAGAAGAAGAACCACCGGAAGGAATCTTGGAAGCGCTGCAAGAAGAGGCGGCAGCTAAAGCTGGACCGGTTAAAGCTGGTCCCAAACCGGCTATAGCCGATCTACCCGAGCCAACTCTGTTTTGGCCATGAAGCCACCTATGTCATCTATCTCCGTAGTGACCAAACTACCCCTAGCTCATGGCTGCCTATATATATGGGTGACTCTCCCCCCTCCTAGGATAGATATGAATTAAGATAAGAATTGGCATGATGCCTCCTCCCTTGTGGGAACCCAACTAGATCTACATCTAGAAATCACCCTCTTTGTTTGGGATCTCTTGTATTTGGGGAATTCTACCTTGATTTGGATCTCTTGCATATAAGAGTGTGTAATTCTATCCAATTGATTGGTCTCTTCCCCTCTTGGAATTCTATCCCTTGCAAGTCAATCTCTCACAAGGAATTCTACTCTTGGAGTCTCTTTCTTGTGATTCTATTGAGTTGGTGAATCGGGCCAACGAGGACAACCGGTGTGTATCTTGTGTGTGTGTGTGTTTGCCTTCGATTCGTTCATTGTGTTCTTCGTGTTCATCCTCATTCCCCGCTATAAATCTCGTGAATCCATGAAGATCGGGCCACCCTCAAGGGGTCACCCCTTATCATTAGTGATTACTTGTTATTCACTTCAAAAGAATAACATTTGAAGAACATGTTTCTTAGTGAACAAGGAGTACTTTCAAAAAAGGTTTTTGGTTTCTAAGATTTACTAGTGGATTCATTTAATTCACTAAGTAGAGATTAGTTGGTTCCTAAGTAGGATGTGTTCATATTCAGCAAGTATTGGCATGATTTAACTAAATATGGACAACAAAGTAAGTTACTACACATGGTTACTACTATGGCTGAATATAGGGTACCACACCAAAGTATGGTGATCAAGGTGGTGCCATGAGGTAACCATTAGTGTTTACTTTTATTTATTAGTACTTGATCACCTAGGTTTTAGAAAGACATGAACTGACAACTCCATTTGTATTTGGGACTTGTACTACTTTAGTAGAACATGAGCATGCATTTATTTGTTGCAGATTATGGATCTATAAGTAAGGTTAAGTCCATATTATTAAATTTTATAAGCTCCTAAGGTTTTAGAGTTGAAAGCAAACTATGGTTGCATTTGAAATTTTAGAATTAGAGTTTCGGACATGATGGGACTAAGGTTCCTATTTGGTATGCCATTCTAAAATAATAACTTGTTGAGTAAATTTGAAATTAATAAACAACTCTTAAGTATAAGGTGGTAATGGATTTATCATTTTTCTTATTATTCTTATTTAAAGAAAATGACAAATAAGGTAAATAAAACATAGAGGTTTAAATACTAATAATGATAATGTTAACATGATAAAATAAAATAACTTTTGTGTTTTATCTAATTCCTAAATGATTATTACTTATTTTAGAAGTTTTACTAATTATTGAATTTTCTTGTAATTTAGAATAAAAGAAAAGGCTTAAATAATTAATTTTTCATTCTTATAGAAATTTTCATTTTATATTTTTATTGGATAGAGTTTATTTTTATGAGAATTTGGATATCTCATTTATATTTTTCTAAGTTGAAATGAATTTGATATGATTTTGCAAAGTTTGAATAATTTTCTGGAGTTTGAATCTAATAGACGAACCATTTTGTACCTATACTAGTATTAGCCGCTTTGACTGACTGGTGGGGTCAGAGACACATCAGCAGCCACGCGAGCAATGACCGGTAAACAAGTTGACTTGGGGCTGAACCACACCGTCAGTGAGGTGGTCGGCCATGGCCGCGGTGCTCGCAGGATCCCGCGGATGATTGTGGGTGTGCATCAGGATGGGAAGAACCAGGAGAACCTAATAGTGGGGGCGCCGCTACGATTTGACCACCGGAGCATCGCCGGCGACTTCATACCATCGTAGTGAAGCTCTGGCCAACTCATGAATCAACACTATAGTCTAAAATAGGATGCTTAAATAACTCCAACGGATTCGTAATCTCACCCTGGTGATGCAGAGATGCTCGATGAGGTTGATTGTAGTCGGATACGAGCACATGATCAAGAATTCCGGTGAACCTCCGCGAAAGGGAACGAGCAAATTAGCTCGGTGTGGACCTCCTCTAGATGCTCGGCTCAACCAAGATGATCACCAGGACCTGTCGCACCTCCTCGGATGGTCGACTTGCTCCAGGATGGCTTCAGTCGACGGAAACTTGCGGAGCTCCGGTGACCTTCCTCGGTGGACTACGAGATACAGAGAGAGATTGGAAGAGATTGAGAGAGGATGGCGGAGCAACAGGGTTCCCAGGCAGTTCGTTTGGTGGTTTTATAGGTCAACTCGAGGTCGATTCTGTCACTTCATAGCCGGCAACGGCCGGGATGCGGCGGCAGTGATGAGCACTTTTCTTAGCACGAATCCACTAGCAAACACTAGCGGTGGACCTCGGCTGTATAGGCACGAATTCTTGGCGGGTTGTTGGGGTCCGGGATGATCCCTATCGGCAACGAGAAGCGAAAACCTCCACGGCCTCTCGCTGTCGACCCTGCGTCTGAGGTTGAAGATGACGCACTGCGAGGCGACACCGCATCCAAGTAAGTATGTGGGCTGCTGCGGTGGGTTAGCTAGTTGGCCACGGTCTGATAAGGCCTTCTCTTTATTTATTTTCTTCCTCTGATTTTTTTATCTTTTTCTGATTTCTATTTTAGAGTTCCTATTTTAGTTTTTTTTCGGTTCTATAGAATTTTGAATAAGGATAACTTTATAATATTTATATATGTTACTACATAGGACATTGTATTCTATTAGAAATATTCGCATAGGAATAATTTAGATATTGTTTGAATTTGAATTTGGCTTGAATTAAGATGATTTTGAGTATCATTCTTTGGGTTTCATATTATTCTACTAAGTAATTGTGTGAATTCCTAGTAATACGTAGGAACTTATACTTTGCATTTATGGTTATGAAGCAATACATAAAGGGTTAGATTAGTTATTCAGCTCCTTCTTATGAATGTATTCAAGTGAGCATTACTCTTTTTTTATTACAACTTTCCTAATGGCATGAAAATGTTATATGGACTATTCCAATGTTAACTGTGGTTTCTTGAGTATTTACTTTGGTATCTTGAAGAAATTTGTTATAACCAAGGAATACTTATTGGTTGAGGAATGTTGGCTTGTGATGGTATAAGTCTTGGTTGAATCCAAAGGATGATTGTTTGGTCCTTGAATCATGGATTTGGGGATAAAACATGATTCTAGAATTTCCCTGTAATCACGAAGTGTTGCATGAGTTGGAATAGAGGTTACAAAATGGTTTCAAATGAATGGATGAGAGACATATACTTTGAGGGGATGATTTCACTCTCATACAAAGGACAGTGAACCCTCCTAGGACATGAGTAGTAGAACACATGTACTAGACTAAACCATAATTAGGATTTAGTATTTGATCTCCTCCTATATCAAGTGACTTGACCTAATGGGAACTTGAATAATGTCTAGAGCCTCCTAGCTGGCTTTCACAGGAATGATTATCCCTAGTTGAGATATAATTAATGAGGCATTCCTACCCCCATACTTTCTTATGATGATATCTGCTTATCAAGTTAGGCTTTACTAGACAACTTATTCACCCCATCCACTAAATCATAATCATACACTAGTCATGGGTTTAATAAATTTAGGTTTCAAGGATACCATGTTGATCATGGTGGTGGTAAATATTAGATCCTGAAACGGTGTGTTAATGTTTTAGTTCTACCTCACTTTAGTCCCATTTAGTTATAATAATTATCTCTACCCAAAAGAAGGTTTTTAACAAAGTTCATATTGAAGTTTATCGCGTTTCAGTTGATGAGCTACTTCAATTCCATCAACTTAAGTGAAACTTCAATCACTTTGACAAGTTTTATTTAAAAGCGTGAAAATTCCCCAGATCTTCTTATGCATGAATGCAATGCACACACCTGTTGCCTCAATTTTGTAACCTCTAATCTTGGGATATTACATAAAAGTACTAGGTGCATTAGTTAAACCAAACGACATTACTAACCACTCATATAAACCGAACTTAGTTTTAGAAGTTCTTTTCCATTCATCTCCTAATTACATACGAATTTGGTGGTAACCACTATGCGAATCAACTTCAGAGAACATAATAGAACCACTCAACTCATCAAGCATGTCATCCAAATGAGGTATAGGATGATGATATCAAATGGTAATATTATTAATAGCTCGACAATCAGTACACATGCGCGAAGAACCATCTTTCTTAGGTACTAAAATAATAGGAACATCGCATGGACTAAGAGACTCACGAATATAACCTTTGTCCAATAAACTCTAGATTTGTCGTTGGATCTCTTTAGTTTCTTCAGGATTGGTGCGATATGGCGCACGGTTGGGCAGCGAGGCTCCTGGAATCAAATCAATTTTGTGTTCTATCCCACGAATAGGTAGAAGTCCAGGTGGAACATCTTGTGGGAAACCATCCATGTATTCCTGCAAAAGGTTAGCAACCGCAGGTGGCAAAGAAGGAGGCATATCCTCAAATGAAAACAGAAGTTCTTTGCAAACAATGGCATAGCATGGAGTAATATTCACATCAATTTTAGCAAGATCAGATTTGCTAGCAAGTAAACAAGGATTCTTCAAACGAATTTCAGTAGCATGGTTAGAATCAGATTTAGAAGTATGCTTAGGTGGTACAAAATCTGCAGCTATAATCTGATTCTCACTCTTATTTTTCTCCTCGTATTTTAATCTACTAGCTCTAGCAAGATCATCTTTCAAAATTTGTTCGGGAGTCATGAGTTTAAGTCCAATTTTCTTGCCAGCATGTATAAGATAATACTGATTAGTTTTACCATTATGTATAGATTCTCTATCAAATTTCCATGGTCTACCAAGTAACAAAGAACAAGCTTGCATAGGTACAACATCACAATTAACAAAATCTGAATAGGTACCAATAGTAAAATGTATGCGTGCTTTTCTTGTTACCTTCAGCTAACAGGAGCTCTCAAACCATTGAATGTAATATGGATGAGGGCATTGTCGTGTGGGTAGAGCAAGCTTCTCCACCATGTCAACGCTAGCCAGATTGTTACAACTCCCTCCATCAATGATGATCTGGATAGCTCTCTCCTTAACAACGCCTCTTGTTTGAAACAAATTGTGGCGTTGATCATGCTCAGCTTTGCTCAATTGCACACTCAAGACACATTGTGCAACTAAACTCTTGTATTGATCAGTAGTTTCAGCTCCCATTACCTCCATCTCCTTGTCAGAATCAGAATTGGCACCATCACGTGCAACAATAAGTGCCAATGTATCATCATCCAAATCACTCGCGGAGTCATATTCACCATCTTCAAGCACTACCATCACGCGTTTGGTTCTACATTCTTTTTCTATGTGACCAAACCCAAAACATTTGCGACATTGAATGTCACCAGTCTTCCTCGTGGAGGCCATGGAAGAAGAACTCCGTGTCGGACCAGCGGATGGTGATGGAGCAGTAGCAGGTGGCGTTCTTGATGTGGGCATGGTGTACCTAGAGGTGGAAGGTGCTGGTGTATCCCCACGAGGAGGTGGAGCTGATTGGCACACAGACCATGAGGAAGTACGACCTGCAGAATTATTAGCTCTTCTCCATGATGGTTGACGATCCTGCACTTCAAGTTCGGCTTTGCAAGCAAGATGAAATAAACGAGTAATAGTGTTGTACTCCTTATAGTCTAAAATATGCTAAATCTCCTGATTCAAACCACCAAAGAAATGTGCAAGCATAGCTTCATTATCCTCTACAATACCACAAAGAATCATGCCCGTTTGTAATTCTTGATAATATTCTTGTATAGAATTTTTTCCTTGTCCTAAACGAGCCAATTTTTTAAGCAGATCACGTTCATAATGTGGAGGTACAAAACAAGTATGCAAGGCATGTTTTAAACCAAGCCAAGTAGCAAGAATATTAGCGTGATTGACTCTACAATGTTTAGACCACCAGATAGAAGCAAAATCTATAAATTCACAAGTAGCAGCACTAACACGCAAATGCTCAGGATAGCATAAACATGCAAAACATTGCTCTACTTCTAATTCTCAAGTGAGATATGCATCAGGATTACATCTACCCTCAAATGGTGGAATATTTAATTTTAGTTTGGCAACATGTTCATCAACACGTACCGGTCGTGGAGGTGGACGAGCGTTGTGATTGTATTGTCGTGGATGGCCAGGTGCAGGTTGTTGGACCTCGTCCTCCTTGAGCTCATTTTCATCTTCAAACTCGTTCTCCCCCTTGTCAGCAGCATATCCATCTTGGGTTGCCGCCTCTGTTGCGGCCGCCATAGCAGCTGCCGCATCTGTAATGGTACCCGCAGGTGGTGGTACGAGAGGAATGCGGCGAGCACATGGCACGTGGATGCCCGGCTGTGGCTATGGTGGTAACTGGGCCAGGACTTCCTAGAACTTGGTGTTGAGCTTAGCGTTGAAAGATGCCTCAAGGCCAGAAATCTTGTCCATCGCATCAGAAAGCTTGGAATCAATATCACCCAAGCGTGTCTCCACATCTTGTGCACGCCCCACCAACAGCCAAGTGAACTAGGCATGCAACTCTGCACTCATCATCTTCTCCGGATCAACATCATCCTTTGCGGTTCCTATCATGATTAGCACAAAAGCAGGCACAAATATATATACCTACACACTACGGAATAGGGTGGGATCACGCGTAATCCGTCAAGCAGTATACAAAGCTCTTACAAGTTCTTACGAAACATGAGGAAAGTGAGATGCAACCAACAAAGATCAGTGACTCCCAAAATTGCACCAAGCGATTACCAGGTGTCGATACAAAGCACGTGCAGAAATATGTGGAGCTGTAGGAAGGCTTACATGGTAGCAAAAATAGCAAATGTCAAAACAAGGATGCAACATTGAAAGAATGCTCAACAATGGTACTGTGCTGGTCTAGGCTAGACCGTGCTAGAGACGTGAGCCGAGAACACTAAGGAAGTCACGTCGCTGCACAACAAGCACAAAGGGAGAGCTCAAAAGCAAGATATAAGTAAAGATCATAGGAAATTGCCGCGTCCAAAACTTCAGAGGCCAAAAACTCGACCTTCCCAGAATCTTTTGGGAAGTTGCTGTGGCTAGATAGAACTTTTTGTGCTGAGCATTTTGAGGGGTCGCACGTTGAAAATAGAGTTCATATGCAAAAGTAATGGCCAGTCTAAGTTTGTTGTCGAAAACTGTAAAAAACTGACAAAACTATCCAATTCAGGCTAATTTCGGACTAGACTAGTAGGAATCGGGTCAAACCAACTTGGATGCGGATTTGACTTTCTTTTTGAACTTTTTTTCCGAATTTGTTTTTTGACTGGCAACCGAAACTTAACTCATGGACTCTAAATAGGACGGACGAAAATTGAAGAAAAGAACAAACCCTAATTCGATGTGGATGGAACCGCGATAGGGAAGGCGATGGCGGCGACGGAAGTATATGGCGGGATGGCAGAAGTATGTGGTGGAGCGGTGGTGTAAGCGTGCAGCGGCGGCGGGACTAAAGTGATTCGAACTCGAAACTCTAATGGAACCAGCAACTCGACGCACGGATGCAGACACAAATTCAATGATGCAATCTGAAAAGACAAAGCAAAGTCTCGGATGGTTTATGGGACATGGTGATCTAAAACCTAACATTATTTTTGGCTTTTTTGTGGAATACAGATGCAATCTAAACTACAAAAATAGTAAATCTCACCGAGCAACCTGAAATCTGATACCACTTGATAGGGCAAAGGTATCTGATCTGTCGATGAGATCTTGATATGTCGATTTGGTGGGTGGAGTTCGTGCTTGACAATCCGACTACACGTGCAAAGCTCGTGCACCAATGCAATCGCTAGGACAATCTCCGGGAGTTACCGATCTTGCGGATGCATGATCAGCCTAACCAGCGAGGGTCTTAATTCTTACCTAAAATCAAGAATAAGTAAGAACTAATAATGCAATCAAGATATTGCGGATGAAAGATGTATGCTTTATTCAAAAGGTGGTATTCCGAATAGGTTGTCTTCTTCTGGGTGATTGGCCTCAAAAGTCGGCTCGTAGTTGCAGGAATGGCTAACTTTAGTCTAAACAAAATCTGAGTTCTAATGACGGCTACGGGGACTATTTGAGGAGGAAAAGGTAGGGGTGCAACCAGCCATGGGTATGGTGGTCGAACGGAACCCTAACAGGCTTTTTTCTCCTCAAATCTGGACTCCTAAAAGTGGCTGTCTTATTTGCTGCGAAAATTACATGGGCCTGGCCCAAAAATAAAGGTGACGCAGCACCATATTTATCTATGGACGAATTTATGAAGTAGATCTTTGTATATTTCATCCAAGTCTTCATCCCACATTATGGTGGCTTCAGAGTTCTAAAATCTCCACTTGTTGCATCTTCTTCAATCCTCAAACGCTTGCTACCATCTCCATGCACGATCATGCTCCAATGATTATCCCTCTCATCCATGCTAGGTCCATCATTCCTAAGAGTAATAAACATATCTGATTTAGGCAGCATCATATTCTCATGTATGTGAGAAAGAGTTCCAAGAAACGAAAGTACCTGATACTTAAGTTGCTTCGGATGAGCTCGAGTGATAGGTCCTTGTATATGTTTGGTTGTAGGTGCAGCGGATGTATAAATAGATGGGATGTCCTCATCAATGTGTTCAAACTTATGAGATTGATGCTGGTTTGAGTGCACCTAGTGCTGATTTGATTTCTTCCGTTGTTATGGGCACACCAACCAGAATTATTGTTGATGAGAATGAAACTCGTGACTTGATAATTAAATCCAATTTGGATCATATAAAGTTGGTTAGGAATAATGATGTGTTAGCACGAATCTGTCATGCTAAAGCTTTGTTTTCTGTCACAATGGATCAACCTATGTCTTTGTCACATGCTAGAAATAAGATATCCGAAATCGCATGCTGAAGTTCTTTTAATAGTGATTATGCTCTTGATTTTCAATTTTTGTTGATTGGAGATTACGGGTTAGATAAAAACTTTTCGGTGCATAAGTTGTGCATTACATGTGAGAATTTTCCTTCGTTGAGTTGAGATCCAATAATGTATTCCATATGCTTAATCATTTTGATATGACCTCCAATTATGGTATTGATTATACGCCAAGTAGCTTGATACCAGATTATTTTCCTAAGAATGTTCTGGCTACAAACTGGACGTTGAATTTGTATATAACGATGTTGGGATGGTTTAATGATAAGCATCATAAAATACATAATATTCATATGTGCTTCACTTATATTTGCAAGCTAAGTTGTGATAATTCGTATTGGAATCTGAGTAATAATCCCCTGATCCACTATGAGCAGTATTTATGTAAAACACTAAATATGAAACATGTTAGAGGAGTTACAATGGATGACATCTACATATATCATGTACATACCTTATCTCTTTTGTTAACATGTTTACAGAATAAAACATCACCAAGGATGGCTTTATTTTCAAGAAAGGGAGGATGATGTGGACAGAAATACCTCGGATATGACCTGAGTTATCTACTCACAGATATATATATTCCAGTATTATACAAGATCTTTACAAACCCCGCGTCAAAATGCGGTGAAACTGAAAAAAACAGAAGCAAAGATGGACATCGGCAAGAAAAACTTACACTGTTCCAAAGTTTCATTGGGACATTGGGATCGTGCATGTGCATGAGCACATCGATGCATGCACTAGGTGCTGTTATCCATTTTTTATTTGGGTGTCACATGGAGGTGCAGCATATGGGCCAAGCAAGACATACAAGCCAAGAGATGGCCAAGCTGCACACGGCCCAAGACAAGTTGCAGTGACCTCACCTTTTAAGGATGACGATCCCTGTGCTTTTCAGTGCTAGTCCCTGGATCAATGCTAGCACACACAGTTTAAGATGTAATATTAAGAAACAAAGGTCATTTTATTACATCGCATGATCCAGCAATTACATAAAGAACTTTACAATGCTCATAGCATAAAGCTTTCAGAGTTTACAACAAGATCAAAAATAGCATGTAGTCCTTCTTCTTCATGTACCACAGGCGAACATGTTGCGGATAGGCTCGTAACCCTGTCGTACCTTTCTTATCGTTAAAACCTGCAACATGAAACGTTGCAGCCACAAAGGGTCAATACACTTGAATTGTATTGGCAAGATATCACTTTTGGTGGCTACAAATGGAGCCTAACACTTACATAAATATTTGGCTAAGTGGAGCTTCAGGCTAAGCTTGCAGAAAAATAATTGTTTATCCTACTTTTCAAAAGATCTCATTTTTCTTTTAAAGCACTATTGGACACAATGGAATCCACCAGGTGCTCCTAGTTAATTATGCACACACAGGAATCCACCAGGTGTACATAATTATGATCACACAGCAATCCCTTGTTAACCCTTCAAGTTTTAATTTAAAGAAGTTGGGATGAGGAGATCCTTGAAGAGCTTCAAAATCATGTCGCTCAAAATTGTCCGTAACCGGGGACACGGCTAAGTACTTAGTTTTTAACCCTCTCTAGAGGTGGTGCACTTTTCCCACAAGACTCAGTCAACCTCTTTTGCCATGATGCCCATTTTGCTCAAATGGCCAAGTGAAGACTAAGACGAGACTTTTCAGAAGCAATCCCTTAGACCAACCCGGACGCGTTCCATCCTACAATGCACTACCACCCTCTGTCTGTCTGGCTGAGTTCTCACAACTTAATTGGTCAAGACAGAGCCCATATGACTCATGGCTGCACTGGAAGCTTCACGACTTGAACGTCTCCAATCTCTTTGTTCCTAGGTGGCCATCCACAAGTGAGATACACACGACCGCCATAGAGATGGCTCCGGTGTAACCACTCAACATAAATCCATCTTACCAATTTCCACCCAGGTGTTTCATTAACTTAGTTGTTTTCTTAGTTTTTGCAAAACATAGTTTTCAAACTTAATAAAAAGAACATGTGGAAGTCCCAACCACGAATTCTATAGTACAACTAAGCAATCTACACCTACGGTGTTTCCTCTAACAGGTAAATCAGGGAATCCTAAATAGGAGATAGCCAGCATAACAATCTACACATGCATATTATTAAAAGAAAAGGAAACTCTACATGCATAGTAAAATCATTGGGAATTTTATGAACAAGAGTGACACTTGCCTTAGAAATTTCTGAAGATCATACTTCTCTTAATCAACACATGTAGCTCTCCGTACAACTATAATATAGAAAGTAACACAACATAAACACACCATTCAAGCAATATACTCAAACAAGACAATAAAAGTGTTCATTTATTTTAGCTTAGTTTTCAAAGTCTTAGTGATAATTAGATAAAAGATTGAGGCATGAAGTTGACTTGATATGGATGGAGAGAATGGCTAAATCAAAGACTTCAAAAGATTGATGGGGGGTTTTCTAGATTGTTAAGAAGTGTCAAACACTTAGTAAAAATAGCTTCAAGGAGATTCTTAGTCTTGGTTTGAGAAGTTGGATGAATAATTTCTAAGTTATGAGGTCTAACACTTTCATCTTCTTGACTTGGTCTCTCTTCTCTTGATCTTCTTGTCTTTCCTTCATCTCTTGTCTTCTCTTCAACTTCTTCTTTTTCCTTCATATCCTTGTCTTCTCTTCAACTTCTTCTTCTTGGTCTTGATATGGGAAAACTTCTATGCCATAGTGTTGGATGGGGTAGTCAAAATACTTAGAAGAATTTTGGGTAAGATGGGATTAATAGTTTTGCACTTGGGTAAGGATATAGAGTGGATTTTACTAAGTTATGGTAGATTTGATGTGGTCATTAGGACTTAGGATATTTCACACTTTTTGTTTAGTGGGACAAAATCAAATAGCACAAAGTGCATGATAGCAATTATGAATTTGATATTTTGCTAGGTGCTTAAACTCAACTATAACTTGCAAAAAAAAGATGAACCAATGGATTAGACTTTTGAATAAGTGTAAAAAGTGTGTGAAGTGTTCTGGTGGTTTTCTATTATCAAGATAATCAAGTTTGCAAAAGGAATTATGCCTAAAATATTTATAGAATTAAATCTAGGGAGAAAATATTCAAATCCTCATTTGAATTTGAATACTTGAGAAAATTGTTCCAAATAATTTGTGCAATGGTTCTACTGGACAGAGGACAACAATATGATCCTATTGCAAAAAGAATCAACTGAAAAGGCCTTTTAGATTTTGAACTATATCAAAAACACTCAAACTCTCATATTTAAATTTGAATGTTTTCAAATAGTTGGAAAGTGAGATTTTATTTCAGAATTGTGTTCTACACATTTTTAGGAGTTCAGGGACATATTATTTGCAATTTTTGGATCTACAGAACAGAAGATATGAATTTCCTAAGATTCCAGCATTTTCTGTTTTAAATTTCTAATTCGAAATCCTGAGTCAACCTGGGCTGGCCACGTGTCACTATCCTATTCGAGGGTACCGCTTTGGGTGGATCCGTGTTCTGAGCCATTAGATTAAAAGAGGATTGGACGCATCAGATTAGGAGATACCCCTTCGTTTTAAAATTAAAAGAGAGCCGTGGATCTCAGATCCAACGGTTAGAGAGAAGAGGGAGAGGTGGCCTCACCGGTGAGCTAGGGTTTCGGCCGCCGGTGAGGTCTGCGGCTTGGGGGTGGTCGTTACCGGCGTTCCAACGGTCTCCGGTTCTGATGGAGGGGTGGACGGGGTGCAGCAGATCTCGACGAACTCGAGGGCGTGGTCAACGAGGACGAGCGCGTCCTGGAGCGAGGCAGAGGAGCAGCTGGAGCAGCCTCGGATAGAAGTGGCCTCTGGTCGTCATCTAGTCCGGTGATTCTCTGCACGGGAAGGTCGGGAAAAGGATCAGGGAGGTGCGCCAGGAGGATAGGAAGAGGACAGGGGGAAGAAGGAGGTGTGGGATTCACCATCGACGTCGGAATCGTGCGGGGAAGCCTGCAGAGATGGTGGATCTCCGACGAGTGATTTCATTGATTAGGCGACGTCTTGAGCAGGAAGAAGAAAGGGGGTCAAGGGAGGTATTCCGGGGCTACTTATAGATGGTCTTGCGTGCGTAGGGGGTTAGGGTTTTAGGTGCAGGGCGAGATCAGACGGAGGGGAGGGCGTCGGGCTCGCCTAGGACACGTCCAGAGGAGGAAGGAGAGTCTGATGAGTGGGTCCCACTTGTCAGCGGGAGAGAGAAGAAAGGGGATGTACCCCTTCAGGTTATAACCCGGGTGGGCCATGGGCTCTATCCGGGACTAGGCCGAATGGCTCCCTGGCGGCCTTTTATTCTTTTATATTTCTTTCTCCTTTTCTATTTTCTGATTTCTGATTTGTTTCAATTCTTTTGCATATTTGGTTCAAAACAATTCAAACAAGTTTCTAAGTTATTCTAATATTCACATCAATGTTCTAAACCAATAACAAAACAAGTTTTCAAAATAAAAGGAATTTTTCAACAAAATTTTATGAACAAAGCAAGGGGCTTGCTTGCATAAATGCAAAAATAGAGATAGGGTTTGAAATTAATTCTTTTAAAATAAGAGATTAATATTTGATAAAGAAATAATTTGAGAATTACTCTCAATCTTAGTTTTGATAAAACAATTTTTTTAACAACCATCACATTTTGTAAACAATTTCCATGCAAGCAAGCTTGCATATGTTTTCAAATAAAGGATGGAAATTAGTATTTTGAAATCTTTTATTTTCTCAAAGGAAATACTTCAAGAAAATAATGGAGAGTTTTGAAATTGTTTTCTATTATGGCTTTTAAATAAACTCAAAAGTTTTAAATCCTTGTGAATTTTCAATCAACATGAACAAAACAAAAGCAAAAAAAATTCCCCCAAAATTTGATAAAATCTTGGGATGTTACAGACTACCACCCTTAAAAGAAATCTCATCCCCGAGATTGGAGAGGCTAGAAAGAAAGTTGGGTGTAGGGTTACCTATGTGGCTACCACCCTTAAAAGAAACTTTTGTATGTAGTCTAGGTCCTTGGGTTTAACCAGAAACACGTTGGTCTTAACTTGGCACTGGGTCGTCTTTTGACTTGACACTGGGTCATCTTTTGAACTCATGGATAGTCCTTGTCTTCATTTCTGATAGGTGGGTGTCTATTCACAAACTTGGACACCAACCTTCTTCAAGGGTTGCTTGGGGTTAACCTTGCTCCATTGTAGGGCTTCTATCCAACAGGGTAGTTGCTGAACTACTTTGGACACTGAAGACTCACTCTGCGGTTCTGTTGAACTACTTTGGACACTGAAGAGTCACTCTTCGGATCAATCAGAAGACCAAGCTGAGAGGTCTTCCTATCTTCACCCCAACTTCCTTATCAGCATCCTCGGAGGTTCTTCATCTTATGATTGCTTCCTTATGTTACCATTCTATTCCAGTGGATACCATTCTGTTCTTGTAATCTTCCATAGCAGTCTTCTTCAGCAGTAAGCCATTTTCCTATGGGTTGGCAGCACTTGCCTACTATACGGGGTATAATGTGCTATCTTCCTAAGGTTTTAGGCTTAACAAAGCCATCCCTCTTGTAGGTATGTCACTCAAGATTTACCATTCCTTATATCAAGAGCGAACAATATGAGTGATCGTCATGGGGGCCAATCCATGTCGCACCCAATCATTACCTTGCATTTGGTTTGGTGCATCTCGCATTCTAACTCTTGGTCATCCTCACTAGTTTTGACAAAAGTTTCTATGGACATTGCATCCATGTTTCAATTCATGTTAAGGATTTTAGAAAATAAATCTATCGATCCTTAGCTAGTGGTTTGCGTAAACTCTCATATGACAAAATCTCTTAGCTTGCAGATCCTTCAGTTTTGCCATATCTTGTTCTATGCTTCCTATTCTTGATACTGAGCTTCTTAGCTGGAGCTGTCAATGTTGTTGTCTTCATGGAGGCTTGTCAAGAAACACTTGTTTGGGTTTGAATATAGATGAGAATAGATAGAAAGAGTCTAAAGAGGAACCCTACCCATACACAAAAGTTCGAAGGCAATTCATCTTACAATCAAGATCTAACAAGCATTCATCACATCAAGCAACATAGTTAAACCACAAACAAGCTAGTATGGTCATACCACAATTTGATATGATCATAACGTATTACGATGTCATTCTTACATAGATCTTAAATGGAGGTCCAACTAGGGCTTCTTGGATGTCTTCCAGGTATTAGTCTACTCTTTTCATCTTTGGGGTCCTTCTAGGTGTTGTGCAGTCTATACTTGAGTCTTCCTCCAAGCTCTTCGATAGCTTCTGTGTAGTGCTTCTTGCAGAGTCGAGGAATAATATAAGGAGCATCAATCTCTTCTTGATATTTTTATGAGATATGAACTCTAAAGAAAGGAGAATATTTTTCAAGATCAGGTAGATGAGAATGGAAGAAGTTAAAATTGCAAACACCACTTTAATAAAAACTAAGTTAGATTCTTCATCCTAGGGTCTTTCATCTCTCTCATCTTCTTGTGCTTCTCTTGAACATGAACTTATCTTCTTGCTCCTAGAATGTTGTATCCTTCAGTTGGGCAAGTAGCTCATCGTTTGCAAAGCAGTTCGTTGGTACTATTGTTATCAAGATCCTTCATAAGAATTTCTAAGTCCTAGAACTATTGAGACTTAGACATTTTCTTCTAGATCCTTCCATTTGCTTCCTTTGATGATAAAGGTGGGGGAAATCTTGAAGTCCTTTGAGGTGTTGAAGTTGAAGCTCTTCATCCTTGAGTTGAAATGAAGAGAAGTAGAGGCAAAAAAGACTATGAAAAGAGTTTACGAGGTAATGACTATAAATTTTTAACTTAGAAATAAAAGCAAATCCTATATTTCTAAGGGGTTTTTGTCTAATCCTAGGGTCACGAACCTAAGGGCAACACAATGCTCTGATACCGTCTGTAGTGACCTCACCTTTTAAGGATGACGATCCATGTGCTTTTCAGTGCTAGTCCCTGGATCAATGCTAGCACACACAGTTTAAGATGTAATATCAAGAAACAAAGGTCATTTTATTACATCGCATGATCCAGAAATTACATAAAGAACTTTACAATGCTCATAGCATAAAGCTTTCAGAGTTTACAACGAGATCAAAAATAGCATGGAGTCCTTCTTCTTCATGTGCCACAGGCGAACATGCTGCGGATAGGCTCGTAACCCTATCATACCTTTCTTATCGTCAAAACCTGCAACATGAAACGTTGCAGCCACAAAGGGTTAATACACTTGAATTGTATTGGCAAGATGTCACTTTTGGTGGACACAAATGGAGCCTAACACTTACATGAATATTTGGCTAAGTGGAGCTTCAGGCTAAGCTTGCAGAAAAACAATTGTTTATCCTACTTTTCAAAAGATCTCATTTTTCTTTTAAAGCACTATTGGACACACTGGAATCCCCCAGGTGCTCCTAGTTAATTATGCACACACAAGAATTCACCAGGTGTACATAATTATGATCACACAACAATCCCTTGTTAACCCTTCAAGTTTTAATTTAAAGAAGTTGGGATGAGGAGATCCTTGAACAGCTTCAAAATCATGTCGCTCAAAATTGTCTGTAACCGGGGACATGGCTAAGTACTTAGTTTTTAACCCTCTCCAGAAGTGGTGCACTTTTCCCACAAGACTTAGTCAACCTCTTTTGCCAAGATGCCCATTTTGCTCAAATGGCCAAGTGAAGACTAAGATGAGACTTTTCAGAAGCAATCCCTCAGACCAACCCGGATGCGTTCCATGCTACAATTCACTACCACCCTCTATCCGTCTGGCTGAGTTCTCACAACTTAATTGGTCAAGACATAGCCCATATGACTCGTGGCTGCACTGGAAGCTTCACGACTTGAACGTCTCCAATCTCTTTGTTCCTGGGTGGCCGTCCACAAGTGAGATACACACAACCGCCATAGAGATGGCTCTGGTGTAACCACTCAACATAAATCCATCTTACCAATTTCCACCCAGGTGTTTCATTAACTTAGTTGTTTTCTTAGTTTTTGCAAAACATAGTTTTCAAACTTTATAAAAAGAATATGTGGAAGTCCCAACCATGAATTCTATAGTACAACTAAGCAATCTACACCTACGGTGTTTCCTCTAACAGGTAAATTAGGGAATCCTAAATAGGAGATAGCTAGCATAACAATCTACACATGCATATTATTAAAAGAAAAGGAAACTCTACATGCATAGTAAAATCATTGGGAATTTTAAGAACAAGAGTGACACTTGCCTTAGAAATTTCTGAAGATCGTACTTCTCTTAATCAACACACGTAGCTCTCCGTAAAACTATAATATAGAAAGTAACACAACATAAACACACCATTCAAGCAATATAATCAAACAAGATAATAAAAGTGTTCATTTGTTTTAGCTAGGTCTTCAAAGTCTTAGTGATAATTGGACAAAAGATTGGGGCATGAAGTTGACTTGATATGGATGGAGAGAATGGCTAAGTCAAGGACTTCAAAAGATTGATGGGGGTTTTCTAGATTGTTAAGAAGTGTCAAACACTTAGTAAAAATAGCTTCAAGGAAATTCTTAGGCTTGGTTTGATAAGTTGGATGAATAATTTCTAAGTTATGAGGTCTAACACTTTCATCTTCTTGATTTGGTCTCTCTTCTCTTGATCTTCTTGTCTTTCCTTCATCTCTTGTCTTCTCTTCAACTTCTTTTTTTCCTTCATATCCTTGTCTTCTCTTCAACTTCTTGGTCTTGATATGGGAAAACTTCTATGCCATAGTGTTGGATGGGGTAGTCAAAATACTTAGAAGAATTTTGGGTAAGATGGGATTAATAGTTTTTGTGGGGACCCCGGATTACCCATCCAGAATACCCGATATGCATACAATTCACGATCCCATGATTAGTGTGTCATGAATCCACATATCTGAGTTGATAACAGAATTATATCATCCTTTACAGTACCGGACTAAAGCCTTACAATTGGTCACATGACCAATACTGATGATGCCACGCAGGGCAAGTTTACAACTAAGCAGCGGATACCATGCAGCGTTGATGACCCACGTCATGCCTACTACCCTACAGGCAAGTGACTGGGAGACGTTCCTAGTTCGCACCAGCGTCATCATAACCATCGTCACCTTCCGTGTAGTCTTCTTCATAGTTTGACCAAGTTAATAGCCAGGGACAAAGCCGTGAGTACATTTGAATTGTACTCACAAACCATCTAAGAAGAAGTGTTGTCATGGAGTTTGGCTGTAGCAAGGAGAAAGGCTCTAATCTAGTTTATCCTATCTAGTCAATTTCTCGTGTCGATATAGCATGTCTTACGACATTTCTACATCCTTATTAAAGAAAACATTTAGAAAACCTTTTTAGTAAAATCTCTAGGAAAGGGGGGAACTTATTTGATTTCCAAGAGAGAGTTGGTGGTCAATCAAACATGACCACCCTCCTTTATAAAACCAGGTCAATCACACATGACCATCTCCATTTCGTCGGCAGTACCCTGCAAGTACTCCGAACCATAACCGTGCCACGGCAGTACCCTCCGAGTACTCCATCCAGCACCTTTCTCCATTTTTCCAAAAACACTTTATAAAACCAAACTTGACATTGGGCAATGTAGTGATCTTTCCAACCGTCCATGACCGAGGACTCGGCTATTCGAATAGATTTGCACTCTGCAGAGGTTGTACACTTTACCCACAATCATCCGGGTACTCATCATGTGGGCATCTTCCCCGCATAACACCATATGCCACGACAAGCACCCGATCGAAGCCTTTCGCTTATCTACCTTAGTACGGGAATCTACCCTATGGAGTATGTACCTCCCCGGCACACCCTGGCAGTCTACCTCCATGTTCGAGCGTAACTCCAGTGCCACGTCAGGAGACCCATAGTGTCTTCCGGTGGCTCGGGATATGCCATTGTAATGTGTTGACCCTCTATAGGCATCAACCCGGATTCCGGGGTACTGCGTACCCTTATATAGTTATGAGACTCCCGTACTAAAATAAACAAACTACGAGCTAAGCCCTGTCCCATACCAGGGTAATCGTGGTTGCACGGGTTAATTGTTCCGAGCGACTACAAAGAAACACCAACGCCTTTTATAAAACCACCAACACCTTCTTCCTTCATGTCCAACTTCACTTGTCCCAAATTCACTTTGAAAACATTTTAGTGGAGTAGATGCTACTCCAAGGTTTTTGAAAACATTTCCGAAATCTTTCCGGTGAGTGTTCCCATCCTAGAGTTTTTGGCTCCACTACAAGTTTTCCAAAGACTTTGACGCTAATCATCAAGTCTCTAATATAGGGGTGTTGTATAGGTATCAAGGGTGTCATCTCTATAGATGATATCAAGTCGACTTGTGGAGCTAAGTTGCCAACTATTGCTATATAGGGAATAATAGCAATATAGAAAACAATGCATAACAAGAAAATAGTAGTAAAAACAATGCAAGGTGAAATATTAGGATTCAGGTATGCAACAAGTAGATGGCTTGCCTTGAATAGCTATGTCCCTGGGCTCCTTCCTTAAAAGATGTACTCAAAGTGTTCCACTTCCTTCTTATGCATTCTTGAGGTAGTCCTCTTCCTCTCCAATGGCGTTCGAATCTAGCGTCGCAAAATGAAAGAAAAGCATTCAATCACCATACAAGCATGCAAAGGAGCAAACATTTAACAATCCATCTCAAACACACAACCAGAGAGGGAGGGTGAAAACATTCTCTCCTATAGGGGTGCAATACAACAATATCAAGTTTCCGATTATTTTCCCTACTTATAAATAGGGTTTTCACACTAGGACTCAACACTAATAGATAAATACTAAATATAAACAAACAAGGGGTACACTCCTCAATTTCAGGTACTAGTGACCTGTAAGACACTAAAATGAGTGACTCTTGCTTCAGAACATACTATTCCTATTAACAAGCAATTTCAGAAACACACAAAGCCATTTAAGCACTTTGATCAAAAAACAAAGCTATAGGAACATATAATAGGCAAACAAGGTACCTACAGATGTCCCACAACCATACAAACCCAACAAAATTGGATTTGCAATTTTCTGATTAACAGAGAATATACTAAGCATTTTATAGTGAAAATAACTACTGATTCAGAGATGAATCTACTAGAAAATCATACAAGCTCAAAAAAAAATATCCTATGGTCAGTAGCAAGTATTTATAGTACAAGATCAACCAAAATTGGTCTCATCCAAAAATACTTCACAGAATAGGTGTAGTAATTTCCTAAAGTCAGATCTGAGAGTAATTTGCAAATGCAACTATGATAAAACTGTAAATATAAATGCATGGAGACCTATGGAATGTGAAAGGTACTGCATGGGGCTCCTCTACAAAATTGGATTCAATCCAATAGGGTCTCTGGATGTCAAGATATGGATTTATTAGCAAAAATGACACCTCACGCAAGATTAAATGCCAAAAATAATCTAAAAACTATTTTGGCAAACCACTTGCTCTGACTGTTGGGTAATTGGTTCTTGAACATTCATAAAAATAGATCCAAAATATTTTACGCATTTTATATTTTGTTTGGGATTTATTTCTAGCAGCAGTTTAACAGATCTACAAAAATGAATAAAGATTGACAGAAAAAAAAATAAAGAAAGTGGGCCAGATTCAAGCAGAACGGGGCAGCACACTCTGGGCCGGCCCATCTCATGCCGCGAGCGCGCGGGAGACGAAATCAAACGGGCTGATAGGTGGGGCCAACCCATCAGCGGCGAGGGAGACCGAAGGGGTACGAAGCGTCGCGGGCCGTCGGATCAAGATAAGATCGATGGTCCGCAGCCATCGTCTTCCTCTGGTCATGGGGAAAAGAACCAGGAAACCCTAGCTCTGCAGGGGCGGCGCCAGAGCTCACCTAGGGACCTTCCCCGGCCATGGGAAGGTGATGAGGGGACGCGGTGCACCACGCCGACTCTAGAGAGGGGCGACAAGCTCGGTCTTGTCCACGGGACCGTGACTTGCGCGTCGTGATGGGTATGCTCACCTCTGAGCTCCAGGGAGGTCGACATTCGGGCTTCCCTGGATCAAAAGAAGGGCGAGGTTAGTTGGCTATGGACGAGGGGAGTTCCTGCAAGCATAGAGAGACGACAAGCATAGAGAGACGACAGAGAGGGTCTATATGGACAGCAGCTTGTCCTTCCTCCATGCAGATCGAAAAATTAGGGTTTCCCCTTTCTACTTTGTTCCAGGGCAAGAGGATGGGTGGAGGTGTGGGAACAGAATGGGGGTCTAGAGAGGGGCTGTGGCATGCTGTGGCCTTATAACCAGAGGGGTGGTGGCATTTGGTGAACTAAGTCAGTTTGGGGCATGTGGGGCATGGGGGAGGCCCTGGTTGGTTGGCTGGGACGGTGGAGATGGTGGGAGGGGTCCAGTAGATGGCTGTCTTAGCCAGGAAGGCTGGTTGCTGCAAGTTATCAATGTTTATGGCAATAATAGATATATGCATGTGTGTCTCTCCTCTAGTTCCCTCCAAGCACTAGAGGACAAGGAAGAGAGGGCTTGCTACAGTACAATTCGACCAGGTATAGGTGAGGGTGCTGAGGTGGTCAACAAGATAGTTTGGAGGAGTGTCAAGAAGGTTTAGGTAATTATAGACGGAAATGGTGTTATATGCATGCATGGCTCCACTTGAATTTGACCAAATTTAACTACCTACAAGAAGTGCATAGGTGAACGAATTAGAAAGGGGGTGGTGGTGGTGGTAGAGGGTTTGGATAGGGTCTTGCCAATTTATGACAATTTTTCTTGGTCACAAGAATTTTGATTTTGAGCATTTGCCCTAATAGTAGTTTGAACTAGATCTTGGAAATTTTGAGAATGGCAATTAAGGTTTTGGGCTTAGATGATTCTAAAAATCAAAGATATGGCATAGTAGAAGTTCCTGAATCTTATTGGGTAAGTAAGAGGTCAAGAAATAACATGGTTGCCATTTCCATGCATTTGTTAAATAAGAAGGAAGAGATAAGGAAATAGGCATCTTGGATGGAGGAGGGGTGGTATTTAAGCATAAATAACACTTCCAGTGTTAGTAGAGAGGGAATGGCTCATGGGGATAATTTATGGTAAAAGCTCAAAAGTGATCCAAAGATTTATGGAGAAAAATTAAAGGATGCAAGTAGTTTTGATTAGAGTTCAAAACCATCCCACATAAATGAGTGGCATACCTCAAAATGCACATGCAAGTGCATAGATAGTTAGAGTAGATCAAAAATAAGAGGAATAGGTCATAGGATGGTCTCCGAACAATTAATTTCGAAATCTAGAAGTGGGACCAAAACTGCATCTAATAATAGTCAAATGGTCAGTGGTTTGATTAGGGTCAGAAACATGATTAGAACAAGTAGTAGATGACCTCAAATGAATAAGTGGTAATGGAAGGAATGGAAGAACACATGTCAAAGATGAGTTCTATGGGTGGACATTTCCCTGGATAGAAAGTATGAGCTAATACAAGTGTCTAAAAACTGAAACTGTTAACAAGAGTGTAGATAGCCTGCACACTAGGTGTTCGATAAAATTACTGCAAGAAAATATTTTGCGAAAACTGGGAGGAGCCTCCTAAGATGGGATGTAGATGATTCTAATAACACCATGGGTGCTTTTCTTGGGCTAGCTTGATTGGTTTTTAAATTCCTCAAAAAGGGGCTCCTAATGTCTTATGGTAAAACTAAGACATTAGAGTTAGGGCTTCAGGATTGAGAGGAACATAACAAGATAGGTTTTATTTGTAAGATAGAATGAAAATAACTTACATGGGACAAAATATTAGTTGAAGGGTTTCTGAACAGGTTAGGCCACAGGCCTACCTGGGGATCATATCTACACACAAGCAACTCATCAATGTCAAACAAAGTCACACAAAGTCAACTCACCACACATGGTCAATCATTTGCAGCTAATCTAGCATCACTAGAAACAATGATTGAACAAGTGCTCGATGATGATCATGCCATGGTCAAGTAGAGAAGAGCTTCAAATAAAGGAGTAAAGATTTTATAGATTTTTCAGAAACTAGTGGAGACATAACATCTCCTTTAGAAAGTTTTCTTAAAGGTGTTTTGAAAGACCTCTTATCAAAGGTTTGTTAAATATTAGTTTTATAAAATAGTGGGATCACAACTATATCCCTATAGTTTTATAAATAGTCAGGTTTGGGTAAAGCTTTTGTTTTAAAAATAGATCTTGGCTCCTATTTTGGAAAATTAAAATATTTCGAAATAAAGGAGGTGCCAAGATATTTCATTTTGAGAAAAAGCTAGTAACCCAAAGGATGGCATGATCACTAGATCACAAAAATTGGGTTGGTCCACAAACTCACCCATCAAACAACACTCTTGCAAACAAGATTTTCACAACAATCTAGGCAAACACACAGGAAACTCTATTTTATTTATCTAGTTGTAAAAAGTTTTTGTTGGCCCTCATTTTTGCATTACCAAACTCAACTTAAACAGGGTTACAAAAAGTGGGGTGTTACAGCTCTTCCCCCCCTTAAACAGAATCTCGTCCCGAGATTCCTAAGCTTAGTAGTAAGAGGTGCTGAGACTAAGTTAGAGTTAGGCCTCAACGGTTGCTCTTCCAACTCACCTGTGATAATTTGAGTTTCATCAAATACTTTCTTTTTGCCGAGGGTGTAGATTGTCTTAATTGCTAAAGTTGATGGCTAAAGAGTTGACGTTGCCGAAAGGATCTTGTCGAACCCTTGTCGGGACACTTTTAAGGTTAGTAGAGTCAAACTACCTAGTATGCACGAAAAGATCCTACAAGAGTTGGAAGGTTTTCAGCTCGGAATTGAGGTCTTGAAGAGTCGAGGGTTCTCGGGTAGCTCTTCTTGGCTTGGGGGTCGCTTCTTCCCTCGCGTAGCTTGATTGAATCTTTAGACCTTGGAGGCGTGCCTTGAAGCTTGTTATTGGCGTAGACCTTTAATCTCAAGCTTGCAGATTGTAGAAAAGAGCATTCATGCTTGGGTCTTGACAGGCGCGTCGAATTTGTTGTCTTAGCCCTCTACACTTCCTAACTACCAAGGCGTAGGTTATTCCTAATGGAAACCATTCTTCTAGGTCGCCCTGTGCTTGAGCTGAAATCACTTCAGGTGGCGGCGCACCACCCACGGTGTGTCTTCTAGCAGTCAATGATCTATTTCTTCTTGTCTTCAGGTTGGTGGAGACTATTGAAGAGCTCCTTGCTTCTCCATCTTCTTGTAGCTATGAGGATCTTGACGTACATTGGGATACCTTGAGTTGACTTCATCTTCCAAGAATTCTTCATGTGAATTTCGACCCGTGGCATAAGTCAGCTTTGGTTGTAAACCCGTCGAAAATTTTGAACGAGCGAGTGAGTGAGTTAGAAAAGTCTTTGCTTCTTCTCATTTCCACCTCCCTTGGTATCCCCTAAATGCAGAGCCGACCTTGATGGCTTGATTTTGGAGAGTCTTCATCCTTCTATTTGCTCAGTGGAGATCAAGCACGTGAGTCTTCAAGCTTCAAGTGACGATAACAGGTTGATCTTCGAAAGTTAGGCTTGGATTTGATACTTCTATGCTCCATGTTAGTTGGCTTGTTAGAAGAGTAGAAAGTGTTGGGGTGTTAAGAGAGTATCATCAATGTTAGCGAAACTCTAGATTTAAGGTTAGGCAATCCGGGTTAGTGAAGTCTTTGTCTTCTAGAAGTCCTTTGTAGTCCAAGAGGTCTATCTTTTGCTTCCCTGATGTTGTGGAGGGGTCTTGATGAAGCTTGAAGCACGTAGCAAAAAAATTCGCATCGGATCTTAGGGAGGTGTTGCGGGGGGAGTTATTATCCACCATTATCAAGGTTAGAGTTAGCATTCTAGTTTTTAACTTATCTATGCTACTCAAGCTGACGTAAATGGCTGAGAGGGAAACACATCTTTGGGAGGTTTTCTATTCGGGGTTTTACATGCCAGAGGGGTTTGTAAGGCTGAGAGGCCAAGTCAATCATGAGCACAAGTACAACACAGATTCAAGAAACACACAAGACAACTGCAAACACTATCAAGAACACACAAGGCAAACAACAAACAATTGCAGAAATCACACGAGGTACTTGAAGTACCAATGATGCCTATCAACTCGCGATATTCGGGGTTAGTCCTATACATCCTAGGGGCATGTTGGTCGTAGTCGTTGGCTCCTTTATTTTCTGGTTTCTGGCTTCAGCTGAAATTTGATGACGGTTGTTGGTGAAGCTGCAGTGGTGTTGAACTGTCGATGTAGAGTTGGGAAGTGCAGATTTGTAGGTCTTCTTGTCTCGCCTCACATGGATGTGAGGTCTTCGGAAGGGTCATTGAAGTTCTCCATATGTGGCAATGTCTCGTGACAAGCCTAAAACTTTTTAGTCAAGCAATTGAGTACTTGGTCCTTGGCGACTACAAAAGTGCGAGTCCAGGGGGAACAAGGTCAGCTTCTTGACAGAGCCATTGGTGTCAACCAAAGGAAAAAATATTTGGCAGCACTCTTCTTTCTTTGTAGCAGGAGAGATTTGAAGACGTCCTTCTGAATATTTGCTCCATCTTGTGTTGCTAAGCTTCAGGTCTAATTGGGGTATAACGTCCATTATTTAAATTTGAAGTGGGAAAGACAAGAGAGTAAAATCTTTAAAATCCTTGAAAAATTAGAGAGGTAAGATTAGAAGTTTTGAAAGGGTAAGTAAGGTATAAACCGTACTATTGGCTACCTAGAAGAAATAACCTTTGCAAATAGTTTTTAGCAAAATTTTAATTTCCTATCTAACGCCTATGCTAACTAAGGTCTCCTACAGTCAGGATGGCTCTGATACCAACTCTGTGGGGACCCCGGATTACCCATCCGGAATACCCGATATGCATACAATTCACGATCCCATGATCAGTGTGTCGTGAATCCACATATCTGAGTTGATAACAGAATTATATCATCCTTTACAGTACCAGACTAAAGCCTTACAATTGGTCACATGACCAATACTGATGATGCCATGCAGGGCAAGTTTACAACTAAGCAGCGGATACCATGCAGCGTTGATGACCCACATCATGCCTACTACCCTATAGGCAACTGACTGGGAGACATTCCTAGTTTGCACTAGCGTCGTCATAACCATCGTCACCTTCCGTGTAGTCTTCTTCATAGTCTGACCAAGTTAATAGCCAGGGACAAAGCCGTGAGTACATTTGAATTGTACTCGCAAATCATCTAAGAAGAAGTGTTGTCATGCAGTTGGGCTGTAGCAAGGAGAAAGGCTCTAATCTAGTTTATCCTATCTAGTCAATTTCTCGTGTCGATATAACATGTCTTATGACATTTCTACATCCTTATTAAAGAAAATATTTAGAAAACCTTTTTAGTAAAATCTTTAGGAAAGGGGGGAACTCATTTGATTTCCAAGACAGAGTCGGTGGTCAATCAAACATGACCACCCTCCTTTATAAAACCAGGTCAATCAGACATGACCATCTCCATTTCCTCGGCAGTACCCTGCAAGTACTCCAAACCATAACCGTGCCACGGCAGTACCCTCCGAGTACTCCGTCCAGCACCTTTTTCCATTTTTTTGAAAAAACTTTATAAAACCAAAACTTGACATTGGGCAATGTAGTGATCTTTCCAACCGTCCATGACCGAGGACTTGGCTATTCGAATAGATTTACACTCTACAGATGTTGTACACTTTTCCCACAATCATCCGGGTACTCATCGTGTGGGCATCTTCCCCGCATAACACCATATGCCACGACAAGCACCTGATTGAAGCCTTTCGCTTATCTACCTTAGTACGGGAATCTACCCTATGGAGTATGTACCTCCCCGGCACACCCTGGCAGTCTACCTCCATGTTCGAGCGTAACTCCAGTGCCACGTCAGGAGACCCATAGTGTCTTCCGGTGGCTCGGGATATGCCGTTGTAATGTGTTGACCCTCTATAGGTGTCAACCCAGATTCTGGGGTACCGCGTACCCGTATATAGTTATGAGACTCCCATACTAAAATAAACAAACTATGAGCTAAGCCCCGTCCCATACCAGGGTAATCATGGTTGCACGGGTTAATTGTTCTGAGCGACTACAAAGAAACACCAATGCCTTTTATAAAACCACCAAGACCTTCTTCCTTCATGTCCAACTTCACTTGTCCCAAATTCACTTTGAAAACATTTCAGTGGAGTAGATGCTACTCCAAGGTTTTCAAAAACATTTCCGAAATCTTTTCGGTGAGTGTTCCCATCCTAGAGTTTTTGGCTCCACTACAAGTTTTCCAAAGACTTTGACGCTAATCATCAAGTCTCTAATATAGGGGTGCTGTATAGGTATCAAGGGTGTAATCTCTATAGATGATATCAAGTCGACTTGTGGAGCTAAGTCGCCAACTATTGCTATATAGGGAATAATAGCAATATAGAAAACAATGCATAACAAGAAAATAGTAGTAAAAACAATGCAAGGTGAAATATTAGGATTCAGGTATGCAACAAGTAGATGGCTTGCCTTGAATAGCTATGTCCCTGGGCTCCTTCCTTAAAAGAAGTACTCAAAGTGCTTCACTTCCTTATGCATTCTTGAGGTAGTCCTCTTCCTCTCCAATGGCGTTCGAATCTAGCGTCCGAAAATGAAAGAAAAGCATTCAATCACCACACAAGCATGCAAAGGAGCAAACATTTAACAATCCATCTCAAACACACAACCAGAGAGGGAGGGTGAAAACATTCTCTCCTATAGGGGTGCAATACAACAATATCAAGTTTCCAATTATTTTCCCTACTTATAAATAGGGTTTTCACACTAGGACTCAACACTAATAGATAAATACTAAATATAAACAAACAAGGGGTACACTCCTCAACTTCAGGTACTAGTGACCTGTAAGACACTAAAATGAGTGACTCTTGCTTCAGAACATACTATTCCTATTAACAAGCAATTTCAGAAACACACAAAGCCATTTAAGCACTTTGATCAACAAACAAAGCTACAGGAACATACAATAGGCAAACAAGGTACCTACAGATGTCCCACAACCATACAAACCCCAAACAATTGGATTTGCAATTTTCTGATTAACAGAGAATATACTGAGCATTTTATAGTGAAAATAACTAATGATTTAGAGATAAATCTACCAGAAAATCATACAAGATCAGAAAATTTTATCCTATGGTCAGTAGCAAGTATTTATAGTACAAGATCAACCAAATTTGGTCTCATCCAAAAATACTTCACAGAATAGGTGTAGTAATTTCCTAAAGTTAGATCTAAGAGTAATTTGCAAATGCAACTATGATAAAACTGTAAATATAAATGCATGGAGACCTATGGAATGTGAAAGGTACTGCATAGGGCTCCTCTAAAAAATTAGATTCAATCCAATTGGGTCTTTGGATGTCAAGATATGGATTTATTAGCAAAATTGACACCTCACGCAGGATTAAATGCCAAAAATAATCTAAAAATTATTTTGGCAAACCACTTGCTCTGACTGTTGGGTAATTGGTTCTTGAACATTCATAAAAATAGATCCAAAATATTTTATGCATTTTATATTTTGTTTGGGATTTATTTCTAGCAGTAGTTTAATAGATCTACAAAAATGAATAAAGATTGACAGAAAAAAACAAAGAAAGCGGGCCAGATTCGAGCAGAATGGGGCAGCACACTCCGGGCCGGCCCATCTCACGCCACGAGTGCACGGGAGACGAAATCAAATGGGCTGATAGGTGGGGCCAACCCGTCAGCGGCGAGGGAGACCGAAGGGGTATGAAGCATCGCGGGCCGTCGGATCAAGATAAGATCGATGGTCCACAGCCATCGTCTTCCTCTGGTCATGGGGAAAAGAACCAGGAAACCCTAGCTCTGCAGGGGCGGTGCCGGAGCTCACCTAGGGACCTTCCCCGGCAATGGGGAGGTGATGAGGGGACGCGGTGCACCACACCGACTCCAGAGAGGGGTGACATGCTCGGTCTCGTCCACGGGACCGTGACTTGCGCATTGCGATGGGTATGCTCACCTTCGAGCTCCAGGGAGGTCGACATTCGGGCTTCCCTGGATCAAAAGAAGGGCTAGGTTAGTTGGCTATGGACGAGGGGAGTTCCTGCAAGCATAGGGAGACGGCAGAGAGGGTCTATATGGACAGCAGCTTGTCCTTCCTCCATGCAGATCGAAAAATTAGGGTTTCCCCTTTCTACTCTCTTCCAGGGCAAGAGGATGGGTCTCCTCTGCGGGAGTTCAAGGTGGAGGTGTGGGAACAGAATGGGGGTCTAGAGAGGGGTTGTGGCACGCTATGGCCTTATAACCAGAGGGGTGGTGGCATTTGGTGAACTAAGTCGGTTTGGGGCATGTGGGGCATGGGGGAGGCCCTGGTTGGTTGGCTGGTATGGTAGAGATGGTGGGAGGGGTCCAGTAGATGGCTGTCTTAGCCAGGAAGGCTGGCTGCTGCAAGTTATCAAGAAGGTTTAGGTAATTACAGATGGAAATGGTGTTATATGCATGCATGGCTCCACTTGAATTTGACCAAATTTAACTACCTACAAGAAGTGCATAGGTGAACAAATTAGAAAGGGGGTGGTGGTGGTGGTAGAGGGTTTGGATAGGGTCTTGCCAATTTATGACAATTTTTCTTGGTCACAAGAATTTTGATTTTGAGCATTTGCCCAAATAGTAGTTTGAACTAGATCTTGGAAATTTTGAGAATGGCAATTAAGGTTTTGGGCTTAGATGATTCTAAAAATCAAAGATATGGCATAGTAGAAGTTCCTGAATCTTATTGGGTAAGTAAGAGGTCAAGAAATAACATGGTTGCCATTTCCATGCATTTGTTAAATAAGAAGGAAGAGATAAGGAAATAGGCATCTTGGATGGAGGAGGGGTGGTATTTAAGCATAAATAACACTTCCAATGTTAGTAGAGAGGGAATGGCTCATGGGGATAATTTATGGTAAAAGCTAAAAAGTGATCCAAAGATTTATGGAGAAAAATTAAATGATGGAAGTAGTTTTGATTAGAGTTCAAAACCATCCCACATAAATGGGTGGCATACCTCAAAATGCACATGCAAGTGCATAGATAGTTAGAGTAGATCAAAAATAAGAGGAATAGGTCATAGGATGGTCTCTAAACAATTAATTTCGAAATCTAGAAGTGGGACCAAAACTGCATCTAATAATAGTCAAATGGTCAGTGGTTTGATTAGGGTCAGAAACAGGATTAGAACAAGTAGCAGATGACCTCAAATGAATAAGTGGTAATGGAAGGAATGGAAGAACACATGTCAAAGATGAGTTCTATGGGTGGACATTTCCCTAGATAGAAAGTATGAGCTTAATACAAGTGTCTAAAAACTAAAACTGTTAACAAGAGTGTAGATAGCCTGCACACTAGGTGTTCGATAAAATTACTGCAAGAAAATATTTTGCGAAAACTGGGAGGCACCTCCTAAGATGGGATGTAGATGATTCTAATAACACCATGGGTGCTTTTCTTGGGCTAGCTTGATTGGTTTTTAAATTCCTCAAAAAGGGGCTCCTAATGTCTTATGGTAAAACTAAGACATTAGAGTTAGGGCTTCAGGATTGAGAGGAACATAACAAGATAGGTTTTATTTGTAAGATAGAATGAAAATAACTTACATGGGACAAAATATTAGTTGAAGGGTTTTGGAATAGGTTAGGCCACATGCCTACCTGGGGATCATATCTACACACAAGCAACTCATCAATGTCAAACAAAGTCACACAAAGTCAACTCACCACACATGGTCAATCATTTGCAGCTAATCTAGCATCACTAGAAGCAAGGATTGAACAAGTGCTCGATGATGATCATGCCATGGTCAAGTAGAGAAGAGTTTCAAATAAAGGAGTAAAGATTTTGTAGATTTTTCAGAAACTAGTGGAGACATAACATCTCCTTTAGAAAGTTTTCTTAAAGGTGTTTTGAAAGACCTCTTATCAAAGGTTTATAAAATAGTAGTTTTATAAAATTGTGGGATCACAACTATATCCCTGTAGTTTTATAAATACTCAGGTTTGGGTAAAGCTTTTGTTTTAAAAATAGATCTTGGCTCCTATTTTGGAAAATTAAAATATTTCGAAATAAAGGAGGTGCCAAGATATTCCATTTTGAGAAAAAGCTAGTAACCCAAAGGATGGCATGATCACTAGATCACAAAAATTGGGTTGGTCCACAAACTCACCCATCAAACAACACTCTTGCAAACAAGATTTTCACAACAATCCAGGCAAATACACAGGAAACTCTATTTTATTTATCTAGTTGTAAAAAGTTTTTGTTGGCCCTCATTTTTGCATTACCAAACTCAGCTTAAACAGGGTTACAAAAAGTGTGGCGTTACAGTTTTGCACTTGGGTAAGGATATAGAGTGGATTTTACTAAGTCATGGTAGATTTGATGTGGTCATTAAGACTTAGGATATTTCACACTTTTTGTTTAGTGGGACAAAATCAAATAGCACAAAGTGCATGATAGCAATTAGGAATTTGATATTTTGCAAGGTGCTTAAACTCAACTATAACTTGTAAAAAAAAGATGAACTAATGGAGTAGACTTTTGAATAAGTGTAAAAAGTGTGTGAAGTGTTCTGGTGGTTTTCTATTATCAAGATAATCAATTTTGCAAAAGGAATTATGCCTAAAATATTTATAGAATTAAATCTAGGGAGAAAATACTCAAATCCTCATTTGAATTTGAATACTTGAGAAAATTGGTCCAAATAATTTGTGCAATGGTTCTACTGGACAGAGGACAACAATATGATCGTATTGCAAAAAGAATCATCTGAAAAGGCTTTTTAGATTTTGAACTATATCAAAAACACTCAAACTCTCATATTTAAATTTGAATGTTTTCAAATAGTTGGAAAGTGAGATTTTATTTCAGAATTGTGTTCTACACATTTTTAGGAGTTCAGGGACATATTATTTGCAATTTTTGGATCTACAGAACAGAAGATATGAATTTCCTAAGATTCCAGCATTTTCTGTTTTAAATTTCTAATTCGACATCCTGAGTCAACCTGGGCTGGCCACGTGTCACTATCCTATTTGAGGGTACCACTTTGGGTGGTTCCGTGTTCTGAGCTGTCGGATTAAAAGAGGATTGGGCGTATCAGATTAGGAGATACCCCTTCGTTTTAAAATTAAAATAGAGCCGTGGATCTCAGATCCAACGGTTAGAGAGAAGAGGGAGAGGTGGCCTCACCGGTGAGATAGGGTTTCAGCTGTTGGCGAGGTTTGCGGCTCGGGGGTGGTCGTTGCCGGTGTTCCAATGATCTCCGGTGCTAACGGAGGGGTGGACAGGGTGCAGCAGATCTCGGCGAACTCGAGGGCGTGGTCAACGAGGACGGGCGCGTCCAGGAGCGAGGCAGAGGAGCGGCTGGAGCAGCCTTGGATGGAAGTGGCCTCTGGTCGTCGTCCAGTCCGGCGATTCTCTGCATGGGAAGGTCAGGAAAAGGATCAGGGAGGTGCGCTAGGAGGAGAGGAAGAGGATAGGGGGAAGAAGGAGGCGCGGGATTCACCGTCGATGTCAGAATCGTCCGGGGAAGCCTGCAGAGATGGCGGATCTCCGATGACCGATTTCGTCGATTAGGCGACGTCTTGAGGAGGAAGAAGAAAGGGGGTCAGGGGAGGTATTCCGGGGCTACTTATAGATGGTCTTGCGTACGTGGATGGTTAGGGTTTTAGGCGCAGGGCGAGATCAGACGGAGGGGAGGGTGCCGGGCTCGCCTGGGACACGTCTAGAGGAGGAAGAAGAGTCTGACGAGTTGGTCCCACTCGTCAGTGGGAGAGAGAAGAAAGGGGCATGCCCCTTCGGGTTATAACCCGGGTGGGCCGTGGGCTCTATCCGAGACTGGGCCGAATGGCTCCCCGGCGGCCTTTTATTCTTTTATATTTCTTTCTCCTTTTCTATTTTATGATTTGTTTCAATTCTTTTGCATATTTGGTTCAAAACAATTCAAACAAGTTTCTCAGCAATGTTCTAAACCAATAACAAAACGAGTTTTCAAAATAAAAGGAAATTTTCAACAAAACTTTATGAACAAAGCAAGGGGCTTGCTTGCATAAATGCAAAAATAGAGATAGGGTTTGAAATTAATTCTTTTAAAATAAGAGATTAATATTTGATAAAGAAATAATTTGATAATTACTCTCAATCTTAGTTTTGATAAAACAATTTTTTTAACAACCATCACATTTTGTAAACAATTTCCATGCAAGCAAGCTTGCATAGGTTTTCAAATAAAGGATGGAAATTAGTATTTTGAAATCTTTCATTTTCTCAAAGGAAATACTTCAAGAAAATAATGGAGAGTTTTGAAATAGTTTTCTATTATGGCTTTTAAATAAACTCAAAAGTTTTAAATCCTTGTGAGTTTTCAATCAACATGAACAAAACAAAAGCAAAAAAAAATTCCCCCAAAATTTGATAAAATCTTGGGATGTTACACAAGTTCAGCAATGCACCGATGCCAAAACTTTCTGCTGCGTCGTCTCTATCTACTCAATAAATTGTTAGCCACCGGTTAGGGTTAAGATCGGATTTTGTTTAAACTAAAAGATCGCCAGCGCTACAACTACGAGCTCAATTTTTTAGGCTAACGCCTAGAAGAAGACCATCTATACATAATCCCACCTTTCGAATGAGCTTACATCTTTTATCCGCAATATTTTGATTGTAATATTAGTTCTTACTTGTTCTCGATTTCAGGTAGGAATTAAAACCCTCACTGATCAGGCTGATTGTGGATCCGCAAGATCGGTAACTCCCAGAGATTATCTTAGCGACTGCATTGGCGCACGAGCTTTGCACGTGTAGTTAGATCGTCAAGCACGAAATCCACCAACAAGTCAAACTATCTTCATCTCATCGAAAGATCGGACACCTTTGCCCTATCATCCTCTATTAGATAGCCCTTGGAGATGCTTCGTTCTAGCCTAGCACATTTATGAATATATTTATTTAAGACTCCCCTAAAACTCTCAATAGGGAACATATTGTGTAAAAAACTACAGGACCGAGAATGGAAATCTCTTCGACTAGGTGAACTAAGATATGCGTCATAAATATTGAAGAAGGACGGTAGGAATACCAACTCGAAGCTGACAAGAAATTAGACCAAATCATTTTGTAATCTTGGTAGACTTTCTGGATTGATTACCTTGTGAGAAATTGCATTGAGGAATGCACATAGCTTCACAATGGGTACTCGAACATTTTCTGGTAGAATCCCCCTCAATGCAACCAGAAGCAATTGCATCATAAGCACGTGGCAGTCATGAGACTTTAGGTTTTGGAATTTTTTCTCTACCATATTTATTATTCCCTTCATATTTGACGAGAATCCAGACGGGACCTTGATACTACTCAGTCATTCAAAAAAGATTTCCTTCTCTTCTTTGGTAAGAGCGTAGCTCGTAGGACCCTAAAAATCCTCTAGATGCATGTCGTATCTTCCTTTCATGCGGTGCTGCTCCTGACGTGCTTCCGGTATATCTTTTGTCTTCCCATACAAGCCTAAGAAGCCTAGCAGGTTTACACAAAGATTCATCGTCACATGCATCATATCGATTGCAGAGTGGGCCTCTAGGAATTTCAAATAGGGTAGCTTCCAAAATCTAGATTTCTTCTTCCACATGGGTGCGTGTCCGTTAGCATCATTCGGAATAGGTTGTTTGTCAGGACCCTTTTCAAAGATTACTTTTAAATCTTTGACCATATCAAATATATCATCACCATTATGGCGTTTAGGCCTGCCCCGAACTTCTGCCTCAGCGTTGAAATGCTTGCCTTTTTTCTTAATTGATGTTTGGCGAAAGAAATCGATTATGCCCCAGATACACCACCTTCTTACTTTTATCCAAATATATACTTTCGATCTCACCTAAACAATGCGTGCATGCATTGTATCACTTGTTTGTTTGTCCTGAAAGGATACTAAGAGCAGGCCAATCATTGATGGTCACGAACAACAACGCTCGTAGATCAAATTCCTCTTGTTTGTACTCATCCCACACACGTACACCTTCATTCTACCATAGATGTTGAAGTTCTTCAACTAATGGCCTTAGGTACACATCAATGTCATTGCCGGGTTGCTTCGGGCCTTGGATGAGCACTGGCATCATAATGAACTTTTGCTTCATGCACAACCAAGGAGGAAGGTTATATATACATAGAGTCATGGGCCAGGTGCTATGATTGCAGCTCTGCTCCCTAAAAGGATTCGTGCCATCTATACTTAGACCAAACATTATGTTTCGTGCATCGTCCGTAAAGTCTGGGAACTCTCTCTCGGTTTTTCTCCACTGCGACCCATCAGTGGGGTGTCTCAACATCACGTCACTCTTACGGTCTTCTTTGTGCCACTGCAACAACTTTGCATGCTCTTTGTTTCTAAACAAACGTTTCAACCATGGTATTACAGGAGCATACCACATCACCTTAACAGGAACCCTTTTCTTGGGGCGCTCGCTGATTGGCGGTGCTGGCCGCCCAGTTGGGAACCCTAAGAGGAAGGTATGATGAGCACAGCGGCAAGTTTCCCTCAGTATGAAACCAAGGTTTAATCGAACCAGTAGGTGAAAGAAACCACTTATGAAGGTTGATGCTAGCTAACTTGGCGACGACTCCAGACAATTTGTATATGGAGCCTATCTGGGTGTAGCACTGCGCCAGCAGCAACGCTGAACCTACAGACAATACAACCAAAGTACTTTGTCCCAACTTGCAGTGAGGTTGTCAATCTCACTGGTTTGCTATAAACAAAGGATTAAACATATCGTGTGGTAAAAGATATTTGTTTGCAAGAAAGTAAATAGTGCTTGTAAAAAGTAAACGGTAATATGAATGTAAAAGAATGGACCAGAGTCCACAGTTCACTAGAGGTGTCTCTCCATAAAGATAAATAACATGCTGGGTAAACAAATTACAGTTGGGCAATTGACAAAATAAAGAATGCAAGCAATGCATGTACATGTCATGAGGATCACTATGAGATTCACTTAGGCATTACAACATAATACATAGACCGTAATCCAACTGTGTCTATGACTAATAATCCAACCGCTGGATATCATCCGAACAACCGTTGGGTATTAAGTTGCAAGCAACAGATTATCGCCTTAAGCAAAGCGTGTAATGTAAACAATACAAATGTCCTTGAACACAAGATTATTGTTTTCTCCCTAGTAGCAACAACACATCTACAAACTTAGAAGTTGTTGTCACTCTCCTAGGTTACCAAAAGCATGAACCCACTATCGAGCATAAATACTCCCTCTAGGAGTAACTAGCATCTACTCGGCCAAGATATCTACTAGCAATCGAGAGCATGCAAGATCATAAACAACATAGAGATGATAAATCACAAATCAACTTGACATAGTACTCAATATTCATCGGATCCCAACAAACACAACATGTAGAATTACATAACGATGATCTTGATCATGATATGCAGCTCACAAGATCTAAACATGAAGCACATGGAGGAGAAGACATCCATTTAGCTACTGCTATGGACCCGTAGTCCAAGGTAGACTACTCAAACATCACTCCGAAGGCAGGCATGGTGACGAAGAAGGCCTCTGGTGGTGATTCCCCTCTCCGGCAGGACGCCGGGAAGAGCTTCTGGACCCTCCCGATCTCGTGTCGATGACGGCGGCGGCTTGCAGTATGTTTTCTAGAAAAGAGTTTGGGCCCTTAGAGTTTTCTCGATAGAGGGATTAAATAGGCGGAAGAGCAATGTCAGGGGTGGACCAGGCGGTCACACCCCTTGGTGGCGCGGCCTGGACTGGCCCGCGCCACCATAGGGTGTGGCTGGCCCTTGGTCTGTCTCCTGCTCTCGTTTGGACTCTGTCTTCATGTCAGGTAATTAGGGACTTTAGCTTTTCTTTCGTCCAATTCCGAGAATATTTCCTGTGTAACTTTTCTGAAACACAAAAACAACAGAAAACAGGGAACTGGCACTATGACATCTTGTTAATAGGTTAGTTCCAGAAAATGCATAAAAACACCACGAAGTGTAAACAAAACACAAAGCAAATGGTGCATAAACAAGCATGGAGCATAAAAAATTATAGATATGTTTGAGACGTATCAAGCATCCCCAAGCTTAACTCCTGCTCGTCCTCGAGTAGGTAAGTCATAACAAAACAATAATTTTTGAGGTGACATGCACCAACACAATCTTGATCAAACGATGTAAAGCATTGAGTGCTAAGATCAAAGTACTCTAAACATGGTAAGAGATATAATCTTGACAATAGAACTTAGCAACCATGTTATAACAAGAAAAGTAACACAAACAAAAGATCATGAGCAATAATGCATTGAAAGTCAATTGTGTGTTTTGAGTATATAGAAAAACATAGAAAAGTGGTATTCAGCTTGTCCCTCATTGAGTAGCAAAACATAAATGCATAGGACACCTTCAAGTTTAAGAGGGTGACTAGATACAAATAATTTAAGAACAAGCAAAACCATAATCATGAATCAATCAATAATAAATTTTGGGACCATGCACATTATACTCAGAATAATAACTATGCTCTATTAGACGGTGCATAAAGGTAGAAAGTGAAGACTCAACATAAAAGTAAAAGAAAGGCCCTTCGCAGAGGGAAGCAGGGATTTAGCATGTGCTAGAGCTTTTCATTTGTAAAACAGCGATAAAAATTGTTTTGAGAGGTGGTTGTTCTTGTCAACGACTGGCAATGGGGTTCTTACTATCTTCCATACTAAACAAGTTTTGAGAGAAAGAGGCACATTTGTGCTCTTGTATAAAGCTTGGCACTCCTCCCCACTTTTCCTTTCATAAATCATGGCTAACCGAATCCTTCAGGTGCCCACCAACTTTCACATACCATGGAGGAGTGCCTTTTTTCTTTTCTTTTTTCCTTTTTTTGAAAGGTTACAATATGGAAGATAGCAAATCCGATCACTACGTCCCCATGAGCTAGAAACAGTGTCACAAAATGAGAAGTATTTTGAAGAGTTTTTTGAAAGGTAGCACATGAAAATTTACTTGGAATGGCTTGAAAATACCATGCATAGGAATTTATAGTGCACTCTTTGAAATAACTTGGTTTTTGGTAGTTGGATGCATGAGAAGTATTCCCTCTCAGTAGAGATGAAGGCTAGCAAAAGACTGGGAGCGACCAACTAAGAGAGCAATAACGGCCATAATCATGCATAGCAACAAGATATTATTAACCAAAGCATCAAGTGGTATCACAAGTCACAAACCAAATGATCATAGAGGCTTGAGGCAACTGGTTAAAGTCAAACATGGTGTAAGCATGCACCAAGTCAACCCAAATAAAGCATCAAAGGAGAATACCACAATAATATGCTCCCATATAATAAAAACAATGCATGATTCTTTCAAAGGCACATTAAGCAATCTCAGTCATTTGAGACAAGTCATGCTACAGCAAAAACTACTAAGCATATAATCAAACTAACATCAAGCATGACATGCAAAAGTCTAAGCCACAGTCTAAACAAGCTCCCATTTGTACCACTATAGGCATGAAACTTTTTTCTCTTTTCCAACACCAATCAACCTTTTTGAAACAACTCTTCAAGATGAAAAGCAACATAGACCAGAGGTCTAAACACACCTAGCTACAAAGAACTAACAAGTTATGAACAAAAATCAAGGTGAAAAACGAAAGCTAAATGCAGTACTAGAAAAAGAGAACACTCATTGAACGATAAGAGTGAAAACTAGAGTGTTCTTGGCAATGAAAAATGGAGTGTGTCTTCTCCAAGAGAAATATGTTGGCGTCCAACCATTATTGGAGCAAACAAAACAAAAGAAAACTGAAAGCAAAAATAAAGACGCTCCAAGAAAAACGCATAGAATACGAAGCAATAAAGTTATAGTGTCTTGAAAGGTGACCTGATATTTTGTCGATGAAGAAGGGGTGCTTCGAGGCATCCCCAAGCTTTGATGCTTGTACTTCTTGGATGTTTCTTGGGGTGACATGGGCATCCCCAAGCTTGATCTTTTTTCCATACTACATCTCATCTCATCATTCTCCTTTCCCATCACTTGAAAACTTCCTTCATACAAAACTTCACACAATTCTTATTAGCAACATTAGTATATAAAAGATAGTAAATCCACTTTTTGGTTTAGTTTCAACTCAAGTATAGCACCCATTAAAGCATAAGCTACTTTAGCAACTCTCTTCAAAGTTCCTTGATCAAAAGAACTCAAAAAGAAAGAGATCAAGAGGCAAACGCAAATAGTGGCAGAAATCTATCAAAACAGAACAGCTGGTAAAGATCGATTTTTTTGAAAATCTTTTGTTGCTCAAATCAAGAAGTGCAAAACTAATGAAAGTTAGGCAACAACCTATGGCATGTGCACAAGATATCTCAGATCAAAAAGATGTTCTGAGAATTTTCACGAATTTTTATGGTACAGCACAGAAATCTGTTTTAGGACAGCAACTTCCCCAAATCTTACCTTCCTCCAATTGGAGGTTCTTCTTGGCAAAAAAAACGAAATAAAAAATGATAAGGAGAGGTTATTACAGTAGTGATAACTTCCAAGACTCAACAAAAAGAAAAAGTACTGAAAAGAAAACATTGGCTTATCTCCCAAGAGTGTTTTTCTTTAACGCCTTTGAGCTAGGCGCAGAAAGTGGAAATCAAGTATTTTCAAGTGGTGAAGCATCAAGTTCATAATCTATACTATTGGTTCTTAGTTGGTGACGAGGGTTAACTCGACAAATGTCCTAGATGAAGGACTTAGGATCGGGGAGATAGGGCATCGGATGAACTCGAAGGTAAGGTTAGTCGAAATAAGTGTATATCGAAAGTAAACTTGGGTGTTCAACCTGGCTTGCTTTCAATCTGGCCTACACCGTCCCCTCCTGGCCCCTATATATAGGTGGCCAGGTCTCGAGGATCGGGTAGGGTCCGACATAGATTACAATATCGACATACGGTAAGAACTCGTATTCCACTTTCATTACAATTAGGCCTAGCTTAACGGGCCTCAGGGGTACTCAACTAACGGGCTCTATTAGCTATACCCTTGTCAGTTGGTGAAGGCACTTTACCTCTACATCATTTGATTGCCCAAAATACCCCTAACAAAAAAAACTACTTCAATCACAGTTCAGGCGCTAATTATAGTATCAATCACAATATCAAATCATAATTAATACAAATTAATAAAAAAATCAATGATATCAATATTCCTTCCGTTTCTAGGAGGAAGACGTATATGTATTCCTTGATTTGATATTGTGATTTGATACTAATTATGTCTTCTAGCGGGATGTTCGTCCAGAAACGCACCCCCATCCCCACCATCCGCGTCAAGGTCAAGTTCGCCGGCGTCACCCATGAGGTCTACGTCAACTCCCAGGCCTCCTTCGGGGATCTCAAGAAGCTCATGTCCGAGAAGACGGGCCTCCACCCGGAGGACCAGAAGGTGCTCTACAAGGACCGGGAGTGCGACTCCAGGGAGTTCCTCGACATGGTCGGCGTCAGGGACTGATCCAAGATTACCATGGTCGAGGACCCCGAGGTGTAGGCCAGGAGGCTCATCGAGGAGCGGAGGAATCCCAAGGCGCAAAAGGCCGCCAAGGCCATCTCGAGGATCAGCCTCGACATCAACAAGCTCGCATCCAAGGTATATGTCATAGCTTCTTCTTCTTTTTTGCCATCCATATACAGTCTTCTCCATGGCGGGTGGGGCTGTTGAGTTGACTTGGTGTTCGTTCCAGGTGTCGATGCTGGAGACGATCGTCAACAAGGGCGGGAGGGTGGTGGAGTCCGATGTAGTTGCACTCACCGAGGCGCTCATGAACGAGCTCGTCAGGCTGGACGCCGACACCGATGTCAAGGCGCAGCGGCGGATCTAGGAGAAGCACGTGCAGAAGCACGTCGAGCCGCTGGACGCAATTCGCGCCAAGGGGGGCAAGAACAGCAGCAAGGCCGCCGCTCGGCCGACCTCGAGTTTGTGTGGTAGATCATCAACAATGGAATCATCTTGGATCTTTGTCAAGGGCGACCCTGTGGTGGTGAAGTTTCTGGAGTCCATAGAGGATTGAGGTATCAGGTATGTTGGCAAGGTTCGCAAAAACATGGTGATAGATGTGTTTTTCGCAAAAGCCGTAGCAATGCACGGGCATTCAACTAGTTTGCTCAAAGAATAGAGTCAAAAAGTAACTTCTTTCTCGTTCTTGGGAAGTGTTCCATACCTTTCTTGAGTGGGAATTGATATTTAATGGTGCCTTCTTTCATATCAATAATAGCACGAACAGTTCTAAGAAAAGGTCTTCCCAAAATAATAGGACAAGAAGCATTGCATTCAATATCCAAAACAAGAAAATCAACAGGAACAAGGTTATTGTTAACCATAATAAGAACATCATTAATCCTTCCAAAAGGTTTCTTCATAGCAACATCAGCAAGAGGAACATCAAAATAACAATTTTCAAGCGGTGGTAAACCAAGCATATCATAAATATTTCTAGGATTAATACAAATAATTGCACCAAGATCACATAAAGCATGACAATCAAAATCATTCACATTCATCTCAATGATGGGCTCCCAACCATCTTCTAACTTTTTGGGAATAGAAACTTTTTGTTTCAACTTATCCTCTCTAATTTGCATGAGAGCATTCGTAATATGCTTTGTAAAAGCCACATTCATAGAACTAGCATTAGGACTTCTAGCAAGCTTTTGCAAGAACAAAACTACTTCAGAGATATTGTAACCATCAACATGAAAATCATTAAAGGTAGTAGAACTATCGTCTCCCATACTCCAAAAAATTTCAGCACTTTTATTAGAAAAAGTTTATGTAGTTTTAGGCAATTTAGCACAAGGAGTAGGAATTTTCTCTACACCAATCAAAGTAGGAGGTGTGCTAGCATTTGAAACAACATCACTAGTGGTGGTAATAGTACAAACCTTCATATTTCTAGCCATCGCATCTTCTCTTTCCCACCTAGCATGAAATTCTGCTAACATCCTAACATTATCGTCAATTCTAACCTGAATGGCATACAAAGTCTTGCTTTCTTTAGAAATTCAACATCAAGAGCAAGTCTATCAACTTTAGAAGCAAGAACATCAATTTTACCAAGCTTTTCCTCAACAGACTTACTAAAAGAAGTTTGTTTACTAATGAAGTCCTTGAGCATGACTTCAAGATCAGAGGGTGTACCCCTATTGTTGTTGAAGGAATTACCATAAGAGTTACCATAACCATTACCATTGGTAGAAGGATACAACCTATAATTGTTGCTAGCAAAATTGTTCCTATAAGCATTGTTGTTGAAATTATTATTTCTAACGAAGTTCACATCAACATGCTTTTCTTGAGCAACCAAAGAGGCTAAAGGAACGTTATTAGGATCAACATGAGCTCTATCATTAGTAAGCATAGCCATAATGGTATCAATCTTATCACTCAAGGAAGAGGTTTCTTCAACAGAATTTACCTTCTTACCTTATGGAGCTCTCTCGGTGTGCCACTCAGAATAATTTACCATCATATTATCAAGGAGCTTCATTGCAGCGCCCAAGGTGATGGACATAAAGGTACCTCTAGTAGCTGAATCTAAGAGATTTCTTGAAGAAAAATTTAGTCCTGCATAAAAGGTTTGGATAATCATCCAAGTAGTCAGTCCAAGAGTGGGACAATTCTTTATCAAAGATTTCATTCTTTCCCAAGCTTGAGCAACATGTTCATTATCAAACTTTTTAAACCTCATAATATCACTTCTCAAAGATATAATCTTAGCAGGAGGATAATATTTTCCAATAAAAGCATCTTTGCACTTAACCCAAGAATCAATACTCTTTCTAGGCAAAGATAGCAACCAATCCTTAGCTCTTCCTCTCAAAGAAAAAGGAAACAACTTAAGCTTAATAATATCTCCATCTACATCCTTATACTTTTGCGTCTCACATAGCTCAACAAAATTCATGAGATGAGCTACAGCATCATCAGTACTAGCACCGGAAAATTGCTCTTTCATAACAAGATTCAACAAAGCAGGTTTAATCTCATAAAAATTTGCCTCAGGAGCAGGTGGCGCAATAGGAGTGTAGATGAAATCATTGTTGTTTGTGCTAGTAAAGTCACATAACTTGGTGTTCTTAGGCGTACTCATTCTAGCAAGACTAAAAGCAGACAAGCAAAAATAAGAACTATAAAGGAAATTTATTTTTTTGTATTTTTGATACTCATTCTTAGGAGTGACTCCCCTTGCAGAAATCATCTTTCTCCCCAGCAACGGCGCCAGAAAAATGCTTTGATAGCGCGTGGCTGACGAGGGAGCTTCTTCTTCTTCAATCACCTGCAACGGTGCCCAAAAAATGCTTGATTGGCGGTGCTAGCCACCTAGTTGGGAACCCCAAGAGGAAGGTATGATGAGCATAGTGGCAAGTTTCCCTCAGTATGAAACCAAGGTTAAATCGAACCAGTAGGAGAAAGAAACCACTTCTGAAGGTTGATGCTAGCTGACTTAGCGATGACTCTAGACAATTTGTTTATGGAGGCTATCTGGGCATAGCTCTGCGCCAGTAGCAATGCAGAACCTGTAGACAACACAACCAAAGTACTTTGTCCCAACTTGCAGTGAGGTTGTCAATCTCACCGGTTTGGTGTAAACAAAGGATTAAACGTATCGTGTGGCAAAAGATATTTGTTTGCAGGAAAGTAAATAATTCTTGTAAAAAGTAAACGGTAATATGAATGTAAAAGAATGGACCGGGGTCCACAGTTCACTAGAGGTGTCTCTCCATAAAGATAAATAACATGCTGGGTAAACAAATTACAGTTGGGCAATTGACAGAATAAAGACTGCAAGCAATGCATGTACATGTCATGAGGATAACTATGAGATTCACTTGGGCATTACAACATAATAGATAGACCGTAATCCAACTGCGTCTATGACTAATAATCCACCCGCAGGATACCATTCGAACAACCGTTGGGTATTAAGTTGCAAGCAACAGATTATCGCCTTAAGCAAAGCGTTTAATGTAAACAATACAAATGTCCTTGAACACATGATTGTTGTTTTCTCCCTAGTAGCAACAGCACATCTACAACCTTAGAAGTTGTTGTCACTCTCCCAGGTTACCAGAGGCATGAACCCACTATCATGCATAAATACTCTCTCTTGGAGTTACTAGCATCTACTTGGCCAAGATATCTACTAGCAACGGAGAGCATGCAAGATCACAAATAACATAAACATGATAGATCAATAATCAACTTGACATAGTACTCAATATTCATCGGATCCCAACAAACACAACTTGTAGAATTACATAACGATGATCTTGATCATGATAGGCAGCTCACAAGATCTAAACATGAAGCACATGGAGGAGAAGACATCCATCTAGCTACTGCTATGGACCCGTAGTCCAAGGTAGACTACTCACACACAACTCCGGAGGCAGGCATAGTGATAAAGAAGGCCTCCGGTGGTGATTCCCCTCTCCGGCAGGGTGCCGGGAAGAGCTTCGGGACCCTCCCGATCTCGCATCGATGACGGCGGTGGCTTGTAGTATGTTTTATGAAAAAGAGTTCGGGACCTTAGGGTTTTCTCGACAGAGGGATTAAATAGGCGGAAGGGCGATGTTAGGGGGTGGACCACGCGGTCACACCCCCTGGTGGCACGGCCTAGGGCTGGCCCGCACCACCACAGGGTGTGGCTGGCCCCTGGTCCGTCTCCTGCTCTCCTTTGGACTCCGTCTTTGTGTCAGGTAGTTAGGGACTTCAGCTTTTGTTTTGTCCAATTCTGAGAATATTTCATGTGTAACTTTTCTGAAACACAAAAATAGCAAAAAACAGGAACTAGCACTATGGCATCTTGTTAATAGGTTAGTTCCAGAAAATGCATTAAAACGCCACAAAGTGTAAACAAAACACAAAGCAAATAGTGCATAAACAAGCATGGAGCATCAAAAATTAGATACGTTTGAGACGTATCACTCACCCTCAACATCACCAGGGACATCTCGCCTGATCTTATACCAGAAAGCACTTCATACCGGGCATGCATTCATATTCTCGTACTCCTCACCACGGTAGAGGATGTAGTCATTAGGGCATGTATGTATCTCCCGCACCTCCAATCCTAGAGGGCAGAAAATCTTCTTTTCTTCGTACATACTGGTGGGTAATTCGTTATCCTTCGGAAGCATCTTCTTCACAATTTTCAGCAACTTTTCAAATCCCTTGTCAGATAAACCAAACTCTGCCTTCCATTGCAGTAATTCTAGTGTGCTACCCAGCTTTTTCTGGCCATCTTCGCAATTTGGGTACAAATTCGTTTTGTGATCATCTAACATGCGCTCCAACTTCATCCTCTCCTTTTAACTTTTGTAGTCTATCTGTGCATCAGCAATGACCTAACCAAGATCATCAGCGGGCACATCTGATGCCTGTTCTTCAGCTTCTTCTTCATTGTCTTCCATTGCAGTATTAGTGGTTTTAGGGTACACATGATAGTTGTCATCATTCTCTTCTTCATCGTTCTCTTCCATCATCACCCCTCTTTCTCCATGCTTGATCCAACAATTATAGCCGGACATGAAATTGGACCGAAACAGGTGGATGTGAAGGATCTTTGAGGAAGTGTAATCCTTCTCATTTCGACAAACACAGCATGGACAACACATAAAACCATTCCGCTTGTTTGCCTCAGCTAATTGAGAAAAGAATGCATGCCTTTAATGAACTCGCTAGAGCGTGAGCCATGAGACAAGTCACATTGTGGTTGGTGCAATTTGATTCATGTGCAGTCATATTCCGAAAGTTGGCATTTCCCTTGATTGAGTTTATTGTATCTTTCATGAAAGGCAAGAGAGCTTTGAAGAACTTCCTCTTCATCCATTTCCCATCACATTGGGTAGAGCCAAAGATCAACTAGCTTCACTTGAATCACCGAGAGGCACCTATGGAGTTCTTTAGGGCTTTCACACCATCAAACATGGAAAAATTGTCTGCCTCATTGTGTGCTTCATCAAACTTGGATTCTTGAATGCTCTCGTTTCCGATGAAGAGGTTCGTGAGAGCATCCCAAGCTTCCTTGGTGGAGGAGATGGATCAAAAAAAATTCCTTGTCCTTCTCGGAGAGTGACATGTGGATGAGGTGCAAGGTGGAGGCATTGAGTTGCTTGTCGATGAGCTCCCATGGTTTCAAGTTGTTCAAGTCCTTGGAAGATGGATGAAATCCCTGCTCAATGATTCTCCAAAGCTCAATAGACACAAAGTTTATGTGAGAGCGCATGTTATCTTGCCAATTTGCAAAGCTAGAAGCATCAAGTGGTGGCGGAGGACCGCATGAGGCAAGGTGTGGCATTTGAAGGTGTCTCCCGGAGACATAGCTTGTAGGATGTGGAACTTCCGAGCTATGTCCCCTAGACATGTTACCTTTCTTGGAGGTGTCCTCATCACCCTCAACAACTTCAACCTTCTCTGGATCATACTCGTTTAAGGGTGGCTTATCTGAGGTGTCAACCGGAGTTGGTGGAGTGGTACTTGGCATGCCACTAGTGAGGGTTCGAGTTGAGTTTTGTGATTTTCAATGACTACCATCATGGCCTCCATTCGGGACATTAGGTTATTGAAATCTGCCTTAGTGGCGGGGTCCTCGTCGCCCATAATCCCTTAGGTGGCTAAGCCTAATCAAAGATCCCTTGCTCTGATACCAATTGAAAGGACCGATATGGACGACTATAGGGGGATGAATAGGTGCTAAGTCAATTTTTAATCTTTTTAAATTTTATGGCTTGACACAAACTAAATTCACTAGATCTACAGCTAGATGAATTTCCTATAAGTGACAAGAATGCAAGTAAACAAGTAAATAGCAAGATACAATTAAGGGAAGAAATAACCGACGAGTGGAGACCGAAGACACAAGGATGTATTCTCGTAGCTCCTTCCTTTTGAGGGGAATTATGTTTATGTTGGAGAGGTGTGGCGACACGGAGTCCACCAACGCCAGAAAGGCTCACCTTGTTCTCCGGTGAGCAAGCCACGGAGGCTAGCTCGTTTCCACTAAGTGGTGGTATTGGGGGAACCGATCGAATCCCTTACACAGAGCTTGGGGCACGCATCGACAACTCAATTGGAGGCTCCCAAGAAAGCCACGGAGGCTAGAACACCACAAAGACTATAGTAATCAAGAATTACAACACCTAGGGTCTCAAGTACCCCTAGGAACAAATTCTCCAACAAATGGAAAGGGAAATGAAATTCCTTTGGTGAAGATGTAGATCGGTGCCTCCTCCTTCAACCCACCAAAGATCAAGAGCTTTGGTTGGCTAGAAGAGGAGATCTATGGAATTTGGTGTTTTTGCAATGGGGGTAGGTGAGAAATTCAAAGACGAACAATGGTGGGTGAAGTTCTAACCCTACCCCAGCTGGGAGAAGGGGTATTTATATGCGGGTGGAAATCTGGTCGTTGGAAGCAGCTCACGGCGATGTTCGGTCGTAAGTTCGGTGATGCCGAATTGCAGGCCGGATGGTCCGGTGGCCCCCGGAAGATTCGGCCTTGCACCAAACTACTAGCCAGACTACCGGTTCATTGTGCGCCGGGAGATCCAGTCTGGGGCCGGACTGTTCGGCCTGGAATCCGGCTTGGGACCGGACCTAGGGCCGAACACAACTTTTCTTCAGGAGAGAATTCCACCGACTTTTCTTTGATCATAAAACCCCGTCACTTGTGAACTAAATCCTGTGTACATCCTTTTAAAAAATTAGTTCACACAAAGAGTAATCATGTCATCATTAATCAAAAATAATAGAAATGGACAAATGTCCTTTCACAAAGGCATGGTAATCCACTCATATTCTTAACTACAATCAAAGTGTTTCATAGCTGATATGGGCACGAAGGAGGAGGTGAAGCCGAATTTCAGGACTCCACCAAGATGAGCATAGCTCGTTGCAGATTGGCATGCCAGGACGACCTACGATATGAGATAATTTAGTCTAAGGTTGTGTCAGCAATTTATATATGTGTTTATGTTATTTTGTAGTCAGGTCATGTTGTGGGCCACTTAGGGTTGTTCGTGTTTTGTGTTTGGGCCTGTTCAAGCCCAACAGTTTTCTGGCCATCTATATAAGGAGGCCAGCTGTCTAGGGTTTGGGGAGTTTAGTTGTTTAGTCAAAAACTATCGTCCACCATGTATCATCCCTCCGGGGAAACGGCGCTGCCATGTTATCCAATAAAGATTGCTGTGAAGTTTCTTGTGTTCATCAAGAATTATCAGGCTCAGGTTTGAGGTGTGGTGATCTTCATCATGTTGCTTGCTGGATTCGTTCCTCTTCTTCAGGTGATGTTCTTCGCATTATTGGAAGATTTCTATCTGGTTAGACTCACTGTGAAAGATCGGGACAAAACTTCAAGGATCATCAGTTTGATCCATATCATGTGGTATCAGATTATTGGGTTGATCACGGCGAGTATTGATTGATCTGGGATTGTTCTCTGTGACAATTTTCAGATCAGATTGGTTGGTGACAGAGATCTGGAAATTTTTAGATTGGATTGTTCTTCGTCGGCAGCTCAGAGGTTTTTCGATCGGAAGAAGTGGAGTTGAGGGAAGTACAGGTGTCGAGTGGATTGTAGGTCCTGCCAATCTCCAATGCTATGCACTGGTTCCTGGTTGATTTTCATCAGAATGTTGTCGCTCCAGCTAGCGTTCCTCCGGGTTGGTTTTGGATCTCAGATCCGATCGAGTTGAAAGAGTTTAGGAAGTACACAACAAAGCATATCGATCAGCTGAAAGAGAAAAAATACAACAGGCGGATCGTCCCGCACCTAGGCACGGAGACGGTCCATGCCCTAGCGAATGATCGGCGCACACGCCTCGCATCTGAGCACTTGCCCCGCGCCTGTCCCGCCTTGATCACCCCTCCAAGAGGCTCGACGTTTACTCCCTGGCCGATAGTGTAACGGGCTGGCCCATCTACCTCGCGCCCTAGCGATTGCGCCTAGCGTTTCAAGGATCGCCCGCCAGCGCGCCTGGGGATAGATAGCCTCTATCGCCGAGTGATACGTTGCAAACGTATCTATAATTTTTTATGCTCCATGCTTGTTTTACACCAATTGCTTTATGTTTTGTTTACACTTTGTGGCTTTTTTAGGCATTTTCTGGAACTAACCTATTAACAAGATGCCATAGTGCCAGTTCATGTCTCTACTGTTTTTCTATTTCAGATTATTACTGAAGGAAATATGCTTGGAATTGGATGAGACAAAAGCCAAAGTGTCTATTTCCTGACATGTTCATGGAGTTCAAAAGGAAGACAGAGACGGACAACGAGCCAACCACACCTGGTGGTGGCGTGGCCCCCCTCCTGGCCACGTCGCCCAATGGTGTGGGCCCCTTGGGCGCCCACCTACCTTGCCCTTCCGCCTATAAATTCACATCCTCGGGAAAACCCTAAGGGCTTGACCTTCCATCCACGAAAATTTCTGTAGCCGCCATCGTCAACCCTAGATCAGGAGGGTTCTGAAGCTCTTCCTAGCACCTTGCCGGAGAGGGGAATCATCACCGGAGGCCTTCTTCATCACCATGCCTGCAACCAAAGTGATGCGTGAGTAGTTCATCTTTGGACTATGGGTCCATAGCAGTAGCTAGATGGTTGTCTTCTCCTATTTTGTGCCACCATGTTTAGACCTTGTGAGCTGCTTAACATGATCAAGATCATCTTATTGTCTACATGTTGTGTTTGTTGGGATCCGATGAATATTGAGTACTATGTCAAGTTGATTATTTATCTATCATGTCTATGTTATTTGTAATCTTGCATGCTCTCCGTTGCTAGTAGATGGTTTGGCCAAGTAGATGCTTGTGACTACAAGAGGGAGTATTTATGCTCGATAGTGGGTCCATGCCTCTAGTAATCTGGGAGAGTGACAATAACTTCTAAGATTGTAGATGTGTTGTTGCTACTAGGGAGAAAACAACAATCTTTTGTTCAAGGATAATTGGATTGTTTACATTACACACTTTGCCTAATGCAATAATCTGTTGATTGCAACTTAATACCCAAAGGTTGTTCGGATGATATCCCGAAGGTGGATTATTAGTCATAGATGCAGTTGGATTACGGTCTATGTATTATGTTGTAATGTCCAAATGAATCTCATAGTGATCTTCATGTCATGTACATGCATTGTTATGCATTCTCTATTTGTCAATTGCCTAGCTATAATTTGTTCACCCAGCATGTTATTTATCTTTATGGAGAGACACCTCTAGTGAACTGTGGACCCTGGTCCATTCTTTTACATTGATAATACCATCTACTCCAAACACTATTTTCTTTCTGCAAGTACTATTTTATTTCATGCACTGCAAAAAAAATCTCTTTCCACACTATATGTCTAATCCTTTGTTTTTAGCAAAACCAGTGAGATTGACAACCTCACTATTAGTTGGGGAAAAGTAGTTTGGTTGTGTTGTGTGTAGGTTCCACGTTGTTGACTGACATCGGTAGTGCGCCCTGCCAAAGTCAGCTAGCAACAACCTTCAGAAGTGATTTCTTTCTCCTACTGGTCGATTAAACTTTGGTTTCATACTGAGGGAAAACTTGCTGCTGTTCTCATCATGCCTTCCTCTTGGGGTTTCCCAACGGGTCCTGTGAGACATCAAGACTATTTTCTGGTGCCGTTGCTAGGGAAAAAGAGGATTTCTAGAAGGGCAGTCTCTCACTTCCAATCTCTTTACTTTGTTATTTTTTTGCTTAGTTTCTTTGCTTTGATTTGTTTGCTTCTTTTTATCAAAAAATACAAAAAAATTAGTTCCTACTATAGTTGTTATTTTTGTTGGTCTGTTTTAGTCTTGCTAAAATGAGTAATCCTGAGAACACTAAGTTGTGTGACTTCACTAGCACAAACAACAATGATTTCATTTGTACACCTATTGCGCCACCTGCTGCTGAAGCAACTTTCTATGAAATTAAACCTGCTTTGTTAAATCTTATTATGAAAGAGCAATTTCTGGTGTTAGTACTCATGATGTTGCTGCTCACCTTGATAATTTTGTTGAACTCTGTGAGATGCAAAAATATAAGGATGTATATGGAGATATTATTAAGCTTAAATTGTTTCCTTTCTCTTTGAGAGGAAGAGCTAAAGATTGTTTGCTATCTTTGCCTAGAAATAGTATTGATTCTTGGGTTAAATGCAAAGATGCTTTCATTGGAAAATATTATCCTCCTGCTAAGATTATATCCTTGAGAAGTGACATAATGAAATTTAAACAATTTGATAATGAACATGTTGCTCAAGCTTGGGAAAGAATGAAATCCTTGGTAAAGAATTGTCTCACTCATGGACTGACTACTTGGATGCTCATCCAAACCTTTTATGTAGGACTGAATTTTTCTTCAAGAAACCTTCTAGATTCAGCTGCTAGAGGTACCTTTATGTCCATCACTTTGGGTGTTGCAACAAAGCTCCTTGATATTATGATGATAAATTATTCTGAATGGCACACTGATAGAGCTCCACAAGGTAAGAAGGTAAATTTTGTTGAAGAAACCTCTTCCTTGAGTGATAAAATTGATACTATTATGTCTATGCTTGTTAATGGAAAAACTCATATTGATCCAACTAATGTTCCTTTAGCCTCTTTGGTTTCTCAAAAAGAGCATGTTGCGGTGAACTTCATTAAAAATAATAATTTCAACAACAATGCTTATAGGAATAATTTTGGGAGTAACAATTATAGGCCATATCCTTCTAATAATGGTAATGGTTATGGTAATTCCTACAACAACAATAGAAGTGCGCCCTCTGGTCTTGAAGTCATGCTTAAGGACTTTATTAGTAAACAAACTGCTCTTAATAAATATGTTGAGGAAAAGTTTGGTAAAATTGATGTTCTTGCTTCTTAAGTTGATAGCCTTGCTCTTGATGTTGAACTTCTGAATTAAAGGTTATGCCTCATGATGTTAAAGAAAGCGAGACTTTGAATGCCATTGAAGTTAGAATTGATGACAATGTTAGGATGTTAGCTGAATTGCATGCTAGGTGGGAATGAGAGGATGAAATTGCTAGAAAGAATAATATGACTAAAGTTTGTACCATTACCACCACTAGTAATGTTGAAGTTTCAAATGCTAGCAAACCTCCTACTATTAATGATAAAATAATTGGTGTAGGAAAAGTCCCCACTCCTTCTGCAAAATTGCCTAAAACCACTAAAACATTTTCCAACAAAAGTGCTAGAATTTTTTGAAATATGGGAGACAATGGTCCTACTACCTTTTTATAATAATGATTTTGATCTTGATGGTTGCAATATCTCTGAAGTAATTATGTTCCTACAAAAGCTTGCTAGAAGTCCTAATGCTAGTGCTATGAATATGGCTTTTACAAAACAGATTACAAATGCTCTCATGCAAATTAGAGAAGAGAAATTAAAACAAGAAGTTTCTATCCCTAGGAAGTTAGAAGATGGATGGGAGCCCATCGTTTAGATGAAAGTGAATGATTTTGATTGTAATGCTTTATGTGACCTTGGTGATAGTATTTCTGTTATGCCTAGGAAAATTTCTGATATGCTTGGTTTACCACCTTTAGAAAAATGTTATTTGGATATTCACCTTGCTGATATTGCTAAGAAGAAACATTTGGGGAGGATTAACGATGTTCTTATTATCGTTAACAATAACCTTGTCCCCTTTGATTTCTTTGTTGTGGATATTGAATGCAATGCTTCTTGTCCTATTATTTTGGGAAGACCTTTTCTTAGAACTGTTGGTGCTATTATTGATATGAAAGAAGGTACTATTAGATATCAATTCCCACTCAAGAAAGGTAAGGAAAACTTTCCTAGAATGAGAAAGAAGCTACCTTTTGATTCTATCATTACAAAAAGTTATGATCTTGATGCTTCTTCACTTGAAAATACTTGATTCTTGCTTTCTGTGCCTAGCTGAAAGGCGTTAAAGAAAAACACTCTTGGGAGATAACCCAAGTTTTATTTCAGTAAATTTTCTTTTGTTGAGTCTTGGAAGTTTTTACCTTAGTAACAACCTCTCCTTATCCTTTTTTTTCATTTTTGTACCAAGAATAGCCTCTAATAGGAAGAAGGTAAGATTTGGGGAAGTTGCTATCCTAAAACAGATTTTTGTGCTTCGCTGTAAAAAAATCGTGAAAAATCTCAGAACATCGTATTGATCTGCAATTGTTTGTGTGCATTCCCCAGGTTATTATCTAACTTTTTGATTTGATCAATAGAAGAGTTTTGAAAAAATTGATCTTTACCTGGTGTTCTATTTTGATAGATTTCTGCCACTATTTGCATTTGCCTCTTAATCTCTTTCTTTTTGAGTTCTTTTGATCTGAAGAGATTTTAAAAGATGTTTCTACAGTTGCTAATGTTTTAATGGATGTTTTACTTCAGTTGAAACTGAACCAAAAGTGGATCTACTATCTTGCATACACTAATGTTGCTAATGAGAATTGTGTGAAGTTTTGTATGAAGGAAGTTTTCAAGTGTAGGGAAAGGAGAATGATGTGATGAGATGAAGGATGGACAAAATCTCAAGCTTGGGGATGCCCATGTCACCCCAAGAAATATCCAAGAAGTACAAGTGTCAAAGCTTGGGGATGCCCAAGGCACCCCCTTCTTCATCAACAAAAATACCAGGTCATCTTTCAAGACACTATATTTTTATTGCTTCATATACTATGTGTTGTTCTTGGAGTGTCTTTATTTTTGTTTTTAGTTTTCTTTTGCTTTGTTTGCTGTAATAAATGGTTGGACCCCAATATACTTCTTTATGAGAAGACACATTCCGTTTTCATTGCCTAGAACACTCTAGTTTTTACTCTTATTGTTCTGTGAGTGTTCTCTTTTGCTAGTACTGCGTTTAGCTTTTGTTTTCACCCTTATTTTGTTTAGAACTTTTTAGTTCTTTTTAGTTAGGTGTGTTTAGCCCTTTGGTCTTTGTTGATTATTATCTTTGAGAGTTGCTTCAAATAAGTTGATTGGTGTTGGAGAAGAGTAAAATATTTCATGCTTATAGTGGTGCAAAAGGAAGCTTGTTTAGACTGTGGCTTAGACTTTAGCATGTCATGCTAGATATTATTTTGATTATATGCTTAGTAGTTATTGTTGTAGCATGACTTGTCTCAAATAACTGAGAGTGTTTTATTGTGCCATTGAAAGAATCATGTGTTGTTTGTATCATACAAAAGCATAATATTATGGTATTCTCCTTTGATGCTTTATTTGGGTTGACTTGGCGCATGCTTACACCATGTTATGACTATGAACCAGTCACCTCAAGCCTTTATGATCATTTAGTTTTTAACTTGTCATATCACTTTGTGCTTTGATTAATAATGTTTTGCCGCTATGCATGATTATGGTCGTTACTGCTTTCTTAGTTGGTCGCTCCCAGTCTTTTGCTAGCCTTCACCTCTACTGAGTATGTGATGAGGGGAGACCCCTTGGGTGTGGCCTGATCTTCACAGATTCACGAGATTTGTGGTGGGGAAGAGGATGAACACGAAGAACATGACAAACACGATGAACACGACACACAAATCGAAGGCAAACACACACACACACACACAAGATACACACCGGTTGTCCTCGTTGGCCCGATTCACCAACTCAATAGAATCACAAGGAAGATACTCCAAGAGTAGAATTCCTTGTGAGAGATTGACTTGCAAGGGATAGAATTCCAAGAGGAGAAGAGACCAATCAATTGGATAGAATTACACACTCTTGTATGCAAGAGATCCAAATCAAGGTAGAATTCCCCAAATAGAAGAGATCCCAAACAAAGAGGGTGATTTCTAGATGTAGATCTAGTTGGGTTTCTACAAGAGAGGAGGCATCATGCCAATTCTTATCTTAATTCATCTCTATCCTAGGGAGGGGGAGAGTGACCCATATATATAGGCAGCCATGAGCTAGGGGTAGTTTGGTCACTAGGGAGAAAGATAACATAGGTGGCTTCATGGCCAAAGCAGAGTTGACTCGGGTAGACTGGCTATAGCCGGTGTTCAGTCCGACTTTAGCCAGTGGGGCCGGCTTTAGCCAGTGTGGGACCGGCTTTAGCCGGTCCAGCTTCAGCTGCCACCTCTTCTTGCGGCGCTTCCAAGCTTCTTTTCGGTGGTTCCTCTTCTTCCTTCTCTTCCATGTCTCGATGATGTCGGACTTGAGTGTTGACGCACATGATGCGGTGGGGTCCGAAGGCCACCCCACATCATCTCCCATCGCTTCAAAGAACATCGTCCTCGACATTGACTCAACATCATGTAGGGGAGGTAGATGTAGGCGATTCTACTTGGAGTGCGCCATGTGGTCGTACTTGCGAAGATCGGTTGGGCAACTCTTCAATGTTCCTTCACCTTCCATGTGGGCTACAAAGGTCACAAGCAAAGCGAAACAACACTCAAAGAGTAGCCAATTCTTATAGTTTATGGTATGAGTTCGTGAGTAGAAGGAGATCACCTTACTAAGTTGTTGATGTGCTCTCGTTTTAGAAGTTGTTGATTGAAACCACTCAGGGAGCGCATCCACCAATAATATCCATGTGTACCTACGCACAACAAAGACCAAGCAAAGTATGTGTGTGCGTGATAGGGGAGCATATCATCAAGGACATATCCATTCTTGTTCACAACACAATTAGCACAACACAAGTATAATAAAGGGAATGCATATGCATGGTCTATGTGTAAGCAAATTGTTTGAACATCTTCCAAATGTGGGAACACAAAAACTCCATCAAAATTTGAGAAGACCATGGTGTCCATCTCATGTTAAAATATATGCATATTATTGCGCTCAAGGCTTTGGAAAGAGCAAGTAGTCAACATCCTAGAAGCAATAAGAGGAGAGTTTGGCAAAAACACATACGGCAAGATGTAAAAATCATCATCAACATGTGTGCAAACAAACCATAGGAAAGAACAAGTTTTCATCATATTTGTTGCAACACAAATCATATTCATCCAAAAGTAGAAGAAAACATCATTATCACAAGTAGTTATGCATCCCAACCAAAAGAAAGAGCAATTTGTCAACTTGTTGGATGCAACACCAATGAACTCAAAGCGGTAACACATGTGACAAGTCATGACCAATATAGCAATGTGGTTGCACACAAAACAAAAGAAAGAGAAATTGTTCCACAAGTATGTTTCAACATATAAAGCATCAATGTTCAAAATCATGGGAGCATGATTGTCACAAGTGGCACAAAAATCATCAACGTGTGTGCAAACAAACCATAGGAAAGAACAAGTTTTCATCGTATTTGTTGCAACACAAATCATATTCATCCCAAAGTAGAGGAAAACATCATTATCACAATAGGTTATGCATCCCAACCAAAAGAAAGAGCAATTAGTCAATTTGTTGGATGCAACACCAATGAACTCAAAGCTGTAACACATGTGACAAGTCAAGACCAATATAGCAATGTGGTTGCACACAAAACAAAAGAAAGATAAATCATTCCACAAGTATGTTGCAACACATAAAGCATCAATGTTCAATATCATGGGAGCATGAATGTCACAAGTGTCATAAAAGTTATCAACATGCTTGCAAAGAAACCATATGGAAGAGAAATGTTTCAACATGTTTGATGCATAGCATGTGAAGGGTATACGAGCGGAGTTTTAGTTTAAACTCACAAGTATTATGCTCTCAAGAGCTCTTTTTGCCAATTCGTGCTCAATCGAAGTTGACGGTTTTGTCTGCGTTCTACACACACAAAAGATAGCAAAAACAACGTGTGTGCATGGTAGATGAATACATCATCCATCATGATGCATCTCTTTATTTGCACATCACCATTAGCATCAAGCAAGATATCATAATATTCATGGTGATTATGCAATGAATGTGTGAAAACATGCTTATCATGCGCAAATGCAAAATCTTCATTATTTGAGATAGCTATGGGGGCCATCTCATCATCAAACATATTAACATTATTGCAAACCAAGCATTGGAAAGAGCAATTGTTCAACATTTTGGTTGCATTAAAGGAAGAATATTGCAAGCATTGGGCACAAAACATGTTCACAATTTTATCCTTATTGTCGACAAACCTAGGGAAAGAGCAATTGTTCGGCAAAGTTGTCACAACACAAGCATCATTGTCATCATTGCAAGCAATACATGGGAAAGAGCAATTGTTCAACATATTGGTTGCATTAATGGAAGAATATTGCAAGCATTGGGCACAAAACATGTTCACAATTTTAGCCTTGTTGTCGACAAACCTAGGGAAAGAGCAATTGTTCGGCAAGGTTGTCATAACCAAAGTATCATTGTCATCATTGCAAGCAATACATGGGAAAGAGCAATTGTTTAACATATTGCATGCAATAGAAGATAAAGTGAAATACTCATAGCTTAGCATGTTCATATCCACTAGGGGAATCATGGCATCACCAACACCTATGTTGTTACCTTTGTAGTCGCACTCCTTTGAGGTAGGTGTTGTTGAAGTAGTTAGCTCCATGTGGCCGACATGCTCATCATCTTCTAAGAATGGTGTGGTATCATCATGGTGCACCATGTACATCTTCTCTAATATGGGTGTCTTGTCAACCATGGAATCTATTGCAACATGAGAAAACAAACTCAAGGTAGAGGGTAAGTTGTTAGAAATCGAAATGGCCTCACTTGACCTATCAACTACCACTCTTGTCTCACTCAGTGTATCACTCATGCCCTCAAAGTGGAAGCATTCACTCTCACATATAGTGGATTCACTCATCTCACATATAGTGGATTCACTCATCTCACATATAGTGGATTCACTCATCTCACATATAGTGGATTCACTTATCTCACATATAGTAGATTCACTCATCTCACATATAGTGGAGTCCCTCATCTCCATGGAATGGACGTCATCATTAGCCAAGCAACCTAGCAAAGAAGAAGACAACATAAGAGTAGAGGTTAAGTTGTTAGAAAGCAAAATGTCCTCACGCAACTCCTGTGGTGTATCACTCTTGCTCTCAATGTGTATGTAACTCTCATTCTTGCGTGGGATAGGTTTCTTCCTCTCACATAGGCTATCAAGATGTTGTCGATGGTTTGCTTGGGACCGTTCTTGATTCACCATAGGTGGGGCACCATGTTATGGTTGTTCTTGAGCTTCTTGAGGATGAGGTTGTCGATGGTGCTCATGTTTACCCACATGTTTGGAGCGTGAAGATCTTGATGATCGCGACTTCGAGCGGTGACATTGTTGAAGAAGTTGTTGAAGCTTTGCGTCGACATCATCAAACCTTGCGTTAAGCTTGGCATTGATGGAGGCAGACTCTTTGTCCATGGCGAGGTGGTGGTCATCAAGTTGTCGGTAGGAGTCAGCGAGCTTTTTGGTCATGGCGGCACGCCGTATGTTGAAGTCGTCCCTAGACATGGTCACAAAGCTAAAAGTATATGGTGGAAAGTGAGGTGGTTAGAAAACTACAATTAGAACACTTCTCGTAGAAACTATTGAAAGGATGAAACACCAAAGGACAACCGTGGTGCACAAGTTAGAACACACGCAAAAGGCTATATAGTGGATGGGTAAGAAATGTGGAAAAGCCAAACGAAATTATCAAAAAAAAAGTCTATTGTCAAATGTGGGTAAAATCCAAAGGCAAATGTCAAGAACAATGATCTACGTCAAAGAAACATGGAAACACACACAAAAAGATGTAATGGGGTTAGCGTGACCAAGGAAGTGAGCAAGTAACAAAATGGTCCTAACGAAGACTATTAGCTCAGTGTCACGCCAACACAAGAGAGACCGTAGCTTGGTTGCATAAGAAAGAAGCAACAAGATTTGCACAAGATGCCACTCTTCTCTTTTCTCTCTTTTTGCTTACAAGCTTTGAACGCCTTTGTATCGGTGGAACACATGCTCTTTTTGGTATTTTGGTGTTTCGATGCTTAGAAGCTTATTTTCTATCTATGTATGTCACTCAAATGGCTATTTCTTCTTTTGTGTATCTTTCTCACCGAGCTTGCTTCAGAGCTTTGCTCAACTTAGGCACACACACACAAACCCTCTCACGGCCGTGAACACTTGTGCAATGCTTCGCAACACTCGAAAAGCCACTCTCAATAGGACAGGTACACAAAGGAAGAAAAGAGGTTACAAAGGTGGTGCAAGTTATACCTATGCAAAGGTTAGGCGGTGTCAAAACACACAACTTGCGGCGATGTCGATGAATGTGGAGTCAAAAGACTAGTCGAAGTTCCGGTGTGCCGATGCCTTCGTCGTGATGTTGATGTAGGCGCGATATTACTTGGCACGAACAAGACATGCAAAAACCGAAATCCGAACACACACGTCAATGCCCGAAAATTTTGAGCAAAAAGGACTTACAAAAGTTGTCAAAGTTTGTGTTAAGATAACGCCAGATTTTATGTCAAAGGAATAAATGGATGTCAAAAGGGGTATTATGGTGTTAGAACGGGGACAAAATGTAAGTAGGCCGATGTATACCGGCTTTAGCCGGTGTCACGGCCGGCTATTTCCGGTTGCGAGGTGATGGATGAGGCGAGGCGAGCGAAGAGGTCGGAGCTGAGCTGGGGAGAGTGGAGGTGGGCCAGGGGCGAAGCGGTATTGGGCGCTGACTACTTTGGTTCGTGGTCGGAAGCGAACGGGAGCGAGGCGGTGGGTGGTGGCGAGCAGGATGGGCGCGCGGGGCCGGGCGGGGGTTGGCACTGGGCCAGGGCAAGGCCTAGCGAGCTAGCTTGGAGATGGCACGTGGGGCGGTCTGCGCGCAGAGCTGGGCGGCCGCGGTGCTGGCGCAGCGTGCGCGTGGTGGCTGTCGCGCGAGGAGATAGCTTGGAGGTGAGGCGGGAGCAAGCGCGAGCGCTGAGCTGGGGGCGCGGGCGTGGTGAGCGGAGTCGGAGGCGGTGGTCGCCTGGTGTGCTGCAGCGAGAGGAGGGTGGGGCCAGGCCTAGAGCTAAGGGCCAGCGAAGGACTGGCACTGGGCGGATCGAGGAGCGGCGAACTGCGGGGCGAGGTGCGAAGGTGTTGACTGGCAGGGTCAGCTTTGGCTTTAGCCGGTGTTCCGGCTAAAGCCAGTCTGAGGTCCGGCTTTAGCCGGTTTGGACTTTTTTGTGAAATTCTGCGCGAGCTGTTCGCTGATTTGGGCGCAAATTGGAAGATAAAATCGGCGATTCCGAGAGAAATACAAGGAATTGGGGCTAGAAAATTTGTGGAAATGTAGATCAACACCCAAAACATCAAATCTATGGATCAAAACCACAAAAACTCAATAAATCTAGAGATCAAAATTCGAGGCAATTTTGGGGCTATTTTTTGGATTTTCAAAATTTATGGTGGAAATCACAAACAAGAGTAAATCCGTGGCAACCAAAAGCTGCTGATACCATATGATGAGGGGTGACCCCTTGGGTGTGGCCCGATCTTCACGGATTCACGAGATTTGTGTCGGGGAAGAGGATGAACACGAAGAACACGACGAACACGATGAACACGACACACAAATCAAAGGCAAACACACACACACACAAGATACACACCGGTTGTCCTCATTGGCCCGATTCACCAACTCAATAGAATCACAAGGAAGAGACTCCAAGAGTAGAATTCCTTATGAGAGATTGACTTGCAAGGGATAGAATTCCAAGAGGAGAAGAGACCAATCAATTGGATAGAATTACACACACTTGTATGCAAGAGATCCAAATCAAGGTAGAATTCCCCAAATAGAAGAGATCCCAAACAAAGATGGTGATTTCTAGATGTAGATCTAGTTGGGTTCCCACAAGGGAGGAGGCATCATGCCAATTCTTATCTTAATTCATCTCTATCCTAGGGAGGGGGAGAGTGACCCATATATATAGGCAGCCACGAGCTAGGGGTAGTTTGGTCACTAGGGAGAAAGATAACATAGGTGGCTTCATGGCCAAAGCAGAGTTGACTCGGGTAGACCGGCTATAGCCAGTGTTCAGTCCGGCTTTAGCCAGTGGGGCCGGCTTTAGCCAATGTGGGACCGGCTTTAGCCGGACCAGCTTCAGCTGCCGCCTCTTCTTGCGGTGCTTCCAAGCTTCTTTTTGGTGGTTCTTCTTCTTCCTTCTCTTCCACGCCTCGATGATGTCGGACTTGAGTGTTGACGCACATGATGCAGTGGGGTCCGAAGGCCACCCCACATCAGTATGAGCTCTACTTGTGCATCCAACTCCCAAAAAACCAAAGTTTGCCAATGTGTCCACCATATCTACCTATTAGCATTATTGCTATTCCAAGTATATTCATCATGTTTTTATCTATCATCCAAATTAAACTTGTTATGAGAAAATTAGTTAGTAAAGCTCTCACGAACTTGATGGCACATTTTACTTTCTTGCACTTGATAAACTTGACCATTGTGACTATATTATGAAGATTATATGCTTGCAAATTGTGAGTTGATAGTTAGCACAGCCATGCTTTCATGGGGCACGTTTTCAACATTGGGCTTATTCCTATTTAGTTGATATCATGATCTTTTGTTTATGGATGCCTAGCGGTGTGAAATAAGATGGAAACTTGTAAGCTCGTGGAGTTTGTATATGTGTTAGAGAAACGCATGGGCCGCTAATCTAAGCCATGCATCATTCATGGTGAAAATTTACAGCATAACCATAGTGGGCATTCGACGATGCATCTCATAATAAAAAGCTATACCCAATGGTAAATAAAAGAGATGTCGAGGTGTTCATTATCTGTTTGTCTTGTCATTTTGATATGGGAAAGCTTCCATATCATCGGGAAGGAGGTACCCCATTGGCGTTCTCGATGATACATGTATGCTTACAACGACAAGGACTTATTTGGGACCTAAGTTGAGTAGCATGAGGTTTAGGTACTCGTATTCAAGGGACATGAGATTTTCAACTTGTGATTTGTCAAGCATATAACTCATATTTGCCATCACATTAACCTTAACCATTCAAGATGCCAATGATAGGGGCAATGAGAGCTCAAAGCTAATAAGTACCATAATTTTTGGAAGCTTTATAAAACTTGTTAATCCCTACTTCCCTCTGTGAAGGGCCTTTATTTTTTACTTTTATGTTGAGTCTACATCTTCTATCCTTATGCACAAATTAAGAGAGCATAGTTGTCATTCTGAGTATAATGTGCATAGTCCCAAAATTTATTATTGATTGATTCATGATTATGGTATTGCTTGTTCTATTTGTATCTAGTCACCCTTTGAACTTTGAAGGTGTCTTATGCATTTATGTTTTGCTATTCCATGAAGGACAAGATGAATACCACTTTGATATGCTTTCTCTATGCTCAAAACAAACAAATAACTTTCAATGCATTATTTTTCATGATCTTTTGTTTGTGTTGCTTTTCATGTTGAAACATGGTTGCTAAGTTCTATTGTTAGAATTATATCTTTTATGCCTATGTTTAGAGTACTTTGATCTCAGCTTGCAATGCTTTTACAATAACTTGATCAAGATTGTGTTGGCTGCATGTCACCTCAAAAATTATTTTTCTTATCACTTACCTACTCGAGGACGAGCAGGAGTTAAGCTTGGGGATGCTGATATGTTGCAAACGTATCTATAATTTTTGATGCTCCATGCTTGTTTTATACCAATTGCTTTATATTTTGTTTACACTTTGTGGCATTTTTATGCATTTTCTGGAACTAACCTATTAACAAGATGCCATAGTGCCAGTTCCTATTTTCTGCTGTTTTTCTATTCTAGGTTATTACTGAAGGAAATATTCTCAAAATTGGACAAAACAAAAGCCAAAGTGACTATTTTCCAGACACGTTCACGGAGTCCAAAAGGGAGACGGAGACGGGCATCGAGCCAGCCACACATGGTGGTGGCACGACCCCCCTCCTGGCCACACCGCCCATGGTGTGGGCCCCTCGGGCACCCACCGACCTCGCCCTTCCGCCTATAAATTCACATCCTTGGGAAAACCCTAAGGGCCCGAGCCTCCATCCACAAAAATTTATGTAGCTGCCGTCATCGACCCTAGTTTGGGAGGGTTCTGAAGCTCTTCCCGGCACCCTGCCAGAGAGGGGAATCATCACCGGAGGCCTTCTTCATCACCATACCTGCCTCCAGAGTGATGCGTGAGTAGTTCATCTTTGGACTATGGGTCCATAGCAGTAGCTAGATGGTTGTCTTCTCCTATTTTGTGCCACCATGTTTAGATCTTGTGAGCTACTTAACATGATCAAGATCATCTTATTGTAATGCTACATGTTATTTTGTTGGGATCCGATGAATATTGAGTACTATGTCAAGTTGATTATTGATCTATCATGTTTATGTTATTTGTGATCTTGCATGCTCTCCGTTGCTAGTAGATGCTTTGGCCAAGTAGATGCTTGTGACTCCAAGAGGGAGTATTTATGCTCGATAGTGGGTTCATGCCTCTAGTAATCTGGGAGAGTGACAATAACTTTTAAGATTGTAGATGTGCTATTGCTACTAGGGAGAAAACAACAATCTTTTGTTCAAGGATAATTGTATTATTTACATTACACACTTTTCTTAATGCAATAATCTGTTGTTTGCAACTTAATACCCAAAGGTTATTTGGATGATATTCTGAAGGTGGATTATTAGTCATAGATGCAGTTGGATTATGGTCTATGTATCATGTTGTAATGCCCAAATGAATCTCATAGTGATCTTCATGTCATGTACATGCATTGTTATGCATTCTCTATTCCTCAATTGTCTAGCTGTAATTTGTTCACCCAGCATATTATTTATCTTTATGGAGAGACACCTCTAGTGAACTGTGGACCCTGGTCCATTCTTTTACATTGATAATACCATCTACTGGAAACACTGTTTTCTTTCTGCAAGTACTATTTATTTCACTCACTGCATACAAGCATCTCTTTCCACACAATACGTCTAATCTTTTGTTTTCAGCAAAACCAGTGAGATTGACAACCTTACTTTAGTTGGGGCAAAGTAGTTTGGTTGTGTTGTGTGCAGGTTCCACGTTGTTGACTGACACCGGTAGTGCGCCCTGCGAAAGTTAGCTAGCAACAACCTTTAGAAGTGATTTCTTTCTCCTACTGGTCGATTAAACTTTGGTTTCATACTGAGGGAAAACTTCTTGTTGTGCTCATCATACCTTCCTCTTAGGGTTTCCCAACGGGTCCTGTGAGACATCACCGAGCGATCCGCCAGTAGCCACACATCGACCAGCGCCTGGGACTAATCGCCTTACTGCTGACAGTCTCCGCGGTCGAGCGCCGTGCGTCTGCTCGCTTCTCGCTCGTCATTCTCAGTGCTGCACTGCGGAAGACCGGGAAAAGCATAGCTGGAATTGTTTGTTTACCGTCAGACATCGAAGGATCTCTAGTCTGATTCAAAGCATAAGTAAAGTCTATAGTTTTCTACAGATTTTTGCTTGACGGAAGAACTTTTCTTTTGCTGCTGTGTTTTGCATTCTGGAATCCGCAATGGCTGGGCACAAGTAGACATAAAGATGAATTATTTTTTGGGTGATTATTATGGCCAGTGGTGCCATAGTGACAAGAAGTTTAGCGATATTTTCAATGACTATCTTGATCTTCTAGACGACATAGCATGTGTTGAAGATGAGCTCAATTGGCAACTAAACCACAATCCAATAGATGCAGAATTTGAGTCATGGAACGTCGTATGCTACAGGGTCTTTATAGATGTGCTACCTATGATCACAACATGGACGATTCTACACGTTTGGTTCTGGCAGACCGACGCAAGGATATAAAGCTACACAATTGGTGGCAAAAAGCATTATGGGAGAAGAGCATTACCTCTTCAACTTGGGCGAATTTTAGGAAATTTCCGCGAGAGTGCTTTATACCTTCTAGTGTCGTGGTTCCTTCTCCAAAGCCCATGGTAACCGTAGAAGTAATTAAGCAGCCACCCAAGGTTGTGCATGGGATAGAGGATGTTGGCAAAAGCATAGCTCCTATACCGAAGGTCGCGACAACTGTGATTACTCATGAGAAGTTGATAGTTGTTCCATTGCCGACAGTTGGCAAGGTGGTAGCCATGATTTCTGAATTGTCAGCAGTTGATGTTGTCAAGGATGTCATGGAGGAGGTTGTACCATTGAGTGGGCTGAATATGCAACACAAAAGAGTACATGATGAGACTTGTATGACAACTGATAAAGGCCAGCGATGGAATTTATTTCAAACGTAGTGCATAATCAAAGGCAAAGCATGCAAGTTGATGATTGACAGTGGTAGTTACTATAATGGCATTAGCAAGGCAGTTGTGGAGGCTTTGGGTTTATCCACATGGCGTATTCCAAAACCGAGGCATGTTGAGTGGGTTAATAGCTGTGGTATGCTGAAGATTACTCACAAGGTGTGTGTGCCATTTACAGTTGATGACTATGTTGATGAGGTGGAATGCGATGTGTTGCCATTGGAGGTGTGTGGGCTGCTACTTGGATGTCCATGGCAGTATGATCATAATGCTATACATGCTGGGAGAGAAAATACATATTCCTTTATGCATGATGGCAAACAGCGGACTTTGAAGCCTATGAGAGATGATCAAATCAAGTCCGATGTTGTTTTGGTGGTTCACAAGGAGAAGTTGCACAAAGCTAAGCCACAACCAGGGCTAGCTAAGGTGCAGCATGAGGAGCATGATGTGAAAAGTGTCGTTGGTGATATTGTTTCAGCCAAGCCTGTAGATAACAAGCCAGTTGTTCTTGCTAGTGACAAGCCAGTTGTAGTCCAGCCTCATATTGATGACGAGAAGGATATGTCAGCATGTTTTCCATGTGTTCCACTTCTAGTTCGTGTTGACATGGGTGTTCAGACCGATGACGGTGGTGCTGATCGTGTTCTGGTGCATATGGTGCCGCATGTAGTCAGTCACAGTTTTGTGAGAACACCTCGGAAACATTTTGTTGGAGCAGCAGTACGTGTGCACTAAGGCAAGGATGGACGTGTTCGTCAGTTGTGTGGCCTAGGCATTACTACTTTGCAGGGTCATGCTAAGCAGGTTCATTTTCAACAACGCAAGTTTCCATCAAGAGTTGAGAAGAAGAAGGTGGAGGCACCTAAGTACAAGTTCATTTGGAGAAGAAAAGAGGTGCAGCCACCCAGGGATGTATCAAGTCGAGCAGACCAAGAGGGAGGACGTGGTCTGGAAGGCAAGCAAGACTTGAAGACGGTGAATATGCGTGGTGCTATTGTTGATATTCCGCCACCCTTTCAAGCAGACCCTCACGCGTTGGGGCAACGCTTTTTGATGGAGGGAGGATGATATGGGCACAAAGGAGGAGGTGAAGCCCAATTTCAGGACTCCACCAAGATGAGGGTAGCTCGTTGCAGATTGGCACGCCAGGATGACCTACGATATGAGATAATTTAGTCTAAGGTTGTGTCAACAATTTATATATGTGTTTATGTTATTCCGTAGTCAAGTCATGTTGTGGACCACTTAGGGTTATTTGTGTTTTGGGTTTGGGCCTGTCCAAGCCCAACAGTTTTCTGGCCATCTATATAAGGAGGCCAGCCGTCTAGGGTTTGGGGAGTTTAGCTATTTAGTCAAAAACAATCGTGTGCTCTAACATGTATCATCCCTCCGGGGAAACGGCGCTGCCATGTTATCCAATAAAGATTGCTGTGAAGGTTCTTGTGTTCATCAAGAATTATCAGGCTTAGGTTTAAGGCGTGGTGATCTTATGTTGCTTGGTGGATTCTTTCCTCTTATTCATGTAACATTCTTCACGTTATTGGAATATTTCTATCCGGTTAGACTCACTGTGAAAGATCGGGACAAAACTTCGAGGATCATCGGTTTGATCCTTATCAGTAGCATAAGGTTAAGGTATAAAGGTTAAATAAGAATTTGGATGTGAGTTTCAAGTTTATTTGTTTTCTAAGTTTCTCCTGCCTGGATACTATTTGGAAGGAATCTTTAGAATTTATAATTTAGTTAAACTTTTATCTTCAAGAATAAAATTGTGTTTTATTTCATTCTTAAAGTTCAAATTTTGAATTGATTGGGATTTAGGGTTTTTGGAATTTAACATTTCTTGGAAATTATCAAATTAAGAAATGTTATGATTAGGGTTTTATTGGGTTATGAATTTGTTGAATTTATTTGAATAAGATTTTGCTATTAGTAGATAGATTTTTTTAAACATTTTGATATCTTATTTATATTATTGTTTTTATTAAAATATTATTATTATAAGTTTAATATTTATTTTCCAAGAAAATATGTAAATTGGGAATATCACTTATTTTTATGTTTATCTATGTTCATAAGGGTTTAGAACCTGAATTTTACTTAGTCCAAGTATTTTAGGTCTTAATCTTAATTAGGTGAGGAACTTCACTATCAGGATGAATGATATGGGTTATCAAGGCATTATATTTTCAGTTGCAAAACATTTTTAGGTTATTTGATTCAAATTCTTGGATGTAAATCAGATTCCACATATCTTGTATGTTGGAGATGGATTTACAATCCATGTTTATTATGCATTTTAGTTCTTATGATTTTTTGTTCTTGATTATCATAGGATCATTTAGATATGTAGAATATAGTCTAGATTAAGTATACTTATTTGTTGTGACGCCCCAAAAATTGGCACCTTACGAATTATAGCAATCACGCCACAATTCACACGATGTCGCTTTGGAAACGCACCACCGAGCAAAATGTGCACATCGCAACATACACATTATGCGGGTGGAATCAAGATAGTAACATTACACAAGTTCACGATGGAACCCACAAAAGAATATAATATAACCATGAAGACTCCACGAGTCAAGAATCCAAATATACATACAAAGATCCAAATCATACATAAAGCAAAATAGTATCCGAGTACGGACAAGAATACAAATGGGCCGAAGAGGCCAGAAGATAAACGATGGCGTCCATAACCCTGCCCAGGCCAAGCCGGAAGGGTAACCTTGCTAACGTCGTCGCTTCCATATACATGTCTTTAAACCTGCTTCGGCGAAAATTTGAGACGAGCAGCAATAAGTACAAAGTACTTAGCAAGACTTCAAGACGTATAAAGCATAGTCAACAAGTTGCCTTTGTACGTGAGGTACGCAGACAAGCTCGAGAGACTCAAAGGGACGTCGGCTGTATGGTGGGGTTAAGCGGCAGCGAGCAGGCACTAAAGAACCTATAGAGACACTCTACAACTTCCGTCTAATCAGAATAAGATAAGAGAGCGCATAAAGTAAAAAAACTAGAATACTACAACAAACATAACCCAGCCGATGAATCACCTCGTTGTAACCACACGAAGAAGCAATATCAAAGGCACTCACACGGTTGACAATTTTATAACAATTTAATATTGTAGTAGAACTATTTACTAGGCCACTTTTTAACATCAATTAGGTGTAAGTTGTTCTATGATCGAGTAGAACGGCTCCAAGTCGTCCATAACCGTGGACACGGCTTTTCGAAAAGATTTACCCTGCAGGGGTGCACCAATGTACCCATACACGCTCGATCAATCCAACCTAGACAAGGGCAGGATATCATGACAAGACCGTTGCTAGTTCTACGAGAGAGTTTAGGGGGGCCACCCAACTAAGCTACCCGTAACGAAGTCGGCCGAGCTCCGAAGACGGACCCAGAAGTTTGCGCCGATGGCTAAGTCTGTTAGAGAGCTCATCGGAGAGACTCTTCTAGCTTCGCATAAACGTCCCGCTAGCAAATAAACCCGTCAACCATCGGAGGCGACGCAACCACACCCATCGGAGGGGGGCTTAGAGACTCCGCCACCATCAAAGGTGACTCCACCCAAATCCAAATCCAAATGAAAAAATACAGTGCTGTGGCCCCCGGTAAACTAACTCGAGAAAAAGTAGTAAGTCAAGGGAGACCCCATGGAATCTTCCGCGAGTGGTTAGCACGCTCAGCTTAGAACAGTTCATGCGAACTCGGGGTCCTAGGGGACACAAGTGAGCCGTCGGAAAACAGGCAAAATGACTCACCGATGTCTCTGCTTAATCAAGTGTAGTTGTAACATAAATAAATCATGTGTATCTCCAACATCTTATAACCAACTAATCTCCAATGCATATCCATCTCATATATCAAGTAGAGCATGTGATAAACTTCCCAACAACCCAATAGGATAACACAACTTAAAGCAACCTTAAGCATGCCTACGAATCGCAAGGCCAACTCAAACAACAAGCAAAAAGGTAATAGGCGGGAAGTGGTAGAAATAAAGTTTTGCTTTGGGGAAACATGTGGATAGGATACGTGACTCGAACAAAGCATCAGAACACAAGGCTAGCATAAAGCAAAAAGCATAAACATAAATAGGTAATAAGTACCCCTATAGGTAGGTAAGGGGCGGGAAAGCTTGCCTATCGAGATTGTCGAGGAACACCCGTAGAACTTGTCGTTTCTCACATCACCACGAAGCGTCCTATCCGAGAAGAAGCAAATTGCTACAACGAACAATGGATGCACACTTACTACTACGGCAAAAGAATCGGCATGATCATGTGAAGTATGTATGCATGACATGGCAATTATGATGCAATGCATCTTATCCAAATTAAGCGGAATCGAATTCTGACACACATATATATGGTTCAAGTTATTTTACTACACGACAAGTTTAAATGTTTATTAGCATGGCAAAGACAAGGCATGAGTGAGCTACACAAAATTAAATGAAGTGGGGTAAACATTATAAGCATTTCCCATATACTTCATATGTTACTTATTAGGTGATATGCAAACTACCACGTCATGACATGCTGCGAGATGCAAGCAGGTGTATGGATGTCATATTCAGGTTCTTCACATTTTTCTGATTCAAAAACATATAAAACACTTTTTATTTCGAGTTACCAATCAAAAGATATGAATTTTACAAGATTGAAATAAATTCTGCCATTTTATGAAAAACAGAGATATAGGTGAGACTTTTCTCACCGAGGGAAGCGCAAGCCTGGCAGGCTGACATGCGGGTCCAGGAAGCTGACTGGGCTGATGACTGGGACGGAGCTGTGAGGTGGCGCCTGGCTGGCTGCCAGGGACGGCCCACCTGTCAGATCAAGAAATAAATCAAAAAAAGGGTGGCTTTACTATCCCAGAGATTTGAAATCAGGACCTTCAGATCGGGCGCAAGGATTATACCAGCTGAGCTATGCTGTAGATCTTGACGAACGTACACTTCACGTTGTACTTGAACCAGGCTGTCGACGTGAACTGCAGAGTTGAAACAGAGTTGCAAAGAACGGAGGCAACGCGGACAGGAACCGGGGCTGCGGTGGGGGGCGTCGGTCGGAAAAAGATCTGGGCGAGGGCCTGAGCTGGAGCTTGCGGTAGAGAGGACGCGCAGCACTTGAACTGAACTTGCACGGAGCCTGGACCTTGTCGCCATGGCTGAGAGGAAGAACTCGGTGTTGATCTCGGACACGCCAGGGGCGGAACCTGCGGGGACGCCAGACAGTCGCTGAAGTTGCGGCTCAAGTCGGGGAACCAGAAGGCATCGGATTTTGGACTGAAATCAGCGGTGCAGAGTGCCCAGGGACACCGGAGCATGGCCGGCGAGGAGCTCCACGAAGACGTCAGCTTGCAGGTCGATGGCCAGGGGCGACGTAGAGGCCGGTGCTGCATACGAGGGTCGAGGACAGGGACTGACGGGGCAACGCGAACGACGAGGATGCAGGGCAGCTGAGCGTGCCAGCATGGTACTGCGAGGCGCGGGCGCCATGGAGTGGCAGGCAGAGTGGATGGTGTGCTTGACGGTAACGGGGCAGAGCTTGAGGGCGTCGTGGCAGCAGAACGGAGGTCGTGACGCGCTCGGGACAGCGGGAGTCGGGCTCGCGCGGACGCGCAGATGAAGCGAGGATGGCGGCGTGGAGCTGCAGCGCCGGAGTCAGAGAAGGGAACAGCCGGTTCAACCAAAGAGCGAAGCTTGGCGCGATGGCGCAGGTGAGCAGCGGGGTTGCGGTTGCAAGCGAGCATGAGATTGGAAGGGAAAGAGTAGACACGAAGGAGAGCGGCGGCAGGGAATAGGAAGGAGAGGGGGAGGTTAGCTAGGGTTGTAGGCTCCAGGAGGGGAGTTTTATAGAGAGGGGAAGAAGAGGACAGCCATCCCATCACGCACAGGGGCGACGTGGGCATGGTGGATGCATTGCCGTACAAGAGGAAGACGGCACAGGGAGAAGGGTGGGCTTCAGTTGCAGATGGGCCTGGCCAGAAAGGGGTGGTTGCGGCACCCTTTTTTTTCAGATCTTGCTCTTCTTCTTCTATTTGACACCGGTTTCCAGGAAAAACAAAGGAAGAAGAGATGGAAAAGGTTTAGAAAGATTTCAAAACAGGTTTTAAACATTTTGAGAACTGAATTTCAATTGAACGCGATTTGTAAAGTTTGCAAACAATATTTCAAAGTTGTGCAATAACATAGATTTCGTTTTTAATTTAAAATAAGAAAAGAAGAAGAGGATTTATTAAGAAACCATACCACCAAAATGGAAAATAGATTTTATTCTATATAATTATTATTTTAACAAAAACATGCAAGGTGCTAAATGCATGATGATGCACAAAAACAAAAGAACAAGCAAATCTAATAAGGGGGATTTTTCTGGATCGTTACATTTGTGGGTTAATTTCTAATGTTTTTTGCTGTGTTTGTATGATCCAAACATAGATTCCTAGATTTATTTAGTTGTTATGATTTAAATTCTTGGGTGTGTTCTTGATTTTCTGTAACAACCCAAAAAAATTGAATATTCAAAATGCATGCATGCATTCATATCATCATGACATTGCATTGATAAAATTTCTTAAGTTAATCTTACTGTTTATTTGATCAAAACATTTCCCTATTATGTCTATGATAACAAGGGAAATTTTTACAAATTCTAGAATTGGTTTAAACCAATTTGGGGTCTATTTGCAAAATTTTCAAATTAAAACAGAAAAGAGAAAAGGAAAGCTTTAAAAAAATAGAAAAGGGCCCCGGGGCAAAGCTTCAGCCCACAGCCCAGTTCTTTCTCTCCCGAACTGGTACCCTCCCCTTTCTTTTCTCCGGCTGACAGGTGGGTCCCACGAGTGACGCAAGCGCTGGCGCCACCCTTTATTCCCCAAATCACGCGCGGGTTGATGCTGGCCGCGATGATCTCGGCCGATTCAATTCGGGCGATCTCGTCCCCGATTCAGCATCCCTCCGCGCCTATAAAGAGCGTCGGGCTCCCCTCTCTCGCCTCATCCCCTTTCCTCGACCTCTCCGCCGCTAGGCTTCTCGCATCCGAGCTTGCCGACCCGCAGGTGTTGCAAGACTCCAGCGAGCTTGCCGGTAAGCCCCGGCCACCTCTCCCTCTCCTTTCCGATCTGGAGCCTTCCCTCACCAGTGCGCATCTCCCTGACAAGGTTTTACTTTCCCTTGCGCCCCAGAACGAGGAAGCCACCACGCCGGGATCTCATCGTCCACAGCAACATCTCCGGCGAGCGATTGCGGGGGAAGAAGGAAGCACCAGGACACCGGACTTCGCCATCATCTTCGCCTCGATGCCACCTATCCTCTGGTGAGCCCCCCAGTCTCCTTTCGTCTCTGTCGCCTCGTTCTAGATTGTGCCGATGTGCCACCGCCGTGCAGCAATGCCTTCGGCGAGCCTCCGACGACCTAGGGTTAGGATGTGCATCTCGACCGTTAGATCTGTTTCCAAGGGTGCGGATTAGATCACTTATGCGAGGGGGTACAGGCATATCTGGTCTGTCCAAATCGTCGATCCAACTGAATTGGTATCAACGAATCAGAAGCCGCCGCGTGTTAGTCCCGCGGATAAGCCCCGTTTAAAATTGGTTTTAAAAACAAAAATCAATTTAAACTTGTAAATTTCATATCTCGAGTTCTACTGATCCAAATTTAGCAAATTTTATGTCCCTGGATTTAGAAAAATGAGTAGAACCTATTTCTAGCATAAAATTTTACTTTTGTGCCTGTTATGAATACTTTATTACTGCATGCTTTATTCTTGTATTTTGGCTATTAAAAATAGTTGTTTTATTTATTTTTAGTAACTCCTGTTGTTTTTGGTCAAAATGGAACCCCTCTATACTGTAGCATGTTGAGAAAGTTTTTAGTACCTTTTATTTTGCCTTTGTAGAATTAACTTTTATAATTGTTCTATTTGTGTGTTAAAAATATTTTTGAGCTTTATAAACAAATCTAAAATGTTGACCATGGCATCATGCATATAGTAATCAACCAGAAGACTTGCTAAGTGTTTTGTGGTGTTTAAGTCACATATTGCATGCATGTTTCTCTTTTTGATTGATATGATTGCTATGTGCTTATGGTTGTAAATTTTATTTGTAGATTGTGCTGAGTGCAACAAGTGCCTTTGTGATGAGTGCACCAACTCCTCTCCTCATCAAGGCAAGTGTCACCATCTTGTTGTCCTACTAAAGTTTTGTCACTTGTAGCTTTTCTAGTTGAAGATGCATGAGTAGGTGGTTTTTAAGAGTTTTGTCTTATGAGCCTTGCTAGGTTTTGCTTAAGTCTCTTTGGCTAGCTTTTGCATCTCCTTAGTAGAATTGCTGCTGCTATAGGTTGCCTTGTCTTACACTTATGTTTTGGGAAGGTAAACTCACATGTTTTGGCTAAGTGTTGAAAACCATGTTTTGGAAAAACTAAGAAAAACAACTAAGTGAATGAATCACCTGGGTGGAATCGGTTGTAAATGGTTTATGTTGAGTGGTTCCCTGGGGTCATGTCATCGAACCTCTAAACCACCAGGTGTATCTCACTTGTGGACGACCACCCAGGAACAAAGAGATTAGAGACGTTCAAGTCATGAAGCTTCCAGTGCAACCACAAGTCAAATGGGCTCTGTCTTGATCAACTAAGCTGCAAGAACTCAGCCAGACGGACAGAGGGTGGTAGAAGATGATAGGATGAAGCGCGTCCAGGTTGGTCTGAGGGATTGGTTCTGAAAGATCTTGTCTTGGTCTCCACCTGCCCATTTGATCAAAATGAGCTTCATGGGAAAAAGGGAATGACTAAGTCTTGTGGGAAAACTGCACCACCTCTGCAGAGTGTTAGAACTAAGTACTTAGCCATGTCCCCGGTTACGAACAAATCTGAGCGACATGATTTTGAAGCTGTTCGAGAATCTCCTCATCCCAATTTCCTAAGTTAAAATTTGATGGGTAAACTTGGGTAGTAAAGAGTTCCTCTTAGTCAAAAAAAAATTCTAAGGAAAACTTGATTTTTTGCAAAGGATATGAAGAAAGCTTGCTTTTCGCAAAGTCAAATTCCACCCGGCCAAATATGCATATAAGTGTAGGTGCCATCTGAGTCCACCAAAGTGACATCTTGCAAATACATTCAAAGTATTGACCCTCCGTGGCTGCAACGTATCATGTTGCAGGTTACTACTACAAAGATTGAAGAATGCTGCGCTCCGGTCATGAGTCTTCGTCCAACACGTCTGCCTGTGGTGCTATGAAGAAAGAAGACTTGAAGCTTCATTTTACTTAGTCATTTTTGAGTTTGTAATAAGTGGTAGCTTTGTGCTACTTGAGATGTAAAAGCTTCATTTTACCAGCGTTGTAATAAAGACCTTTGTATCTTGATATTTCATCTTGTAACTTTGTGTGCTAGCAGTCGATCCGGGACTAGCACAAATAAAGTACAGGTAGGCTACAGATGGTATCAGAGCAAAGTGTTGCCCTTAGGTTCATGACCCTAGGATTGGACGAAAACCCTTAGGAAAAATTTAGGAGTCGTTATTTATTCTCTTTATTTCTCAGCACTTAGAAATACTTTTGATCTCTCTAAGTTAGGAATCTCTTTTACTTTTGTTCAACACTTTTGTTAAGTTTTTCTTCTTTCGGCTTACTAACTTGTCATGTTACAACATAAAGATGTCAACCTTCCGCGTCACCAAGCCCGAGAGCTTCAAGGCCTTCAGCTTTGGAGAGCGCCTCATCGACATCGTCACTGCTTTGTCCCTGCCTACCCGTTCATCAATGGGAGCGATATGACCAAGTTTCACAAGAAGGGCATCTAGGTGATCCACATCACGCAACTGGGACGTGAGACAGAGCCGATGACTGAAGAAATCAAGTTCAAGACTTTCCACACCGACAGAGATGCGGGCACCCATCTCCTCATGCAAGAACTAATAGCATGCCTCTACGAACGCCACTCCTCCGATCTCCAGAACCACTACTCTCACATCTTTGGCCAACGCGATGAGAAGGGTGTGGTCATCCAGCTACCTGAAGGCATACAGGACTCCATGCGCACACACCTCACCGAGTTAGAGGACCTCGTTAGGGACGTCGAGATTGAGAGGTATAACGAGTTGTTTAACAATGACGAGTTACGCGCCCAGCTTGCCGAGAAGGACAAACAACGCTTGGAGCAAGAGCAGAGGATCAAGGAGATGGAGGTGAAGTTTGAGACTCAAGAGAAGCAGCGGAAGAGCCAAGAGAAGAGGATCCAAGCCAGGAACAAGGAAGTTAGAGAGCTGAAGCAGAAGCTAGAGTGCAACGACTTCGAGCTTGAAGCGGACCATGATCTGATCGACAAGCTGCGCACCAACAAGAGCGAGCTTCAAGAGAATATTGACACCCTAGCTGAAGACTTGCAGGACTACAAGAGGCTACTCAAGGAGAATGGCTTCGATGTTGAAGAGGAAGAAATTGCTATGGAGGAATAGAGTAGTTAGAGAGACTACCCCACTTTATCTACGAGTTTGTTTTTATGCCCGTGACCGTCTTGTGGTATGGCATTAGACATTTGTATCCCCATAAGACTTATACGTTTGCGTACCTTCAAACTATCTATGAGTTGTTTAATGTCTGCCTTGTTTTGAGGATTTCCTTCTATGCGTATGCTATGTGTTTTAAGGATTGTTTATATGCATGTGCTGTGGGTAGGAAATTTTATTCCCGTAGACTCTATCTCTAAGTCTAACCTCACCTATTTCAAACCCAACAGATGCCTCCACATAGCGCTCCTGAGGATCAGATGCAGTAGCTGATGGAAACCCAAGCTCAACTCATGCAAGTCATGACTCAGTTCCTTGCAAACAATAACAACAACAATCCTCCTCCACCACCACCGCCCCCTCAGGTTGATATGCTTGCGAGGTTCCTAAGGCTTCGCCCTACAAAGTTTCTCGTGCTGCTGAACCATTGGAGGCCATGGATTGGCTCTGTTCTGTTAACAAAGACTTGGTGACTACTAGATGCACTAATGCTGAAAAGGTCCGTTTGCAGCTCATCTGTTGGAAGGACCAGCAGCAAGCTGGTGGGACACATATCAGATCACCCATCCCATTGATGGAGTGACTTGGGACTCGTTCCAGGAAGGATTTCAGGCTGCACACATCTCCTCTGGAGTAATGGGCCTGAAGAAGAAGGAGTTCCGTGATCTTAGGCAGAAGTACCGCAGCGTGTCTGAGTACGTTGATGAATTTACCAATCTGTCACGCTATGCACCGGACGATATTGACACCGATGCAAAAAGGAAGGAGAAGTTCTTAGAGGGCCTCAATGACGACTTGTCAATCCCTCTGTTGGTCGCTTACACTCCTACCTTCCAGTCGCTGCTTGATCAAGCTATAACTCTTGAAAGCAAGATGAAGCAGTCTGAAAACAGAAAGAGGAAGCATCATGTTTTCAAGTATCAAGAACCTGTGCATAAACGAAGCTTTCATAGTGGCATTGGAAGTTCTGGATTCCATAGGAATGGAGGAAACCACCACAACAACAATGGTGGGAATGGGCATCAACACCACAAGGGAAATGGCCACCACCATAATGGCCATAGGAATCACAACAATCACAACTCTGCAAGGACAAATGGCCATAATCATGGCAACAACAATGGCAGAAACAACAATGTCCCCGAGAAGAAGGATATGAGTCAGGTGGAATGCTTTAAGTGCCACAAGACTGGGCACTATGCAAATGATTGCCCACAGAGGAAGGATGAAGGGAACAAGCCCAACCCATTTTAGAAGGGGCATGTTAATCACATCAATGTGGAGGAGATTTATGACGAGCCTGACGCCGTCTATGGTACGTTTCAGCTCAATGATTTTTCAGCACTTGTTCTTTTTTATACCAGTGCATCTCATTCATTCATATCAAGGGTATTTGTGGATAAAAATAACATACCAACCAGAACCATAGACAGACACATTAAAATAAGTTCTCCCAGAGGAGAGCTAGTAGTAGCTTTTTGGTGTCGAGATCTGACCTTAGGGATCGGGAAGTATCAATTTCCCGCTCATATCATAGTTCTGGAGTCCCAAGGCCTAGATGTCATCCTGGGCATGGATTGGATGACAACCTTTGAAGGTGTCATAGATATAGCTAAGAGGACTATCACCCTTACAACCCCTGAAAAGAAACACATCCGTTTCAAATCAACCTTCGAGCTCAAAGGGTCTAAGGTTAACTCACTTAAGGGGGTTAGCATGGATGAAGTGCCTATCGTGAAGGAGTATCCCGATGTGTTCCCAGAGGAGTTACCTGGAATGCCACCGGACAGAGATGTTGAGTTTATCATTTACTTGATGCCTAGAACTGGACCTATAGCAAAAAGGCCGTATAAGATGGATATAGAAGAATTGAAGGAGTTAAAGAAGCAGCTCAGAGAACAGTTTGATAAAGGCTTTATTCAACAGAGTTCATCATCATGGGGAGGACCTGTTCTATTTGTGGAGAAGGACTCTAGCAAGAGATTAGTTGTGGACTACCGCTCTCTGAATGAAGTGACAATCAAGGACAAGTACCCATTGCCCAACATCAATGAGTTGTTTGACCAACTAAAAGGGGCAAAAGTGTTCTCCAAGATTGATCTATGATCAGGATACTTCCAACTAAAGATCCGAGAGCAAGACATACATAAGACAGCCTTTACCACTAGATATGGTCTGTGTGAGTATACTGTTATGTCCTTTGGACTAACAAATGCTCCGGCATACTTCATGACCATGATGAACAATGTATTCATGGAGTACTTGGATAAGTTTGTAGTGGTATTCATTGACGACATCTTGATCTATTCCAAAGATGATAAGGAACATGAGAAGCATTTGCGCCTAATCATGGAAAAGCTCAGGGAGCATAAGCTATATGCAAAGTTTAGCAAGTGTGAGTTCTGGCTGAACAAGGTGGGATTTCTTAGACACATAGTTTCCGCGGAAGGAGTCGCGGTGGATCCAAGCAAGGTAGCATCTGTTACCGAATGGGAGTCACCCAAAAATGCGGGAGACATCTAGAGTTTCTTAGGCCTTGCGGGATACTATCGGATATTCATAGAAAATTTCTCCAAGATCGCAAAGCCTATGACCGAACTGTTGAAGAAGGACAAGAAGTTTGAATGGACCGACTCATGTGAAGCTAGTTTCCAAGAGTTGAAGAAACGGCTAGTAAGTGCACCAGTTCTATGTCTGCCAGACATACAGAAAGATTTTCAAGTTTACTGTGATGCTTCTCATCAAGGACTAGGTAGTGTCCTAATGCAGAAATGAAAGGTGGTGAGTTATGCTTCGCGCCAACTCAAGCATCACGAGAGAAATTACCCCACACATGACTTAGAGCTAGCATCTGTTGTGCATGCTCTAAAGGTGTGGAGACACTATCTGATGGGAAAACATTGTGATGTGTTTACCGATCAAAAGAGCTTGAAGTACATATTTACCCAGAAGGAACTATACATGATACAAAGAAGGTGGTTGGAACTCATAAAGGATTATGATATGAGGCTACAATACCATCCGGGAAAGGCTAATGTTGTAGCTGACGCCTTGAGCCGTAAGAGCTACATAAATGGACTTACAGTAGGAGAGTTGCCTGAAGATTTGTGTGAACAATTCAAAGACCTCAGACTGGAAATTGTGCTAGAAGGGTTTTTGGCAACGCTTGAAGTCCAACCTACACTAATGGACAAGATCGAAGAATCTCAGAAGTTAGATAAGGAAATAGATGAAATAAAGAGTAATATGAGTACAAGGAAGGCAAAGGGATTTCGCGAAGATGAGCACGGAATCGTATGGTTTGAGAAGCGTGTTTGTGTACCACAGGATTCTGAACTCAAAAAGTTGATTCTGCAAGAAGCACACGATTCACCCTATTCAATTCATCCTAGAAACACCAAGATGTATATGGATTTAAAGGGTAGATTTTGGTGGAGCAATATGAAGAGGGATATCGCTGACTACATCGCCTTATACGATGTATGTAATAGAGTCAAGGCAGAACATCAGAAGCCAGCAGGTTTATTGCAGCCTTTGCCTATACCTGAGTGGAAATGGGATAACATTGGCATGGACTTTATCACAGGATTGCCAAGGACCAAGTCTGGTTATGACTCCATCTGGGTAGTGGTTGACCGTTTAACTAAGGTGTCTCACTTCATTCCTATGAAGACCACTTATATTAGGGCCAGACTAGCCAAGATTTACATGAACCAAATCGTATGCTTACATGGAGTACCTAAGAGTATTGTATCCGATAGAGGTACCCAATTTACCTCTCACTTTTGGCGCCAACTTCATAAGTCTTTGGGGACTAGACTGGAGTTCAGCACAGCGTTTCATCCTCAAACCGATGGGCAAACCGAAAGAGTGAATCGAATTCTAGAAGATATGTTAAGAGTTTGTGCATTAGACTACGGGTCTAGCTGGGATGAGAATTTACCATATGCAGAGTTTTCATACAACAATAGCCATCAAGCTAGCATTGATATGGTACCGTTTGAAGCCTTATATGGAAGGAAGTGTACTACGCCATTGCTTTGGAGAGGTGTTGGAGAACAAAGTCTCTTTGGGCCAGACATAATCAAAGATGCTGAAGAAAAGGTTAGATTGAACAAGGATAGACTCAAGATAGCTCAATCCAGGCAGAAGAGCTACACTGATTTAAAGCGCAGGGAAGTGACCTATGAGGTAGGCGATAGAGCATACCTTAGAGTATTGCCACTTCGTGGTGTGAAAATATTTGGGGTAAAATGAAAGCTAGCACCTCGGTTTGTAGGGCCATTCAAGATTTTGGCTCGCAAAGGAGAAGTTGCATATGAGCTAGAACTGCTAGAATATTTTTCTGCGGTACATTATGTGTTCCATGTGAGTCAATTGAAGAAGTGTCATCCAGAGATGGCAGAAACCCCACTAAGATACACAATACCATTGGAGGAGGTCCAGTTAGAAAGTGATCTCACGTATGAAGAGAAACCCATCAAAATCTTGGAGACATCAGAAAGAGTTACTCGTACCAAGACGATCAAATTCTGCAAGGTTCAGTGGAGTGACCACACGGAAGAAGAAGCAACTCGGGAGCGAGAAGATGAACTTCGAGAAGACCATCCACACCTATTTGCTAGCCAACCCAAATCTCGAGGGCGAGATTCATCTTAAGGGTGTTAGACTTGTAACATCCCAAAAATTTGAATATTCAAAATGCATGCATGCATGCATTCATATCATCATGACATTGCATTGAAAAAATTTCTTAAGTTAGCCTTACTGTTTATTTGATCAAAACCTTTCCCTATTGTGTCTATGATAACAAGGGAATTTTTTTAAAAATTCTGGAATTGGTTTAAACCAATTTGGGGTCTATTTGCAAAAGTTTCAAATTAAAACAGAAAAGAGAAAGGAAAACCTTAAAAAAATAGAAAAGGGCCCCGGGGCAAAGCTTTAGCCCACAGCTGAAACCGGCCCATGGCCTAGTTCTTTCTATCCCTCCTCTTTCTTTTCTCTGACTGACAGGTGGGTCCCACGAGTGACGCAAGCGCCGGCGCGACCCTTTCTTCCCCAAATCACGCGCACATTGATGCTGACCACGATGATCTCGGCTGATTCAATTCACGCGATCTCCTCCCCGATTCAACATCCCTCAGCACCTATAAAGACCACCGAGCTCCCCTCTCTTGCCTCACCCCCTTTCCTCGACCTCTCTGCCGCCAGGCTGCTCGCATCCGAGCTCACCGACCCGCATGTGCTGCAAGACTCCAGCGAGGTTGTCGGTAAGCCCCAACAACCTCTCCCTCTCCTTTCCGTTCTAGAACCTTCCCTCGCCAGTGCGCATCTCCCTGACAAGATTTTGCTTTCCCTTGCGCCCCAGAATGAGGAAGCCGCCATGCCGGGATCTCACCGTCCGCAACAACATCTTCGGCGAGCGATTGCGGGGGAAGGAGGAAGCACCAGGATGCTAGACTTTGCCATCATCTTTGCCTCGATGCCACCTATCCTCTGGTGAGCCCCCAGTCTCCTTTCGTCCCCGTCGCCTCGTTCTAGATTGTGCCGATGCGCCACCGCCATGCAGCAATGCCTACTGCGAGCCTCCGACGACCTAGGGTTAGGATTTGCATCTCGACCGTTAGATCTGTTTCCAAGGGCGCGAATTAGATCACTTACGTGAGGGGGTACGGGCAGATCTGGGCTGTCCAGATCCCTTTTAATCCAGCGGTCCAAATTGTCGATCCAGCCGAATCAGTATCGACGAATCAGAAGCCGCCGCGTGTCAGTCCTACGGGATAACCGAATCAGTGCTGACCATCATTTCCATTGTGATGGCCATTGGAGTTGTTTCCCCTGAATCCTCCATTGTGTCTATGGCCATTGAAGTTGCTACCATTTCCTTTGTTGAAATGGCCTCCATGCCTGTGCGAACTACCATTTCCACTGTCTTCAGATGAATGGTGCTTCTTGTGGAACGGTTCAATGTGAGTCTTGCCGTTGCTGAACTTCCTCTTGTGGTTCTCTTCCTTCCTGATGTTGTTATCCAGTGTGATAGCCTGATCAAGTAGAGACTGGTGGTTTGGTGCATAAGGCACTGACAAAGGTATCTTCAGTTCTCCTTTGAGTCCATTGAGGAATTTTTTCTTCCTCTTAGCATCAGTATCGATGTCATCAGGTGCATACCTTGACAAAGCACAAAAATCATCCATATACTCTTTTAGTGTCCTTCCACCCTGCCTCAAACTGTGGAACTCATCCTTCTTCACATTCATAACGCCCGAGGATATGTGGGCATTACGAAAGCCTTCCCTGAAGGTATCCTAGTCTAGACCATCAATTGGATGAGTGATCTGATAGGTCTCCCACCACATAGCTGATGGACCTTCAAGTAGGTGAGCAGTGAATCACACCTTCTCAGCATCGGTGCACTCACATGTGACTAGGTCCATATTGACAGAGCGTAGCCAGTCATTAGCCACTATCGGCTCAGCGGCAGATGAGAACTTGTTGGGCCTAAGCCTCATAAATCTGGCCAATCTATCTACTTGGGGTGGGGGTGGTGGTGGCGGCGGTGGATTGTTGTTGTTGTTATTGTTGTTGTTAGCTTGAATGAACTGAGCCATCATCTGCATCAGCTGGGCCTGTGCTACCACTAACTGCTGAACAACATCATTGTTGTTGTTGTTGTTGTTGTTGTTGTTGTTGTTGTTGTTGTTGTTGTTGTTGTTGTTGTTGGGTGCATGACGGGGCGGCATCTGGGGTAATTTCAGCATAGATGAGTAATGGATAGATAGAACTAAGTAAGAAAATTTCCTACCCATGCACAATACAACAAGTCACACAACAAACAGACACAACAAGCAAGCATAAATCACATAATCTTTAAAAATTCTTTATTGAGTTTGGAAATAGATGCTAAGGATTTGGGAAACAAATAAGTTAAGTGGTACTGCCATACCAACATGGTAAAACAATACGAATACGTAAACGTGACTGACATAGTAAGGAAATGGTGGACATCTAACATTGACATCTAACGTCCATCTAAAATTTTGTAAAGAATAAGGTAAGAAGTACAAGTATGGAATGAAATGATTAAAGTAAATTCAGAACATAAAATTTTCACAAACAATTTTAAATAAATTTTTGATTCCTATGGTTTTCCAATCCTAGGGTCTCGATCCTATAGGCAATAACAAAATTCAGCGGCAGGCGCTGAATCTCACGGCACTGCGCCATGGCAATACAAAGGAAGGAAAAGATCCGGGGAGGCGCAGCAGGAGCAGTTGGAGCAGCAGGAGGAGGAGCGATTGGACCTGGAGCGACATTAGTCACTTTGGGTTTGTTCTTGCTACCAGGTGGGCGGCCGGGACGACGCTTAGCCGGAGCGTCCGAAGAAGTTCATGCGGCGGCCAGCGTGGTATTCTTGTTCTTACTTCCACGAGGGCGACCCCAACCTCGTGGCGCCACCGGGGAGCCAAGGGTCAGACGATAACCTTCAGCATCAGCCATGAGCACAACAGAAAAACCTCGGAAAAACCCTAGATGGAGGAAGAAGATGATGCGGCGGAGGAGGAGTCTGATTAGGGTTTTTTACCTTAATCAGCAGGCACTTTATTTATAAGCACGTACTATTGGGCCTTCGGGCTACAGCAAAGCCCGCGAACATAATTCACAACAGGATTTAAATTCTGCGCACAGCAGACGATAATATCAAAGAAGAAGAAAAGGAGATTATGCGATATGAAAACCTCGACTTGGACTCGGGGGCTCGTCAACAGTAAGATGTTCACAGAAGAAAGAAGAGCTGAACTTTGAGCCTATGCTTGACTACAAGTCGCCAACCATAGCCTCGGGGGCTACTCCCATTGGGAGCGCTGAGCGCGCACCCGATAGAGATGAAGATAATCAATATTGGAGATGCGGAAGGATAAGCATACAAACTTCGACTACGTAGTTGACAAAATGAAGAGAGATTACTCCCATCGGGAGCGAAGAAGATTAATTTAAAATCCAAAATTCTTTAGTTTTATCAGTTAAAAATTTTGGCTACGAATATGAGATTCTCGAGTTGCGTTATCGCAACGAAACTCGAATGCCGTGATTTATCATGAAGGTAAGACCCCGGGATCCGTCCTGTGTGGCCTGGTATACGCACATGGATGCGCTCTGCTGGTATGTATCCGTGTCTACGACGCGAAGAAAATCCTGGTGGACGCACTGGGTACCCTGAGAATCACTGGGATTCATTCTTTGTAAGTCCTAAATGCGGCAAAAGAATGGGTTTGACTGGTATCCCGAATTCAAGTCCAAGGGGATTGAATTTGAAGTAGGTGACAAGTATCTGCTCCGGCAGTTAACTGACCTCTAGATCCGTCAGAGTTGTCAGGCTTGCTCATCAAACCCCCTTGCGAAAAAAATATCATGAAAATAAGTCGAAAAGACCAAGTCGAAGATTTGAAGATATGAAGAAGTCAAAGAATTAATCAAGTTGAAGATTTGAAGATTAGAGATTCAACCTGAATCTGCAATTCTGGTAGAATCTCAGGGGCTACTGACAAGGGTATAGTTAATAGAGCCCATTAGTTAAGTACCCCTAAGGCCCGTTTAGCTAGGCCCAATTATAATAACAGTCGAATACGAGTTATCACCGTATGTCGATATTGTAATCTGTATCGTACCCTACCCGATCCTCGAGACCTGGCCACCTATATATAGGGGCCAGGAGGGGACGGTGAAGGGCAGATTGAAAGCAAGACAAGTTGAACATCCAAGTTTACTTTCGATACACACCTATTTCGACTAACTTTACCTTCGAGTTCATCCGACGCCCTATCTCCCCGATCCTAAGTCCTTCATCTAGGACATTTGTCGAGTTAACCCTCGTCACCAGCTTTAGTGGAGAAAATTTGCTCTGATGATATTTTTATCTCCCATATGTGATAGTTCTCATGATGTTTGTGATCCTAGTCCTTTTAAAATACCTATGAAAATTGTTGAACGTGCTATGAATAACTGCTATCTAGGGGATGGAACTGCCCATCCCAGTGATCATTTGCTCTTTATACATGAACTATGCGAGTTGTTCAAGTGTGCAGGTATTTCTACAGGTGAAGTTTAGAGGAAGCTATTTTCTTTTTCACTAAAGGGCAAAGCTGCGGAATGGTATAAGACGCTGAAGGAAGACCGATCTATTAGTTGGGAGGAAATTGTACCTCTCTTTTATTATAAATTCTATCCTTCTCATGAGGTTCATAAAGATAGGAATTATATTTATAATTTTCATCCTCATGATGGAGAAAGCATTGCCCAAGCGTGGGGAAGATTGAAGTCACTTGAGGGGACCCCGGATTACCCATCCGGAATACCCGATATGCATACAATTCACGATCCCATGATCAGTGTGTCGTGAATCCACATATTCGAGTTGATAACAGAATTACATCATCCTTTATAGTATCGAATAATATACTTACAATTAGTCACATGACCAAGTATGATATTGCCACGCAGGGCAAGTTTACAATTAAGTAGCGGATACCCAGCAGCGTTGATGACCCACGTCATGCCTACTACCCTACAGGCAACTGACTGGGAGACATTCCTAGTTTGCACCAGCGTCGTCGTAACCATCACCATCTTCATTGAAGTCTTCCTCTAGGTCTGACCAAGTTAATAGCCAGGGACAAAGCCATGAGTACATTTTGGAATTGTACTCGCAAACCATCTAAGAAGAAGTGCTGTCATGCAGTTTGGCTGTAGCAAGAAGAAAGGCTCTAATCTAGTTTATCCTATCTAGTCAATTTCTCGTGTCGATATAGCATATCTTATGACATTTCTATATCCTTATTAAAGAAAACATTTAGAAAACCTTTTTAGTAAAATCTCTAGGAAAGGAGGAAACTCATTTGGTTTTCAAGAGAGAGTCGGTGGTCAATCAAACAGGACCACCTTTCTTTATAAAACCGGGTCAATCACACATGACCATCTCCATTCCCTCGGCAGTACCCTGCAAGTACTCCGAACCATAACCGTGCCACGACAGTACCCTTCGAGCACTCCGTCCAGCACCTTCTCCATTTTTTTCCAAAAACACTTTATAAAACCAAAACTTGACATTGGGCAATGTAGTGATCTTTCCAACCGTCCATGACCGAGGACTCGGCTATTAGAATAGGTTTACACTCTGCAGAGGTTGTACACTTTACCCACAATCATCCGGATACTCATCGTGTGGGCATCTTCCCCCGCATAACATCATATGCCACGACAAGCACCCGATCAAAGCCTTTCGCTTATCTACCTTAGTACGGGAATCTACCCTATGGAGTATGTACCTCCCCGACACATCCTGGCAGTCTACCTCCACGTTCGAGCGTAACTCCAGTGCCACATCAGGAGACCCATAGTGTCTTCCGGCCGGATAAATCCCTCGCTGGATCCCGATTTACTATTGCTCACTTACTTGCAGCAATCCGGATTCCGGGGTACCGCGTACCCTTATATAGTTATGAGATTCCCGTACTAAAATAAACAAACTACGAGCTAAGCCTTGTCCCATACCAGGGTAATCATGGTTGCACGGGTTAATTGTTCCGAGCGACTACAAAGAAACACCAATGCCTTTTATAAAACCACCAACACCTTTTTCCTTCATGTCCAACTTCATTTTTCCCAAGTTCACTTTGAAAACATTTCAGTGGAGTAGATGCTACTCCAAGGTTTTCGAAAACATTTCCGAAATCTTTCTGGCGAGTGTTCCCATCCTAGAGTTTTTGGCTCCACTACAAATTTTCCAAAGACTTTGATGCTAATCATCAAGTCTCTAATATAGGGGTGTTGTATAGGCATCAAGGGTGTCATCTCTATAGATGATATCAAGTCGACTTGTGGAGCTAAGTCGCCAACTATTGCTATATAGGGAATAATAGCAATATAGAAAACAATGCATAACAAGAAAACAATAGTAAAAACAATGCAAGGTGAAATATTAGGATTCAGGTATGCAACAAGTAGATGGCTTGCCTTGGTTGGCTTGTCCCTGGTCCTCTTCCTCCTGGTACTCGTACACTTCACCTTCCTCGTTGCACTCGGTGTCGTTCGATTCTATCGCCGGTAAATAAAAGCACACATAAGCACACATGCATACAAGGTTCACACACATACCACACAATAGCACTTTGCAATCAACAAGTATCAGAAACAAACAAGTTTAGATTCTGAACCAAGATCTCATCTTATAAAAGTAAGGTCATTCTATTAATAAGAAAAGCAATTTCTATATTAAATACACCCTAGGTGCAACACAAACACCTTGCAGGCATCAAAACTTGACCTAAAATTACAACCAGCATAGCATAAGATAGGTATCAAGTTTTTGAAGCTAACCCAATTGAAATCACTTCAAAATAATTTAGGGTCGATTTAATAAGATTTTTCTAGTCTCAAATACCACTAGATAGGCAAGATAATTCCTAAATATTCTCTGTAATTCCTAAAATCACACCAGAGGATATTTTGGAAAGCTACAGTAATATATGACACCTAGAAGTTGGAATCAAACAAGAAAATTATTCTGAATAGAATTAATAAATCAAACCATGCAATTTATTAATAACACTAAGGTAATTACTGCAGGAGAAACAAACATCCTAAAATGGTAAAACCAGTTCCTAATGCATCACAATACAATAAGGCATTAGTGAAATTTGGATTCACTCAATTTCAATTTGCAGAAATCAAGTTTTGGATTTTTGAGTGAAGATAGGGTTGATTTGCTTGTTTAAATAAAGGTATTTCTACAGAGATCTAAATGAAGTGAGGCTAGTGGCTTTGGATAGATATGGAAACAAGGAGTTCGTAGAAATTTGAATCAACTCATTTGCATGTTCAGAAAATTTTCTATGGATTTTACAATTTTACTGATTCAAAGATTTTGTTAACAGATTTCCGAAGAAAAAACCTGATTGGGCCAAATTCAAAGGCGTGACGTGGCACAGTGCTGGGCTGCCTTACAGGATGTAGACGGACACGTTCACGAAGTCCGTTGCATCAACTACATAAGCCGTATTAGCAAAATTGGTTGTCAGCGGCGTCCGCAAAAACTAATCAGCTATTCCGCGGCTTCCGTCGGCCATCTGCGGACGTAGGAGATACCACTAGCTACTAGCTAGGTTGTATACAAACTAACGTTTTCTCTTATACATACGGGGCAGTTATGATGGGGCACTGAGTAAAGCTGCTCGGCGGCGATGAGTGGGCCACATCAGCCCGTTCTCTTCTTTTTCTTTTCTTTTACATCAGCCCGATGTTTCTCCCTGCTAACTGACAAGCTGAGAGTTTCTATTTGCAAAGATACACGGACTGACAGACCTCATGGACTGGGCAGGCTCAGTCCGTGAAGCCGTTTAATTTGCGCGGACATCACGCTAATCCGTTTAGGCTATTTACACGGTGCGGACGAGACGGACTCGCGGACGTCCGCATCCGCCTACACTATCGAGTATGTACCTCCCCGACACATCCTGGCAGTCTACCTCCACGTTCGAGCGTAACTCCAGTGCCACATCAGGAGACCCATAGTGTCTTCCGGCCGGATAAATCCCTCGCTGGATCCCAATTTACTATTGCTCACTTACTTGCAGCAATCCAGATTCCGGGGTACCGCGTACCCTTATATAGTTATGAGATTCCCGTACTAAAATAAACAAACTATGAGCTAAGCCTTGTCCCATACCAGGGTAATCATGGTTGCATGAGTTAATTGTTCCGAGCGACTACAAAGAAACACCAATGCCTTTTATAAAACCACCAACACCTTTTTCCTTCATGTCCAACTTCATTTGTCCCAAGTTCACTTTGAAAACATTTCAGTGGAGTAGATGCTACTCCAAGGTTTTCGAAAACATTTTCGAAATCTTTCTGGCGAGTGTTCCCATCCTAGAGTTTTTGGCTCCACTACAAATTTTCCAAAGACTTTGATGCTAATCATCAAGTCTCTAATATAGGGGTGTTGTATAGGTATCAAGGGTGTCATCTCTATAGATGATATCAAGTTGACTTGTGGAGCTAAGTCGCCAACTATTGCTATATAGGGAATAATAGCAATATAGAAAACAATGCATAACAAGAAAACAATAGTAAAAACAATGCAAGGTGAAATATTAGGATTCAGGTATGCAACAAGTAGATGGCTTGCCTTGGTTGGCTTGTCCCTGGTCCTCTTCCTCCTGGTACTCGTACACTTCACCTTCCTCGTTGCACTCGGTGTCGTTCGATTCTATCGCCGGTAAATAAAAGCACACATAAGCACACATGCATACAAGGTTCACACACATACCACACAATAGCACTTTGCAATCAACAAGTATCAGAAACAAACAAGTTTAGATTCTGAACCAAGATCTCATCTTATAAAAGTAAGGTCATTCTATTAATAAGAAAAGCAATTTCTATATTAAATACACCCTAGGTGCAACACAAACACCTTGCAGGCATCAAAACTTGACCTAAAATTACAACCAGCATAGCATAAGATAGGTATCAAGTTTTTGAAGCTAACCCAATTGAAATCACTTCAAAATAATTTAGGGTCGATTTAATAAGATTTTCCTAGTCTCAAATACCACTAGATAGGCAAGATAATTCCTAAATATTCTCTGTAATTCCTAAAATCACACCAGAGGATATTTTGGAAAGCTACAGTAATATATGACACCTAGAAGTTGGAATCAAACAAGAAAATTGTTCCGAATAGAATTAATAAATCAAACCATGCAATTTATTAATAACACTAAGGTAATTACTGTAGGAGAAACAGACATCCTAAAATGGTAAAACTAGTTCCTAATGCATCACAATACAATAAGGCATTAGTGAAATTTGGATTCACTCAATTTCAATTTGCAGAAATCAAGTTTTGGATTTTTGAGTGAAGATAGGGTTGATTTGCTTGTTTAAATAAAGGTATTTCTACAGAGATCTAAATGAAGTGAGGCTAGTGGCTTTGGATAGATATGGAAACAAGGAGTTCGTAGAAATTTGAATCAACTCATTTGCATGTTCAGAAATTTTTTTATGGATTTTACAATTTTACTGATTCAAAGATTTTGTTAACAGATTTCCGAAGAAAAAACCTGATTGGGCCGAATTCAAAGGCGTGACGCGGCACAGTGCTGGGCTGCCCACTAAGCTATGGGCTGACCAGAACCTTGACTAACGATAACAGGTTGATGCTTTAACAATTCCTAATCTATTTGACTTTGTGACCAAATCCCATCTTCAAATCATCTAGCAAGTCTTAAATAAATTTGAAGGATGCTTCTAACTACCATCTATCTTTTACCATCTCCACCCACTTGCCTAGATCATCCTCACGAGGCAAGCTCAACCTCCCTGTTCTCAATTACTCCAAATCTTTATATTAAGTTGATTTGGTAAATGATTGGATTTTGTTACTTGTTATTCTACTCTATGACAAGCGGCCTCTTATTTTAGACATCACTCCACATGAAATCATGATCTCATCCATACTCAAATGGAGTTTCCTTCATTTGTCCAAACCCCCCTTGAACCATCTTCCTTCTCTATTTTCTTATCAACCTATTTCTTTTTGCTTTATCAAACTATCTCATAAACTTTTATAAAATGAAAATAACAAAATTGTGAGTGATATGTTATATCATATCATTTTCCACCCAAAACCAATTTCTAGAGTTTTATTTCCTTCTTCTAGAAAAATGTATAATAGTATATGCCACTTCTTGAATTTTGGTGCATAAATAATTTGTGAGAAAAATATATTGTGCAACGTTTTTAGGTAGAACCTTTTTAAGTCAAAAACCTTATCTACTACTTTCAACAGTTTCAAAGGTTTACTCCCATGAATTTTTGTCAAATTGGACCAACTCACGTAAAGTGATCAAAACAAATACAAATAAAACCTTTGATCAAATGGCTTCATCTCTACCTCAACCACACATCTCTTATCCGCCACACCATGATATTGCGTGGAAACAATCTCTTCCTCTCAAATTCATTTTGGATCTTCACCAAACCCTTCCTACGACCTCTCTAGCATCTTAGCCTCCCTCTAGTCAACCTGATAGCTACAGTAACACTTATGGCTGTTTGTGCTTGGAGGGAGAAGAGGGAGTGGCCGAAGCCACTTAAAGGCAAGGTTTTGCAAATCTTGCTATAACGCTGTGAATACCAGCACCCCACACCACGCCTCTAGCCCACCTGACAGCCTCCCCAGCTAGCTCCAGCTCCCTCGTCCGTTGGTGCCATGGAACGACATCGGCATGCCCTATTTTTTTCAAAACAAGCTCCTGTGACTAAGCCACCTCGCCTCTGGCATCCACTAAGTACCCTTGAGCCTTCCCAAGCACGCAAGCACCTTTGTTCTGGCCCTATCGGCCTCTATCTCCCGTGCTCTGAGAGCCAACACAACGTCGAACACCTGGCAGGCGTGGACTCGTCGGTCTCACTCCAAGCATGCCGACCACCTCCGCACCCCATACCTCGCCAGCGACCCAGCCTCTCCTGCATTGACCCGCTAGCGCAGCCTCTGCTTCTCTTCTTGTCATCTCGCTCCTGGCCGCGCTCGCCGCCCAACGTCGCCGGTCAGCAAACGCCACGTCTTGGCAAGGCACCGGCCGCCTCCCAGTATATAAGCACGCCCGGCCCTCTCCCTCTCTCGGTCTCCCTCACTCACCATAGCATACTCTCCCTCTCAATACCCTCTGGAGCCATTCCCGACTCCCCAGCGCCTCTTCTTCCTGGACCTCGATCGAGAAGAGAACCCCGTCGGGAGCGCAGCAGGCTCCGGCTCCGTCCCCTCTCCTCTCTAACTCTCTGTATCTCTAACTTGCTATCCCTCTCCCTATCCTTGATCGTTCGTCCTCCTTTCCCAGGGACCATCCAGAGAATCTCTGTCAAGCTCCATCGCTGGCAGCCTCATGCCTCAACGCCGCGCTCGTCTTCGCCCGCGTGAGCGACCTGGTGCTCTGCTGGCATGCCCGAGGCGCCAGAGTGTCCCGCATCGAGCTGCCCCTCACCTCCGGTCTATCCCTGCGTCGTCTCCGTCGCCCTAGACCCTTCCACGGTGAGCACACCATCGATCTCCGTCGAGTTACGAGCAGCTAGGCATCGTGCGTGTCTTTAAAACCTGGAGCACGATTTTTAAAGCATCAACCTGTGGAAAAAAAAACACTTTTTATAAAGATAGAGCAAAAAACACTTGTGGAAATACTTTTTATAAAAGATATTTGTGAAATGAAATGAGTGCACATATAGAGTGAACCCCATTTTCGTTTTTTTTTAATTGTGTTTTGAAGATAAATACCCTACGCATAAGAAATATAGTTTTAGGGTTTATAGACCGAAAATAGTTTATAAGAATATCCCCACTAGCCATTATATAATTCGGTGTGTTTTAGGTAGGTTAGGCCATAGGCCTACCTGTAGATCATAGCTACACACAAACAACTTAGTTAAAGTCAAACAAAGTCACACAAAAATCAACTCACCACACATGGTCAATCATGTGCAGCTAACCTAGCATCACCAGAAACAATGGTTGAGTAAGTGTTCAATAGTGATCATTTCGTGGTGGAATTGAAAAAGAGTTTCAAATAGGGAGTAAAGCTTTGTAAATATTTTTAGAAACAAGTGGAGACATAAGTATCTCCTTTAGCATGTTTCTCTTAAAGGTGTTTGGAAATCCTTTCATCAAATGTTTTGTAAAATAGTAGTTGGAAGAAAATAGTGAGATCATACCAACCTATAGATCCCCATAAGTTTTATAAATAAATAGATTGGAAAAAACCTTTGTATCAAAATAAATCTTGGCAATTGGTTTTTGGATAAAGTCAAATCATTTGAAATAGGAGGGGTTGCCAAGATAACGGTTTTGTAAAATAGCTAGGGGTATTTGAGATGTCATGATCACAAGGGCACAAGGATTTTCCTGGTTCACAAAATTGTTCAACAAGCAACTCAAATAGACATTCTTAATGCAATAACCAGGACAAACATGCAAGAGACAACATTTCCAGAGGTCAGCACAAAAAGTTTTTGTTGGCCCTCATTTTTGGCTCACTAAACACTACTTAAATAGGGTTACAGAAAGTGGGGTGTTACGTCACTAATGCTCAAATGTCCCATTCATGATCTTCCCTATAATATTGTTATTAATAATTTTTATGCAAGGCTTTCAGGATATTACAAGGACTATCTAGATGCATGCTTTGATGGGTCTTTCACAAGCAAGGAGGTTGACACCAAGTGGGATCTGCTTGAAACAATTCAAAGCAATATTGAAGATTGGGATAGCGACAAAGGTAAAGGATCAGGTATAAAATATGAGTATGATTGCATTAAGTCTTTCGCTGAAACTATTGATTTTCAAGAGCTTAGTGCTACGTATGGTCTTGATCCTCAAGTTATGGTCGATTGCTTAAGAGCCTTTGCTTCCCATATTAATGTTCCCAAAGGGAATGGGGACGTGTATCATGAACCTTTTAAAGACACTTGTATAGAAAGTGACATTGTTATTGATGATTGCTATAAACATGCTCAAACTTCTGAAAGTACTATTTCTTATAAGCATGTTGATTTTTGTGAAGTACTTAGACCTTGTGAACAGAGTCAGGACAAAGAAGATTATTGTATCCACCACAGGAATGAAGAAACCCGAATGTGGGATAAGGCCCTAGATGAGCTTGGTAAAAAGGTGTGTGAGCTTTATCCTTTTGATAGGGGAAAGGTGCCCGATCTTTCGATGAGACGATAACTATCGATTATGGTGGAGGTCGACGTTGACGATCCGACTACAAACGTGCGAGACGTTGCGCCTTAGCAATCGATACACCAACTTCTGAGGCTATTGATCACGCCGGAGCTAGATCAACCTGATCACGAGGATCAATCCCTGCAAGCAATCGAAGAACAAGCAAGAATTATAGTTGCAATCAAGATATTGCGAATAAAGATGAAGGCTTTATTGAAGAGGTGGGATTCTGTCTGTGCGTAGTACAAAAGGTCGATTTGACACTTGTGCCTATGGCGAAGAGTAGCTCGTGGCTAAGTCTTTAACTAAACAAAATCCAAGTTCTAATGACGGCTCGGAGGAGGTATATATGAGGGAAAGGGCAGGGATTTTCGTATAGCCCTAATGGGCCATCCGAAAATAACCCTAGATGGGCCAATTTCCACTCAAACAGCCTCCAGAAAATCCCTAAAATACCTATGACGAAAATACATGGGTTTAACCCATAAAATAAGGTGACACAGCACCATATAAAGCCTTGGACGAATTTTATGATTGAGTAACTTGTGAATTTCATCCAAGCATCCGTGCAGCATTATGGTGGCTTCAAAGTTCTGAAATCTTCACTCGTAGCGTCATCCTGAATCCTCACACGATTGCTGCCATCATCTCCATGCACGATCATGCTCCAATGCTTGTCCCTCTCATCCGTGCTAGGCCCATCATTTCTAAGTAACATAAACACATCTGATTTAGGCAGCATCATATTCTCATGAATATTAGGAATAGTTCCTAGAAACGAAAGTACCTAATAATTTAGTTGGCGTGCACGAGCTCTTGTGAGATGTCCTTGGAATTGTGGAATGTGAGGAAGTGTGGCTGTAGGTGCAACGGTTGTATCAACCATAGGGATGTCCTCATCACCTTTTATTTGTGAACTTTGCCATGACAAGGGTCATTTTAATTTTCAATGCTCAGGCCATAATAGTGACCCTTGTGATTGAATGAGTACCGCAAGTTTGTATTGTGATGACAAGATCACTCTCAATCAGCATGATGAGCTTACTTTGTTTTTGGGGCGTGAAGAGTTATCTAGAAAAACTTCTTTGGTAGATATGAGCGCTTTAAAAAATATTAGCATCCTGCAGGGTTGTCGTCTTTATTGTGTTAAAGATTGCGTCGCAAATACTTACTTATAAAATGTTATAAAACATGATGTTTTGCCAAGCTATGACAGGACTAATATATGTTTCCATCTTATTAATAGAGAGGAGGAATCCTCCAAAGCATGTTGCTCCTATTATAGATTATGATGATCCTGAACTTGATGATGTTCTTATGCCTGTTACCTATGTTAGTGATCATGATTGGGAAAAACACTCTACTTTCGATGTTAAAAATCTTTTTGGTACCAATTTCGAAAATTATGAGGTTAATAATTGTTGCACCATTAGTACTATCCATGTTCCTTCCTATGATGATATGTTTGATGAATATGCTTTGGAAGATAGCTATTCTATTGCTTATGATGATTACAATGATGACTATAATATTTTTAGTTCACCTACTATTGAGGAGGAAACAAGGTATGATTACAATATGCCTCCTATTTTTGATGATTATGGTGATGAGAATAATTTTGTTGAATTTGCTCCTACTACGATTCATGTGGGGCGTATTAATTCTTTTGTGCATATGACTCATGATAGGGATGTTTTATGTGATAGTTATATTGTTAATTCTATTCATGATGCTACTAAAAGTTACTATGAGAGAGCAAAACATGGTTTGATGGATCTCAACAATATTAAGTTTCCCCTCTTTAAGTTGCAAATCTTGAAGTTGCACTTGTTTTATCTATCCATGTTTGCTACTATGTGCCTCGTTGATTTATATTCTTACAAGATTCCTATGCATAGGAAGTGGTTTAGATTTAAATGTGTTGAGTAGACGGAACCGAGCCAGAGGGTGGTCTCACCACCAGGGGGTGTGGCCCAGGGCCTGGCCGCGCCGCCCTATGGTGAGCCCCACCTGGTCCACTTCTGACGCTGCCCCTTCGCCTATAAAGACCCCCCGATGGGAAAAACCTAAGGACCCGATCAATTTTCCAGAAACACATCGCGATCTGCCGCTTTCGTCGACCCGAGATCGGAAGGGTCAAGAAGCTCTTCCCGGCACCCTGCCGGAGAGGGGAATCGCCACCGGAGGACTTCTTCATCGCCATGATTGCCTCCGGCACGATGAGTGAGTAGTCTACCTTGGACTATGGGTCCATAGCAGTAGCTAGTTGGTTGTCTTCTCCACCATGTGCTTCATGTTTAGATCTTGTGAGCTGCCTTACATGATCGAGATCACCATTATGTAATTCGACATGTTGTGTTTGTTGGGATCCGATGAATATTGGTGTTATGATTGAGTTGATGTGCTGAATATTATCTTATGTTATCTCTATGTTGTTTATGATCTTGCATGCTCTCCATTGTTAGTAGCTATCTTGCCCGAGTAGATACTAGTGACTCCAAGAGGGGATATTTATGCTCAATAGTTGGGTTCATGCCTCCATTTAATCTCGGGGAGTGACAGAAACCTCTAAGGTTGTAGATGTGATGTTGCCACTAGGGAGAAAACAATATTCTTATGTCCAAGGGCATATGCTTTGTTTACATTACACACTTTGCTTAATGCAGTTATCTGTTGTTCGCAACTTAATATTCATGGGGTCCTCGGATGATTCCCCGTGGGTGGATTATTAGTCATAGATACAGTTGGATGGCGGTCTATGTATCTTGTTGTAATGCCCAGAGTAAATCTCATAGTGATCCTCTCAACATATGCATGTTTTCTTTATTCTATCAATTGCCCAACTGTAATTTGTTTACCCAGCATGTCGTTATTTATCTTATGGAGAGACACCACTAGTGAACTGTGGACCCCAGTCCAATTTCCTTTACATTGCTATCACCTGTTTACTCTACTCGCACTGTTTACTTTCTTGCATACTACTATTGCTTTCCACTCGATATGCTCAATCCTTTGTTTACAGCAAACCGGTGAGATTGACAACCTCATCGTAAGTTGGGAGCAAAGTTATTGGTTGTGTTGTGTGCAGGTTCCACGTTGCTACTAATTGAAGACGCGCTAACAAGTAATCGTTAACGGTGCCCTTGTTGGAGTGTCACGAAGCTAGCGGGCATCACCTTCTGGAGTTTGGCTTTTTCCTGGACTGACAAACCTTGGTTTCTTACTGAGGGGAAATTTGCTACTTTGCTCATCATACCTTCCTCTTGGGGTTCCCAACTGGACGGTAATTTACATCAACACCGTCCCGCATCAAGCTAATTTTCTGGCGCCGTTGCCGGGGAAAAAGAAGACTTCTGCAAGGGGAGTTTCGCACGCACATCCTTTACTTTCTTTTAAGTTTTGCTTTACTTTATTTTTACTTGCATCGTTTTATCAAAAACACACAAAAAAATAGTTTCCTTTATAGTTGTTTATTATGTCTAGTCTAGTTGATACTACTATGTCGCCCGAGGATATGATTTTCACTTTCAAACAAAAGAGTGAGGAAAGTTTCAAAGAAGCTTGGTCTAGAATTTATGATTGGCATGGAAAAACTGAACCGAAAATGACTTTGAGTTTGCTTCTGAGTTGCTTTTACTTTGGACTTGCTCTTCGTTATAGATATGCTTTGGATGCTACTGCAGAAGGAAATTTCCTTCATTGTGATGGAGATCAGGCATTCAATATTATTAAAAAGTTGATTACAGTTTATAGCTTTCCAACTAATTTTGATGCTGATCTTGTGAGCATTTTTAATAGATTGAACACTCTTGAGACTCGAACTGATTGCTTAAAAGATTGTTATGGTACTTAGTTCTAAACACTCTGCAGAGGTGGTGCACTTTTCCCACAAGGCTTAGTTAACCCATTATGCCATGAGACTCATTTTGCCTCAAATGGCCAAGTAAAAATTAAGACGAGGTCTTTCAGAAGCATTCCCTCGGACCAAACGGACGCGCTCCAACCTATCCACATCTACCACCCTCTGCCCACCTGGCTTGAGTTCTTGCAGCTTAGTTGACCAAGACAGAGCCCATATGTCTTGTGGTTGCACTGGAAGCTTCACGACTTGAACGTCTCCAATCTCTTTGCTCCTGGGTGGCCGTCCACAAGTGAGATACACCTGGTGGTTCATAGGTTCGACGACATGACCCCAGGGAACCACTCAACATAAACCAATCAAAGCCACATCCACCCAGGTGGTTCATTAACTTAGTTGTTTTCTTAGCTTTTACAAAACAAGGCTTTCAACACTTAGCCAAAACATGTGATAACCCTTCCCTCAACAAGAGTAAAACAAAGTCCTATAGCAGCAAAAATTCTACTAGGAGATGCAAAGCTAGGCAAAGCTAGACAAAAACTTATAAGATCTAGCCAGCTAAGACAAGAATTCATAAAAACACCTACACATGCATCTTCTACTAGAAAAACTACAAGTGACAAAGCTTCAGTAGGACAAGGGGAACATGGTGACACTTGCCTTGGTGAGGAGAGGAGTTAGTGCACTCGTCACAAAGGCACTCGTTGCACTCAGCACAATCTACACAAAGGTAAAACTCAAATAAACAACCATAGCAACAATATTGATGTGTAACATATGCATGCATGTATGCAAACATGATTTAATAAAACAAAATATTTTATTTTGACCAAGGACATTATACAGGAGGTTAAACATGTGGGGATGTCACAATTAATAATTTGCAAAAAGAATTTATTAATCGAATTTATAGAACACCTTTTATGGTTAAAATAGGATTTAAACTCCTAAATTACAAAAAGAAAGTTTATTTATCTGTAAATTCATAATTTCAACGTCACTGGACAGATCTTGAAATTACGAAGCTAACGCAAAAAGAATCAACTAAATCGGGATTACGGTTATTTAATTACGAATTTTTGAAGTTTGATGCTTTTAGCATATTCGGTCGACGTCGCGAATTCCTGGAGCGTCGGATCTTGATCTGACGGTCGCGGTGCTCCGTCTTCAGATCAGCGGCTTGGCTTGGCTTGGCTCAGCTCGGCTCACGGCTTGGCTCACGGCTCGTCTCCGGCTGACGACGTGACTCGACGGTATTTGACGTTTAGTCAAAATTTTAGTGACAGATTTGCAAATTCTAAAAATAGGAAACAAAATACTACTGGATAGAGAATTTAATTTCTAACTCGACGCAAAAGGAATTATTTAAAACGGTGCTTTACAATTCAAGTTATAAATTTTCAAAGTTCTAGGTGAGCTAGCCCAAAACGTAAACAGATTGATCTATGTGCATGAGCAGTCGATCCGGGACTAGCACGAATAAAGCACAGGTACGCTATATTATGCTTCTTTTAATGTTGCTTTGTCGTTTTGCATGATTATGGCCATTATTGCTCTCTTAGTTGGTCGCTCCCAGTCTTTTGCAAGCCCTCATTTTGTACTGAGTATAAGCTCTACTCGTGCATCCAACTCCTAAAAACCAAGTTTGCCATTGTGTCCACTATAAATTCCTATGCATGGTATTTGCAAGCCATTCTAAATAAATTTTCATGTGCTACCTTTAAAAAAAAACCTTCAAAATACTTCTCATTTTGTGACACTGTTTTCAGCTCATGGGGACGTAGTGGTTGGATTTGCTATCTTCCATATTGTTTATTCCAAAAAGGAAAAAAAAAGAAAAAAAAAGAAGAAAAAAGGCACTCCTCCGTGGTATGTGAATGTTGGTGGGCAGCCGATGGAATCGGTTACATGGTTTGTGAAAGGAAAAAAGGTGGGGAGGAGTACCAAGCTTTATAAAAGAGCACAAAAAGTGCCAATCTCTCTCAAAAACTTACTTCATTTTTGTATGGAAGATAGTAAGAACCCCATTGCCAGTCGTTGACAAAAACAACCACCTCTCAAAACCTAATTTTTATCTCTCTGTTTTACAAATGAAAAGCTCTAGCACATGTTTTATCACTGCTTCCCTCTGCGAAGGGCCTTTCTTTTACTTTTATGTTGAGTCACCACCTTCTGCCTTTATGCACCGTCTAAGAGAGCGTAGTTGTCATTCTTAGTATAATGTGCATTGTCCCAAAGTTTTCATTGATTGATTCATCATGTTGGTTTCACTTGTTCTTAAATTATTTGTATCTAGTCGCCCTCTTAAACTTGAAGGTGTCCTATGCATTTATGTTTTGCTATTCCATGAAGGACAAGCTGAAAACCATTTGCTATGTTTTTCCATATGATTTAAACACACATTTGACTTTTATTGTTTCATTTTCATGATTTTTCATTTGTGTTCTTTTTCATGTTATAACATGGTTGCTAAGTTTCTTCTATCAAGATTATATCTTTCATGCCCATGTTTTAAGTTCTTTTGATCCCAGCACACAATGCTTACATAGATGATCAAGATTGTATAGGTGCATGTCACATCAAAAATTATTTCTTTGTTATCACTTACCTACTCGAGGACGAGCAGGAGTTAAGCTTGGGGATGCTTGATACGTCTTAAACGTATCTATAATTTTTGATGCTCCATGCTTGTTTTTACACCATTTGCTTAGTGTTTGGTTACACTTCGTGCGTTTTATGCATTTTCTGGAACTAACCTATTAACAAGATGCCACAGTGCCAGTTCCCTGTTTTCTGCTGTTTTTGTGTTTCAGAAAAGTTACACAGGAAATATTCTCGGAATTGGACGAAACAAAAGCCAAACATCCAGATATTTACCGAAGCTTCCAGAGGACCGAAGAGGAGACGAAACTGAGCCAGAGGGTGGTCTCACCACCAGGGGCGCGGCCCAGGGCCTGGCCGCGCCACCCTATGGTGAGCCCCACCTGGTCCACTTCTGTAGCTGCCCCTTCGCCTATAAAGACCCCCCGACGGGAAAAACCTAAGGACCCGATCAATTTTCCAGAAACACATCGCGATCCGCCTTCGTCGTCGACCCGAGATCGGGAGGGTCCAGAAGCTCTTCCCGGCACCCTGTCGGAGAGGGGAATCACCACCGGAGGTCTTCTTCATCGCCATGCTTACCTCCGGCGCGATGAGTGAGTAGTCTAACTTGGACTATGGGTCCATAGCAGTAGCTAGTTGGTTGTCTTCTCCACCATGTGCTTCATGTCTAGATCTCGTGAGCTGCCTTACATGATCGAGATCGCCGTTATGTAATTCTACATATTGTGTTTGTTGGGATCCGATGAATATTGGTGTTATGATTGAGTTGATGTTCTGGATATTATCTTATGTTATCTCTATGTTGTTTATGATCTTGCATGCTCTCCGTTGTTAGTAGCTATCTTGGCCGAGTAGATACTAGTGACTCCAAGAGGGGGTATTTATGCTCGATAGTTGGGTTCATGCCTCTATTTAATCTCGGGGAGCGATAGAAACCTCTAAGTTTGTAGATGTGCTGTTGCCACTAGGGAGAAACCAACATTCTTATGTCCAAGGGCATATGCTTTGTTTACGTTACACACTTTGCTTAATGCAGTTATCTGTTGTTCGCAACTTAATATTCACGGGGTCCTCGGATGATTCCCCGTGGGTGGATTATTAGTCATAGATACAGTTGGATGGCAGTCTATGTATCTTGTTGTAATGCCCAGAGTAAATCTCATAGTGATCCTCTCGACATATGCATGTTTTCTTTATTCTATCAATTTCCCAACTGTAATTTGTTTACCCATCATTTCGTTATTTATCTTATGGATAGACACCACTAGTGAATTGTGGACCCCGGTCCAATTTCCTTTACATTGCTATCACATGTTTACTTTACTCGCACTGTTTACTTTCTTGCATACTACTATTTCTTTCCACTCGATACGCTCAATCCTTTGTTTACAGCAAACCGGTGAGATTGACAACCTCATCGTAAGTTGGGAGCAAAGTTATTGGTTGTGTTGTGTGCAGGTTCCACGTTGCTGCTAATTGAAGACGCGCTAACAAGTAATCGTTAACGGCGCCCTTGTTGGAGTGTCACGAAGCTAGCGGGCATCACCTTCCAGAGTTTGGCCTTTTCCTGGACTGAAAAACCTTGGTTTCTTACTGAGGGAAAATTTGCTACTGTGCTCATCATACCTTCCTCTTGGGGTTCCCAACTGGACGGTGATTTACATCAACACCGTGTCGCATCAGGAATCTTGCGGGATCATGGAGTTTGTATATGTGTTAGAGAAATGCATGGGCCGCTAATCTAAGCCATGCATCATTCATGGTCAAAATTTATAGCATGCCTATAGTGGACATTCAACGACGCATCTCACAATAAAATGCTATACCAATGGTAAATAAAGGAGATGCCGATGTGTTCATTATCTATTTGTCCTATCATTTTGATGTGGGCTTGTTCCATGTCATCGGGCAAGGAGGTACCCCGCTGGCAGTTCTCAATGATACGTGTATACTTACAATGACAAGAGCTTGCTTGGGACCCTAAGTCGAGTAGCATGAGGTTTGGGTATTCGTACTTCACGGGACATGAGGTTTTCAACTTATGATTTGTCAAGCACATGCTCATAATTTTTCTCGCATTAACTTTAACCATTCAAGATGCCTATGATGGGGGCAATGAGAGCTCAAAGCTAGTAAGTACCATAATTTTTGAAGGTTTATAAAACTTGCAATCACTGCTTCCCTCTGTGAAGGGTCTTTCTTTTACTTTTATGTTGAGTCTCCACCTTCTACCTTTATGCACCGTCTAAGAGAGCATAGTTGTCATTTTGAGTTTAATGTGCATAGTCCCAAAGTTTATCATTGATTCATTCATGATTATGGTTTCACTTGTTCTTAAATTATTTGTATCTAGTCGCCCTCTTAAACTGGAAGGTGTCCTATGCATTTATGTTTTGCTATTCCATGAAGGACAAGCTGAAAACCATTTGCTATGTTTTTCCATATGATTTGAACACACGTTTGACTTTCATTGTTTCATTATTCATGATCTTTTGTTTGTGTTTCTTTTCATGCTATAACATGGTTGCTAAGTTTTTATTGTCAAGATTATGTCTTTTATGCCCATGTTTTAAGTTCTTTGATCCCAGCACTCAATGCTTACATAGATGATCAAGATTGTGATGGTGCATGTCACCTAAAAAATTATTCTTTTGTTATCACTTACCTACTCGAGGACGAGCAAGAGTTAAGATTGGGGATGCTTGATACATTTCGAACATATCTATAATTTTTGATGCTCCATGCTTGTTTTACACCATTTGCTTCGTGTTTTGTTTACACTTCATGGCATTTTTATGCGATTTCCGGAACTAACCTATTGACAAGATGCCATAGTGCCAGTTCCCTGTTTTTCTGCTGTTTTGTGTTTCAGAAAAGCTACACAGGAAATCTTCTCGGAATTGGACGAAATGAAGACCCAAACTCCTATTTTTCCTGGACGAAGGACGAGGACCGAAAGAGAGCCGAAGGGGGGCCAGAGGGCAGGCTCACCATGAGGGGGCGCGCCCCCCTCCTGGCCGTGCCCAGGGGTGGTGAGGCCCCTGGTGGCCCTCTGACGCCGCCCCTCTGCCTATTTAAAGCCTCCATCTCGAAAACCCTAAAGGAATCGTTGTTTTTCCCAAAACAGTTCCGTAGCGCCACCGCCGTTGAAGACAAATTTCGGGGGACCGAAGTCTCTGTCCGGCACCCTGCCGGGACGGGGAAGTGCCCCCGGAGCCATCTCCATCGCCATCTCCGCCGTCTCCATCGACCTCACTGCCATCTCCATCGCCGTTGCTGCCTGCTATGATGAGGAGGGAGTAGTTCTTCCCCGGGGCAGAGGGCTCTACCGGTAGCTATGTGGTTCACCTCTCTCTCCCACTATGTGATCTTTATGTGATCGTGAGCTTCGTATCTAGTTGAATTGGTAGATGCTATTATTCAGATATTATGCTACTCCCGTGCTTTATTATTGTAATCTCTAGAGACACCTTGTATCGTAATGTGAAGGTGACTAGTGTGCGCATTATGTGTGTCTTTTTGGTTAATGTCTCTATGAATTGTTGGTGTTTGTTGGAACCATCTAGTGCGTTCACGGTGACAGTGTGGGACAATCTAGTTTGGGTACATGCGAACATTGAGGAGTGCTTCGTAGCCCTACGCATGATTAGTGTTTGTTTTCCATTGGAGAATTGTTTTGAGTTGCATATTGAAGTTAGTATCTATTGGTTCAATTATGTTATATTTGTTGAGTGTGTGTCCACTAGTGAAAGTATGATCCCTAGGCCTTGTTTCCAAGCGTTGAACACCGTTTACATTCAGTTTTGTTACATGTTTGCTCGCAGCGATATTTCACTATCTCTTTGCCGAACTAGTGCACCTATACATATGACAAGTGTATTGGGTGTGTTGGGGACACAAGAGACTTTCTGTATTGTAATTGCAGGGTTGCGTGAGAGGGATAGCTTTGACCTCCTCCTCCCTAAGTTGGATAAACCTTGGGTGATGCACTTAAGGGAAACTTGTTGTTGTTCTACAAACCTCTGCACTTGGAGGACCAACGCTGTCTACAAGAACAGACGCGTGTGTAGACATCACCACTTCACAAAAAACACCTGTTTTGACCCCTACGACCACCTGAAAAATGGAAAATGCATTTTTTATGTGGAAACTGAAAAATCACTAGTACAAAAGTTGTTGGGAATGCAAAGATGCACATCTCCACCAAAAATGGGACCATGGTTCCATAGTTTGCTGTGAAACTTGCACAAACCATGGTCACCTGGCAAAGAAGACCAAGAGAGCTCCTCCCTGGAAGCACCTCTTTGTGAAAGAGTTCACATGTGAACCCTTGGCATGCTATGTTTGGTATTTTTCCTAGGTGATACATCACTAACCATGACTCCATGCAGTGTTTTTCTATTTTTTTGATTTTTTCTGAATTCCCTAGGCCCCCTTCAGGATCTAGGTCAAACTCGTGGTGCCATCGATGTGTGCCAGGTGGGTTGGGAACCATGGTTTGGTCTTGGTTGCAGGGTCCCACACCCTCAAGGGACCTCTAGGTAATTTTCCCCAATTTTTTTGATGTCCATTTCTTGTAGCCCTAGTTCAAATTAGGATTTAAAGGCATTTAGGGAAAAATAATTCATTATATGGACGCAGGCCGAGATATTTCCTAAGATCCTAGATGTGGCACCCCTAGTAGGTCTCCCACCCATGAAAATTAGAGTGGTGAGGTTTTGCACATTGCCCTTGGTGGCCACTTCACAAAAAAACACCTGTTTTCACCCCTCCAGCCACCTGAAAAATGGAAAATGCATTTTTTATGTGGAAAATGAAAAAACACTAGTTAGAAAAGTTGTTGGGAATGCAAAGATGCACATCTCCACCAAAAATGGGACCACGGTTCCATAGTTTGCTGTGGAACTTGCACATACCATGGTCACCCGGCAAAGAAGACCAAAAGAACTCCTGCCTGGAAGCACCTCTTTGTGAAAGAGTTCACATGTGAACCCTGGCATGCAATGCTTGGTATTTTTCCTAGGTGATACATCACTCACCATGACTCCATACAGTGTTTTTCCATTTTTTTTTGATTTTTTCTGAATTCCCTAGGCCCTCCTTCCAGATCTAGGTCAAACTCGCGGTGCCATCGATGTGTGCCAGGTGGGTTGGGAACCATGGTTTGGTCTTGGTTGCAGGGTCCCACACCCTCAGGGGACCTCCAGGTAATTTTCCCCAATTTTTTTGATGTGCATTTCTTGTAGCCCCAGTTCAAATTAGGATTTAAAGGGATTTAGGGTAAAAATAATTCATTATATGGCCGCAGTCCGAGATATTTCCTAAGATCCTGGATGCGGCACCTCTAGTAGGTCCCCCACCCATGAAAATTAGAGTGGTGAGGTTTTGCACATTGCCCTTGGTGGCCACTTCACAAAAAACACCTGTTTTGACCCCTTCGGCCATCTGAAAAATGGAAAATGCATTTTTTATGTGGAAACTGAAAAAACACTAGTTACAAAAGTTGTTGGGAATGAAAATATGCACATCTCCACCAAAAATGGGACCATGGTTCCATAGTTTGATGTGGAACTTGCACAAACCATGGTCACCTGGCAAAGAAGACCAAAAGAACTCCTGCCTAGAAGCACCCCTTTGTGAAAGAGTTCACCTGTCAACCCTGGCATGCCATGCTTGGTATTTTTCTTAGGTGATACATCACTCACCATGACTCCATGCAGTGTTTTTCCTTTTTTTTTTTTGATTTTTTCTAAATTCCCTAGGCCCTCCTTCCAGATCTAGGTCAAACTCGCGGTGCCATCGATGTGTGCCAGGTGGGTTGGGAGCCATGGTTTGGTCTTGGTTGCAATGTCCCACACCCTCAGGGGACCTATAGGTAATTTTCCCCAATTTTTTTGATGTGCATTTCTTGTAGCCCCAGTTCAAATTAGGATTTAAAGGGATTTAGGGCAAAAATAATTCATTATATGGCCCGAGGCCGAGATAATTCCTAAGATCATGGACGTGGCACCCCTAGTAGGTCCCCCACCCATGAAAAATAGAGTGGTGAGGTTTTGCACATTTCCCTAGGTGGCCACTTTACAAAAAAACATGTTTTGACCCATCCGGCCACTTGAAAAATAGAAAATGTATTTTTTATGTGGAATCTGAAAAAACACTAGTTACAAAAGTTGTTGGGAATGCAAAGATGGACATTTCCACCAAAAATGGGACCATGGTTCCATAGTTTGCTGTGGAACTTGCACAAACCATGGTCACCTGGCAAAGAAGACCAAGAGAACTCATGCCTGGAAGCACCTCTTTGTGAAAGAGTTCACCTGTGAACCCTTGGCATTCCATGTTTGGTATTTTTCCTAGGTGATACATCACTCACCATGACTCCATGCAGTGTTTTTCTATTTTTTTGATTTTTTCTGAATTCCCTAGGCCCCCCTTCCAGATCTAGGTCAAACTCACGGTGCCATCGATGTGTGCCAGGTGGGTTTGGAACCATGGTTTGGTCTTGGTTGCAGGGTCCCACACCCTCAGGGGACCTCCAGGTAATTTTCCCCAATTTTTTTGATGTGCATTTCTTGTAGCCCTAGTTCAAATTTGGATTTAAAGGGATTTAGGGCAAAAATAATTCATTATATGGCCGGAGGCCGAGATAATTCCTAAGATCCTGGATGTGGCACCCCTAGTAGGCCCCCCACACATGAAATTTAGAGTGGTGAGGTTTTGCACATTGCCCTTGGTGGCAACTTCACAAAAAACACCTGTTTTGACCCCTCCGGCCACCTGAAAAATGGAAAATGCATTTTTATGTGGAAATTGAAAAAACACTAGTTACAAAAGTTGTTGGGAATGTAAAGATGCACATCTCCAGCAAAAATGGGACCATGGTTCCATAGTTTGTTGTGGAACTTGCACAAACCATGGTCACCTGGCAAAGAAGACCAAAAGAACTCCTGCCTGGAAGCACCTCTTTGTGAAAGAGTTCACCTGTGAACCCCGGCATGCCATGTTTGGTATTTTTCCTAGGTGATACATCACTAACCATGACTCCATGCAGTGTTTTTCCATTTTTTTGATTTTTTCTGAATTCCCTAGGCCCCCTTCCAGATCTAGGTCAAACTCGCGGTGCCATCGATGTGTGCCAGGTGGGTTGGGAACCATGGTTTGTTCTTGGTTGCATGGTCCCACACCCTCAGGGGATCTCCAGGTAATTTTCCCCAATTTTTTTGATGTGCATTTCTTGTAGCCCGAGTTCAAATTAGGATTTAAAGGGATTTAGGGCAAAAATAATTCATTATATGGCCGCAGGCCGAGATATTGATACGTCTCAAACGTATCTATAAATTTTGGTGCTCCATGCTTGTTTTTACACCATTTGCCTAATGTTTCGTTACACTTAGTGGCACTTTTATGCATTTTCCGGAACTAACCTATTAACAAGTTGCCACAGTGCCAGTTCCCTATTTTCTACTGTTTTTGTGTTTCAGAAGTGATACACAGGAAATATTCTCGGAATTGGACGAAACAAGTTCCTGAAGTCTTATTTTGTCCGGGAGCTTCCAGGGATCCAAAGAGAAGTAGGAGGGGAGCCACAGGGGCCCCACACACCAGGCTGGCGCGGCCAGGGCCTAGGCCACACCGCCCTGGTGTGAGGCCACCTGGCTCCACCTCTGACATCGCCCCTTTGCCTATAAAGACCCCCCGACGGGATAAACCTAAGTACCCGATCAATTTTCTAGAACACATCGCGATCCGCCGCCGCCGTCGACCCGAAGATCGGGAGGGTCCAGAAGCTCTTCCCGGCACACTGCCGGAGAGGGGAATTGCCACCGGAGGTCTTCTTCATCGCCATGCTTGCCTCCGGAGCGATGAGTGAGTAGTCTACCTTGGACTATGGGTCCATAGCAGTAGCTAGATGGTTGTCTTCTCCACCATGTGCTTCATGTTTAGATCTCATGAGCTGCCCTACATGATTGAGATCACCGTTATGTAATTCTACATGTTTGGTTTGTTGGGATCCGATGAATATTGGTGTTATGATTGAGTTGCTATACTGAAATATATCTTATGTTATCTCTATGTTGTTTATGATCTTGCATGCTCTCTGTTGTTAGTAGCTATCTTGGCCGAGTAGTTGCTAGTGACTCCAAGAGGGGGTATTTATGCTCGATAGTGGGTTCATGCCTCTATTTAACCTGGGGGAGTGACAGAAACCTCTAAGGTTGTAGATGTGCTGTTGCTACTAGGGAGAAAACAACATTCATATGCTCAAGGGCATATGCTTTGTTTACATTACACACTTTGCTTAATGCAATTATCTGTTGTTCGCAACTTAATACTTGTGGAGTTCTCGGATTGATTCGCCATAAGTGGATTATTAGTCATAGATGCAGTTGGATGGCGGTCTATGTATTTTGTTGTAATGCCCAGAGTAAATCTCATAGTGATCTTCTTGACATATCACGTTATCTTTATTCTATCAATTGCCCAACTGTAATTTGTTTACCCAGCATGTGTTATTTATCTTATGGAGAGACACCACTAGTGAACTGTGGACCCCGGTCCTATTTCCTTCATATTGCTATCACCTGTTTACTTTACTCGCACTGTTTACTTTACTCGCATACTTCTACTGTTTTCCACTCGATACGCTCATAACCTTTGTTTCAAGCAAACCGGTGAGATTGACAACCTCATCGCAAGTTGGGAGCAAAGTATTTGGTTGTGTGTGTGCAGGTTCCGCGTTGCTACTGGCCAAAGACGAGTCAACAAGTATCGTAAATGGCGCCCTTGTTGGAGTGCTATTAAGCCAGTCCGCATCACCTTCAGTCGCATTGTCTGCTTTTCTCTCCTGAACGATAAACCTTGGTTTCTTAACTGAGGGAAAATCTGCTGCAATACTCATCACACCTTCCTCTTGGGGTTCCCAACGGGCTGGTCATTTAACACGCAACAAGCAGATATTTCCTAAGATCCTGGATGTGGCACCCCTAGTAGGTCCCCCACCCATGAAATTTAGAGTGGTAAGGTTTTTTACATTGCCCTTAGTGGCCACTTCACGAAAAACACCTGTTTTGACCCCTCCGGCCACCTGAAAAATGGAAAATGCATTTTTATGTGGAAACTGAAAAAACACTAGTTACAAAAGTTGTTGGGAATGTAAAGATGCACATCTCCATCAAAAATGGGACCATGGTTCCATAGTTTGTTGTGGAACTTGCACAAACCATGGTCACCTGGCAAAGAAGACCAAGAGAACTCCTGCCTGGAAGCACCTCTTTGTGAAAGAGTTCACTTGTGAACCCTTGGCAAGCCATGTTTGGTATTTTTCCTAGGTGATACATCACTCACCATGACTCCATGCAGTGTTTTTCCATTTTTTCTGATTTTTTCTAAATTCCCTAGGCCCCCTTCCAGATCTAGGTCAAACTCGCGGTGCCATCGATGTGTGCCAGGTAGGTTGGGAACCATGGTTTGGTCTTGGTTGCATGGTCCCACACCCTCAGGTGACCTCCAGGTAATTTTCCCCAATTTTTTTGATGTGCATTTCTTGTAGCCCCAGCTCAAATTAGGATTTAAAGGGATTTAGGGCAAAAATTATTCATTATATGGCCGCAGGCCGAGATATTTCCTAAGATCCTGGATGTGGCACCCCTAGTAGGTCCCCCACCCATGAAAATTAGAGTGGTGAGGTTTTGCACATTGCCCTTGGTGGCCACTTCACAAAAAACACCTGTTTTGACCCCTTCGGCCACCTAAAAAATGGAAAATGCATTTTTTATATGGAAACTGAAAAAACACTAGTTACAAAAGTTGTTGGGAATGGAAAGATGCACATCTCCACCAAATATGGGACCATGGTTCGATAGTTTGCTGTGGAACTTGCACAAACCATGGTCACCTAGCAAACAAGACCAAGAGAACTCCTGCCTGGAAGCACCTCTTTGTGAAAGAGTTCACCTGTGAACCCTGGCATGCCATGCTTGGTATTTTTCCTAGGTGATACATCACTCACCATGACTCCATGCAGTGTTTTTCCATTTTTTTTGATTTTTTCTTAATTCCCTAGGCCCTCCTTCCAGATCTAGGTCAAACTCGCGGTGCCATCGATGTGTGCCAGGTGGGTTGGAAACCATGGTTTGGTCTTGGGTGCAGGGTCCCACACCATCAGGGGACCTCCAGGTAATTTTCCCCAATTTTTTTGATGTGCATTTCTTGTAGCCTAGTTCAAATTAGGATTTAAAGGGATTTAGGGCAAAAATAATTCATTATATGGCCGGAGGCCGAGATAATTCCTAAGATCCTAGATGTGGCACCCCTAGTAGGTCCCCCACCCATGAAATTTAGAGTGGTGATGTTTTGCACATTTCCCTTGGTGGCCGCTTCACAAAAAAACACCTGTTTTGACCCCTCCGGCCACCTAAAAAATGAAAAATGCATTTTAAAGTGGAAACTGAAAAACACTAGTCACAAAATTTGTTGGGAATGAAAGATGCACATCTCCACCAAAAATGGGACCATGGTTCCATAGTTTGTTGTGGAACTTGCACAAACCATGGTCACCGGGCAAAGAAGACCAATAGAACTCGTGCCTGGAAGCACCTCTTTGTGAAAGAGTTCAGTTGTGAACCCTTGGCAAGCCATGTTTGGTATTATTCCTAGGTGATACATCACTCACCATGACTCCATGCAGTGTTTTTCCATTTTTTTTGATTTTTTCTGATTTCCCTAGGCCCCCCTTCCAGATCTAGGTCAAACTCATGGTCCCATCGATGTGTGCCAAGTGGGTTGGGAACCATGATTTGGTCTTGGTTGCATGGTCCCACACCCTCAGGGGACCTCCAGGTAATTTTCCCCAATTTTTTTGATGTGCATTTCTTGTAGCCCCAGTTCAAATTAGGATTTAAAGGGATTTAGGGCAAAAATAATTCATTATATGGCTGCAGGCCTTGATATTTCCTAAGATCCTGGATGTGGCACCCCTAGTAGGTCCCCCACCCATGAAAATTAGAGTGGTGAGGTTTTGCACATTGCCCTTGGTGGCCACTTCACAAAAAACACCTGTTTTGACCCCTCCGGCCACCTGAAAAATGGAAAATGCATTTTTTATGTGGAAACTGAAAAAACACTAGTTACAAAAGTTGTTGGGAATGCAAAGATGCACATCTCCACCAAAAATGGGACCATGGTTCCATAGTTTGCTATGGAACTTGCACAAACCATGGTCACCTAGCAAAGAAGACCAAGAGAACTCCTGCCTCGAAGCACCTCTTTGTGAAAGAGTTCACCTGTGAACCCTGGCATGCCATGCTTGGTATTTTTTCTAGGTGATACATCACTCACCATGACTCCATGCACTGTTTTTCCATTTTTTCTATTTTTTCTGAATACCCTAGGCCCTCCTTCCAGATCTAGGTCAAACTCGCGGTGCCATCGATGTGTGCCAGGTAGGTTGGGAACCATGGTTTGGTCTTGGTTGCAGGGTCCCACACCCTTAGGGGACCTCCAGGTAATTTTCTCTAATTTTTTTGATGTGCATCTCTTGTAGCCCCAGTTCAAATTAAGATTTCAGGGATTTAGGGCAAAAATAAATCATTATATGGCCGGAGGCCGAGATCACCCCTAGTAGGTCCCCCACCTATGAAAATTAGGGTGGTGAGGTTTTGCACATTGCCCTTGGTGGCCACTTCACAAAAAAACACCTGAAAAATGGAAAATGCATTTTTTATGTGGAAACTGAAAAACACTAGTTACAAAAGTTGTTAGGAATGCAAATATGCGCATCTCCACCAAAAATGGGACCATGGTTCCATAGTTTGCTGTGGAACTTGCACAAACCATGGTCACCTGGCAAAGAAGACCAAGAGAACTCCTACCTGGAAGCACCTCTTTGTGAAAGAGTTCACATGTGAACCCTGGCATGCCATGTTTGGTATTTTCCTAGGTGATACATCACTCACCATGACTCCATGCAGTGTTTTTCCATTTTTTTTAATTTTTTCTGAATTCCCTAGGCCCTCCTTCCAGATCTAGGTCAAACTCGTGGTGCCATCGATGTGTGCCAGGTGGGTTGGGAACCATGGTTTGGTCTTGGTTGCAGGGTCCCACACCCTTAGCGGACCTCCAGGTAATTTTCCCCAATTTTTTGATGTGCATTTCTTGTAGCCTAGTTCAAATTAGGATTTAAAGGGATTTAAGGCAAAAAATAATTCATTATATGGCCGGAGGCCGAGATAATTCCTAAGATCCTGGATGTGGCACCCCTAGTAGGTCCCCCACCCATGAAAAATAGAGTGGTGAGGTTTTGCACATTTCCCTTGGTGGCCACTTTACAACAAACACCTATTTTGACCCCTTCGGCCACCTGAAAAATAGAAAATGCATTTTTATGTGGAAACTGAAAAAACACTAGTTGCAAAAGTTTTTGGGAATGCAAAGATGCACATCTCCACCAAAAATGGGACCATGGTTCCATAATTTGCTGTGGAACTTGCACAAACCATGGTCACCTGGCAAAGAAGACCAAGAGAACTCGTGCATGGAAGCACCTCTATGTGAAAGAGTTCACCTATGAACCCTTGGCATGCCATGTTTGGTATTTTTCCTAGGTGATACATCACTAACCATGACTCCATGCAGTGTTTTTCCTTTTTTTTTGATTTTTTCTGAATTCCCTAGGCCCCCTTCCAAATCTAGGTCAAACTCGCAGTGCCATCGATGTGTGCCAGGTAGGTTGGGAACCATGGTTTGGTCTTGGTTGCATGGTCCCACACCCTCAAGGGACCTCCAGGTAATTTTCCCCAATTTTTTGATGTGCATTTCTTGTAGCCCCAGTTCAAATTAGGATTTAAAGGGATTTAGGGCAAAAATAATTCATTATATGGCCGCAGGCCGAGATATTTCCTAAGATCCTGGATGTGGCACCCCTAGTAGGTCCCCCACCCATGAAAATTAGAGTGGTGAGGTTTTGCACATTGCCCTTGGTGGCCACTTCACAAAAAACACCTGTTTTGACCCTCCGGCCACCTAAAAAATGGAAAATGCATTTTTTATGTGGAAACTGAAAAAACACTAGTTACAAAAGTTGTTGGGAATGCAAAGATGCACATCTCCACCAAAAATGGGACCATGGTTCCATAGTGTGCTGTGGAACTTGCACAAACCATGGTCACCTGGCAAATAAGACCAAGAGAACTCCTGCCTGGAAGCACCTCTTCGTGAAAGAGTTCACCTGTGAACCCTGGCATGCCATGCTTGGTATTTGTCCTAGGTGATACATCACTCACCATGACTCCATGAAGTGTTTTTCCATTTTTTTCTTCTGATTTTTCTGAATTCCCTAGGCCCTCCTTCCAAATCTAGGTCAAACTCGCGGTGCCATTGATGTGTGCCATGTCGGTTGGGAACCATGGTTTGGTCTTGGTTGCAGGGTCCCACACCCTCAGGGGACCTCTAGGTAATTTTCTCCAATTTTTTTGATGTGCATTTCTTGTAGCCCCAGTTCAAATTAGGATTTAAAGGGATTTAGGGCAAAAATAATTCATTATATGGCCGGATGCCGAGATAATTGCTAAGATCCTGGATGTGGCACCCCTAGTAGGTCCCCCACCCATGAAAATTAGAGTGGTGAGGTTTTTCACAATGCCCTTGGAGGCCACTTCACAAAAAGCACCTGTTTTGACCCCTCCAGCCACCTAAAAAATGGAAAATGCATTTTTTATGTGGAAATTGAAAAACACTAGTTACAAAAGTTGTTGGGAATGCAAATATGCACATCTCCACCAAAAATGGGACCATGGTTCCATAGTTTGCTGTGGAACTTGCACAAACCATGGTCACCTGGCAAAGAAGACCAAGAGAACTCCTGCCTGGAAGCACCTCTTTGTGAAAGAGTTCACATGTGAACCCTGGCATGCCATGTTTGGTATTTTCCTAGGTGATACATCAGTCACCATGACTCCATGCAGTGTTTTTCCATTTTTTTTTTGATTTTTTCTAAATTCCCTAGGCCCTCCTTCCAAATCTAGGTCAAACTCGCGGTGCCATCGATGTATGCCAGGTGGGTTGGCAACCATGGTTTGGTCTTGGTTGCAGGGTCCCACACCCTCAGGGGACCTCCAGGTAATTTTCCCCAATTTTTTTGATGTGCATTTCTTGTAGCCTAGTTCAAATTAGGATTTAAAGGGATTTAGGGCAAAAATAATTCATTATATGGCCGGAGGCCAAGATAATTCATAAGATCCTGGATGTGACACCCCTAGTAGATCCCCCACCCAAGAAAAATAGAGTGGTGAGGTTTTGCACATTTCCCTTGGTGCCCACTTTACAAAAAACACCTGTTTTGACCCCTCCGGCCACCTAGAAAATAGAAAATGCATTTTTTATGTGGAAACTGAAAAAACACTAGTTACAAAAGTTGTTGGGAATGCAAAGATGCACATCTCCACCAAAAATGGGACCATGGTTCCATAGTTTGCTATGGAACTTGCACAAACCATGGTCACCAGGCAAAGAAGACCAAGAGAACTCGTGCCTGGAAGCACCTCTTTGTGAAAGAGTTCACATATGAACCCTTGGCATGCCATGTTTGGTATTTTTCCTAGGGGATACATCACTCACCATGACTCCATGTAGTGTTTTTCCATTTTTTTTGATTTTTTTTGAATTCCCTAGGCCCTCCTTCCAGATCTAGGTCAAACTCGCGGTGCCATCGATGTGTGCCAGGAGGGTTGGGAACCATGCTTTGGTCTTGGTTGCAGGGTCCCACACCCTCAGGGGACCTCTAGGTAATTTTCACCAATTTTTTTGATGTGCATTTCTTGTAGCCCTAGTTCAAATTAGGATTTAAAGGGATTTAGGGCAAAAATAATTCATTATATGGCCGGAGGCCGAGATAATTCCTAAGATCCTGGATGTGTGATACGTCCATTTTGCATCACTATTTTGTATCATAATTTACTGTTATTCATTGATATATTTCATATTTAGAGTTGATACTTATGTTATTTCGTTTGTTTTCACATGTTTGATGATCTTTGGAGGAGTTGCTGCCGGAGTCAGGATTCTGCTGGAAAAAGGACCATCAAGGGACCATATTTTGAAGATCAGGAAAATTCCAGAAAAATACCAGGAAATTATATTTTCCCAGAAGACTCAGGATGCCAGAAGGAGGAGTCGAGAGGAGCCAGGAGGGGCTCTCACGCCAGGGTGGCGCGGCCTGACCCCTGGCTGCGCCAGCCCTGTGAGAGGCCGCCCTGGCCCACTTCTGGTCTTGCCCCTCCGCGTACTTCATCATTCCCGAAAACCTAAGTCAGGGGGGCTCAGAATTAGACACCGCCGCCTCTACGGGGCGGAAAACACCAGAGAGAGAAAGGCTCTCCGGCAGGCAGAAATCTGCTGGGGAAATTCCTTCCCGGAGAGGGAAGATCGTCGCCATCGTCATCACCATCGCACCGGACTTCATCGGGATCATCATCATCATCATCCCCATCACCAGCACCTTCATCTCCACCATCACCACGCCATCCCGCTGTAACATCTTGAGTTGGATCTTGTTATATTCATAGGGGAAACTTTCCCGGTGTTGATTACTCTTGTAGTTGATGCTATTGAGTGGAACTATTGAATTAAGGTTTATGTTCAGATTGTTATTTACCATTATTTCACCTCTGATCATGATCCATATGATGTCTTGTAAGTAGTTCGTTTAGTTCTTGAGGACATGCGAGAAGTCAAGATGTTAGTATTGAATTATTGTTGAGAAATATTTAATGGTTTGATATTGTTGTGGAGCTATTTCACTAGTGGTGTCATGTGAACGTCGACTACATGATACTTCACCATTTATGGGCCTAGTGAGATGCATTGTGTATTTGGCTACCGATTGTGGGGTTGCTGGAGTGACAAAAACCTAAACCTCCGTTGGAAAACCATTGCACCAGGGAGCGTAGGATCTTTGAGTTTAAGGCTGTGGTTAGATTTATCTTAATTACTTTCTTGTATTTGCGGATGCTTGCAAGGGGTATAATCACAAGTGTGTATTTATCCTAGTAAGGGTAGTGCGCTAGCACAGGTTCACCCCCATAACACCTATCAAACCAATAAAGACTATTGGCTTTATGAAGCGAAAGCTCTTGACAGAAACTCCCGTGTGTCCTCAAGAACGTTTGGTTATTATAAGTACACAACCGGCTTGTCCTTTGCTGAAGAAAGGATTGGGCCACTTGCTGCAATTGTTACTACTGTCTTTATTTACTCGCACTTTATTTACTCGTATTACCAAATACCCCTGAAAACCTGTTTGCTAGTATTTACAGTGATTCCTTGATCAAAACCGCTCATCAACACCTTCTGCTCCTCGTTGGGTTCAACACTCTTATTTATGAAAAGTACTACGATACACCCCCTATACTTGTGGGTCATCAAGACTATTTTCTGGCGCCGTTGCCGGGGAGTGTAGCGCTATTGAAGAGTGGAATTGGTAAAGGTAACCGTTGCTGTGAGTATTGTTTTTATTTTGTCTTTTATTTTTATTTTACTTTGCTATGGAGAACTCTCCATTTGGTTTCCTATTTGGAAACACATCTACTACTACTGCTGCACATGTGGATGAACCACCACCACCACCGCCTGCTGAAATTGATCCTTTTAAAATACCTATGAAAATTGTTGGGCGTATTATGGATAACTGCTATTTAGGAGATGGAACTGTCCATCCGGGTGATCACTTATTATTTATACATGAATTATGCGAGTTTTTTCAGATGTGCAGGTATTTCACCAAGCCAAGTCAAGAAGAAATTATTCTCTTTATCATTGAAAGGCAGAGCTGAAGAGTGGTATCGACTACTCCAAGATGGTCCATCTATGGCATGGGAGGATATTGTACCTCTCTTTTATTCCAAGTTTTATCCTCCAAGTGAAATTCATAAAGATTGTAACCGGATATATAATTTTTGGCCTCATGATGGAGAGAGTATTGCCCAAGCGTGGGGGAGATTGAAGTTACTAATGCTCAAATGCCCCATTCATGAGCTCCCCAATAATATTGTTATTGATAATTTTTATGCGCGGCTTACTCTTCCTGATAATGATTATTTGGATGCTTCTTGCTTTGGATCATTTACTCATATGAAAGAAGATGCTAAGTGGAAACTTCTTGACCGTATACAAGAGAATGCTGAAGGTTGGGAAAATGACAAAGGTAGGAAGTCAGGTATAAACTATGATTATAAATGCATTAAATCTTTTATGGGGACCGATGACTTCCATAGTGTTAGCACTGCTTATGGTCTTGATTCACAAATACTTGCTAATTGTCTTAAGGCCTTTGCCTCTTATCTTGATGTTCCAAAGAAAGATTGGAACAAATATCATGCGCCTTATAAGGACTCTATTAGTCATATACCTGCTGCAGCTACTGAAGTTTGTACTATTGATAGCATTGTGCCTGAACCTTATTTTGAGAAGACACCTTTCCCTGCTAAGGTAAAGAAGTATTCTACTTTGGTAAGTGTGTCTAATAAAAGTACTAAGAAAGCTGCAGAACCTGATGAGCAAATTACTATTAATTCTCCTGTAGCTATATTGAAGGATCTTGTTACTAAAGATGCAGGGGATGAATATATTCTTTTTTGTGAAGATGCATCTAACATTCTCTCACATCCTAAAAAGCATAGGAAAACAAGTGTTCCTGTTATTTCTGTCAGGATTGGAGATCATTGCTATTATGGTTTATGTGATATTGGTGCTAGTGCAAGTGCTATTCCCTTAGAGCTTTACAAAGAAATCATGCACAAGATTGGCGCCTGTGAGCTTGAAGATATTGATGTGGTTGTTCAGCTTGCTAACAGAGAGACTGTTTGGCCTCTTGGTATTGTTCGAGATGTGGAAGTTCTTTGCGGTAAGACTAAATACCCTACTGATTTTCTAGTACTTGGTAAGGAGGCTAGTAAAAATTGTCCTATTATTTTTGGTAGACCATTTTTGAACACTTGTGGCGCCGTGATAGATTGTAAGAAGGAGAATTTTTTTACTAAGTTCAATGGAGAGTCTTATGAGTTTAATTTTTCCAAGTTTGCTAAGACTTCTTATGAAAATGACACGCCTAATGAAAATTTTCGAGTTGAACAGCTTGCTTCTATTGCTCTTGCTCCTAATAATGCCTTGCAGCAATTCATGGAAGATCACGAAAGTGATGTTTTCAGTAAGGAAAGAGAAGAGATTGACGATATTCTTCTTCGTCAACCACCATTAATCAAGCATAATCTACCCGTGGAGGATCTTGGTACCACTTTGCCGCCTAAGGAAGATCCTGTGTTTGAATTAAAGCCTTTGCCTGATAATCTTAAATATGCTTATATAGATGATAAGAAAATATATCCTGTTATTATTAGCTCTAAACTTTCAGGAAAGGAAGAAGAAAGATTATTGGAGATATTGAGGAAACACCGAGGAGCTATGGGATATACTCTTGATGATTTAAAAGGGATTTCTCCCACTTTATGTCAGCATGCCATTAATATGGAGAAAGACGCAAAGCCAGTCGTAGAGCATCAACGCCGCCTAATTCCCAAGATGAAGGATGTGGTAAGAAATGAGGTATTAAAACTCCTTGATGCTGGTATTATTTATCCTATTGCTGATAGTAGATGGGTTAGTCCTGTCCATTGTGTTCCTAAGAAAGGAGGTATGACTGTTGTGCCTAATGAGAATAACGAGCTTATTCCTCAAAGGGTAGTAGTTCGTTATAGGATGTGCATTGATTATAGGAAGGTAAACAAAGTTACTAAGAAAGATCATTACCCTTTACCGTTTATAGATCAGATGTTAGAAAGGTTGTCTAAGAAGACTCATTTTTGTTTCCTTGATGGTTATTCTGGTTTTTCTCAAATTGCTGTTAAGAAGGATGATCAAGAGAAAACCACTTTTACTTGTCCTTATGGAACTTATGCTTATAGACGTATGCCGTTTGGTTTATGCAATGCTCCTACTACTTTTCAAAGATGCATGTCTGCTATTTTTCATGGCTTTTGTGAAGAAATTGTGGAGGTCTTCATGGACGATTTCTCCGTCTATGGAACTTCTTTTGATAATTGTTTGCACAACCTTGATAAAGTTTTGCAGAGGTGCAAAGAAACTAACCTTGTTCTTAATTGGGAGAAATGCCACTTTATGGTAAATGAAGGAATTGTCCTTGGACATAAAATTTCTAAAAGAGGTATTGAAGTTGACAGAGCCAAAGTGGAGGCAATTGAGAAAATGCCCTGTCCCAGAGATGTTAAAGGTATTCGTAGTATTCTTGGTCATGCTGGTTTCTATAGGAGGTTTATTAAAGATTTCTCTAAGATTTCAAAGCCTCTTACTAATCTTCTTCAAAAAGATGTACCATTTGTCTTTGATGATGATTGTAAGGAAGCTTTTGAAACTCTTAAGAAGGCTTTAACTACTGCTCCTATTGTTCAACCACCTGATTGGAATTTACCTTTTGAAATTATGTGTGATGCTAGTGATTTTGCTGTTGGTGCTGTTCTTGGATAGCGCGTAGATAATAAGTTGAATGTTATTCATTATGCTAGTAAGACTCTTGATGCTGCTCAGAAGAATTATGCTACTACTGAGAAAGAGTTTCTTGCTGTTGTTTTTGCATGTGATAAGTTTAGATCTTATATTGTTGATTCTAAAGTTACTATTCATACTGATCACGCTGCTATTAGATATCTTATGACTAAGAAGGATGCTAAGCCTAGGCTTATTAGATGGGTGTTGCTTTTACAAGAGTTTGATTTGCATATCGTAGATAGGAAAGGTGCTGAAAATCCTGTGGCTGACAACTTGTCTAGATTGGAAAACATTTCCTTTGATCCTATTCCTGTTAACGATAGTTTTCCAAATGAACAGTTGGCTGCAATAAATGTAACTTCGCGAGACCTTCCTTGGTATGCTGATTATGCTAACTTTATTGTTTCCAAGTATTTGCCTCCGACCTTTACAGCTCAGCAAAGAAGAAAATTCTTCTATGATTTGAGGCATTATTTTTGGGATGACCCACACTTATATAAAGAAGGAGTTGATGGTATTATGAGAAGATGCGTACCAGAATATGAGCAAAAAGAGATATTAAGAAAATGCCATGGTAGTGCTTATGGAGGGCATCATGCTGGAGATAGAACCGCGCAGAAGGTTCTACAATCAGGTTTTTATTGGCCAACCCTCTTTAAAGATGCCAGAAGGTATGTTTTATCTTGTGATGAATGTCAAAGAGTTGGTAATATTTCTAGATGCAATGAAATGCCTATGAGTTACACTCTTGTTATTGAACCGTTTGATTGTTGGGGATTTGACTTTATGGGTCCTTTTCCTCCTTCAAAAGGCTATACGCATATACTTGTTGCTGTTGATTATGTTACTAAATGGGTAGAAGCCATACCTACAAAGAGTGTCGATGGTGAGACCTCGTTAAAAATGCTTAAGGATGTTATTTTTCCTAGGTTTGGTGTGCCTAGATATCTTATGACTGACGGAGGTTCTCATTTTATTCACGGTGGTTTTAGAAAAACTCTTGCTAAATATGATGTTAATCATAGAATTGCTTCTGCTTATCATCCCCAAACTAGCGGGCAGGTAGAGCTTTCTAATAGTGAAATCAAGTCTATCTTGCAGAAGACTGTCAATAGATCTAGGAAAAACTGGGCTAGTAAGTTAAACGACGCTTTATGGGCTTATAGAACTGCTTATAAGAACCCCATGGGTATGTCTCCTTATAAGATGATTTACGGAAAAGCGTGTCACTTGCCCTTAGAATTAGAACACAAAGCTTTTTGGGCAGTGAGAGAGCTTAATAGAGATTTTAAACTAGCTGGTAAGAAAAGGTTATTATATTTGAGTTCTCTAGATGAGTGGAGAAATGAAGCGTATGAGAATGCCAGGCTTTTTAAAGAGAAAGTCAAGCAATGGCATGATAAGAGAATTCTTAAGAGAGAGTTTCATGTTGGTGAGAAAGTTCTATTGTATAGGTCTCATCTCAGATTTTTTGCAGGAAAATTACTTTCAAAATGGGAAGGACCATATGTTATTGTGGAAGTGTACCGCTCAGGTGCTATTAAGATTGCTTCATTGAAAGATGACTCTACACAAGTGGTGAATGGGCAAAGACTCAAACATTATATTTCTGGAGATTCTTATAATGAAGATGTTGATGTTATTGAAACAGTTTCTCCGAAAGAATTCATCCAAGACAAATTGCAGGTACCTGCAGAGTTCGGTTTTGAATAGGTAACAGTTCTAGTCAGAGAAGTTTTGCGAAAAGCTCTTCCTTTAATATTTTTGCTGTTTTTACTAAATATTAAAAATCACGAGACGAAAACGGGCAGGAAAAAGAGTCCGTGTGCCTCTCACACACAGGTGGCGCGGGCCCACCCCTGGCCGCGCCACCTGGGTGTGAGAACACCCCGGAACTCGTTTCCGTCCCGGTTTCCTCCTGTGATTTCGTTTCGATGTATAATTTTCGCCTATTTAACCCCCCGGAGTCCTCGAGGTCTGTATATCATTTTCTCGTCGTGTTTTGTTTCGAGCTGTTTCTGTCAGGGATTGCTCTCGGCTTGGGAGTTACAATGTCTTCGTCCGGTCCATCTGAGGAGAACCCTCTTGCGGGTTCCATCAATCCGTACATGAGGGAGCTGAGGATGCATCTGAAGGAATTGTTACTCAAGGATGGGGAGTTGCAGATTAAAGATGTTCAAGGACCCAAGGGAGAAGGGAGTCTCGAAGCGAGGATGGAAGCACTGGAACAAGAAGTTTTCAAATACAAGAAGATGGCAGAACGCGAAGTGGACATTATCTATAGGATTAATCAAGAGCTTGTTGCCAAGTACAAGAAGGAGACCACAGAGCTCTGGAGGGATATCCTCTCACTCCAGGAGACGACTAGCCAATTACAAGCACAACTCTATGACGTGCAGAACCAAAATTGTGAGTATGAAGCTAGATTTCAACAAATGAGTGCTGCTACAAGTTTCAGGATTTTAGAGACCAAGACATCCTTCCTTGATGGAGGACCTCTGCCTTGGAAGTATGACGACGATGAAGATTCACTGCCACCGTCCAAGGAGTAATTCATCATCAGTAATGTAACAACCCACTTTTGTAACCCTATATTTATGTGGTGATTTTTGAGTTGTGTAAAATTTGGAGCCAACAAAAACTTTTCCTTTGTTGCATGATAGCTTTGTTTGTGACCTTGCTTTAGTTCTCTCTTGTTGTGCTCACTTTGTGTTGATCACTAGTTGTGTACTCAAGTGTTATCCTCTTTTTAGGGCTTCACTTTTGATCTTTGCCAATCAAGCTACACCACTAATACCCTCCCACATAAAATCTCGCATCTTGGAATGATAAGCAAAATGCCCACTTTAATTGTGTCCTTGCTTGTTACTTGCTTGTAACTTGTGTTTTCTAGGTTGGACTCGTCCGGTTAGGTAGAACTTTGGCCCTTGTTACCTAGAACCCTATTAGATTACCATCTCAATTTAGTGATCAAGCCCTTTTTCTTGCAACAAATAAAACTTTCCTCTTACACATTCTTACTTTCGGAATCAAACTCTACCCCACAAAAACTTGCCCTAGACCAAATTTTCTTGCTTCTTCACTTATTTAAATTTTGATCCTTAGCTCAAAATAAAGCTATCCCAATTCTTCTTCTTTATTCATCTTTGTCTCAAATTCTTACCTATTTTCCCCTTTAAAATTTTCTTGGGCTCATATCATTTTGATCACCACTTGGAGTTGTATTTAAACTCTATCTTCTCAAAATATTTGTTCAACAAATTTATCTTTGATTATAGGAATTCCCTTCCAACTCAAATTTCAGAAAGTTTGGTTCCAAACTTTTTGTGAAGCCAGCCCATCTCTCTCTCTGAAATTCTTCTCACCAAAAAGCCTAGCCCACAACCCTTTCTCGTGACCTCGCCCGTATGTATTCAATCGTACAAGAGACTGAACGAACATTGGACCCTGTCACGTTCCCAGGCAACCGTTGCATCGCTAGGAGAGGAAGCGACCAAGCCAGCCCTAGCGTCCCACTCTTGCTGACGCCAGCCCTACTAGGTCACGCTCACGACCCCACGCTGACGTCTGCCCTCGCTCGCTGGTTGGGCGTCGCTGCCGCCTAGAAGCACTACCGTCGCCCCTCCCCAGCTATAAAACCCCCTACCCCGCCCCACTCTCCCCCTCACACCACTCCACTCCTCCCCACCCCTCCCCAAGCGCGAGAGCGCTGCCTCTCCTCGCCGAGGCGAGCGAGAGAGCGAGAGAGCCGGAGCTCTCTGCGAGGTATCGAGATGGTGTCCGCACTCTCCCCGCTCAACCGGACCTCGTTTCTCTCCAAAAACACTTCCATTAGCCCCAGCTAACCCTCACGGATCTTTTCCCTGCACAGACTTCGCCGGAGACGCCGCCGTTGGACCTCGCCTGGGAGCGCCGCCGCCGGACGAGAGGACCGAGCTGCTCGCAGAAGACGACGTTTCTGGAGCTGTGCCTGCTGCCGGATCGCCCCCGACCCCCTGCGACCCCGCCGCCACCTCGCCGCCGACCACCGCCGCCCTCCGGTGAGGTCCCCAGCCGCCGCCCTTCTTCCCAGTGCGTAGCTAGTGTTCGCGTTACTCTCGTACGTGTTAGACGATGAAGATAGACAGCAGCCGTCCGATGTTCTTTTAATCCGACGACCTAAAACACTAGATACCCTTCGTTTTTTTTTTCTCTATTAACCGCGCTGGTGCAGTTAGTTGGGCCGGCCTGCCCTTGCCCCACTCGGCCTGTTAACAATCAGCCCGTGCTGTTTTTTTTAGAAACCTTTTTAGCCTTTGTTTAAAAACTGCAAGCTTCAAACTTGAACAGTTTCAAAACTATAGGTCCAAATCAATTGAAACCTGCGCCAGTAATTTTGAAATTTCATTCTCTACCTGTTAGAACTAGCCCCCTTTCAGTTCTCTCCCTTTTTAATTTCGTGGAAAGTTAATTAATAGTATTAGGTAGTAACTATTTACAAAAAATCTGAGTTGTTCATATGCTTTCAGATTTTGTTTAGATCATCAAAATGGTTTGGAACAAGTTGCAGTAAAATAGTTATGTCTATATCTTTCTTTTACCATTGGTCCCTTACCTTTATCCCTTGCTTTGTTCGAATTCAAATTTTTGTTGAAGCTTATTAAGAGAACTCTTAAGGTTAGAAAAACCCTAAAACTTTGATAAAGTTTTGCAGCAACTTTGTGTAGTAACAAAGTAGATATCTGAACTTTGTGAGTGCACTTCTTGAGTTGCTTGTTATGGTGTATTGGTATGATGTGTGCACTTGTATGATTGTTGTACTTTGTTTTTCTTTCGCGACGCTAGATCCGACCGTTGACGCGTTCGAAGAAGAAGAATACTTTGAAGACTTTGAAGACAACCAGGGACAAGCCACCCAAGGCAAGCCACCTTTACTTGTTGCATATCTTGATCCTAGTTTTATTTATGCAAGTCTTTCCTTTTATATTTATTTAAAGGTGCATTGTTTCTTGTAATTGCTATTACTTCTTGATAGCGATTCATTGGCGACTAGGCTCCACTAGTCACTTGCTATCATCTTTAAGATGACACCCCTCAACACCTATTTACTCCATTATTAGTAGCTTGATGCTTACCATCATGTTACCCCTTGTAGCCTTGTTTAGTGGAGCAAAAACTCTAGGTTGGGACACTTAAAAATTTGGGAAATGTTTTTGAAAACCTTGGGAAGTTTTGACCTTGCCCGAGTGTAAGTGTTGGAAAAAGGAAGTTTTCTAAATGTTTTCCTTGGAAAATCAAAAAGGGAGATGATGGAAGGAGTTTTTATAAAAGAGCACTGCGTATAAGTGTTCGCCAAACCAACTTAATCCCGTGCAACCACATTACCCTGGAATGGGACGGGGCTTAGTCCGTAATTTATTTGTCTTAGTATGGGCTACCTCACAACTCTATAAGGGTGTTTGATCCCTTGAAGCCGGGTTGCTAAATTTTGGGAGCAATACACCGTAGTTGCCTACGGCCGGACGATACTACGGGTCTCTTGTCGTGGCGATGGTGTCGTGGAGTAGGAGACTGCCATGGTGCCGGAGAGGTTAAGCCCGTAGGGTAGGTGCCTATACTAGGATGACTAAGTGAAAAGCTTTGATCGATTATCTGAAGCCCGCATACTTGTATGACGGTCCGTGGTAAAGTCCCGGCGGATTTATCGAATGGTGTGGGTAAAGTGTGCAACCTCTGCAGAGTGTCAATCTATTCGAATAGCCGTGTCCGCGGTCATGGACGGTTGGAATGGCCATACTTAACCTGGGCTGGTTTTGTTTTAAAAAGGAATTTTGTGGAAAAAGGAAAGAGGACATGGTTCGGAGTACCCATGGGGATACTACCGTGGAAAAATTGAGGTTGGAATAAAGGAAATGACAACTTGGGTTACCCTTCCTAGAGATTTTACTAAAATTGTTTTAAAAATGTTTTAATAAGGTTATAGAAAATGTCGTCGATCATGTTTCTTAACATGCTATATCGACACGAGAAAGTTTTGAAAACAAACTTAGCATAGAGCCACCCTTGCTACAAGCCATACTAGCATACCTCTTGCATATTGTTCCTCTTAGGTGGTTTGCGAGTACAATTCCACAATGTACTCACGGCTTTGTCCCTGGCTATTTACTTGGCCAGACTTCGATGACTATGAGGAAGATGAAGGTTTTCGATGACGACTTCGCGAACTAGGCCGTTCTCCCGGTCAGCTGCCTGTAGGGTTTAAGGCATGACTTGGGCCCGACGATGATGCTACTTTATCCGCTGTGTTATGTGTTGAACTTCGCCTTCGAGGCATTTGATGTAAGACTTGGCCATGATGCCATTGTTGTAAGACTATTTTAAATTCGGTTGTATGGATGATGTACTTTGATTACCAGTTCGGTTATGTGGATTCATGAGCATTTCTGGGATCATGAATTGTATGCATAACGGGTGTTTCGGACAAGTGGTCCGGGGCCCCCACAGAGCTGGTATCAGAGCCATCCTGACCATAGGAGACCTTAGTTAGCATGGTCGTTAGTTAGGAAAATACTATTTGGCTTAACTACTTAAAAAAAAGATTTCTACACTTCTCATCTTTTCAAAGCATCAAAATCTTTCCTCGCTTTTGCAAAAAGGTCTTTAAAAACATTACTCTTATTTCTTGCCCCTTTCAAATATTGGACGATATCCCCATCTAAGACCCGAAGGCCTATTACACTCTCTCACTCGACATCAACCAAGCAATGATTTTATCGCCGTCTACCTTCAAATTTATCGTTGAAGCCAGAGCCAACAAATTGAAGATATCAACATTCAGGGCGAACTATGACCCATAGGATCAATAGGACAAGTTTGGTTGAGTACCCTTACTACGAGTATTTTATGCCCTCTCCTATGTAAAGTATGGTTGCTTGTATTCTTCATGTGTTTTGCTTTGAAAAAGAAAAAAATGTTTTTGCCCCTAAGGCATTAAAAAAAACATATTTAAGACCATATCCCCTCTTAGGAAAAGTGAGTCCCTAATTGTTCCCTTCTTCTTACTCAAATCAAACTTCAGATGGCCGAAGGAACCCATGGCCGTGCCGGAGGCAACCCTCCACCACCACCCGAACCCGACATGACGCAAGTCTTGCGCTTGATGATGGAGGATCGCGAAGCCGCGCGGGCTGAGCGGCAAGCAACACTAGCTGTCCTACAACAACTTGCTACAGCCAACAACAACAACAACAATGCCGGGAATGGCGAGGAGGCGCCAAGATCCCAGCTCAAGGCCTTCCAAAACACCAACCCTCCCGTGTTCTCCAAGTGCATTGAACCTCTTGATGCGGACGATTGGCTCCGCACCATTGAAAACAACTTGGAAGTCGCCGGTGTTGGAGACAATGAAAAAGTCCTGCTTGCTACCCACTTCCTTGCCGGAGCCGCAAGATCTTGGTGGGAGAATGTTCGAGCTATGCAGCCCCAAGGTCAAGTGCTGAATTGGAACCAATTCAAGGAAAGATTCCGCAAGACCCATATCCCTACCGGACTGATGACGCTAATGAGGGATAAGTTCATCAACCTCAAGCAAGGTGGTATGTCTGTTGTGGAGTACATGGACAAGTTTAACACTCTGGCTCGCTGTGCCCCAGAAGATACCGATACTGAAGCCAAGAAGAAGCATCGTTTTCTGAATGGCCTACATGTGGAGATGCAAAGCATACTGGTGGCTGTACCTTATCCTGATCTGGAGGCTTTAGTTGATGCTGCTATCATGGTGGAAGAAAAACGCAAGACGGCGTTTGAAAACCGCAAGCGTAAGATGCTTCAGCAGCAAGGAGGGTCTAGCAGTTCAAGATCTCGCAGTATGCCACCACCAAGACCAGCACCCTAGCCGCAGAGGACCCCACCATCTGCGCCTCGCCCTACCAACACCAACTTCAACCGTCAGCCTGCTGCACCACGTACTGGAGGAAACAATGCCAACCCCCGCAACAACCCCAACACCCGCCCTCAAGCTAGTGGCTGCTACTCTTGTGGCCAGCCAGGACACTTCTCTCGTGAGTGTCCCAACAGGGGCAATGCTGCACCGCGCCCCAATGCGCCAAGACCCAACCAAGGCCAAGCTCGTACTGCAACTGGAAAGAAGGCTGCCCCCAAGAATTCCGCCCCTGCTGCTGCTAAGGGACATCTAAACCACCTCAACGCGGAAGAAGCCGAACAAGACCCCGACATCGTGCTGGGTATGTTCCTTGTCAACTCCGTGCCTGCAAGAGTTTTGTTCGATTCTGGAGCTTCGCATTCTTTTGTTACCGAGCCTTTTGTTAGAAAGAGTGGGATGGTACCAACCTTAATGCATCGTCCTATGCTAGTTCAAATCCCCGGATCCACCGCAAAAACTCAACTCTCCTGCAAAAATATTCCCATAGTGATCCAAGGGGTGCCCTTCCAAGCGGAACTTATAGTTTTAGGGGCAAAGGGTTTGGAAGTGATACTTGGGATGGATTGGATGACCAAGTATAAAGGGATAATTGACTGCGCTAGGAAGGCCATCTCTCTGACTAGTAATGAAGGGAAGAAGTAGAGTATATTGCCACCGTGCACTCATCCCGAGCCTATTGCAAGAAGGGTGTCGCTGAACCAATCTTAGAAGAAGTTCCCGTTGTCTGCGAGTACCCGGATGTCTTTCCTGAAGAGCTTCCAGGTATGCCCCCTGACCGGGATATCGAGTTTATTATCAAGTTAATTCCCGGAACTGCTCCCATAGCTCAAAGACCTTACCGCATGAACCCCCAAGAGTTAATCGAGTTGAAGAAGCAGTTGGACGACATGTTGAGAAAAGGATTGATCCGCCCAAGTGCCTCACCTTGGGGATCACCCGTAATCTTTGTGGATAAGCGGGACGGTACTATTCGCCTTTGTGTGGATTACCGGAAACTCAACGATGTTACCATCAAAAACAAATATCCTCTCCCCAAGATTGAAGATTTGTTTGATCAAATGAATGGAGCTCGAGTTTTCTAAAAAATTGATCTTAGGACTGGTTATCACCAGCTTAAGGTAAGAGAGAGCGACATTCCCAAGACCGCCTTCACCACCCGTTACGGATTGTACGAGTACACCGTGATGTCCTTTGGATTGACAAATGCCCCAGCCTATTTCATGAATCTCATGAATAAGGTGTTCATGAAGTATCTCGACAAGTTCGTCGTGGTGTTTATTGATGATATTCTCGTATACTCCAAGACCGAAGAAGAGCATGAAGAGCACTTGAGACTAGTGTTGGGCACACTTCGTGAGCATCAGCTTTACGCCAAGTTTAGCAAATGCCAATTTTGGCTAAAGGAGGTTGGATTTCTTGGACATGTTCTATCAGCTGGAGGAGTTTCTGTTGATCCCTCCTTGATCAAGTCCGTCATGGAGCGAAAGGCTCCAACTAATCCAACTGAAGTGAGATCATTTCTCGGCCTAGCGGGATATTACCGCAAGTTTGTTGAAGGTTTCTCAAGCATAGCCCGTCCGATGACGCAATTGCTCAAAAAGGACAAAAAGTTTGAGTGGACTGACAAGTGTGAAGCGAGTTTCCAAGAACTCAAGAAGCGACTGGTTTCAGCCCCAATATTGACCATGCCGGATGTCACAAAGGACTTTGATATCTATTGTGATGCTTCCAAGCTTGGACTAGGAAGTGTTCTTATGCAAGGCGGCAAGGTTATTGCCTATCTATCAAGACAACTCCGACCTCACGAGATGAACTACCCAACCCATGATCTGGAGCTAGCCGCTGTTGTCCATGCCCTTAAAACATGGCGACACTATCTTATCGGAAACCGTTGTGAAGTCTACACCGACCATAAGAGCTTGAAGTATATATTCTCTCAGAAAGAGTTGAACATGCGGCAAAGGAGATGGATGGGGCTTATCAAGGATTATGATATCGGTATTCATTACCATCCTGGTAAGGCTAATGTGGTCGCCGATGCCCTTAGCCGGGAACCTTGTTCTCTGAATGCCTTGATCAAAGTGGAGCAACCAAAGCTCTATGAAGAATTTAAGAAGTTTGGGCTTGAGCTTGTTAGCCATGGGTTTTTAGCTCGTCTTGAGCTTAAACCTACCTTGATGGATCAAATCAAGGAAGCTCAAAAAGGCCATGAGAGCATCGAAGGCATCAAACGGCGTATGGATAGAGAAGAAGTCCCTAGGTTCAAGATTGATGATAAAGGAGTCCTATGGTACAATGGACGCATCTGCGTGCCTACCATCAACGATTTGAAGCAACTCATCATGAAGGAAGCACATGACACGCCCTATTCCATTCACCCCGGAGGAACCAAGATGTATCAAGATCTCAAGGAGACATTTTGGTGGCATGGCATGAAGCGTGATATTGCATTCTTCATTGCCAGGTGCGATGTTTGTCAGCGTGTTAAGGCAGAACACCAACGTCCTGCTGGACTTTTGCAACCCTTGAAGATTCCTGTCTGGAAATGGGAGGAAGTAGGAATGGATTTCATCACTGGACTTCCAACATCTAATCGTGGGCACGACTCTATTTGGGTCATTGTTGATCGTCTTACCAAAGTCGCCCATTTCTTGCCAGTCAAAACTACGGACCATGGGAGAAAGCTAGCAGATCTCTACATATCCCGGATTGTTAGTCTTCATGGTGTTCCAAAGTATATCGTATTAGATAGAGGTTCACAGTTCACGTCCCGATTCTGGAAGAAGTTACATGAAGCTTTGGGTACCAAGCTTTCTTTCAGCACTGCTTATCACCCCCAAACCGGAGGACAAACCGAGCGTGTGAATCAAATCCTTGAAGACATGCTACGTGCATGTGTCCTGTCGTATGGATCCAAGTGGGAAGATTGTCTCCCATTTTCTGAGTTCTCATACAACAATAGCTATCAATCAAGCTTGCAAATGGCCCCTTTTGAAGCTCTCTACGGACGCAAGTGCCGTACCCCTCTCAATTGGTCTGAAACCGGAGAAAGCCAAGTGTTTGGACCCGATATCATTCGTGAAGCCGAAGAGCAAGTACAACTCATTCGTGACCGTTTGAAGGCCGCCCAATCTCGTCAGAAGAGCTACGCAAATCCGAAGCGTCGTGAGCTGGTTTTTAATGTTGGAGACTTTGCCTATCTTCGTGTCACCCCACTCAAGGGAATGCAGCGCTTCCATGTTAAGGGAAAGTTAGCGCCAAGGTATATTGGCCCATTCAAGATCCTAGCTTGTCGAGGAGAAGTCTCTTATCAGTTGGAGTTACCCAAAGAGTTGTTGGATTTTCACGATGTCTTCCATGTATCCCAACTCCGGAGGTGTCTCCAAGTTCCCGACAAGCCCGAAGTGTTCAAGAACATCGACCATCGCTCTATTGATCTCAACCATGACTTGACTTATCGTGAGAGACCTATTCGTATCCTGGAGGAATCCATCCGACTCACCCGTAGGCGCAAGATCAAGTTTTTCAAGGTTCAGTGGGGCAATCACTCCGAGGATGAAGCAACCTGGGAGCGAGAGGATTATCTTAGGAGCGAGTTCCCTTATCTCTTTGAGTCTTAGCTTTGGAATCTCGGGACGAGATTCTTTTAAGGGGGGAAGGTCTGTAACAACCCACTTTTGTAACCCTATATTTATGTGGTGATTTTTGAGTTGTGTAAAATTTGGAGCCAACAAAAACTTTTCCTTTGTTGCATGATAGCTTTGTTTGTGACCTTGCTTTAGTTCTCTCTTGTTGTGCTCACTTTGTGTTGATCACTAGTTGTGTACTCAAGTGTTATCCTCTTTTTAGGGCTTCACTTTTGATCTTTGCCAATCAAGCTACACCACTAATACCCTCCCACATAAAATCTCGCATCTTGGAATGATAAGCAAAATGCCCACTTTAATTGTGTCCTTGCTTGTTACTTGCTTGTAACTTGTGTTTTCTAGGTTGGACTCGTCCGGTTAGGTAGAACTTTGGCCCTTGTTACCTAGAACCCTATTAGATTACCATCTCAATTTAGTGATCAAGCCCTTTATCTTGCAACAAATAAAACTTTCCTCTTACACATTCTTACTTTCGGAATCAAACTCTACCCCACAAAAACTTGCCCTAGACCAAATTTTCTTGCTTCTTCACTTATTTAAATTTTGATCCTTAGCTCAAAATAAAGCTATCCCAATTCTTCTTCTTTATTCATCTTTGTCTCAAATTCTTACCTATTTTCCCCTTTAAAATTTTCTTGGGCTCATATCATTTTGATCACCACTTGGAGTTGTATTTAAACTCTATCTTCTCAAAATATTTGTTCAACAAATTTATCTTTGATTATAGGAATTCCCTTCCAACTCAAATTTCAGAAAGTTTGGTTCCAAACTTTTTGTGAAGCCAGCCCATCTCTCTCTCTGAAATTCTTCTCACCAAAAAGCCCAGCCCACAACCCTTTCTCGTGACCTCGCCCGTATGTATTCCATCGTACAGGAGACTGAACGAACATTGGACCCTGTCACGTTCCCCGGCAACCGTTGCATCGCTAGGAGAGGAAGCGACCGAGCCAGCCCTAGCGTCCCACTCTTGCTGACGCCAGCCCTACTAGGTCACGCTCACGACCCCACGCTGACGTCTGCCCTCGCTCGCTGGTTGGGCGTCGCTGCCGCCCAGAAGCACTACCGTCGCCCCTCCCCAGCTATAAAACCCCCCACCCCGCCCCACTCTCCCCCTCACACCACTCCACTCCTCCCCACCCCTCCCCAAGCGCGAGAGCGCTGCCTCTCCTCGCCGAGGCGAGCGAGAGAGCGAGAGAGCCGGAGCTCTCTGCGAGGTATCGAGATGGTGTCCGCACTCTCCCCGCTCAACCGGACCTCGTTTCTCTCCAAAAACACTTCCATTAGCCCCAGCTAACCCTCACGGATCTTTTCCCTGCACAGACTTCGCCGGAGACGCCGCCGTTGGACCTCGCCTGGGAGCGCCGCCGCCGGACGAGAGGACCGAGCTGCTCGCAGAAGACGACGTTTCTGGAGCTGTGCCTGCTGCCGGACCGCCCCCGACCCCCTGCGACCCCGCCGCCACCTCGCCGCCGACCACCGCCGCCCTCCGGTGAGGTCCCCAGCCGCCGCCCTTCTTCCCAGTGCGTAGCTAGTGTTCGCGTTACTCTCGTACGTGTTAGACGATGAAGATAGACAGCAGCCGTCCGATGTTCTTTTAATCCGACGGCCTAAAACACTAGATACCCCTTCGTTTTTTTTTTCTCTATTAACCGCGCTGGTGCAGTTAGTTGGGCCGGCCTGCCCTTGCCCCACTCGGCCTATTAACAATCAGCCCGTGCTGTTTTTTTTTAGAAACCTTTTTAGCCTTTGTTTAAAAACTGCAAGCTTCAAACTTGAACAGTTTCAAAACTATAGGTCCAAATCAATTGAAACCTGCGCCAGTAATTTTGAAATTTCATTCTCTACCTGTTAGAACTAGCCCCCTTTCAGTTCTCTCCCTTTTTAATTTCGTGGAAAGTTAATTAATAGTATTAGGTAGTACCTATTTACAAAAAATCTGAGTTGTTCATATGCTTTCAGATTTTGTTTAGATCATCAAAATGGTTTGGAACAAGTTGCAGTAAAATAGTTATGTCTATATCTTTCTTTTACCATTGGTCCCTTACCTTTATCCCTTGCTTAGTTTAAATAATGATTTTGTTATTGAGCCATGCTTTGTTCGAATTCAAATTTTTGTTGAAGCTTATTAAGAGAACTCTTAAGGTTAGAAAAACCCTAAAACTTTGATAAAGTTTTGCAGCAACTTTGTGTAGTAACAAAGTAGATATCTAAACTTTGTGAGTGCACTTCTTGAGTTGCTTGTTATGGTGTATTGGTATGATGTGTGCACTTGTATGATTGTTGTACTTTGTTTTTCTTTCGCGACGCTAGATACGACCGTTGACGCGTTCGAAGAAGAAGAATACTTTGAAGACTTTGAAGACAACCAGGGACAAGCCACCCAAGGCAAGCCACCTTTACTTGTTGCATATCTTGATCCTAGTTTTATTTATGCAAGTCTTTCCTTTTATATTTATTTAAAGGTGCATTGTTTCTTGTAATTGCTATTACTTCTTGATAGCGATTCATTGGCGACTAGGCTCCACTAGTCACTTGCTATCATCTTTAAGATGACACCCCTCAACACCTATTTACTCCATTATTAGTAGCTTGATGCTTACCATCATGTTACCCCTTGTAGCCTTGTTTAGTGGAGCAAAAACTCTAGGTTGGGACACTTAAAAATTTGGGAAATGTTTTTGAAAACCTTGGGAAGTTTTGACCTTGCCCGAGTGTAAGTGTTGGAAAAAGGAAGTTTTCTAAATGTTTTCCTTGGAAAATCAAAAAGGGAGATGATGGAAGGAGTTTTTATAAAAGAGCACTGTGTATAAGTGTTCGCCAAACCAACTTAATCCCGTGCAACCACATTACCCTGGAATGGGACGGGGCTTAGTCCGTAATTTATTTGTCTTAGTATGGGCTACCTCACAACTCTATAAGGGTGTTTGATCCCTTGAAGCCGGGTTGCTAAATTTTGGGAGCAATACACCGTAGTTGCCTACGGCCGGACGATACTACGGGTCTCTTGTCGTGGCGATGGTGTCGTGGAGTAGGAGACTGCCATGGTGCCGGAGAGGTTAAGCCCGTAGGGTAGGTGCCTATACTAGGATGACTAAGTGAAAGGCTTTGATCGATTATCCGAAGCCCGCATACTTGTATGACGGTCCGTGGTAAAGTCCCGGCGGATTTATCGAATGGTGTGGGTAAAGTGTGCAACCTCTACAGAGTGTCAATCTATTCGAATAGCCGTGTCCGCGGTCATGGACGGTTGGAATGGCCATACTTAACCTGGGCTGGTTTTGTTTTAAAAAGGAATTTTGTGGAAAAAGGAAAGAGGACATGGTTCGGAGTACCCATGGGGATACTACCGTGGAAAAATTGAGGTTGGAATAAAGGAAATGACAACTTGGGTTACCCTTCCTAGAGATTTTACTAAAATTGTTTTAAAAATGTTTTAATAAGGTTATAGAAAATGTCGTCGATCATGTTTCTTAACATGCTATATCGACACGAGAAAGTTTTGAAAACAAACTTAGCATAGAGCCACCCTTGCTACAAGCCATACTAGCATACCTCTTGCATATTGTTCCTCTTAGGTGGTTTGCGAGTACAATTCCACAATGTACTCACGGCTTTGTCCCTGGCTATTTACTTGGCCAGACTTCGATGACTATGAGGAAGATGAAGGTTTTCGATGACGACTTTGCGAACTAGGCCGTTCTCCCGGTCAGCTGCCTGTAGGGTTTAAGGCATGACTTGGGCCCGACGATGATGCTACTTTATCCGCTGTGTTATGTGTTGAACTTCGCCTTCGAGGCATTTGATGTAAGACTTGGCCATAATGCCATTGTTGTAAGACTATTTTAAATTCGGTTGTATGGATGATGTACTTTGATTACCAGTTCGGTTATGTGGATTCATGAGCATTTCTGGGATCATGAATTGTATGCATAACGGGTGTTTCGGACAAGCGGTCCGGGGCCCCCACAAGTAAAGGCATCCCCTTGGCTTGTTTCAAGCTTGGGGGAGTGCCGCGGTATCACATCATTACCTTTTGCTCATTTACTTTTCAAGTAGAGTCATATCATGAATAGAGAAGTTATCTTATAGAATAGTTTGCAGTTTGGAAGTATCCTCCTTAGTTGGTTATCTATGTATCCCTTGGTGTGAGTTGCGGTAATAAAATATTAATGAGAAGTTTTATCGTTTACTATCCGCGCACTTTATGTTAGTTTGCAATCTCTCTTGTATGACTAGTCTTGTTGATTGGTATTGGTATCACTTTGGGAGCATGAGTAAATTTAGTTGGTTTTGGCAAACCTAGCTTGGTCAGTAGCAACTTTACCTTGAAGTTTGAGTAGAAAAGAATAAAGAAGTGCTTGTAGTTACATCACTTCAGTTTTCCTTATGTTTGGCTTATAAGCATTGTTATTCCTGAAGTCAAAATCGTTGTACCTTCACGGGAGTTTGCATGATTGTTCTTATTATATGTATGCTTGTTTGTTACATGCAACTCTTATGCTTGCTACCCAGCCTTGCTAGCCAGAAACCTGTACTGAGAGGAAATACTTCTCGTGCATCCAATTCCCAAAAGCCAAGTCACTTCCAAAGAGTCCACTATAAATTCCTATGCATGGTATTTCAAGCCATTCCAAGTAAATTTTCATGTGCTACCTTTCAAAAACCTTCAAACACTTCTCATTTTTGTGCCACTGTTTTTAGCTCATGAGGACGTAGTGGATGGGTTTGTTATCTTCCATACTAAATTGAGTACCCCTCGACTAGGCATCTTCATCTGCTCGTCATTAATTTTGCAAGGGAGCTGGTCAGACCATTATAGTCTCAAAAGGAAAAGAAAGAAAAGTGCACTCCTCCATGGTATGTGAAAGTTGGTTGGCACCCGATGGAGTCGGTTAGCCATGGTTTGAGAAAGGAAAAAGGTGGGGAGGAGTGCAAAGCTATAAAAGAGCACCAATGTGCCAATTAATCAAACATCTCGGAACCGCTCTCACTTGTTTAGTATCGAAGATATCAAGAACTCCGTTGCTAGTCGTTGACAAAAGCAACCACCTCTCAAAATAACTTTTTACCTCTGTTTTGCAAATGAAAAGCTCTAGCACATGTTTAATCCCTGCTTCCCTCTGCGAAGGGCCTATCTTTACTTTTATGTTGAGTCAACCTATTTCCCTCTATCTAAAGCAAGCATTTGAGTTGTTATGTTTCACTCATCCATATGTTGATCCGTTTAATCATGTTTACTATCTTCCTTGATTTGTATAATGCTTTTGTCTGAAGGGATATATCTTTGAAAGCTTTCTATGAATGTAAAAGTTTACCTTGTTGATCATATGGTCTTTGCTATATTAGCTCTATTTTAAAAGGCTCCGTTTAAAAGAAAGAATAGCTTGTTCATCATTCTTTGACCAAGAACAAAGGTTTGCCATTGCCAATTATAGTTTACCTTGTGCATCTTTACATGTGATTCCCTTTTACCCATTGCAAGTCTATATCTTATAAAGGGAAGTTGCTGTCTATTATAATTTGTGCGTTGGTGAATGTGATGCTTCTTGTCCGTATTTTGATTATCGACACTTCACTCCATAAACCTGTGGTCATGTTTACCGAGTTTAGTTTTTGCTTGGGGACAAGCGAGGTCTTAGCTTGGGGGGTTGATACGTCCATTTTGCATCACTATTTTGTATCATAATTTACTGTTATTCATTGATATATTTCATATTTAGAGTTGATACTTATGTTATTTCGTTTGTTTTCACATGTTTGATGATCTTTGGAGGAGTTGCTGCCGGAGTCAGGATTCTGCTGGAAAAAGGACCATCAAGGGACCATATTTTGAAGATCAGGAAAATTCCAGAAAAATACCAGGAAATTATATTTTCCCAGAAGACTCAGGATGCCAGAAGGAGGAGTCGAGAGGAGCCAGGAGGGGCTCTCACGCCAGGGTGGCGCGGCCTGACCCCTGGCTGCGCCAGCCCTGTGTGAGGCCGCCCTGGCCCACTTCTGGTCTCGCCCCTCCGCGTACTTCATCGTCCCCGAAAACCTAAGTCAGGGGGGCTCAGAGTTAGACACCGCCGCCTCTGCGGGGCGGAAAACACCAGAGAGAGAAAGGCTCTCCGGCAGGCAGAAATCTGCCAGGGAAATTCCTTCCCGGAGAGGGGAGATCATCGCCATCGTCATCACCATCACACCGGACTTCATCGGGACCATCATCATCATCATCCCCATCACCAGCACCTTCATCTCCACCATCACCACGCCATCCCGCTGTAACATCTTGAGTTGGATCTTGTTATATTCATAGGGGAAACTTTCCCGGTGTTGATTACTCTTGTAGTTGATGCGATTGAGTGGAACCATTGAATTAAGGTTTATGTTCAGATTGTTATTTACCATTATTTCACCTCTGATCACGATCCATATGATGTCTTGTGAGTAGTTCATTTAGTTCTTGAGGACATGGGAGAAGTCAAGATGTTAGTAGTGAATTATTGTTGAGAAATATTTAATGGTTTGATATTGTTGTGGAGCTATTTCACTAGTGGTGTCATGTGAACGTCGACTACATGATACTTCACCATTTATGGGCCTAGTGAGATGCATTGTGTATTTGGCTACCGATTGTGGGGTTGCTGGAGTGACAGAAACCTAAACCTCCGTTGGAAAACCATTGCACCAGGGAGCGTAGGATCTTAGAGTTTAAGGCTGTGGTTAGATTTATCTTAATTACTTTCTTGTATTTGCGGATGCTTGCAAGGGGTATAATCACAAGTGTGTATTTATCCTAGTAAGGGTAGTGCGCTAGCACAGGTTCACCCCCATAACACCTATCAAACCAATAAAGACTATTGGCTTTATGAAGCGAAAGCTCTTGACAGAAACTCCCGTGTGTCCTCGAGAACGTTTGGTTATTATAAGTACACAACCGGCTTGTCCTTTGCTGAAGAAAGGATTGGGCCACTTGCTGCAATTGTTACTACTGTCTTTATTTACTCGCACTTTATTTAATTGTATTACCAAATACCCCTGAAAACCTGTTTGCTAGTATTTACAGTGATTCCTTGATCAAAACCGCTCATCAACACCTTCTGCACCTCGTTGGGTTCGACACTCTTATTTATCGAAAGTACTACGATACACCCCCTATACTTGTGGGTCATCAATGTGGCACCCCTAGTAGGTCCCCCACCCATGAAAATTAGAGTGGTGAGGTTTTGCACATTGCCCTTGGTGGCCACTTCACAAAAAAACCTGTTTTGACCTCTTCGGCCACCTGAAAAATGGGAAATGCATTTTTTATGTGGAAACTGAAAAAACACTAGTTACAAAAGTTGTTGGGAATGCAAATATGCACATCTCCACCAAAAATGGGACCATGGCTCCATAGTTTGCTGTGGAACTTGCACAAACCATGGTCACCTGGCAAAGAAGACCAAGAGAACTCCTGCCTGGAAGCACCTCTTTGTGAAAGAGTTCACATATGAACCCTGGCATGCCATGTTTGGTATTTGCCTAGGTGATACATCACTCACCATGACTCCATGCAATGTTTTTCCATTTTTTTTGATTTTTTCTGAATTCCCTAGGCCCTCCTTCCATATCTAGGTCAAACTCGCGGTGCCATCGTTGTGTGCCAGGTGGGTTGGGAACCATGGTTTGGTCTTGGTTGCAGGGTCCCACACCCTTAGGGGACCTCCAGGTAATTTTCCCCAATTTTTTGATGTGCATTTCTTGTAGCCTATTTCAAATTAGGATTTAAAGGGATTTAGGGCAAAAATAATTCATTATATGGCCGAAGGCCGAGATAATTCCTAAGATCCTGGATGTGGCACCCCTAGTAGGCTCCCCACCCATGAAAAATAGAGTGGTGAGGTTTTGCACATTTCCCTTGGTGGCCACTTTACAAAAAACACCTATTTTGACACCTCCGGACACCTGAAAAATAGAAAATGCATTTTTATGTGGAAACTGAAAAAACACTAGTTACAAAAGTTGTTGGGAATGCAAAGATGCACATCTCCACCAAAAATGGGACCATGGTTCCATAGTTTGCTGTCAAACTTGCACAAACCATGGTCACCTGGCAAAGAAGACCAAGAGAACTCGTGCCTGGAAGCACCTCTTTGTGAAAGAGTTCACCTGGGAACCCTTGGCATGCCATGTTTGGTATTTTTGCTAGGTGATACATCACTCACCATGACTCCATGCAGTGTTTTTCTATTTTTTTGATTTTTTTCTGAATTCCCTAGGCCCCCCTTCCAGATCTAGGTCAAACTCGCGATGCCATTGATGTGTGCCAGGTGGGTTGGGAACCATGGTTTGGTCTTGGTTGCAGGGTCCCAAACCCTCAGGGGACCTCCAGGTAATTTTCCCCAATTTTTTTGATGTGCATTTCTTGTAGCGCTAGTTCAAATTAGGATTTAAAGGGATTTAGGGCAAAAATAATTCATTATATGGCCGGAGGCCGAGATAATTCCTAAGACCCTGGATGTGGCACCCCTAGTAGGTCCCCCACCCATGAAATTTAGAGTGGTGAGGTTTTTCACATTGCCCTTGGTGGCCACTTCACAAAAAACACCTGTTTTGACCCCGCCGGCCACCTGAAAAATGGAAAATGCATTTTTATGTGGAAACTGAAAATACAGTAGTTACAAAAGTTGTTGGGAATGCAAAGATGCACATCTCCACCAAAAATGGGACCATGGTTCCATAGTTTGCTATGGAACTTGCACAAACCATGGTCACCTGGCAAAGAAGACCAAGAGAACTCCTGCCTGGAAGCACCTCTTTGTGAAAGAGTTCACCTGTTAATGCTGACATGCCATGTTTGGTATTTTTCCTAGGTGATACATCACTAACCATGACTCCATGAAGTGTTTTTCCATTTTTTGATTTTTTCTGAATTCCCTAGGCCCCCTTCCATATCTAGGTCAAACTCACGGTGCCATCGATGTGTGCCAGGTGGGCTGGGAACCATGGTTTGGTATTGGTTGCATGTTCCCACACGCTCAGGGGACCTCCAGGTAATTTTCCCCAATTTTTTTGATGTGCATGTCTTGTAGCCCCAGTTCAAATTAGGATTTAAAAGGATTTAGGGCAAAAATAATTCATTATATGGCCGCAGGCCGAGATATTTCCTAAGATCCTGGATGTGGCACCCCTAGTAGGTCCCCCACCCATGAAAATTAGAGTGGTGAGGTTTTGCATACTTCCCTTGGTGGCCACTTCACAAAAAACACCTGTTTTGACCGCTCCGGCCACCTGAAAAATGGAAAATGCATTTTTTATGTGGAAACTAAATAAACACTAGTTACAAAAGTTGTTGGTAATGCAAAGATGCACATATCCACCAAAAAATGGGACCATGGTTCCATAGTTTGATGTGGAACTTGCACAAACCATGGTCACCTGGCAAAGAAGACCAAGAGAACTCCTGCCTGGAAGGACCTCTTTGTGAAAGAGTTCACCTGTGAACCCTGGTATGCCATGCTTGGTATTTTTCCTAGGTGATACATCACTCACCATGACTCCATGCAGTGTTTTTCCATTTTTTCTGAATTCCCTAGGCCCTCCTTCCAGATCTACGTCAAACTCGCGGTGCCATCGATGTGTGCCAGGTGGGTTGGGAACCATGGTTTGGTCTTGGTTGCAGGGTCCCACACCCTTAGGGGACCTCGAGGTAATTTTCTCAAATTTTTCTGATGTGCATTTCTTGTAGCCCCAGTTCAAATTAGGATTTAAAGAGATTTAGGGCAAAAATAATTCATTATATGGCCGAAGGCCGAGATAATTCCTAAGATCCTGGATGTGGCACCCCTAGTAGGTCCCCCACCCATGAAAATTCGAGTGGTGAGGTTTTGCACATTGCGCTTGGTGGCCACTTCACACAAAAACACCTGTTTTGATCCCTCCGGCCTCTTGAAAAATGGAAAATGGTTCCATAGTTTTTTGTGGAACTTGCACAAACCATGGTCACCTGGCAAAGAAGACCAAGAGAACTCGTGCCTGGAAGCACCTCTTTGTGAAAGAGTTCACTTGTGAACCCTTGGCAAGCCATGTTTGGTATTATTCCTAGGTGATACATCACTCACCATGACTCCATGCAATGTTTTTCCATTTTTTTTGATTTTTTCTGAATTCCCTAGGCCCCCCTTCCAGATCTAGGTCAAACTCGTGGTGCCATTGATGTGTGCCAGGTGGGTTGGGAACCATGGTTTGGTCTTGGTTGTAGGGTCCCACACCCTCAGGGGACCTCCAGGTAATTTTCTCCAATTTTTTTATGTGCATTTCTTGTAGCCCCAGTTCAAATTAGGATTTAAAGGGATCTAGGTCAAAAATAATTCATTATATAGCCGGAGGCCGAGATAATTCCTAAGATCCTAGATGTGCCACCCCTAGTAGGTCCCCCACCCATGAAAATTAGAGTGGTGAGGGTTTGCACATTGCCCTTGGTGGCCACTTCACAAAAAAGCACCTGTTTTGACCTCTTTGGCCACCTGAAAAATGGAAAATGCATTTTTTATGTGGAAACTAAAAAAACACTAGTTACAAAAGTTGTTGGGAATGCAGAGATGCACATCTCCACCAAAAATGGTACCATGGTTCCATAGTTTGCTGTGGAACTTGCACAAACCATGGTCACCTGGCAAAGAAGACCAAGAGAACTCGTGCCTAGAAGCACCTCTTTCTGAAAGAGTTCACCTGTGAACCCTTGGCATGCCATGTTTGGTATTTTTCCTAGGTGATACATCACTCACCATCACTCCGTGCAGTGTTTTTCCATTTTTTTTAATTTTTTCTGAATTCCCTAGGCCCCCCTTCCAGATCTAGGTCAAACTCGTGGTGCCATCGATATGTGCCAGGTGGGTTGGGAACCATTGTTTGGTCTTGGTTGAAGGGTCCCACACCCTCAGGGGACCTCCAGGTAATTTTCCCCAATTTTTTTGATGTGCATTTCTTGTAGCCCCAGTTGAAATTAGGATTTCACGGGATTTAGGGCAAAAATAATTCATTATATGGCCGGAGGCCGAGTTAATTCCTAAGATCCTAGATGTGGCACCCCTCGTAGGTCCCCCACCAATGGAATTTTGAGTGGTGAGGTTTTGCATATTGCCCTTGGTGGCCACTTCACAAAAAACACCTGTTTTGACCCCTCCGGCCACCTAAAAAATGGAAAATGCATTTTTATGTGGAAAATGAAATAACACTAGTTACAAAAGTTGTTGGGAATGCAAAGATGCACATCTCCATCAAAAATGGGAACGTGGTTCCATAGTTTGCTATGGAACTTGCACAAACCATGGTCACCTGGCAAAGAAGACCAAGAGAACTCGTGCCTGGAAGCTCCTCTTTGTGAAAGCGTTCACTTGTGGACCCTTGGAATGCCATGTTTGGTAGTTTTCCTAGGTGATACATCACTCACCTTGACTCCATGCAATGTTTTTCTATTTTTTTGATTTTTTCTGAATTCCCTAGGCCCCCTTCCAGATCTAGGTCAAACTCGCGGTGCCATCAATGTGTGCTAGGTGGGTTGGGAACCATGGTTTGGTCTTGGTTGCAGGGTCCCACACCCTCAGGGGACCTCCAGGTAATTTTCCCCAATTTTTTTGATGTGCATTTCTTGTAGCCCCAGTTCAAATTAGGATTTAAAGGGATTTAGGGAAAAATTAATTCATTATATGGACGGAGGCCGAGATAATTCCTAAGATCCTGGATGTGGCACCCCTAGTAGGTCCCCCACCCATGAAAATTAGAGTGGTGAGATTTTGCACATTGCCCTTGGTGGCCACTTCAAAAAAACACCTGTTTTGACCCATCCGGCCACCTGAAAAATGGAAAATGCATTTTTATGTGGAAACTGAAAAACACTAGTTACAAAAGTTGTTGGGAATGCAAAGATGCACATATCCACCAAAAATGGGACCATGGTTCCATAGTTTGCTGTGGAACTTGCACAAACCATGCTAACTTGGCAAAGAAGACCAAGAGAACTCCTGCCTGGAAGCACCTCTTTGTGAAAGAGTTCACTTGTGAACCCTGGCATGCCATGTTTGGTATTATTCCTAGGTGATACATCACTCACCATGAATCCATGCAATATTTTTCCATTTTTTTTGAATTCCCTAGGCCCTCCTTCCAGATCTAGGTCAAACTCGCGGTGCCATCGATGTGGGCCAGGTGGGTTGGGAACCATGGTTTGGTCTTGGTTGCAGGCTCCCACACCCTCAGGGGACCTCCAGGTAATTTTCCCCAATTTTTTTGATGTGCATTTCTTGTAGCCCTAGTTCAAATTAGGATTTAAACGGATTTAGGGCAAAAATAATTCATTATATGGCTGGAGGCTGAGATAATTCCTAAGATCCTAGATGTGGCACCCCTAGTAGGTTCCCCACCCATGAAAATTAGAGTGGTGAGGATTTGCACATTGACCTCGGTGGCCACTTCACAAAAAACACCTATTTTGACCCCTCCGGCCACATGAAAAATGGAAAATGCATTTTTATGTGGAAACTAAAAAACACTAGTTACAAAAGTTGTTGGGAATTCAAAGATGCACATCTCCACCAAAAATGGGACCAAGGTTCCATAGTTTGCTGTGGAACTTGCACAAACCATGGTCACCTGGCAAAGAAGACCAAGAGAACTCCTGCCTGGAAGCACCTCTTTGTGAAAAAGTTCACCTGTGAACTCTGGCATGCCATGGTTTGGTATTATTCCTAGGTGATACATTACTCACCATGACTCCATGCAATGTTTTTCCATTTTTTTTGATTTTTTCTAAATTCCCTAGGCCCTCCTTCTAGATCTAGGTCAAACTCGCGGTGCTATCGATCTGTGCCAGGTGGGTTGGGAACCATGGTTTGGTCTTGGTTGCAGGGTCCCACACCCTCAGGGGACCTCCAGGTAATTTTTCCCAATTTTGTTGATGTGCATTTCTTGTAGCCCAGTTCAAATTAGGATTTAAAGGGATTTAGGGAAAAATAATTCATTATATGGCTGGAGGCCGAGATAATTCCTAAGATCCTGGATGTGGCACCCCTAGTAGGTCACCCACACATGAAAATTAGAGTGGTGAGGTTTTGCACATTGCCCTTGTTGGCCACTTCACAAAAAACACCTGTTTTGACCCCTCCAGCCACCTGAAAAATGGAAAATTCATTTTAATGTGGAAACTAAAAAACACTAGTTACAAAAGTGGTTGGGAATGCAAAGATGCACATCTCCACCAAAAATGGGACCATGGTTCCATAGTTTGCTGTGGAACTTGCACAAACCATGGTCACGTGGCAAGGAAGACCAAGAGAACTCGTGCCTGGAAGCACCCCTTTGTGAAAGAGTTCACTTGTGAACCCTTGGCAAGCCATGTTTGGTATTATTCCTAGGTGATACATCACTCACCATGACTCCATGCAATGTTTTTCCATTTTTTTTGATTTTTTCTAAATTCCCTAGGCCCCCCTTCCAGATCTAGGTCAAACTCGTGGTGCCATCGATGCATGCCAGGTGGGTTGGGAACCATGGTTTGGTCTTGGTTGCAGGGTCCCACACCCTCAGGGGACCTCCAGGTAATTTTCCCCAATTTTTTTGATGTGCATTTCTTGTAGCCTAGTTCAAATTAGGATTTAAAGGGATTTAGGGCAAAAATAATTCATTATATGGCTGGAGGCCGGGATAATTCCTAAGATCCTGGATGTGGCACCCCTAGTAGGTCCCACACCTATGAAAATTAGAGTGGTGAGGTTTTGCACATTGCCCTTGGTGACCACTTCACAAAAAAAACACCTGTTTTGACCCCTCCAGCCACCTGAAAAATGGAAAATGCATTTTAATGTGGAAACTGAAAAACACTAGTTACAAAAGTTGTTGGGAATGCAAAGATGCACATCTCCACCAAAAATGGGACCATGGTTCCATAGTTTGCTGTGGAACATGCACAAACCATGGTCACGTGGCAAAGAAGACCAAGAGAACTCATGCCTGGAAGCACCTCTTTGTGAAAGAGTTCACTTGTGAACCCTTGGCAAGCCATGTTTGGTATTATTCCTAGGTGATACATCACTCACCATGAATCCATGCAATGTTTTTCCATTTATTTTTTATTTTTTTTGAATTCCCTAGGCCCCCCTTCCAGATCTAGATCAAACTCGCGGTGCCAGCGATGTGGGCCAGGTGGGTTGGGAACCATGGTTTGGTCTTGGTTGCAGGGTCCCACACCCTTAGTGGACCTCCAGGTAATTTTCCCCAATTTTTTTGATGTGCATTTCTTGTAGCCCCAATTCAAATTAGGATTTAAACGGATTTAGGGCAAAAATAAGTCATTATATGGCCGGAGGCCGAGATAATTCCTAAGATCCTGGATGTGGCACCCCTAGTAGGTCCCCCACCCATGAAAATTAGAGTGGTGAGGTTTTGCACATTGCCCTCGGTGTCCACTTCACAAAAAAACACCTGTTTTGACCCCTCCAGCCACCTGAAAAATGGAAAATTCATTTTAATGTGGAAACTGAAAAACACTAGTTACAAAAGTTGTTGGGAATGCAAAGATGCACATCTCCACCAAAAATGGGACCATGGTTCCATAGTTTGCTGTGGAACTTGCACAAACCATGGTCACGTGGCAAAGAAGACCAAGAGAACTCGTGCCTGGAAGCACCCCTTTGTGGAAGAGTTCACTTGTGAACCCTTGGCAAGCCATGTTTGGTATTATTCCTAGGTGATACATCACTCACCATGACTCCATGCAATGTTTTTCCATTTTTTTGATTTTTTCTGAATTCCCTAGGCCACCCTTTCAGATCTAGGTCAAACTCGTGGTGCCATCGATGCATGCCAGGTGGGTTGGGAACCATGGTTTGGTCTTGGTTGCAGGGTCCCACACCCTTAGGGGACCTCCGGGTAATTTTCCCCAATTTTTTGATGTGTATTTCTTGTAGCCTAGTTCAAATTAGGATTTAAAGGGATTTAGGGCAAAAATAATTCATTATATGGCTGGAGGCCGAGATAATTCCTAAGATCCTGGATGTGGCACCCCTAGTAGGTCCCACACCCATGAAAATTAGAGTGGTGAGGTTTTGCACATTGCCCTTGGTGGCCACTTCACAAAAAAACACCTGTTTTGACCCCTCCAGCCACCTGAAAAATGGAAAATGCATTTTAATGTGGAAATTGAAAAACACTAGTTACAAAAGTTGTTGGGAATGCAAAGATGCACATCTCCACCAAAAATGGGACCATGGTTCCATAGTTTGCTGTGGAACATGCACAAACCATGGTCACGTGGCAAAGAAGACCAAGAGAACTTGTGCCTGGAAGCACCTCTTTGTGATAGAGTTCACTTGTGAACCCTTGGCAAGCCATGTTTGGTATTATTCCTAGGTGATACATCACTCACCATGACTCCACGCAATGTTTTTCCATTTTTTTTGATTTTTTTTGAATTCCCTAGGCCCCCTTTCCAGATCTAGGTCAAACTCGCGTTGCCATCGATGTGGGCCAGGTGGGTTGGGAACCATGGTTTGGTTTTGGTTGCAGGGTCCCACACCCTCAGGGGACCTCAGGTAATTTTTCCCAATTTTTTTGATGTGCATTTCTTGTAGCCCCAGTTCAAATTAGGATTTAAACGGATTTAGGGCAAAAATAATTCATTATATGGCCGGAGGCCGAGATAATTCCTAAGATCCTAGATGTGGCACCCCTAGTAGGTCCCCTACCCATGAAAATTAGAGTGGTGAGGTTTTGCACATTGCCCTCGGTGGCCACTTCACAAAAAACACCTATTTTAACCCCTCCGGCCACATGAAAAATGGAAAATGCATTTTTATGTGGAAACTGAAAAACACTAGATACAAAAGTTGTTGGGAATGCAAAGATGCACATCTCCACCAAAAATGGGACCATGGTTCCATAGTTTGCTGTGGAACTTGCACAAACCATGGTCACCTGGCAAAGAAGACCAAGAGAACTCCTGCCTGGAAGCACCTCTTTGTGAAAGAGTTCACCTGTGAACCCTGGCATGCCATGTTTGGTATTATTCCTAGGTGATACATCACTCACCATGACTCCATGCAATGTTTTTCCATTTTTTTGATTTTTTCTGAATTCCCTAGGCCCTCCTTCCAGATCTAGGTCAAACTCGCGGTGCCATTGATGTGTGCCAGGTGGGTTGCGAACCATGGTTTGGTCTTGGTTGCATGGTCCCACACCCTCAGGGGACCTCCAGGTAATTTTCCCCAATTTTTTTGATGTGCATTTCTTGTAGCCCAGTTTAAATTAGGATTTAAAGGGATTTAGGGCAAAAATAATTCATTATAGGGATTTCTATTTTCGTGCCCTCGGGTCCTTAGTTGTACTCAGTTTTCCCCAGCTCCTTAGTTTTTCCTCAGTTTTGTCCAAGCCCTTGGCTGAAACCATCACCAGTGCTGGAACGGCCGGTTGCCCGACGGTTCAACACCTTTGACCGTTAACTACTGACTAGTGGGGCCACGTAGAGCCCGCAAAGACACGTCAGAGCATCCATCTTTGTTTGACCGTAAGCATCGCCGTATCCCTGACCAAAACGCGGACGAGTGGGGCTTTGGTATATCGAATGACAAGTGGGGCCATGACGCTGATACAAGGGGCAATACACGGGTAGGATTAGATTTTTAGACGGAGCTCTACAGCGATGGCACGGAGGAGGTGGCCTGCGGGGTGCCGAGATGAGATCGACGTCCACAAAGAACTGCATGAGGCAAGACCAGACGCATTAGATAGATATGAACTAGACGCGTTTAACCATGCAAAGAAGAGAAGAAATGGTCGAGGACATCGACGACGACCTCAACACTTTGACTGACGATATCGGACATGAACGCGAGCAATGTAGAGAAAACTAGTGTCTCTCCTTTCTGGCGTGTATAGATGGGTGCTAGGGGAGTGTGGTGGCGAAGGGAAAGACCTCGCGGTGGTCTGTGGCGTCCAGCATAGCGGGACGGCGGGGCCGTGCCCACAGCGGCGTGCATGTTCGGCATTGGCATTAGCATGTACGTTCGTCATTGGCCTCGGCGGTATCTCTGGTGTGTCAGTGATCGAATGAGGGGATGGGATTGAGGGTGCATCCCGACGGTGACCTAGCAGTGGTGGTGAGCATGCATAGCCGTTCTGACGATGCCGATATCGACATCGGCATCGTTTGGAGGCTGTGGTGCTCGAATCATGGTGGAAATTGCGATTCCCTATTATTTTTACATGCATAATATATAGAAAATAGCTAGATCTCTAAATCGATGCATATGAAGCTACATATATATTCTTGGTCATAATCCCCTTATCTAAAGGGGATGGATGCATGGCTTCACGTCGTCGTTGCTTTCATCATCAGTATCTTCGCCGTCCGTGTAGTAGTACTTCCTGCACAATGTTACGTCGAACACCTTCACTGTGAGCACATCATCGCCTTCATATTTGAAGTGTAGGATGTAGCCGAAATCCACACCGTGCGCAATGGCGAAATTCTCCCAGCCCTTGTCAAGGTACATCCGGCCTTGTCCGTCAAATAGGACCTCCACAGTCCAGAGACGAGGACCGCAGTCAGCTGCTCGCAGGTACACCTTTGCGGGCTCCTGGCCGTCAAGATAGTCCGCAAACTTTTGTGGGAGTGCATGCAAAGAGATCGAGCGCCAATCGTTTGAAATTAAAGGCTTTTTGGAACATTCACATAATTAATCACATGCATCATATATGTGGGAACGCGTACGTACCTTCTTGGCCAAAGGGTCTTCATAGATGACGATTAAGAACTCCTCTATGATCAATGGCAGTGTTGACGGTGGTGGTGGCAATGATGATGATCCACCACCCAGGCCGCCCCTTCCCCTTCCCCTTCCCCTTCCCCTTCCCCTTCCCCTTCCCCTTCCCCTTCCCCTTCCCCTTCCCCTTCCCCTTCCCCTTCCCCTTCCCCTTCCCCTTCCCCTTCCCCTTCCGGTCGGCGTCCGAGACGTGGAAGCCATGGCAATGGATCAAGTGTATGTGAACAAAGAAGAGAGAGGCAGAAACGAAGAAGAGAGAGGCAGAACCTATTAACATGAGGGATGGCCGTTGTGGGGGTTTATAAGGGCGAGATGACCGTTGTGGGGTTTACATAATAAATTAAGGAGGAGATGACCGTTGTGGGTGTTTATATCTCAACAAAAAAGTAATGCCTAAAAGAAATGGAAATTCGTGATAGTTTATTATTTTACTGTGAAAAGTAATGCCTAAAGGAAATTCGTGATAGTTTATCATTTCACCATGAAAAGTAATGCCTAAAGGAAATTCGTGATAGTTTATTATTTTACCATGAAAAGTAATGCCTAAATGGAAATTCGTGATAGTTTATCATTTTACCATGAAAATTAATGCCTACAAGAAGTGGAAATTCGTGATTACCAAACTTGTTGAATCCGGTGGCCAACTCGTTATTTAGCATACATAGAGGGGTAGTAGTTTGCCACCGACAGATAGAGAGAGGGTGGCACGATCCTGCCCGTTAGATCATAGGATCGACGGTAGGTGGGCATGATCTGTGTGACAACAGCTCGACCAATCAGGCCAAGTTTGGGCTTCTGTGAGAAGGGAGAGGGTAAAACTGAGTAGTATCAAGGATACAAGGGCAAGTAAATAGTAAACAGGCTAAGGAATTCAAATAAGAGATTTAGAAAAAGAAAAACACATGTTTTGTACAATGAAACCTAGGTTGGCCTACCTCAAAGTATTAGCAATTCAAATATACATGAGTGTAAAAATTATGGCCTCATTCAGACAAACTATGTTTTGGGTATAGATGTTTTGAGAAGGGGTTTGAGTGGAAAGCCATGAACCTTCATAGCTACTAGTGATTTCAGAAGTGGCCATTTGTGTGAAAACTTGATTTATATATGATTGTTATGATTTCCTACGTGGCAGGTCGCGTAACAAGACTCCATGAGTAGGAGGCACTATGATTTTATTTTTTTGAATTTTTTTGCGCATGAAATGACTCAATTAGATGGCTTAATCCCATCTGTTGACTCTCTGTTGACCAGCCACTTGAGGGTAAAACTGAGTATATTGCACTAGCCAGTATTAATACTCGAGGGGAAAACCGAGTATAGATATTTTTCCAGTGTAAGACTCGGGGGTAGAACTGAGTACACGTAACGGTGCTGACGTGCAGTCCCACGGACGCGTGTCGCGGTGAGCAGCGGTTAGCCGCGCGGTGCGCGTGTTGAGACCAAACGTCAACTGCTAAGATGAACCATCACTTTGCCAGAATAGAGCCCCTCTCTCCCTCCCTCTGCACACAGTCTCATTATAACTCACGCATGCAACCACGCCTCTCATGTCCCATCACCTTCTCCAAATCCAAAAAACCCCAACCGCCCTACGCGCGCTCCCCTGCCGGCGATGGAGAAGAAGAATGCGCCAGCGGCCGTCGCCCCTGAGCCCGTCGCCTCCGAGCCCATCGCCTCCAAGCCTGTTGCATCCGAGCCCATCGCATCCGAGGGCGGTGCATCCAAGCGTGGCGCCTCCGTGAACTGGGCCTTTCTTAAGGGTGACAGACCACTTGACAAGATCGGTGCCTGCTTACTGGCGAACGAGGAGTACGTGGACACCTACACTGCTTTGATGCAAGTTTGTACAAATTGGCGTTCAAATCTACCTGAGCCCGACGTGCACCTAATCGTGGTAGAACACGCCCTTCCACGCGCTGCTGAGTTCTCCTTCCTCAACCTCCGCACATCCTGCTACGTCACCATCGATCTAACGGAAGTTCATGCAAGGTTCAAATTACTCCATATCTATAGAGTTAATCTATTTTTATTTTCAATCGTAAACATCTTAGTGCTGAATGTTATCTTCATCAACTCCCTTTTAGATACTACTTCGTCGGCTTTTACTGTGGCATCATCGTGCTTGCCCAGAGGAACCAGCCGCACAAGATACGGCTTCTGAACCCACTCACAGAGACTTTGAACGCTACGTTTGAGGCGCAGATGCCATCTATGGTTGTGCAGTCAGTCGCTGTAATGAAGTCCCCGACTATGGTCTTCATTTGCACAGGTTACCCCAATGAAATTGCTTGGGTCGATAAGAGCTCTCCAACTAAGGATATAGATGTACATGATTGGGGAGAAGGAAGATTTACGATCGAGGACCATTCTCTGTGTTGCATTACCCCGTTCAATGGTGAATTGTATGCAATAGCTGTGAATGAGTTCGGAAGAATAGTGTGCACCAACAATGTCCAGTTGGAGCAGCGCGCGAGCACTGTCAGCATGAAGACACTATTTTCATTTCCAGAACTTGGAAATGATTATGATTCCAAGTTCTACCTTGTGGAGTTGGATGGTGATCTGCTGCTTGTGTTGTTGGGCAGCAGCACTGATGACAACGGGCATTTGGAGGAAGGTCAACCATTGGTGTACCGTGTGGACACTGAGAGCCGCTCTCTCCATGCCGTCAGTAACATTGGCAGTCGTGCCCTCTTCGTCAATTTTATCCGGTGTATCTCCGTCGACACCAGAGTGCACCCGACAGTTCAACCTGGCTGCATCTACTACACGGATTTGGGTTATATCAGAGAGTATGATGATGATAGAAAGGCCTGGGATGAGTGGCCACGACGTGCGGATAGAATAGGATATGGTCCGAAAAATGAACAAAGGCCATATCGTTTGGAGGATGTATTTGCTGCACACTGCAGACGGAGGGAGTTCAGTGAATATTTCTTTCATCTCATGAATTGTAGCGACGATGAAATATATGATACAGAATGAAGAACATTGTTATTGGCTGCTTTTGGCTGCTGTATACAGTTTATGTATTATACTTAGTTTTCTGGATTTATTATGCTACTGTGAATTTATCCTATACTAGCTTCTAGATTTGTTACCATATTGGGCAAAAAACGAGCGCCAAAAGGCAACAATCATTGAAGAAAGACAGAAATAGAAGCTTCTCTAGATTTGATACTAATTTGGTGAAAAGAGAGAGAACTGTTACAGAGAGAGAGGGGAAAAAGGCGCTCTGAAAAGGCGCTCTGAAAAGGCAATGCCAATTTGGGCCGATAGAGACAGAACTGAGCTCTCACACATAACCAAACGCGGTCTCATCCTGTCCCACGCGGTCCCTTTCTACCAGCCCCACGAGATGCGGCCCCACACGACGCGGCCCCACACGTCAGCACGGAAATGGTCAACTAAACGGGAATCCTCCCGTCCGACCTCCTTCTGAGGGTTTCAGACAATGGCTTGGAGAAAACTGAGGAAAAACTAACGAGCTGGGGAAAACTAAGTACAACTAACGACCTGAGGGCACGAAAATAGAAATCCCTTCATTATATGGCTAGAGGCCGAGATAATTCCTAAGATCCTGGATGTGGCACCCCTAGTAGGTCCCCCACACATGAAAATTAGAGTGGTGAGGTTTTGCACATTGCCCTTGGTGGCCACTTCACAAAAAAACACCTATTTTGACCCCTCCAGCCACCTGAAAAATGGAAAATTCATTTTAATGTGGAAACTGAAAAACACTAGTTACAAAAGTTGTTGGGAATGCAAAGATGCACATCTCCACCAAAAATGGGACCATGGTTCCATAGTTTGCTGTGGAACTTGCACAAACCATGGTCACGTGGCAAAGAAGACCAAGAGAACTCGTGCCTGGAAGCACCTCTTTGTGAAAGAGTTCACTTGTGAACCCTTGGCAAGCCATGTTTGGTATTATTCCTAGGTGATACATCACTCACCATGACTCCATGCAATGTTTTCCCATTTTTTTGATTTTTTCTGAATTCCCTCGGCCTCCCTTCCAGATCTAGGTCAAACTCGCGGTGCCATCGATGCATGCCAAGTGGGTTGGGAACCATGGTTTGGTCTTGGTTGCAGGGTCCCACACCCTCAGGGGACCTCCAGGTAGTTTTCCCCAATTTTTTTGATGTGCATTTCTTGTAGCCCTAGTTCAAATTAGCATTTAAAGGGATTTAGGGCAAAAATAATTCATTATATGGCCGGAGGCCGAGATAATTCCTAAGATCCTGGATGTGGCACCCCTAGTAGGTCCCCCACCCATGAAAATTAGAGTGGTGAGGTTTTGTACATTGCCCTTGGTGGCCACTTCAGAAAACACCTGTTTTGACCCCTCCGACCACATGAAAAATGGAAAATGCATTTTTATGTGGAAACTGAAAAACACAAGTTACAAAAGTTGTTGGGAATGCAAAGATGCACATCTCCACCAAAAATGGGATCATGGTTGGTCACCTGGCAAAGAAGACCAAGAGAACTCCTGCTTGGAAGCACCTTTTTGTGAAAGAGTTCACCTGTGAACCCTGGCATGCCATGTTTGGTATTTTTCCTAGGTGATACATCACTTACCATGACTCCATGCAATGTTTTTCCATTTTTTTGATTTTTTCTGAATTCCCTAGTCCCTCGTTCCAAATCTAGGTCAAATTCTCGGTGCCATCGATGTGTGCCAGGTGGGTTGGGAACCAAGGTTTGGTCTTGGTTGCAGGGTCCCACACCCTCAGGGGACCTCCAGGTAATTTTCCCCAATTTTTTTGTTGTTCATTTCTTATAGCCCAGCTCAAATTAGGATTTAAAGGGATTTAGGGCAAAAATAATTCATTATATGGCCGGAGGACGAGATAATTCCTAAGATTCTGGATGTGGCACCCCTAGTAGGTCCCCCACCCATGAAAATTAGAGTGCTGAGGTTTTGCACATTGCCCTTGGTGGCCACTTCACAAAAAACACCTGTTTTGACCCCTCCGGCCACCTGAAAAATGGAAAATGCATTTTTATGTGGAAACTGTAAAACACTAGTTACAAAAGTTGTTGGGAATGCAAAGATGCACATCTCCACCAAAAATGGGACCATGGTTCCATAGTTTGCTGTGGAACTTGCACAAACCATGGTCACCTGGCAAAGAAGACCAAGGGAACTCCTGCCAGGAAGCACCTCTTTGTGAAAGAGTTCACGTGTTAACCCTGGCATGCCATGTTTGGTATTTTTCCTAGGTGATACATCACTCACCATGACTCCATGAAGTGTTTTTCCATTTTTTTTATTTTTTCTGAACTCCCTAGGCCCCTCTTCTAGATCTAGGTCAAACTCGCGGTGCCATCGATGTGTGCCAGGTGGGATGGAAACCATGGTTTGGTCCTGGTTGCAGGGTCCCACACCCTTAGGGGACATCTAGGTAATTTTCCCCAATTCTTTTGATGTGCATTTCTTGTAGCCTCAGTTCAAATTAGGATTTAAAGGGATTTAGGGCAAAAATAATTCATTATATGGCCGGAGGCCGAGATAATTCCTAAGATCCTGGATGTGGCACCCCTAGTAGGTCCCCCACCCATGAAATTTAGAGTGGTGAGATTTTGCACATTGCCCTTGGTGGCCACTTCACACAAAAAACACCTGTTTTGACCCCTCCGGTCACCTAAAAAATGTTAAATGCATATTTTATGTGGAAACTGAAAAAACACTAGTTACAAAAGTTGTTGGGAATGCAAAGATGCACATCTCCACCAAAAATGGGACTATGGTTCCATAGTTTGCTGTGGAACTTGCACAAACCATGGTCACCTGGCAAAGAAGACCAAGAGAACTCCTGCCTGGAAGCACCTCTTTGTGAAAGAGTTCACCTGTGAACCCTGGCATGCCATGTTTGGTATTTTTCCTAGGTGATACATCACTCACCATGACTCCATGCAATGTTTTTCCATTTTTTTTGATTTTTTCTGAATTCTCTAGGCCCTCCTTCCAGATCTAGGTCAAACTCGCGGTGCCATTGATGTGTGCCAGGTGGTTTGGGAACCATGGTTTGGTCTTGGTTGCAGGGTCCCACACCCTCAGGGGACCTCCAGGTAATTTTCCCCAATTTTTTGATGTGCATTTCTTGTAGCCCAGTTCAAATTAGGATTTAAAGGGATTTAGGGCAAAAATGATTCATTATATGGTTGGAGGCCGAGATAATTCCTAAGATCCTGGATGTGGCACCCCTAGTAGGTCCCCCACCCATGAAAATTAGAGTGGTGAGGTTTTGCACATTGCCCTTGGTGGCCACTTCAAAAAAAAAACACCTGTTTTGACCCCTCCAGCCACCTGAAAAATGGAAAATGTATTTTAATGTGGAAACTGAAAAACACTAGTTACAAAAGTTGTTGAGAATGCAAAGATGCACATCTCCACCAAAAATGGGACCATGGTTCCATAGTTTGCTGTGGAACTTGCACAAACCATGGTCTCGTGGCAAAGAAGACCAAGAGAACTCATGCCTGGAAGCACCTCTTTGTGGAAGAGTTCATTTGTGAACCCTTGGCAAGCCATGTTTGGTATTTTTCCTAGGTGATACATCACTCACCATGACTCCATGCAGTGTTTTTCCATTTTTTTGATTTTTTCTAAACTCCCTAGGCCCTCTTCTAGATCTAGGTCAAACTCGCGGTGCCATCGATGTGTGCCAGGTGGGTTGGGAACCATGGTTTGGTCTTGGTTGCAGGGTCCCACACCCTCAGGGGACCTCTTGGTAATTTTCCCCAATTTTTCTGATGTGCATTTCTTGTAGCCTCATTTCAAATTAGGATTTAAAGGGATTTAGGGCAAAAATAACTCATTATATGGCCGGAGGCCGAGATAATTTCTAAGATCCTGGATGTGGCACCCCTAGTAGGTCCCCCACCCATGAAATTTATAGTGGTGAGGTTTTGCACATTGCCCTTGGTAGCCACTTCACACAAAAAAAACACCTGTTTTGACCCCTCCGGTCACCTAAAAAATGGAAAATGCATATTTTATGTGGAAACTAAAAAAACACTAGTTACAAAAGTTGTTGGGAATGCAAAGATGCACATCTCCACCAAAAATGGGACCATGGTTCCATAGTTTGCTGTGGAACTTGCACAAACCATGGTCACCTGACAAAGAAGACCAAGAGAACTCCTACCTGGAAGCACCTGTTTGTGAAAGAGTTCACCTATGAACCCTAGCATGCCATGTTTGGTATTTTTCCTAGGTGATACATCACTCACCATGACTCCTTGCAATGTTTTTTCCATTTTTTTGATTTTTCTGAATTCCCTAGGCCCTCCTTCCAGATCTAGGTCAAACTCGCGGTGCCATCGATGTGTGCCAGGTGGGTTGCAAACGATGGTTTGGTCTTGGTTGCAGGGTCCCACACCCTCAGGGGACCTCCAGGTAATTTTCCCCAATTTTTGTGATGTGCATTTCTTGTAGCCCAGTTCAAATTAGGATTTAAATGGATTTAGGGCAAAAATAATTTATTATATGGCTGGAGGTCGAGATAATTCCTAAGATCCTGGATGTGGCACCCCTAGTAGGTCCCCCACCCATGAAAATTAGAGTGGTGAGGTTTTGCACATTGCCCTTGGTGGCCACTTCACACAAAACACCTGTTTTGACCCCTCCGACCACCTGAAAAATGGAAAATGCAATTTTTATGTGGAAACTGAAAAAACACTAGTTACAAAAGTTGTTGGGAATGCAAAGATGCACATCTCCTCCAAAAATGGGACCATGGTTCCACAGTTTGCTGTGGAACTTGCACAAACCATGGTCACATGGCAAAGAAGACCAAGAGAACTCGTGCCTGGAAGCACCTCTTTGTGAAAGAGTTCACCTGTGAACCCTTGGCATTCCATGTTTGGTATTTTTCCTAGGTGATACATCACTCACCATGACTCCATGCAGTGTTTTTCCATTTTTTGATTTTTTCTGAACTCCCTAGGCCCCCTTTCTAGATCTAGGTCAAACTCGCGGTGCCATCGATGTGTGCCAGGTGGGTTGCGAACCATGGTTTGGTCTTGGTTGTAGGGTCCCACACCCTTAGGGGACATCTAGGCAATTTTCCCCAATTCTTTTGATGTGCATTTCTTGTAGCCTCAGTTCAAATTAGGATTTAAAGGGATTTAGGGCAAAAATAATTCATTATATGGCCAGAGGCCGAGATAATTCCTAAGATCCTGGATGTGGCACCCCTAGTAGGTCCCCCACCCATGAAATTTAGAGTGGTGATGTTTTGCACATTGCCCTTGGTGGCTACTTCACACAAAAAACACCTGTTTTGACCCCTCTGGTCACCTAAAAAATGGAAAATGCATTTTTATGTGGAAACTGAAAAAACACTAGTTACAAAAGTTGTTGGGAATGCAAAGATACACATCTCCACCAAAAATGGGACCATGGTTCCATAGTTTGCTGTGGAACTTGCACAAACCATGGTCACCTAGCAAAGAAGACCAAGAGAACTCCTGCCTGGAAGCACGTCTTTGTGAAAGAGTTCACCTGTGAACCCTGGCATGCCATGTTTGGTATTTTTCCTAGGTGATACATCACTCACCATGACTCCATGCAATGTGATGCGGCACAGTGTTGATGTAGATCACCGTCCAGTTGGGAACCCCAAGAGGAAGGTATGATGAGCACAGTAGCAAATTTTCCCTCAGTAAGAAACCAAGGTTTGTCGATCTAGTAGGAAAAAGCCAAACTCCAGAAGGTGATGCCTGCTAGCTTCGTGACACTCCAACAGGGGTGTCGTTAACGATACTTGTTAGCGTGTCTTTAACTAGTAGCAACGTGGAACCTGCACACAACACAACCAAGAACTTTGCTCCCAGCTTACAATCAGGTTGTCAATCTCACCGGTTTGCTGTAAACAAAGGAATGAGCGTATCGAGTGGAAAGCAATAGTAGTATGCAAGAAAGTAAACAGTGCGATTAAAGTAAACAGGCGATAGCAATGTAAAGGAAATTGGACCGGGGTCCACAGTTCACTAGTGGTGTCTCTCCATAAGATAAATAACAACATGTTGGGTAAACAAATTACCGTTGGGCAATTGATAGAATAAAAATAATGTGCATATGTCAAGAGGATCACTATGAGATTTACTCTGGGCATTACAACAAAATACATAGACCGCCATCCAACTGCATCTATGACTAATAATCCACCCATGGGGAATCATCCGAGGACCCCGTGAATATTAAGTTGCGAACAACAGATTATTGCATTAAGCAAAGTGTGTAATGTAAACAAAACAAATGTCCTTAGACACAAGATTGTTGTTTTCTCCCTAGTGGCAACAGCACATCTACAACCTTAGAGGTTTCTGTCACTCCCCAGATTAAATAGAGGCATGAACCCAACTATCGAGCATAAATACCCCCTCTTGAAGTCACTAGTATCTACTCGGCCAAGATAGCTACTAACAACGGAGAGCATGCAAGATCATAAACAACATAGAGATAACATAAGATAAAATTCAGAACATCAACTTAATCATAACACTAATATTCATCAGATCCCAACAAACACAACATGTAGAATTACATAAAGGTAGTCTCGATCATGTAAGGCAGCTCACGAGATCTAAACATGAAGCACATGGTGGAGAAGACAACCATCTAGCTACTGCTATGGACCCATAGTCCAAGGTAGACTACTCACTCATTGCGCCAAAGGCAAACATGGCGATGAAGAAGACCTCCAGTGGCGATTCCCCTCTCCAGCAGGGTGCTGGGAAGAGCATCTGGACCCTCCCGACCTCGGGTCGACGACGGCGGCGGATCGCAATGTGTTTCTAGAAAATTGATCAGGTGTTTAGGTTTTTCCCGTTGGGGGGTCTTTATAGGTGAAGGGGCAGCGTCAGAGGTGGACCAGGGCGGCCTCACACATAGGGAGCGCGGGCCAGGGGCTGGCCGCGCTGCCCTATTGTGTGGCCGGCCCGTGGCCCCTCTTCGTCTCCTCTTCGGTCTTCTGGAAGCTTCGTTACATAATAGGAGGTTCGGCTTTCGTTTTGTCCAATTCTGTGAATATTTCCTGTGTAACTTTTCTGAAACACAAAAACAGCAGAAAACAGGGAACTGGCACTGTGGCATCTTGTTAATAGGTTAGTTCCAGAAAATGCATAAAAATGCCACGAAGTGTAACAAAACACTTAGCAAATGGTGTAAGAACAAGCATGGAGCATAAAAAATTATAGATACAGTTGAGACGTATCAAGCATCCCCAAGCTTAACTCCTGCTCGTCCTCGAGTAGGTAAGTGATAACAAAGAAATAATTTTTGAGGTGACATGCACCTACACAATCTTGATCATCTATGTAAGCATTGAGTGTTGGGATCAAAAGAACTTAAAACATGGGCATGAAAGACATAATTTCAATAGAAGAAACTTAGCAACCATGTTATAACATGAAAAAGAACACAAACAAAAGATCATGAAAATGAAACAATGAAAGTCACGTGTGTGTTCAAATCATATAAAAAACATAGCAAATGGTTTTCAGCTTGTCCTTCATGAAATAGCAAAACATAAATGCATAGGACACCTTCAAGTTTAAGAGGGCGACTAGATACAAATAATTTAAGAACAAGTGAAACCAAAATCATGAATCAATCAATGATAACTTTGGAACAATGCACATTATACTCAGAATGACAACTATGCTCTCTTAGACGGTGCATAAAGATAGAAGGTGGAAACTCAACATAAAAGTAAAAGAAAGGCCCTTCGCAGAGGGAAGCAGTGATTGCAAGTTTTATAAACCTTCAAAAATTATGGTACTTACTAGCTTTGAGCTCTCATTGCCCCCATCATAAGCATCTTGAATGGTTAAAGTTAATGCAAGTACAATTATGAAGCATATGCTTGACAAATCATAAGTTGAAAACCTCTTGTCCTGTGAAGTACGAATACCCAAACCTCATGCTACTCGACTTAGAGTCCAAAGAAAGCTCTTGTCATTGTAAATATATGCGTATCATCGAGAACCGCCAACGGGTTACCTCCTGCCCGATGACATGGAACAAGCCCACATCAAAATGATAAGACAAACAGACAATGAACACCTCGACATCACTTTTATTTACCATTGGTATAGCTTTTTATTTTGAGATGCGTCGTCGATTGTCCACTATGGGCATGCTATAAATTTCCACCATGAATTATGCATGGCTTAGATTAGCGGCCCAGGCGTTTCTCTAACACATATAAAATCTCCATGATCCCGCAAGATTCCCAGCTTATTTCACATCGCGAGTATCCATAAACAAAAGATCACGATATCAACTCAAATAAGAAGTGCAATGTTGAAAGCTTACCCCATGATGGCATGGTTTGGCTAATTTCCAACTTACAACTTGCAAGCATAACAACTCAACATAAGAGAGCCACAATGTCAAAATTTTAAGAACGAGAAAAGTAAAGTGTGCCATCATGTTCGTGAGAGCTTTATTGACCAATTTTCGCATAACACCAAAAATATTTTAATTTGAAGGATAGATAAAAGCAAGTCGAATGTACTTTGGAATAGCAAATTGCTAATAGGTATGTATGGTGGACACATTGGAACAACTTGGTTTTTAGGAGTTGGATGCACGAGTAGAGCTCATACTCAGTACAAAATGAGGGCTAGCAAAAGACTGGGAGCGACCAACTAAGAGAGCAATAACGGCCATAATCATGCAAAGCGACAAAGCAACATTAAAAGAAGCATAAGATGCCATCAAAAGTCAAAAACTAAATGATCATAGAGGCTTATGGCGACTTTGTATGAGTCTAACATGTGTAAGCATGCGCCAAGTCAACCCAAATAAAGCATCAAGGAGATAACCAAATTAATGCTTCCAAATAATAAAAACAACAGATGATTTTTCAAAGGCTCATTAAGCAATCTCAGTCATTTGAGACAAGTCATGCTAAAGCAAAAATCACTAAGCATACTATCAAAACGATATCAAGTACGACATGCAAAAGCCTAAGTTGCAGTCTACACAAGCTCCTTTTTGTAAAACTTTTTTGCATGAAACTTTTTCTCTTTTCCAACACCATTCGAACCTTTTTTAAAACAACTCTTTTGATGAATACCAACATGGACCAGAGGTCAAAATACACCTTGATGCAAATATATAACAAGATCTGAATAAAAATCAAGGCAAAAAATGAAAGCTAAACGCAGTAGCAGAAAAAGAGAACACTCGTTTGAACGATAAGAGTGAAAAACGGAGTGTTCTTGGCAAATGGAAGCACCTATTTGTGAAAGACTTCACCTGTGAACCCTTGGCATGCCATGTTTGGTATTTTTCCTAGGTGATACATCACTCACCATTACTCCAAGCACAGTTTTTACATTTTTTTTATTTTTTCTGAATTCCCTAGGCCCCCCTTCCAGATCCAGGTCAAACTCACGGTGCCATTGATGTGTGGCAGGTGGGTTGGGAACCATGGTTTGGTCTTGGTTGCAGGGTCCCACACCCTCAGGGGACCTCCAGGTAATTTTCCCCAATTTTTTTGATGTGCATTTCTTGTAGCCCCAGTTCAAATTAGGATTTAAAGGGATTTAGGGCAAAAATAATTCATTATATGGCCAGAGGCCGAGATAATTCCTAAGATCCTGGATGTGGCACCCCTAGTCGGTCCCCCACCCATGAAATTTAGAGTGGTGAGGTTTTGCACATTGCCCTTGGTGGCCACTTCACACAAAAAAACATGTTTTGACCCCTCCGATCACCTGAAAAATGGAAAATGCATTTTTTATGTGGAAACTAAAAAAACACTAGTTACAAAAGTTGTTGGGAATGCAAAGATGCACATCTCCACCAAAAATGGGACTATGGTTCCATAGTTTGCTGTGCAACTTGCACAAACCATGGTCACCTGGCAAAGAAGACCAAGAGAACTCCTGCCTGGAAGCACGTCTCTGTGAAAGAGTTCACCTGTGAACCCTGGCATGCCATGTTTGGTATTTTTGCTAGGTGATACATAACTCACCATGAATCCATGCAATGTGATGCGGCATGGTGTTGATGTAGATCACCGTCCAGTTGGGAACCCCAAGAGGAAGGTATGATGAGCACAGTAGCAAATTTTCCCTCACTAAGAAACCAAGGTTTGTCGGTCCAGTAGGAAAAAGCCAAACTCCAGAAGGTGATGCCTGCTAGCTTCGTGACACTCCAACAAGGGCGCCGTTAATGATACTTGTTAGCGCATCTTCAACTAGTAGCAATGCAGAACCTGCACACAACACAACCAAGAAGTTTGCTCCCAACTAACGATGAGGTTGTCAATCTCACCGGTTTGCTGTAAACAAAGGAATGAGCGTATCGAGTGGAAAGCAATAGTAGTATGTAAGAAAGTAAACAATGTGAGTAAAGTAAACAGGTGATAGCAATGTAAAGGAAATTGGATCGGTGTCCATAGTTCACTAGTGGTGTCTCTCCATAACATAAATAACAACATGCTGGGTAAACAAATTACAGTTGGGCAATTGATACAATAAAGATAACGTGCATATGTAAAGAGGATCACTATGAGATTTACTCTGGGCATTACAACAAAATACATAGACTGCCATCCAACTACATCTATGACTAATAATCCACCCACGGGGAATCATCCGAGGACCCCGTGAATATTAAGTTGCGAACAACAGATTATTGCATTAAGCAAAGTGTGTAATGTAAACAAAGCAAATGTCCTTAGACAGAAGATTGTTGTTTTCTCCCTAGTGGCAACAACACATCTACAACCTTAGAGGTTTCTGTCACTCCCCTAGATTAAATAGAGGCATGAACCCAACTATCGAGCATAAATACCCCCTCTTGGAGTCACTAGTATCTACTCGGCCAAGATAGCTACTAACAATGGAGAGCATGCAAGATCATAAACAACATTGAGATAACATAAGATAAAATTCAGAACATCAACTTAATCATAACACCAATATTCATTGGATCCCAACAAACACAACATGTAGAATTACATAAAGGTAGTCTCGATCATGTAAGGCAGCTCACGAGATCTAAACATGAAGCACATGGTGGAGAAGACAACCATCTAGCTACTGCTATGGACCCATAGTCCAAGGTAGACTACTCACTCATCGCGCCGGAGGCAAGCATGGCGATGAAGAAGACCTCCGGTGGCGATTCCCCTCTCTGACAGGGTGCCAGGAAGAGCTTCTGGACCCTCCCGATCTCGGGTCGACGACAGCGGTGGATCGCGATGTGTTTCTGCAAAATTGATCGGGTGTTTAGGTTTTTCCCATCGGGGGGTCTTTATAGGCGAAGGGGCAGCGTCAGAGGTGGACGAGGGCGGCCTCACACATAGGGGGCGCGGGCCAGGGGCTGGCCACGCCGCCCTATTGTGTGGACGGCCCGTGGCCCCTCTCTGACTCCTCTTCGGTCTTCTTATGTAACTTTTCTGAAACACAAAAATAGCAAAAAACAGGGAACTGGCACTGTGGCATCTTGTTAATAGGTTAGTTCCGGAAAATGCATAAAAATGCCACGAAGTGTAACAAAACACTAAGCAAATGGTGTAAGAACAAGCATGGAGCATCAAAAATTATAGATACGTTTGAGACGTATCAAGCATCCCCAAGCTTAAGTCATGCTCGTCCTCGAGTAGGTAAGTGATAACAAAGAAATAATTTTTGCGGTGACATGCACCTACACAATCTTGATCATCTATGTAAGTATTGAGTGCTGGGATCAAAAGAACTTAAAACATGGGCATGAAAGACATAATTTCAATAGAAGAAACTTAGCAACCATGTTATAACATGAAAAGGAACACAAACGAAAGATCATGAAAATGAAACAATGAAAGTCACGTGTGTGTTCAAATCATATGGAAAACATAGCAAATGGTTTTCAGCTTGTCCTTCATGAAATAGCAAAACATAAATGCATAGGAAACCTTCAAGTTTAAGAGGGCGACTATATACAAATAATTTAAGAACAAGTGAAACCAAAATCATGAATCAATCAATGATAACTTTGGAACAATGCACATTATACTCAGAACGACAACTATGCTCTCTTAGATGGTGCATGAAGATAGAAGGTGGAGACTCAACATAAAAGTAAAAGAAAGGCCCTTCGCAGAGGGAAGCAGTGATTGCAAGTTTTATAAACCTTCAAAAATTATGGTACTTACTAGCTTTGAGCTCTCATTGCCCCCATCATAAGCATCTTGAATGGTTAAAGTTAATGCGAGTACAATTATGAAGCATATGCTTGACAAATCATAAGTTGAAAACCTCGTGTCCCGTGAAGTACGAATACCCAAACCTCATGCTACTTGACTTAGAGTCCCAAACAAGCTCTTGTCATTGTAAATATATACGTATCATTGAGAACCGCCAATGGGGTACCTCTTGCCCGATGACATGGAACAAGCCCACATCAAAATGATAAGACAAATAGACAATGAACACCTTGACATCTCTTTTATTTACCATTGGTATAGCTTTTTATTTTGAGATACATCGTCGAATGTCCACTATGGGCATGCTATAAATTTCCACCATGAATTATGCATGGCTTAGATTAGCGGCCCAGGCATTTCTCTAACACATATAAAAACTCCATGATCCCGTAAGATTCCCAACTTATTTCACATCGCGAGTATCCATAAACAAAAGATCATGATATCAACTCAAATAAGAAGTGCAATGTTGAAAGCTTACCCCATGACGGCATGGTTTGGCTAATTTCCAACTTACAACTTGCAAGCATAACAAATCAACATAAGAGAGCCACAATGTCAAAATTTTAAGAACAAGAAAAGTAAAGTGTGCCATCAGGTTCATGAGAGCTTTACTGACCAATTTTCGCATAACACCAAAAAGAGTTTAATTTGAAGGATAGATAAAAGCAAGTCGAATGTACTTTGGAATAGCAAATTGCTAATAGGTATGTATGGTGGACACATTGGAACAACTTGGTTTTTAGGAGTTGGATGCACGAGTAGAGCTCATACTCAGTACAAAATGAGGGCTAGCAAAAGACTGGGAGCGACCAACTAAGAGAGCAATAACGGCCATAATCATGCAAAGCGACAAAGCAACATTAAAAGAAGCATAAGATGGCATCAAAAGTCAAAAACTAAATGATCATAGAGGCTTATGGCGACTTTGTATGAGTCTAACATGTGTAAGTGATACGTCTCCAACGTATCTATAATTTTTGATGCTCCGTGCTTGTTTTTACACCATTTGCCTAATGTTTCGTTACACTTCATGGTACTTTTATGCATTTTCCGAAACTAACCTATTAACATGTCGCCATAGTGCCAGTTCCCTGTTTTCTACTGTTTTTGTGTTTCAGAAAAGTTACACAGGAAATATTCTCAGAATTGGACGAAACCAAAGCCAGTCGTCCAGATATTTCACGGAGCTTCCAGAGAACCGAAGAGGAGACAGAGTGGGGCCACGAGGTGGCCTCACACCAGGGCGGCATGGCCCAGCCCCTGGCCGCGCCCCCTATGTGTGAGACCGCCTCGGTCCACTTCTAACGCTGCCCCTTCGCCTATAAAGACCCCCCGACGGGAAAAACCTAAGTACCCGATCAATTTTCCAGAAACACATCGCGATCCACCGCCGTCGTTGACCCGAGATCGGGAGGGTCCAGAAGCACTTCCCGGCACCCTGCCGGAGAGGGGAATCGCCACCGGAGGTCTTCTTCATCGCCATGCTTGCCTCCGGAGCAATGACTGAGTAGTCTACCTTGGACTATGGGTCCATAACAGTAGCTAGATGGTTGTCTCCTCCACCATGTGCTTCATGTTTAGATCTCATGAGCTGCCCTACATGATTGAGATCACCGTTATGTAATTCTACATGTTTGGTTTGTTGGGATCCGATGAATATTGGTGTTATGATTGAGTTGCTATACTGAAATATATCTTATGTTATCTCTATGTTGTTTATGATCTTGCACGCTCTCCGTTGTTAGTAGCTATCTTGGCCGAGTAGTTGCTAGTGACTCCAAGAGGGGGTATTTACGCTCGATAGTGGGTTCATGCCTCTATTTAACCTGGGGGAGTGACAGAAACCTCTAAGGTTGTAGATGTGCTATTGCTACTAGGGAGAAAACAACATTCATATGCTCAAGGGCATATGCTTTGTTTACATTACACACTTTGCTTAATGCAATTATCTGTTGTTCGTAACTTAATACTCATGGGGTGTTCGGACAATATCTCCGTGAGTGGATTATTAGTCATTGATGCAGTTGGATGGCGGTCTATGTATTTTGTTGTAATGCCCAGAGTAAATCGCATAGTGATCTTCTTGACATATCACGTTTATCTTTATTCTATTAATTGCCCAACTGTAATAATTTTACCCAGCTTGTGTTATTTATCTTATGGAGAGACACCACTAGTGAACTGTGGATCCCGGTCCTATTTCCATCATATTGCTATCACCTGTTTACTTTACTCGCACTGTTTACTTTACTCGCATACTTTCACTGTTTTCCACTCGATACGCTCATACCCTTTGTTTCAAGCAAACCGGTGAGATTGTCAACCTCATCGGAAGTTGGGAACAAAGTACTTGGTTGTGTGTGTGCAGGTTCCACGTTGCTGCTCGCAAAGCAAAGCTTGGACGAGGCACCATATAAATTGTCCGGAGCTGTCGCGAAGCTTACAAGCATCACCTTCAGTCGTTTGTCTCTCCTCTCCTGAACGATAAACCTTGGTTTCTTAACTGAGGGAAAATCTTACTGCTATATTCATCACACCTTCCTCTTGGGGTTCCCAACGGGCTGGTCATCAACCAGGCATCAAGCTCTTTTTCTGGCGCCGTTGCCGGGGAGGAAGTAGAAGACTTCTGCGAGGGAAGTTTTTCACACGCACATCCTTTACTTTGTTATTTTTTTTGCTTTACTTTATTTATTTTTACTTGCATCGTTTTATCAAAAACCCAAAAAAATTAGAATCCTTGGTAGTTGTTTTTACTTATCTGCTTTTAGTTTTGCTGAAATGGCTAATCCTGAAAACACCAAGCTGTGTGACTTTACTAGTACGAACAATAGTGATTTTATCTGCACTCCTATTGCGCCACCTGCTCCTGCTGCAAACTTTTATGAGATTAAGCCTGCTTTATTAAACCTTGTTATGAATGAGCAATTTTCTAGTGCTAGTACTGAAGATGCTGCAGCTCATCTCAACAATTTTGTTGAGCTATGTGAGATGCAGAAATATAAGGATGTAGAAAGTGATATTATTAAGCTCAAGTTGTTTCCTTTTTCTTTGAGAGGAAAGGCTAAGGATTGGTTGCTGTCTTTGACTAAGAATAGTATTGATTCATGGGCTAAGTGTAAGGATGCTTTCATTGGTAGATATTATCCTCCTGCTAAAATTATATCTTTGCATAGCAATATTATGAAGTTTAGTCAATTTGATAATGAACATATTGCTCAAGCATGGGAAAGAATGAAATCTATGATAAAGAATTGCCCCACTCATGGACTGACTACTTGGATGATTGTCCAAATTTTTTATGCAGGACTGAATTTTTTTTCGAGGAACCTATTGGATTCAGCTGCTGGAGGCACTTTTATGTCCCTTACCTTGGGCGCCGCAACAAAGCTACTTGACAACATGATGGTGAATTATTCCGAATGGCACACCGAGAGAGCTCCACAAGGTAAGAAGGTAAATTCTGTTGAGGAAACCTCTTCCTTGAGTGATAAGATTGATACCATTATTGCTATGCTTGCTAATGATAGGACTCATGTTGATCCTAATAATGTTCCTTTAGCTTCTTTGGTTGCTCAAGAAGAGCATGTTGATGTGAACTTCATTAGAAACAATAATTTTAACAACAACACTTATAGGAATAATTTTGCTAGTAACAATTATAGGACGTATCCTTCTACCAATGGTAATGGTTATGGTAATTCTTATGGTAATTCCTCCAACAACACTAGGGCCGCGCCCTCTGAACTTGGAGTCATGCTCAAAGACTTTATGGTAAAACAAACTGCTTTTAACAAGTCTGTTGAGGAAAAGTTGGGCAAAATTGATATTTTTGCTTCTAAAGTTGATAGCCTTGCTCATGATGTTGAACTTCTGAAATTAAAAGTGTTGCCTAATGATGTGAAAGAGAACAATGTTTTTGCTACTGCTAATGCTATTCAAGTTGGAATTGATGAAAATATTAGATTGTTAGCAGAATTGCATGCTAGATGGGAAAGAGAGGATGAGATTGCTAGGAATATGAAAGTTTGTACTATTACTACCTCTAATGATGTTGTTCCTAATGCTAGCAATCCTCTTACTTTGATTGGTGTAGAGAAAACTCCCGCTCCTTGTGTTAAAAAGCCTAAAACTGCCAAAACTTTTTCTCAAAAGAGTGCTAAATTTTTTTGGAGTGTACGAGATGATAGCCCTATTTCCTTTAATGATTTTGATATTGATGGCTGCAATATATATGAAGTAATTTTGTTCTTGCAAAAGCTTGCTTTGACTCCCAATGCTAGTTCTTTAAATGTTGCTTTTACTAAGCATATTACCAATGCTCTCATAAAAATTAGGGATGAAAAGTTGCAACAAAAAGCTTCTATTCCCAAGAAGTTAGAAGCTGGTTGGGAACCCATCATTGATATGCATGTTAATGGTTTTGATTGCCATGCTTTATGTGATCTAGGTGCTAGTATTTCTATCATGCCTAGAAAGATTTATGACATGCTTGACTTACCACCGCTTGAAAAGTGTTATTATGATGTTCCTATCACTGATGTTGCTAAGAAGAAACCTTTGGGAAAAATTAATGATGTTCTTATTGTGGTTAATAATAACCTTGTTCCCGTTGATTTTCTTGTTATGGATGTTGAATGCCATGCTTCATGTCCTATTATTTTGGGAAGACCCTTTCTTCGAACTGTAGGTGCCATCATTGATATGAGGGAAGGCACCATTAAATATCAATTCCCACTAAAGAAAGGTATGGAACACTTCCCTAGGAAAAGGAAGAAATTACTTTTTGACTCTATTCTTAGAGGAAATTATGAGCTTGATGCTTCATCTCTTGATGTTACTTGATTCGCAATTTTGTGCGCCTAGCTCGAAGGCGTTAAAGAAAAGCACTCTTGGGAGATAACCCAATGTTTTATTTTCAGTACTTTTTCTTTTATTTGAGTCTTGGAAGTCATTACTACTGTAATGACCGCTCCTTATCCTTTTTATTTCATTGTTGTGCCAAGAGAAGCCTCTAATTTGAGTGAGGTAAGATTTGGAGATGTTGCTGTCCTAAAACTGTTTTCGGTGCTGCACCGTAAAAATTCATATAAATTCTCTGTATATCTTTTGGACCTGCGATTTCTTTTGCATATGCCCCAGGTTATATCCAAACTTTCATTAGTTGAACACTTTTTGATTTGAGCAACAGAAAACCCCTTAAAAATTCGACCTTTGTCAGCTGTTCTGTTTTGACAGATTTCTGCCAATATTTGTGTTTGCCGCTTAATCGCTTTCTTGCGAGTTCTTTTGATCACAGAACTTTTGGGGAAGTTGCTACAGTAGTATATGCTATATATGTGGTGGTTTTAGGTTGAAACCTGAAGCAAAAAGAGGTTGATTATATGTTATGCTTACACTAATGTTGCTAATAGATTTGTGTTTAGTTCTGTATGAAGGAAGTTTTCAAGTGTAGGGATTGGAGAATGATGAGATGAGTTGAAGAATGGACAAAAGCTCAAGCTTGGGGATGCCCATGCATCACCCCAAGAAATATCCAAGAAGTACAAGTGTCAAAGCTTGGGGATGCCCCGAGGCACCCCTTCTTCATCGGCAAAAAATTGGTCACCTTTCAAGACACTATATTTTTATTGCTTCATGCACTATGTGTTTTTCTTGGAGCGTCAGTTGTTTTAGTTTTCTTTATTAGTTTAGTTTTGTTTGCTGCAATAAATGGTTGGACCCCAACAAATTTCTTTTGGAGAAGTTGCCTTGCTTTTCATTTGCCAAGAACGCTCTAGTTTTCACTCTTATCAAAAAACGAGTGTTCTTCTTTTTCTGCTACTGCTTTTGGTTTTCGTTTTCACCTTGATTTGTGTTCAGATATTCTTATATTTATTCATCAAGGTGTATTTTTGCCTCTGATCTTTATTTGTTTTCATCAAAAGATGTGCTTTTAAAAAGGTCGAATGGTGTTGGAAAAGAGAAAAAGCTTTATGCTGGGCTTGTTCCATGTCATCGGGCACGAAGGTACCCCGTTGGCGGTTCTCGATGATATGCATACACTTACAATGACAAGATCCTTGCTTGGGACTCTAAGTAAAGTAGCATGAGGTTTGGGTACTCGTATTCACGGGACACGAGGTTTTCAACTTATGAATTGTCAAGCATATGCAATGTAAGTGTTCTCGTATTAACTTTAACCATTCAAGATGCTTATGATGGGGGCAATGAGAGCTCAAAGCTGGTAAGTAACATAATTTTTGAAGGTTATAAAACTTGCAATCACTGCTTCCCTCCGCGAAGGGCCTTTCTTTTACTTTTATGTTGAGTCACCACCTTCTATCTTTATGCACCATTAAGAGAGCATAGTTGTCATTCTTAGTATAATGTGCATTGTCCCAAAGTTTTCATTGATTGATTCATATTGTTGGTTTTACTTGTTCTTAAATTATTTGTATCTAGTCGCCCTCTTAAACTTGAAGGTGTCGTATGCATTTATGTTTTGCTCTCTATTAAGGACAAGCTGAAAACCATTTGTATGTTTCTCCTGATGATTTGAACACACGTTTGACTTTCATTGTTTCATTTTCATGATCTTTTGTTTGTGTTCATTTTCATGTTATAACATGGTTGCTAAGTTCTTATTGTCAAGATTATATCTTTCATGCCCATGTTTTAAGTTCTTTTGATCCCAGCTCACAATGCTTACATACATGATCAAGATTGTGTAGGTGCATGCCACCTCAAAAATTATTTCTTTTGTTATCACTTACCTACTCGAGGACGAGCAGGAGTTAAGCTTGGGGATGCTGATACGTCTCCAACGTATCTATAATTTTTGATGCTCCATGCTTGTTTTTACACCATTTGCCGGAGAGGGGAATCGCCACCGGAGGTCTTCTTCATTGCCATGCTTGCCTCCGGAGCGATGAGTGAGTAGTCTACCTTGGACTACGGGTCCATAGCAGTAGCTAGATGGTTGTCTCCTCCACCATGTGCTTCATGTTTAGATCTCATGAGCTGCCCTACATGATTGAGATCACCGTTATGTAATTCTACATGTTTGGTTTGTTGGGATCCGATGAATATTGGTGTTATGATTGAGTTGCTATACTGAAATATATATTATGTTATCTCTATGTTGTTTATGATCTTGCATGCTCTCCGTTGTTAGTAGCTATCTTGGCCGAGTAGTTGTTAGTGACTCCAAGAGGGGGTATTTATGCTCGATAGTGGGTTCATGCCTCTATTTAACCTGGGGGAGTGACAGAAACCTCTAAGGTTGTAGATATGCTGTTGCTACTAGGGAGAAAGGAACATTCATATGCTCAAGGGCATATGCTTTGTTTACATTACACACTTTGCTTAATGCAATTATCTGTTGTTCGCAACTTAATACTCATGGGGTGTTCGGATGATATCTCCGTGAGTGGATTATTAGTCATAGATGCAGTTGGATGGCGGTCTATGTATTTTGTTGTAATGCCCAGAGTAAATTGCATAGTGATCTTCTTGACATATCACGTTTATCTTTATTCTATCAACTGCCCAACTGTAATTTGTTTACCCAGCATGTGTTATTTATCTTATGGAGAGACACCACTAGTGAACTATGGATCCCGGTCCTATTTCCATCATATTGCTATCACCTATTTACTTTACTCGCACTGTTTACTTTACTCGCATACTTTCACTGTTTTCCACTCGATACGCTCATACCCTTTGTTTCAAGCAAAACCGGTGAGATTGACAACCTCATCGCAAGTTGGGAATAAAGTACTTGGTTGTGTGTGTGCAGGTTCCACGTTGCTGCTCGCAAAGCAAAGCTTGGACGAGGCGCCATATAAATTGTCCGGAGCTGTCGCGAAGCTTGCAAGCATCACCTTCAGTCATTTGTCTGTCCTCTCCTAAACGATAAACCTTGGTTTCTTAACTGAGGGAAAATCTTGCTGCTATATTCATCACACCTTCCTCTTGGGGTTCCCAACGGGTTGGTCATCGACCAGGCATCAGTAAGCATGCGCCAAGTCAACCCAAATAAAGCATCAAGGAGAAAACCAAATTAATGCTTCCAAATAATAAAAACAACGCATGATTTTTTCAAAGGCTCATTAAGCAATCTCAGTCATTTGAGACAAGTCATGCTACAGCAAAAATCACTAAGCATACTATCAAAATGATATCAAGCACGACATGCAAAAGCCTAAGTCGCAGTCTACACAAGCTCCTTTTTGTACCACTTTTTTACATTAAACTTTTTCTCTTTTCCAACACCATTTGAACCTTTTTTAAAACAACTCTTTTGATGAATACCAACATTGGACTAGAGGTCAAAAACACCTTGATGCAAAGATATAACAATATCTGAACAAAAATCAAGGTGAAAAACGAAAGCTAAACGCAGTAGCAGAAAAAGAGAACACTCGTTTGAACGAGAAGAGTGAAAAACGGAGTGTTCTTGGCAAATGAAAAGCAAGGCAACTTCTCCAAAAGGAATTTGTTGGGGTCCAACCATTTATTGCAGCAAACAAAACTGAAAACTAACACAACTGACGCTCCAAGAAAAATGCATAGTGCATGAAGCAATAAAAATATAGTGTGTTGAAAGGTGACCCAATTTTTACCGATAAAGAAGGGGTGCCTCGGGGGCATCCCCAAGCTTTGACGCTTGTACCTCTTGGATATTTCTTGGGGTGCATGGGCATCCCCAAGCTTGAGCTTTTGTCCATTATTCAACTCATCTCATCATTCTCCAATCCCTACACTTGAAAACTTCCTTCATACAAAACTCAACACAATTCTATTAGCAACATTAGTGTAAGCATAATATTGAATCAACCCCTTTTTCTTCAGATTTCAACTCAAAACCACCACATGTAAAGCATATACTACTGTAGCAACTTCCCCAAAAGTTCCATGATCAAAAGAACTCAAAAAGAAAGAGATCGAGAGGCAAACACAAATAGTGGCAGAAATCTGTCAAAACAGAACAGCTGACAAAGGTCAATTTTTTAGAGGGTTTTCTTTTGCTAAAATCAAAAGTGTTAAACTAATAAAAGTTTGGAAATAACCTGGGGCATATGCACAAGAAATCGCAGGTCAAAAATATATTCATAGAATTTTCACGAATTTTTATGGCGCAGCACCGAAATCTGTTTCAGGACAGCAACTTCCCCAAATCTTACCTCACTCAAATTAGAGGTTTCTCTTGGCACAACAATGAAATAAAAATGATAAGGAGAGGTTATTACAGTAGTAATAACTTCCAAGACTCAAATAAAAGAAAAAGAACTGAAAGTAAAATAGTGGGTTATCTCCCAAGAGTGCTTTTCTTTAACGCCTTTGAGCTAGGTGCAGAAAGGTGGAAATCAAGTATTTTCGAAGGAAGCATTAAGATCAACCGTTTCCTCAAGATCACCACTTACCACACTAGGCACTTTAGAGGTTCCCGAAGATGATTCAACCTGCAAGTCACTCTTAGTTGAACTAAAAGTTTTACCAATCTTAAAAACATGATGCGGTTTAGGCACAGACACCTTGGGAACATACATAAATTTTTGCTCTTTTCCAACAAAAGCTTTCTCCTTCTTAAACTTAAGAGAAGAGAAGATTGAACTTAAAGTTTCCATAGATTCCTCCAGTTTCCCAATCCTAAGGTTTTGACTATCAAGAGTAGTGCTAGCCTCTAAAATGGTGATTCTCTTACCGATACTTTCTATCAATTCATTAACCCGGCTAGCATTATCAAGGATATTTGGCAAACTTTTTTCTAAAGAGCTAAGCTTTTCTAAAACTTCCTCCAAAGTGACCTCAGTTTTAACAACATGAATAGGTGGTACTCCCACTAAACTTTCAATTAAAGTGCATGCTTCAAGAGCGGGAGTACCCAGAAAATTACCTCCTGCAAGAGTATCAAGAACATAACTATTCCAACTAGATATACCAACATAAAAATTTCTAAGGAGGATCATGGTAGAATGCTTCTTCGTACACCTATGATGAGAATTACTAATACGGTACCAAGCATCTTTCAAACTTTCTCCCCCTTGTTGCTTAAAAGTACAAACTTCAACTTCAGGATTACTCATTCTAACAAGACTAAAAGCAAGTAAATAAAAGCAACTATAAAGGAAACTAATTTTTTGTATTTTTGATAAAATGATGCAAGAAAAAATAAAGTAAAGAAAAACTAAAACAAAGTAAAGGATGTGCGTGTGAAACTCCCCTTGCAGAAGTCTTCTTTTTCCCCGGCAACGGCGCCAGAAAATTAGCTTGATGCGGCACGGTGTTGATGTAGATCACCGTCCAGTTGGGAACCCCAAGAGGAAGGTATGATGAGCACAGTAGCAAATTTTCCCTCATTAAGAAACCAAGGTTTGTCAGTCCAGTAGGAAAAGGCCAAACTCTAGAAGGTGATGCCTGTTAGCGTGTCTTCAACTAGTAGCAACGCGGAACCTGCACACAACACAACCAAGAACTTTGCTCCCAACTTACGATGAGGTTGTCAATCTCACTGGTTTGTTGTAAACAAAGGAATGAGCATATCGAGTGGAAAGCAATAGCAGTATGCAAGAAAGTAAATAGTGCGAGTAAAGTAAACAGGTGATAGCAATGTAAAGGAAATTGGACCGGGGTCCACAGTTCACTAGTGGTGTCTCTCCATAAGATAAATAACAACATGCTGGGTAAACAAATTACAGTTGGGCAATTGATAGAATAAAGATAACATGCATATGTGAAGAGGATCACTATGAGATTTACTCTGGGCATTACAACAAGATACATAGACCGCCATCCAACTGCATCTATAACAAATAATCCACCCATGGGGAATCATCTGAGGACCCCGTGAATATTCAGTTGCGAACAACAGATTATTGCATTAAGCAAAGTGTGTAATATAAACAAAGCAAATGTCCTTAGATAGAAGATTGTTGTTTTCTCCCTAGTGGCAACAACACATCTACAACCTTAGAGGTTTCTGTCACTCCCCCAGATTAAATAGAGGCATGAACCCAACTATCGAGCATAAATACCCCCTCTTGGAGTCACTAGTATCTACTCGGCCAAGATAGCTGCTAACAACGGAGAGCATGCAAAATCATAAACAACATAGAGATAACATAAGATAAAATTCAGAACATCAACTTAATCATAACACCAATATTCATCGGATCCCAACAAACACAACATGTAGAATTACATAAAGGTAGTCTCGATCATGTAAGGCAGCTCACGAGATCTAAACATGAAGCACATGGTGGAGAAGACAACCATCTAGCTACTGCTATGGACCCATAGTCCAAGGTAGACTACCCACTCATCACGTCGGAGGCAAGCATGGCGATGAAGAAGACCTCCGGTGGCGATTCCCCTCTCTGGCAGGGTGCTGGGAAGAGCTTCTGGACCATCCCGATCTCGGGTCGATGATGGAGGCGGATCGCGATGTGTTTCTAGAAAATTGATCGGGTGTTTAGGTTTTTCCCATCGGGGGGTCTTTATAGGCGAAGGGGCAGCATCAGAGGTGGACCAGGGCGGCCTCACACGTAGGGGGCGCAGGCCAGGGGCTGGCCGCGCCGCCCTATTGTGTGGCCGGCCCGTGGCCCCTCTCCATCTCCTCTTCGGTCTTCTGGAAGCTTCGTTAAATAATATGAGGTTCGGCTTTTGTTTCGTCCAATTCCGAGAATATTTCCTGTGTAACTTTTCTGAAACACAAAAACAGCAGAAAACAAGGAACTGGCACTATGTCATCTTGTTAATAGGTTAGTTCTGGAAAATGCATAAAAATGCCATGAAGTGTAACAAAACACTAAGCAAATGGTGTAAGAACAAGCATGGAGCGTCAAAAATTATTGATACATTTGAGACGTATCACAATGTTTTTCCATTTTTTTGATTTTTTCTGAATTCCCTAGGCCCTCCTTCCAGATCTAGGTCAAACTCGCGGTGCCATTGATGTGTGCCAGGTGGGTTGGGAACCATGATTTGGTCCTGGTTGCAGGGTCCCACACCCTCAGGGGACCTCCAGGTAATTTTCCCCAATTTTTTTGATGTGCATTTCTTGTAGCCCTAGTTCAAATGAGGATTTCAAGGGATTTAGGGCAAAAATAATTCATTATATGGCCAAAGGCCGAGATAATTCCTAAGATCCTAGATGTGGCACCCCTAGTAGGTCTCCCACCCATGAAATTTAGAGTGGTGAGGTTTTGCACATTGCCCTTGGTGGCCATTTCACAAAAAACACCTGTTTTGACCCCTCCGGCCACCTGAAAAATGGAAAATACATTTTCTATGTGGAAACTGAAAAAACACTAGTTACAGAAGTTGTTGGGAATACAAAGATGCACATATCCAGCAAAAATGGGACCATGGTTCCATAATTTGTTATGGAACTTGCACAAATCATGGTCACCTGGCAAAGAAGACTAAGAGAACTCCTGCTTGGAAGCAACTCTTTGTGAAAGAGTTCACCTGTGAGCCCTTGGCATGCCATGTTTGGTATTTTTCCTAGGTGATACATCACTCACCATGACTCCGTGCAGCGTTTTTCCATTTTTTTGATTTTTTTTGAATTCCCTAGGCCCCCCTTCCAGATCTAGGTCAAACTCGCGGTGCCATCGATGTGTGCCAGGTGGGTTGGGAACCATGGTTTCGTCTTGGTTGCAGGGTCCCACACCCTCAGGGTACCTCCAGGTAATTTTCCCCAATTTTTTTGATGTGCATTTCTTGTAGCCCCAATTCAAATTAGGATTTAAAGGGATTTAGGGCAAAAATAATTCATTATATGGCCGAAGGCCGAGATAATTCCTAAGATCCTGGATGTGGCACCCCTAGTAGCTCCCCCACCCATGAAATTTAGAGTGGTGAGGTTTTGCACATTGCCCTTGGTGTCCACTTCACAAAAAAATGCCTGTTTTGTCCCCTCCGGCCACCTGAAAAATGGAAAATACATTTTTATGTGGAAACTGAAAAAACACTAGTTACAAAAGTTGTTGGGAATGCAAAGATGCACATATCCTCCAAAAATGGGACCATGGTTCCATAGTTTGTGCTGGAACTTGCACAAACCATGGTCACCTGGCAAAGAAGACCAAGAGAACACCTGCCTGGAAGCACCTCTTTGTGAAAGAGTTCACCTGTGAACCCTTGGCATGCCATGTTTGGTATTTTTCCTAGGTGATACATCACTCATCATGAATCCATGCAGTGTTTTTCCATTTTTCTTGATTTTTTTTGAATTCCCTAGGCCCTCCTTCCAGATCTAGGTCAAACTCGTGATGCCATTGATGTGTGCCAGGTGGGTTGGGAACAATGGTTTGGTTTTGGTTGTAGGGTCCCTCACACTTAGGGGACCTCCAGGTAATTTGCCCCAATTTTTTTGATGTGCATTTCTTGTAGCCCTAGTTCAAATTAGGATTTGAAGGGATTTAGGGCAAAAATAATTCATTATATTGCCGGAGGCCGAGATAATTCCTAAGATTCTGGATGTGGCACCCCTAGTAGGTCCCCCACCCATGAAAATTAGAGTGGTGAGGTTTTACCCATTGCCCTTGGTGGCCACTTCACAAAAAAAACACCTATTTTGACCCCTCTGGCCACGTGAAAAATGGAAAATACATTTTTTTTGTGGAAACTGAAAAAACACTAGTTACAAAAGATGTTGGGAATGCAAAGATGAACATCTCCACCAAAAATGGGACCATGGTTCCATAGTTTGCTGTGGAACTTGCACAAACCATGGTCACCTGGCAAAGAAGACCAAGAGAACTCCTGCCTGGAAGCACCTCTTTGTGAAAGAGTTCACCTGTGAACCCTTGGCATGCCATGTTTGGTATTTTTCCTAGGTGATACATCACTCACCATGAATCCATGCAGTGTTTTTACATTTTTTTGATTTTTTCTAAATTCCCTAGGCCGCCCTTCCAGATCTAGGTCAAACTCGCGGTGCCATCGATGTGTGCCAGGTGGGTTGGGAACCATGGTTTGGTCTTGGTTGCAGGGTGGCCCGATCTTCTCGTGAGCGATGCGATGGTGATGATGGCAGCGGATGATTGTCGGGGATAACTTGGTGTCACCAATGAACTCTCCTCGCTTGAACCCTGATGCTAATGCAACAGCTCTCAAACCCTGTAGGATATTCACGACTCCACACACTTGCGCACGTAGCCATCGACCATGAAATGGTAGTTTGCAATCTACTGATTCCCAATGGAACAACAGATCACACTAAACTTGCAGCAGTATATCACCAAATCCAGATGAATTGGTGCGGAGGAATTCAGATGAATGCTTACAGCAGTTCAACGAAATAATCTGTAGTCTAAACATGGTCTAACCCTAATTGAGGGGGCGCCCAGGGCTACTTATAGGTGGCTGGGCGTCCTCAGCAAAGACCTGGCCCAAAACATGCCTGGTTTGGGCCCAAACTGACTCGGTTCGACTCAAATGGGTACATACCGACCCATATATGGGTTCAGCCTAATTTTAGCACGCAGGCCATGTGTGTAGCACGCCTTAGACGTGTAGACATCGTGTCGTAGGCAGTCCTAGTGCGCCATCATGTGCTCGTGCTCATCTAGACTTGATCTTCTTCACGTGGTGATGTTCTCCATGCTTGTGGCGCCAGCCTCCCTCTCCTCCCTCGCGCTCTCTTGCTTGATCACCACGTCGTGCTCCATGTGTTGCATCTCCTCGCTCCCTCGAACCCCTTCTTCTCCAATGAACCTGATCATACATATGAACAAATACTTAGGCAGTATAAAATTCTCATTACAATAAATATCAGATTCAGCAAGGAGTAGTTCACCTGCTGTTGTAACAACTTAGCATGGGCTCGAGTAATTGGTCCAATCATAATCTCGTCATTGGACTTATCTTGATCAGCAACAATAGGGTCATCAATAGTAGGTGGAGATGGTTGTGTAGTAGGGATGTCCTCATCATCTCCTTCCCCCTTCAAAAGGCATGGACCTCGACGCTCCAAGGTCATCTCCATCATATGGTGATAAATCAGCAACGTTGAAACTGTTGCTAACACCACCAAACTCAGCAATAGGAATATCAATCGAGTAGGCATTATCATTGATCTTGGCAAGCACTCTATAGGGACCATGGTTCCATAGTTTGTGGTGGAACTTGCACAAACCATGGTCACCTGGCAAAGAAGACCAAGAGAACACCTGCCTGGAAGCACCTCTTTGTGAAAGAGTTCACCTGTGAACCCTTGGCATGCCATGTTTGGTATTTTTCCTAGGTGATACATCACTCACCATGAATCCATGCAGTGTTTTTCCATTTTTCTTGATTTTTTTTGAATTCCCTAGGCCCTCCTTCCAGATCTAGGTCAAACTCGTGATGCCATTGATGTGTGCCAGGTGGGTTGGGAACAATGGTTTGGTTTTGGTTGTAGGGTCCCTCACCCTCAGGGGACCTCCAGGTAATTTGCCCCAATTTTTTTGATGTGCATTTCTTGTAGCCCTAGTTCAAATTAGGATTTAAAGGGATTTAGGGCAAAAATAATTCATTATATTGCCGGAGGCCGAGATAATTCCTAAGATTCTGGATGTGGCACCTCTAGTAGGTCCCCCACCCATGAAAATTAGAGTGGTGAGGTTTTACCCATTGCCCTTGGTGGCCACTTCACAAAAAAAACACCTGTTTTGACCCCTCTGGCCACCTGAAAAATGGAAAATACATTTTTTATGTGGAAACTGAAAAAACACTAGTTACAAAAGATGTTGGGAATGCAAAGATGCACATCTCCACCAAAAATGGGACCATGGTTCCATAGTTTGCTGTGGAACTTGCACAAACCATGGTCACCTGGCAAAGAAGACCAAGAGAACTTCTGCCTGGAAGCACCTCTTTGTGAAAGAGTTCACCTGTGAACCCTTGGCATGCCATGTTTGGTATTTTTCCTAGGTGATACATTACTCACCATGACTCCATGCAGTGTTTTTACATTTTTTTGATTTTTTCTAAATTCCCTAGGCCGCCCTTCCAGATCTAGGTCAAACTCGCGGTGCCATAGATGTGTGCCAAGTGGGTTGGGAACCATGGTTTGGTCTTGGTTGCAGGGTGGCCCGATCTTCTCGTGAGCGATGCGATGGTGATGATGGCAGCGGATGATTGTCGGGGATAACTTGGTGTCACCAATGAACTCTCCTCGCTTGAACCCTGATGCTAATGCAACAGCTCGCAAACCCTGTAGGATATTCACGACTCCACACACTTGTGCACGTAGCCGTCGACCATGAAATGGTAGTTTGCAATCTACTGATTCCCGATGGAACAACAGATCACACTAAACTTGCAGCAGCATGTCACCAAATCCAGATGAATTGGTGCTGAGGAATTCAGATGAATGCTTACAGCAGTTCAACAAAATAATCTGTAGTCTAAACGTGGTCTAACCCTAATTGAGGGGGCGCCCAGGGCTACTTATAGGTGGCAGGGCGTCCTCAGCAAAGACCTGGCCCAAAACATGCCTGGTTTGGGCCCAAACTGACTCGGTTCGACTCAAACGGGTACATACCGACCCATATATGGGTTCGGCCTAATTTTAGCACGCAGGCCATGTGTGTAGCACGCCTTAGGCGTGTAGACATCGTGTCGTAGGCAGTCCTAGTGCGCCATCATGTGCTCATGCTCATCTAGACTTGATCTTCTTCACGTGGTGATGTTCTCCATGCTTGTGGCGCCAGCCTCCCTCTCCTCCCTCACGCTCTCTTGCTTGATCACCACGTCGTGCTCCATGTGTTGCATCTCCTCGCTCCCTCGAACCCCTTCTTCTCCAATGAACCTGATCATACATATGAACAAATACTTAGGCAGTATAAAATTCTCATTACAATAAATATCAGATTCAGCAAGGAGTGAGTTCACCTGCTGTTGTAACAACTTAGCATAGGCTCGAGTAATTGGTCCAATCCTAATCTCGTCATTGGACTTATCTTGATCAGTAACAATAGGGTCATCAACAGTAGGTGGAGATGGTTGTGTAGTAGGGATGTCCTCATCATCTCCTCCCCTCTTCAAAAGGCGTCGACCTCAACGCTCCAAGGTCATCTCCATCATATGGTGATAAATCAGCAATGTTGAAACTATTGCTAACACCACCAAACTCAGCAATAGGAATATCAATCGAGTAGGCATTATCATTGATCTTGGCAAGCACTCTATAGGGACCAGCACCTCGGGTTCTCAACTTGGAACGCCTAAGCAAAGGAAATCTGTCCTTGCGCAGGTGCACCCGTACCATATCATCGGGCTGAAAAAGAACCTGCTTTCTTGACTTGTTCCGAGCAGCAGCAGTATTCTTTCCTCTCTTCTCAATAGCCTCTCGAGTCTTCTCATGAATTTTCTTCACAAAATCAGCTCTCTTTGATGCCTCCATATTAACTCTCTCATGCAATGGAAGAGGCAACAAATCTAGTGGTGTAATAGGTTTGAAGCCATACACCACCTCAAATAGACAAAGCTGAGTAGTAGAATGTACCGCCCTGTTGTATGCAAACTCCACATGCGGCAAACAATCTTCCCACTCCCGCATATTTTTCTTGATCATTGTCCTCAGCAACTGTGACAAAGTTTGATTCACCACCTCGGTCTGGCCGTCAGTCTGGGGATGACATGTAGTGCTGAACAGCAGCTTTGTTTCTAGCTTTCCCCATAAGGTCTTCCAGAAGTAGCTCATGAACTTGACATCCCTGTCAGAAACAATAGTCTTGGGCACTCCATGCAAGCATACAATATCCCTGAAAAATATGTTAGCCACATGCGACGCATCGTCGCTCTTATGACATGCAATAAAGTGTGCCATCTTAGAGAATCTATCCACTACCACAAATATAGAATCATGACCATGTTTAGTTTTTGGCAATCCTAGCACAAAATCCATACTAATATCTTCCCATGGTGTAATAGGTGCAGGTAGTGGTGTATACAAACCGTGAGGCTTCAGCTTGGACTTCGATGTGTTGCACACAATGCAGCGCCGCACATACCTGTCCACATCATGCCTCATCCTGGGCCAAAAGAAGTGATTAGCTAGCATGAGTAATGTCTTCTCACGCCCAAAGTGACCCATCAAACCTCCAGCATGTGATTCCTGCAATAAGAGCAAACGCAAAGACGACTCCGGAACACATAGTTTGTTAGCTCGAAAAAGAAACCCATCATGTATGTGATATTTTTCCCAGGCATTTTTCAAAGCACACAAATGGTATGGTTCAGCAAAATCATGATCAGTTGCATAAAGTTCACAAATACTCTCTAAACTAGGAATATTAATATCAAGTTGTGTCAATAACATATTCTTCCTAGATAGAGCATAAGCAACCACATTATCTTTTCCCTTCTTATGTTTAATGATGTACGGAAAAGACTCAATAAACTCAACCCACTTAGCGAGACGCCTATGCAACTTGGATTGTGCTTTCAAATATTTCAAAGCTTCATGATCAGAATGTATGATAAATTCTTTTGGCCACAAATAATGTTGCCAAACCTCAAGAACTCTAACAAGTGCATACAATTCTTTATCATAAACAGGATAATTCAGTCTAGCACCAGATAATTTCTCAGAAAAAATAAGCTATAGGATGACCCTCTTCAATCAAAACGCCACCTATGCCTATACCACTAGCATCACATTCAACTTCAAATTGCTTTGAAAAATCAGGCAATGCAAGTAAAGGTGCAGAAGTAAGCAAACGTTTCAATTCATCAAATGCATGATCTTGGGCTGCGCCCCACACAAAAGGAACACCTTTCTTCGTTAACTCATTTAATGGTGCAGCAATAGTACTAAAGTCTTTCACAAAATGGCGATAGAAACCAGCAAGACCGTGAAAACTTCGTACTTGACTAACATTCATGGGAGTAGGCCAATCTTGAATAGCAGCAATTTTAGATTGATCTACCTCTACTCCATGCTTAGAAACAACATAACCCAAAAATATGACCTTATCTTTTGCAAATGTGCACTTCTCAAGATTAGCATACAATTTATTATCACGCAGCACTTGCAAAACTTGTCGAATATGAGCACAGTGTTCAGTTTCATTGCGGCTGTAAATAAGTATGTCATCAAAATAGACAACCACAAAACGACCAATGAACTCTCTCAAAACATGATTCATTAAGCGCATGAATGTACTAGGTGCATTAGTAAGACCAAAAGGCATGACTAGCCACTCATATAAACCAAATTTAGTTTTGAAAGCAGTTTTCCATTCATCTCCTTCTTTCATGTGAATTTGATGGTAACCACTATGCAAATCAATTTTAGAGAAAACAGCAGCACCACTCAATTCATCTAACATATCCTCAAGATGGGGAATAGGATGACGATATCGAATAGTAATGTTGTTTATAGCTCTACAATCTACGCACATGCGCCATGTACCATCTTTCTTAGGCACCAAAATCACAGGAACAGCACAAGGACTAAGAAAGACACGAATGTACCCTTTATCCAGAAGAGCTTGCACTTGTGCTTGTATCTCCTTTGTTTCATCGGGGTTGGTCCTATAGGGGGCGCGGTTGGGCAAGGAGGCGCCAGGGATCAAGTCGATCTGGTGCTTGATGCCTCGTAATGGTGGCAGCCCAACAGGTACCTCCACCAGAAAAACATCAACAAAGTCCTGCAAAATAGTTGAGACACCAAGAGAAACAGGTTGCATATCGTTAGAAACTAAGACCTCGCCCTTGTACATGAGCACAAGAGGCATGGCTATAGGATCCTCACTAAATTCTCGCATGTCTTCTTTGGTGGCTAAAACTAACAAGTTGGGCACTCCCTCACTTTTCGTTATATCACTCACAGTTGTTACATTATCTCGTGGAGGTGGCTGTTCGAGTTTCACTTCAGTCTTCTGACGAGATTCATTAACAATTTGCTGTGGTGACATAGGCAGTAGGTTGATTTTCTTGCCCTTGAACTCCAAGTGATAAGTATTGGCTCGACCATTGTGTTGCACATGTCAATCATAGAGCCATGGCCGACCCAACAAGAGATGACAAACCATCATAGGAACCACATCAAAATCTATAGAATCCTTGTATGGCCCTATCTCAACACTACTAGGAAAACAGCTATAGGTAGAAGTGTTACCCGCAGCGCATCGTTTATGTGGTGCGCTGCGGGTATATACCCGTAGCGCACCGGCATCCATGCGCTGTGGGTAAGTTAGTTATCTGCAGCGCACCACTATACACCATGCGCTACGGGTATATGTAGGTCTGAAAGGCTGAAATTCCTCAGCTTAGCCGAAGCACATGAAGTAGTTGGTGCGCTACCCGTAATCTATACTACCCGTAGGGCATATGAGACCCGTGCGCTATGGATATAGTAAATGTCGGATCGCACACCGCGTGGGAGCCAATCCAACTGAGGCAGCCCTACCCAAACCAAAACCTAGCCAACCGTTCATCCTCACGCCAACCTTACCCAACTGCATGCGACAGACCCCATCCAGATCCCGTCGCCGCCGCCGCCGCCCTTGTGCTCCCACCGCGAGCTGGCCTCCCGCTCTGCCTTCCCCGCCTCCATGCGCTAGCCATCGGTCACGCCCAGGTGGTGGCCCTCGCTGATGACGACCAAGCACCGGGGGAGAAGGGCGAAGATCTGACCTGGATGCTGCCGGCGATGGCGGATCCCAAGCGGACGAGACTGCAGGAGATGGAGGACCTCCTTGACCTCGACCTCACCCAAAGGGCAAGGTACCCATCTCATCTCCTCTACCAACCTCTCCGCTTCCGGTTACCTCCATTTCATCTTGCCCCTGCTCCTCCCGCAGAATTTGCCAAGGAGCCCCGGTTTCATTGTTACAGATTGCTAGGTTCCGATTGTACTATTAGAGTATGTTCAGTTGTCTAGTTTTACTTCTGAATTGTTCTCTTGATGAATCAAAAAATTCAACAATAATCAAAATTGAGACCCAAAGCTTCCGTGAACATACCCATGCCCTACAGAATATAAGAATTCATTGTTACAGATTGCTAGGTTTCAAAATTTCTGAATCTAGCTAGTACTTGTTTCATGATTGCACATAAAAAAGAGAGGAAGTAACACTCGTACATGTGCAGCTTTTGGTGAAAGCCGAGATGAACTCCCAAAATCGGATCAATGGACACCTACCTCCACGGTTATAAAATAATCTGACATCATGTTTTCTAAATTATTTTTAAGATTATTGCTCGCTGACTACTCTTATTAATTCGGGGGATATAGAACTAAATTTAACGGAGACATACAGCAAAGCCAAATCTTATCAAGCTTGTTCCCACACAAAGCATCACACCATGCAGCTGCAGGAAGAGAACGAACGTAGCTAAAAGGAAGAAGTAGTTGCAGGGATGATGTTTTCTACTCAGGCAAAGTAAAATTAAGGCATAAAAGAGTGTAGGTACCTGGACCCAAAATACCTTGAGATAGCTTTGGTCAAGATTCTGTGAAAAGCACCCAAAATACCTTTACGGATCTGAAACTCTCCATGCATATTTTTCATTCAGTAAAAGAGAAGCCTGCAAGGTAGTTATCTAAATCATCCTGGACTTTTTTTTGAATATCTGCATACATACTTCTCATTAAGTAAAAGAGAAGCCTGCAAGGTAGTTATCAATCGGCTTGGGCTTTCTTTTTTCTTGTGGACAATGAGAATTTACTTGATCGATAGTTGCAGATTGGCCTGCAAGGTAGTTTTTATTAGAAGTGTAATCATGTATGATTATTTGCCAGTAATAATCCAGGTACTGATTATCTGTTTCTCCTTTTACAGGATAAACTTTGCATGACAAGCAAGTGCCAATTGACAAAACAAACCTATGACATGCATGTACAGTACCCTTGTGAGTTGTGGCCTTGATTTCATGAATCAGTGATGTAAGTAACCCCTCATTCTTTCTATAGTTCAAGTATATGAATGCTCAAGCACAACCTGACCATTTGTTGCTCAGCTAAGTGATTATGGCTCTACTTTTGTTTTGTTTGCTGTCAATTATTTTGGCTTCTCCTATGATGTAATCATCATCAATAAATAAAGAAGAGAAGTGTAATATCCTTTTCTGTTGTCATATTACATACTCCCTGTCAACCAGCTGTTCTATGGTGTAATGAAAGGTTTTATGTTGATCATTGCGGGAACCAGCATTTGCTAATTTAAGGCTCTGAAAGTTGCCTCTGAATTTAGGTCCAACAACTGAATTTTATTGTCTTTGTGTATTTGCTAATTTCGAAATTTGTCTCTGCATTTGCTAATTTCAGGCTAGTAGAATTGCAGTAACACCAATGTCTGTGAAAGTTGCCTCTGAAATAATGGTCTCATTCTTTTTTAGCAATGACACTATCCTGTTCCTTTGTTTTACACTTTCAAGCATAATGCAGTTTAGCAAGAACACATTACCATCTGACACAGAACGAAACCATTGAATGATCTGATACAATTGCACTTACTACCATCTGTACCAAGTTTGCAGAATCAGAGAGAGGAGTTGATAAGGATCACACCGGTGATCCTATGAGTTTTGTCCCGATCTTTCACAGCGAGTCTACCCGGATAGCAATCTTCCAACAACGCGAAGAACGTCACCTGAAGAAGAGGAACGAATCCAGCAAGCAACGTGAAGAGAATCAACATGCCTCAAACCTGAGCCTGATAATCCTTGATGAACACAAGAACCTTCACAGCAATGTATTTGATAAACACGGCAGCGCCGTTTCCCCGGAGGGATGATACACGGTGGAGCACACGATAGTTTTAGACTAAACAACTAAACTCCCTAAACCCTAACCGGCTGGCCTCCTTATATAGATGGCCAGAAAACTGTTGGGCTTGGACAGGCCCAAACCCAAAACACACATAAACCTAAGTGGCCCATAACATGACCTGACACACGAAATAACATAAACAGGTATATAAATTGCTGACACAACCTTAGACTAAATTATCTCATATCGTAGGTCATCCTGGCGTGCCAATCTGCAATGAGCTTCCCTCATCTTGATGGAGTCCTGAAATTGGGCTTCACCTCCTCCTTCATGCCCATATCATCCTCCCCCCCTTCAAAAAGCGTTGTCCCCAATGCGTGAGGGTCTGCTCGAAAGGGTGGCGAAATATCAACAATAGCACCCCGCATATTCGTCGTCTTCAAGTCTCGCTTGCCTTCCTCACCACATCCTCCCTCTTGGCCTGCTCGACTTGATACAGCCCTGGGTGGTTGCACCTCTTTTCTTTGCCAAAGGAACTTGTACTTAGGCGCCTCCACCTTCTTCTTCTCAATCCTTGCTAGAACCTTGCGTTGCTGAACATGAACCTGCTTAGCACGACCCTACAAAGTAGTAATGCCTGGGCCACACAACTGACGAACACGTCCATCTTTGTCTGTATGCACACGCACTGCTGCTCCAACAAAACGTCTCTGAGGTTTTCTAACAAAACTGTGGCTGACTACCCGCGACACAGTATGCACCGGAACACGATCAGCACCACCATCATCGGTCTGAACACCCATGTCAACACGAACTGGAAGTGGAACACATGGAACACATGCTGACATATCCTTCCCTTCATCAATATGAGGCTGGACTTCAACCGGCTTGTCACTAACAAGAACAACTGGCTTGTCATCTACAGGCTTGGCTGAAACAATATCAGCACCGACGCTTTTCGTATCATGCTCCTCATGCTGCACCTTAGCTAGCCCTCATTGTGGCTTAGCTTTATGCAACTTCTCCTTGTGTACCACCAGCTCAACACCAGACTTTATTTGATCATCCTGCATAGGTTTCAAAGTCCGTTGTTTGCCATCATGCATAAAGGAATATGTATTTGCTCTCCCAGCATGTATAGCATTACGATCATACTGCCATGGATGCCCAAGTAACAATCCACACACCTCCAATGGCAAGACATCGCACTCGACCTCATCAACATAATCACCAACTGTAAATGGCACACGTACCTTATGAGTAACTTTCAGCATACCGCAGCTATTTAACCATGCAACATGCTTAGGTTCAGGAATACGCCATGTCGACAACCCTAATGATGCCACCACAGCCCTACTGATGCCATTACAGTAACTACCACTATCAATAATCAGTTTGCATGCCTTCTCCTTGATGGTGCACTGCGTGTGAAAAAGGTTGCATCGCTGATTCCTCCTTACCGCCTCATCACCATTGCACAATTTGTGAAGCTGTATACTCATACCTCTCAATGGTGTGTCATCTCCATCAACCTTGGCTTGTACCTCTAGAACAACCACCTTGTCTGACTTCATGGATCTCTCCAAAAATCTAGCACGCAGAAATTGCTTGAATTCTTCCCAACTAGATGTTCCACCTGTCATGCCCTTCGCTAATCTCTCTTCACGCCACCATGTAGCCAGTTTCTCATCCACACGCCTATGTGCAAGAACATATTCAACACGGCCACCAAACGTGCGGTCGAGTGTACGACATCTGTCAAAACCATGATCCAAATCTTTCTCCCAAGACTGATAGTCTGCCCATGTCACGGAACTGTCCAAACGCCACTCGATCTTGGTAGAATCCAAAGTGAAACCTACCATGAGAGTAGTGTAGTCAAAATAGACATCATTGGACTTCTCCTTCTTGCAAACAGTCCCCGAAAAACCCATCACTGAAGCCACAAACCGTGACCAGACACAGGAAACAAACGAAGGCTGGCTGGTAGCAATCACCACGCGCGCCCGATCTCAGACCAGATGCGAGATCCTTTTTTTTTACCTGGTAGCGATCAGCCTTGGCAGGGGCTTCGCTGCGTAGACAAGCCCTCCGCTCTGGAAATCTAACACAAGATGCAGGCCTCGCTCGGGGACAGAGAATGTCTGCCCCGAGGCGCGGGGCGAGTGACTCTCTTTTTTTTCTCGTCAATGCCCTCGATCGGCCTAGCAGCCGATGCCCAGGCGAGCAATCTCCTTTCTTTGTTTTGTTTCTTTTCCGATCAGATCTGGCAGCCCACTAAGGACAGGACGGCCCACGGAGAACAAGGCCCGTGAGCTAGCTTCCCGGGCGAGAACGCCAAGCGGGGGGCGCAGGACGCTGCCCTCGATCGCCTAGTGTCTCGCTCGAGGCCAGACGACCTCTGTGGTCAAGCGATGCCCGGGTCGATCGCTGTTTTTTTTTTGTTTTTTTTTTGTGAATAAGTATCTCTATTTTCTTTTTTCTCATGCAAAGCTCATGTCGGTGATCCTATGATACCACATGTTTGTGAATAAGCTCTGATACCACATGATAAGGATCACGCCGGTGATCCTATGAGTTTTGTCCCGATCTTTCACAGCGAGTCTACCCGGATAGCAATCTTCCAACAACGCGAAGAACGTCACCTGAAGAAGAGGAACGAATCCAGCAAGCAACGTGAAGAGAATCAACACGCCTCAAACCGGAGCCTGATAATACTTGATGAACACAAGAACCTTCACAGCAATGTATTTGATAAACACGGCAGCGCCGTTTCCCCGGAGGGATGATACACGGTGGAGCACACGATAGTTTTAGACTAAACAACTGAACTCCCTAAACCCTAACCGGCTGGCCTCCTTATATAGATGGCTAGAAAACTGTTAGGCTTGGACAGGCCCAAACCCAAAACACACATAAACCTAAGTGGCCCATAACATGACCTGACACACGAAATAACATAAACAAGTATATAAATTGCTGACACAACCTTAGACTAAATTATCTCATATCGTAGGTCGTCCTGGCGTGCCAATCTGCAATGAGCTTCCCTCATCTTGATGGAGTCCTAAAATTGGGCTTCACCTCCTCCTTCATGCCCATATCAGGAGTCGAACCATGGCTGGGCCACGCTGGAATGAGAGAAGGGCCCTGAGGGCCTCAAAGACAAGGAGCAGGGGCCTGGCCTTGGCCACGTTGGAATAGGAGCAGGCCAGCAGGGGTCTGCCGAGCTGGAATTGGAGCAGGGACGTGCTGGACAAAGAGCAGGGCCCTAGCGGCGGCCGGCAACGGAGGAGCTTCGTTGCTCCGGTGCCACATCTGGAGGAACGCATGGTCGGCAAGGGCGCATGCGGCCGCAGCGGCGGCGACGCGGTGAGCTACGACAGGATGCACGGGGGAGCTGCGACAGTATTTACCCAACTGCTATTATTTTTGGGAAGTACTTTGCTTCTTTTGGGCAAGGAGCTGCAATGGAAGATAGGAAAGAGACCATGAGTTTCAATGTGTAGTACTAATTTCAGTGTGTAGTCCGCTGCTAGCTTTGTAATAAATATGTAATTATGAATTTGGTGTGAATATTTGCAACAGATGGTTTGTGTATTTAACTTGTCACAATGTTTTGCTGTGGGCTAAATATAAATAGAGTTGACCAATAATCTGAAATAGAATGTGGTTGACGTGGCACATGCACAATGATCCTACTGGCATCTATATATAGCAGTACCGGGACATCAAAATAAAAGAACCTGTAGCGCATCTGCCTGATACAAGTATGCGCTGCGGGTAGTAATACTCGTAGCGCATCAGACAAATGCGCTGCGGGTATTTAAATTACCCGTAGCGCACGGGATGGTGCACTACGGGTAACAAATTATCAGTGGCATGGTACCCGCAGCGCGGAGACATGCGCTACAGATCTTTTCCCTGCACAGACTTCGTTGGAAACGCCGCCGTCGAGCCGCTCCAGGGAGCACCACCGTCGGAGGAGGAGCCCGGACTGCTCGCAGGAGCCAACGCCCCTGCGCTGGAGACGCCGCCCGGAGCTGCCCCGACCCCCTGCGACCCCGCCGCCGCCTCGCCGTCGACCGTCGCCGTGCTCCGGTGAGGTCCCCAGCCGCCGCCCTTTTTCTAGTACGTAAAACTAGGGTTCCCGTCGCCCTGGCACTGCTCAACGAGGAAGATAAACGCTGGCCGTTCGATGCCCTTTTAATCCGACGGCCCAGATGGCTGCGTACCCCTTCGGGTATTATGAGAGGCCGACAAGCGGGCCCCTCTTGCCAGTTCTTTTTTTTTAGATTTTTCCGCCCGCGCTGTCGCTGTTGGGCCGGCCTGCTCCGTCCGCCCAGCCCACCCTGGACTCGGTCCGCTGGATGTTTTTAAAAAAAATCCTTTTATCCTTTTTCTTTTACTGCAAGATTCAAATTCGAATATCTCCAAAACCGTAAATGGGAATTAAGTGAAACCTGCGCCAAAATTTCTTAAATTTTACCCTCTTTCCATTAGTCATAGTCCTTTTCGCAATTACCCCTGTTAAGTTTGGAACAAGTTGCAGTAGAATAGTTATGTCTATATCTTTCTTTTACCACTGGTCCCTTACCTTTAGCCCTTGCATAGTTTAAATAGTGATTTTGTTGTTGAGCCATGCTTTGGTCGAATTCAAATTTTTTGTTGGAGCTTATTAAGAGAACTCTTAATGTTAGAAAAACCCTAAAACTTTTATAAAGTTTTGCAGCAACTTTGTGTAGTAACAAAGTATATATCTGAACCTTGTGAATGCACTTCTTGAGTTGCTTGTTATGGTGTATTGGTATGATGTGTGCACTTGTATGTTGATTGTTGTACTTTGCTTTTCTTTCGCGACGCTAGATCCGACCGTTGAAGAGTTCGAAGAGGAATACTTTGAAGACTTTGAAGACAACCAGGGACAAGCCACCCAAGGCAAGCCACCTTTACTTGTTGCATATCTTGATCCTAGTTTTATTTATGCAAGTTTTTCCATTTATGTTTATTCAAAGATGCATTGTTCTTTTTATAATTGCTATTACCTCTCGATAGCGATTCATTGGCGACTAGGCTCCACTAGTCACTTGATATCATCTTTAAAGATGACACCCCTCAACACCTACTTACTCCATTATTTAGTAGTACCTTGATGCTTACCATCATGTTACCCCTTGTAGCCTTGTTTAGTGGAGCAAAAACTCTAGGTTGGGACACTCAAATATTATTGGGAAAGGTTTTTGAAAACCTTGGGAAGATTTTGACCTTGCCCGAGTGTAAGTTTTGGAAAAAGGAAGTTTTTTTTAAATGTTCCTTGGAAAAATTGAAATGGAGACAATGGAAGGGGTTTTTATAAAAGAGCATTGCGTATAAGTGTTCGCCAAACCAACTTAATCCCGTGCAACCACATTACCCTGGAATGGGACGGGGCTTAGTCCGTAATTTATTTGTCTTAGTATGGGCTACCTCACAACTCTATAAGGGTGTTTGATCCCTTGAAGCCGGGTTGCTAAATTTTGGGGCAATACACCGTAGGGGTCTACGGCCGGACGATACTACGGGTCTCTTGTCGTGGCGATGGTGTCGTGGAGTAGGGGACTACCATGGTGCCGGAGAGGCTAAGCCCGTAGGGTAGGTGCCTATACTAGGATGACCAAGTGAAAGACTTTGATCGATTATCCGAAGCCCGCATACTTGTATGACGGTCCGTGGTAAAGTCCCGGCGGATTTATCGAATGGTGTGGGTAAAGTGTACCACCTCTGCAGAGTGTCAATCTATTCGAATAGCCGCGTCCTCGGTCATGGACGGTTGGAATGGCCATACTTAACCTGGGCTAGTTTTGGTTTTGTTTTACAAAAGGATTTCGGTGGAAAAAGGAAAGAGGAGATGGTTCGGAGTACCCATGGGGGTACTACCGTGGAATGTGAGTTGGAATTAAGGAAATTGACAACTTGGGTCACCCTCCCTAGAGATTTTACTAAAAATTGTTTTAAAAATGTTTTAATAAGGATATAGAAATGTCGTCGATCATGTTTCTTAACATGCTATATCGACACGAGAAAGTTTTAGAAATAAACTTAGCATAGAGCCACCCTTGCTACAAGCCATACTAGCATACCTCTTGCATATTGTTCCTCTTAGGTGGTTTGCGAGTACAATTCCACAATGTACTCACGGCTTTGTCCCTGGCTATTTACTTGGTCAGACTTCGATGACTATGAGGAAGATGAAGGTTTCGATGACGACTTCGCGAACTAGGCCATTCTCCCGGTCAGCTGCCTGTAGGGTTTAAGGCATGACTTGGGCTCGACGATGATGCTACTTTATCCGCTGTGTTATGTGTTGAACTTCGCCTTCGAGGCATTTGATGTAAGACTTGGCCGTGATGCCATTGTTGTAAGACTATTCTAAATTCGGTTGTATGGATGATGTACTTTGATTACCAGTTCGGTTATGTGGATTCATGAGCATTTCTGGGATCATGAATTGTATGCATAATGGGAGTTTCGGACAAGTGGTCCGGGGCCCCCACACTTCGCCCCTGGGCGAGCGAGGCGGCGCCGACTTTTTTTTTTGATTTCCGAATCAGATTGATCGGTGCCAGGGCCTGCTCCTCCCAGCGAGGGATCCGATCTGGCGACGCTCTTTGGTTTTTTTTGGAAACAGCGAGCTCAGGCGCACGGGACTTAGGACCTCGGGACGAGCAATGCACAGATCGATCGGTGATTGCAGCTATGGCGCGCGAGCCCGATGGAATTGCCCAGCTGGATTCGATCTCGCGCGAGATCCCTGCCATGCGGTCTTCCGCGACATGGACTCCTCCTCGATCTCCCAAAACGTAAGACAGAAAACGAGGCGCACGAACCAAGGGAGAAGACAATGATCAAGGAGGCTCCAAACAAGATCCAAATTCGAAACGAAGATGCAGAAAAGATCGAGGACCTTAGACTCCTATGAATTGGAAGAAAAGATACGCGAAATAAATGATCAGCGACTAAAAACTCAAGAACGGTGCAATCTAGGCTATGGCAGAAACTAAGAACCCTAATTTTTTGTTGGATTTTTCTGGATAGGACTGAAAACAAAAACGAATTGTAGGGATGAATTTGTGGATGCTCACCGAGTAAACCGTGGAAATCTGATACCAAGATGATATGGGGTGGCCCGATCTTCTCGTGAGCGATGCGATGGTGATGATGGCAGCGGATGATTGTCGGGGATAACTTGGTGTCACCGATGAACTCTCCTCGCTTGAACCCTGATGCCAATGCAACAACTCTCAAACCCTGTAGGATATTCATGACTCCACACACTTGCGTACGTAGCCATCGACCACAAAACGGTAGTTTGCAATCTACTGATTCCCAATGGAACAACATATCACACTAAACTTGCCGCAGTATATCACCAAATCTAGATGAATTGGTTGCAGAGGAATTTAGATGAATGCTTACAGCAGTTCAACGAAATAATCTGTAGTCTAAACGTGGTCTAACCCTAATTGAGGGGGCGCACAGGGCTACTTATAGGTGGTTGGGCGTCCTCAGCAAAGACCTGGCCCAAAACATGCCTGGTTTGGGCCCAAACTGACTTGGTTCGACTCAAACGGGTACATACCGACCCATATATGGGTTCGGCCTAATTTTAGCACGCAGGCCGTGTGTGTAGTGCGCCTTAGACGTGTAGACATCGTGTCGTAGGCAGTTCTAGTGCGCCATCACGTGCTCGTGCTCATCCAGACTTGATCTTCTTCACGTGGTGATGTTCTCCATGCTTGTGGTGCTGGCCTCCCTCTCCTCCCTCGCGCTCTCTTGCTTGATCACCATATCGTGCTCCATGTGTTGCATCTCCTCGCTCCCTCGAACCCCTTCTTCTCCAATGAACCTGATCATACATATGAACAAAGACTTAGGCAGTATAAAATTCTCATTACAATAAATATCAGATTCAACAAGGAGTGAGTTCACCTGCTGTTGTAACAACTTAGCATGGGCTCGAATAATTGGTCCAATCCTAATCTCGTCATTGGACTTATCTTGATCAGCAACAATAGGATCATCAACAGTAGGTGGAGATGGCTGTGTAGTAGGGATGTCCTCATCAAAAACTTTTTGTGCAAACCTCTGGAAGTACTATTTCTTGCTTGTTTGTCTTGGTTGTTATGACTGATGTCTATTTGAGTTGCTTGTTGAACACTATTATGAACCAACAAAATCCTTGTGCCCTTGTGATCATGGCTTTATTTATGCTTCTAGCTTTTTTTTCCAAAACCATTATCTTGGCAACCTCTCTTTTATTCAAATTATTTTATTTGTCCAAAATAAGCGCCCAGATTTATCCTTGAGACAAAGCTTTTATCAAAACTAAGTATTTACAAAATTATTGGGACCTACAATATAGAGTGGTCCCACTATTTTACAAACTTATATTTTGTTGATATTTATAAAAGAATTTCAAACACCTTTAAGAAAACTTTCTAAAGGAGGTGTTTATGTCTCCACTGGTTTCTGAAAAGTCTACAAAAGCTTTACTCCTCTATTTGAAACTCTTTTCAAATCTTGACCATGGCATGATCATCATGGAACACTTGTTCAATCATTATCTCTCGTGATGCTAGATTAGCTTCAAATGATTAACCTTGTGTGGTGAGTTGACTTTGTGTGACTTTGTTTGACTTTGATGAGTTGTTTGTGTGTAGATATGAACCTTTGGTAGGCCTGTGGCCTAACCTATTCAAAACCCATAAATTAATATTCTATCCCATGTAAGTTATTTTCATTCTATCTTTCAAATAAAACCTATTTCGATGCCTTCCTCTCAATCCAAAAACCCTAACTCTAGTGTCTTACCATAAGACATTAGGAGCACCCTCTTGAGGACTATGGCGCTAATTAATTTTAGCCCAATAGAACACCCTTGAGGTTATAGGAATCATCCCCATCCAACCCTAAGGAGTTCCTCTCAATTTTCAAAATTATTCTTCTTGCAAGCATTTCATCAAACACGTTGTGTGTACACCATCTTCACTCATGTTAACAAATTCAGTTTTCAGATGTTTGTATTAAGCTCATAGGTTCTATCCATAGCAATGCACCTGTCTATAACTCATCCTTCTCATCTAATCTTCCATTCTTTCCATTACCACTTATTCATTTGAGGTCATCTGCTTCTTGTTCTAATCCTGTTTCTGACCCTAATCAAACCACTGACCATTTGACTATTATTAGATACAGTTTTGGTCACACTCCTAGATTTCGAAATAAATTGTTCAGGGACCATCCTATGACCTATTCCTCTTATTTTTGATCTACTCTAACTATCTATACACTTGCATGTGCATTTTGAAGCATGCCACCTATTTATGTGACTAGGTTTTGAACCCTAGTCAAAACTAATTTCACTTCTTCTAGTTTTCCTTGATCCTCTTGGTAACTTGTCAGCAACTCATCACAAAATTTCTCCATAAATTCATTCCTCTCTGCTAGCACTTGGAAAAGTTATTCATGCATACAATCATTCCCTCTCCATCAAAAATACCTATTTCTATTTCAACTTTCTTATCTAACACTTGCATGGGAATAGTAGCAATGCTATTTCATGCACTCTTCTCAAATGAATTGGATGGAACTCCACCATGCTATATTATGCATGCCTTCTCCTATGAACCCCAAAACTCCTAGTTATTCCTATCTATCATTTCCGAAATCTTGTCCAAAGTATATTCCGGGCAAACCTTCAAATATCCAAATTTTGGTGATAATTCTATTTTGGCAAAACCTTTATCATGCCATACCCAAATTTCTCACCACTATCTCTGAGCTATCTTCACATGCCCTTTTCTTGGAGGTATGTACTTTCAAATTTCAAAATCCAAAGAATTGGTCATGCATGCATGACCATCCATCAAGCACTACCTCCTCAAATTAGATTGGATCACCACCAAACCCTAGCTTTGACCACTTAAGCACATTTACCCCTCTCTGGCTGAGTTTTACTATAGCATCACCCCTCTGTTTTTGTCCCCTAGTGTTTGGAAGGAGGAGAGCAACATCTATGCCAATTCTTGCACTTCAAAAATTATTGCAGCAGCCTCCCTCTCTCTCCCTCTGATCCTTCTCGAGGAAGACACCCCCTGGACCCCTTGGACCCTCTCCACCACCTCTCCCAACCAACCACAGCACCTCCCTAGCCCCCACATGCTCAAACCGACCTACACACTCACCCCTCTAAATATAAGGCTACCACCATCTCCATCCCCTCTCTGGACCCTCATTATGCTCAGACCTGACCACCTTACCCTCCCAAAGCACCCAGAACCACCCCATGGTCTATAGTAGAGAAGAAAGGAGGAAACCCTAATTTTGTATTGCAAGGAAGAAGGGTTGTTTTCCGTTGTTCCAGAACCGCCCCGCCCCTTATTTTCGCATAGCTACACTCCTCTGCTCACTACCGACCTAACCCTACCCTTATTCTGGATTTAGGAGCACTAGCGCGTGGATCCCGATGAGCCCCGAAGCCGTTCTTTCCCGGTCTCGCGTGCGAACTACCTCCCGGAGTCGGATCTGCTGCTGCCACCCATCGTTGAGGTCGCCAGACAGAGCCGCGTTGCCCCATCGCCTCGACATCGCTAGAGGAAGCCCCTAGGCGAGCTGCCGACCTCGCCTGCCCCCACTAGGGTTCCGCCCCTGTCACCCTGGGTCAGAGGTAGGAGACGACCGCAGGCCGTCGATCACAACTTGATCGAACGGCCGGCGTCGCTCCATACCGGTTCAGCTTGCCCAGTGGCTGACCGGCGGAGCTCGCTTGTCGGTGCACTTGGACGCCGCCCCCGCGCACTATTGGGCCAGCTGGTGCTGGGTCGGCCCAGTCCGGGCCAGATCTGGCCCGTTGTCTTTTTTTTGGTCAACCTTTATTCATTTCTGTAGATCTGTTAAATTGCTGCTAGAAATAAATCCCAAACAAAATATAAAATGCGTAAAATATTTTGGATCTATTTTTATGCATGTTCTAGAACCATTTACCAAGCATGCAGTACAAGTGTTTGCCAAAAATTTAGTGTAGTTTCTTTTTGGCATTTAATCTTGCATAATATGTCCTTTCCACTCAAAATTCCATAACAGGAGATCTATTCAACCTTTTTGAGTAAATCCAACTTTTTATGGAAGATATATTCAGTACCTTCCAAGTGCCACTAGTTTAGATACAAATAGGATTTTTTTTTGGCATGGTTGTTTTTGCAAAATACTATCAGATCTAACTTTAGGGAATTTTAAAACATATTCTGTGCAGTATTTTTGAGTGAGACCAATTTTGGATGATCCTATACTATGTATTCTTGCTACTGACCATAGGATAAATTTTTCTGAGCTTCTATGATTTTCTGGTAGATTTATCTCTAATTCTGTAGTTATTTTCACTATAAATTGCATAGTATATTCTCAGTTAATCAGAAAATTGCAAATCCAATTTGGTTGGGTTTGTATTGTTGTTAGCTATCTGTAGGTACCATGTTTTCCTACTGTATGTTCTTGTAGCCATGTTTGATAATCAAAGTGCTTAAATCACTTTGTGTATTTCAGAAATTACTTGTTAATAGGAGTAATATTTTCTGAACCAAGAGTCACTTGTTTTAGTGTCTTACAGGTCACTAGTACCTGAAATTGAGGAGTGTACCCCTTGTTTGTTTATATTTAGTATTTATCTATTAGTGATGAGTCCTAGTGTGAAAACCCTATTTTTAAGCAGGGAAAATAATCGGAAACTTGATATTGTTGTATTGCACCCCTATAGGAGAGAATGTTTTTACCCTCCCTCTCTGGTTGTGTGTTTGAGATGGCTTGTTATTTGTTTGCTCCTTTGCATGCTTGTGTGGTGATTGAATGCTTTTCTTTCATTTTGCGATGCTAGATTCGAACGCCATCGGAGAGGAAGAGGACTACCTCAAGAATGCATAAGAAGGAAGTGGAACACTTTGAGTACTTCTTTTAAGGAAGGAGACCAGGGACATAGCTATTCAAGGCAAGCCATCTAAACTTGTTTCATACCTGATCCCAATTTTACTCATTGCATGATTTATTACTGTTTATAAAAATGCATTGTTTTCTGATGCTATTGCCTCTAAATAGCAATTGTTTGTGACTTGGCTCCACAAGTCAAATGATATCATCCTCATGGATGACCCCTATATTTACACCTACTTATTCCCTAGAATTAGTGGCGTGATGGTTAGCATCATAGTCTTTGGAAAACTTTGTAGTGGAGCAAAAACTCTAGGTTGGGAACACTCAAATTTGGGATTTTGAAAATGTCTTCGAAAACCTTGGAATGAGGAACTATTCCATTGATGGATTTTAGAAATGAGGTTTTGAAAAATGGAGGGAAAAGGAGATGGTGTATTTATGAAAAAGGGCATTGTGTATAAGTTTTTGCCAAACCAATTAACCCGTGCAACCACAATTACCCTGGTATGGGACGGGGCTTAGCTCGTAGTTTATTTGCTTTGGTATGGGGCACCTCACAACTATATAAGGGTACGCGGTACCCCATAATCCGGGTTGTCCTCAGGAAGGAGGAAACACATATCATGGCATATCCCGAGCCGCCAGAAGACATTATGGGTCTCCTATCATGGCACTGGAGTTACGCTCGAACGTGGAGGTAGACTGCCAGGGTGTGCCGAGGAGGTACATACTCCATAGGGTAGGTCCCTGTACTAAGGTAGATAAGCGAAAGGCTCTGATCGGGTGCTTGTCGTGGCATATGATGTTATGCGGGGAAGATGCCCACACGATGAGTATCCGGATGATTGTGGGTAAAGTGTACAACCTCTGCAGAGTGTAAATCTATTCGAATAGCCGAGTCCTCGGTCATGGACGGTTGGGATGGCCATTCTTAACCTGTGTCAGTTTTGGTTTTAAAAGTGGTTTTCAGAAAAATGGAGGAATGTGCCGAACGGAGTACTCGGAGGGTACTGCCATGGCAAGAGTATGGTTTGGAGTACTTGTAGGGTACTATCGAGGAATTGGAGATGGTCATGTGTGATTGACCTGGTTTTATGGATGGAGAAGGTCATGTTTGATTGACCTAGTTTATGAAATAAAAAGGGTTTCCCCCTTCCTAGAGATTTTTACTAAAACTGCTTTATAAAAGATTTTAATAAGGATATGGAGATGTCGTAGAACATGTTTCTGGACATGCTATATCAACACAGGAAGAAGGATTTCAAAGAAAATAAACTAGACTAGAGCCTTTTCTTGCTACAGCCAAACTGCATATGAGTTCACTCTCTTTAGATGGTTTGCGAGTACAATTCAAAATGTACTCACGGCTTTGTCCCTGGCTATTAACTTGGTCAGACTATGGAGAAGACAATACGAAAGGAGAAGCTGGTTATGATGACACCGGTGCGAACTAGGAACATCTCCCAGTCAGTTGCCTATAGGGTAGTAGGCATGATGTGGGTCATCAACGCTGCTTGTGTCCGCTTCTCAATAGTAGACTTGCCCTGCGTGGCAATATCAGACTTGGTCATATGACCAATTGTAAGTATATTATTCAGTACTGTAAAGGATGATGTAATTCTGTTATCAACTCGGATATGTGGATTCACGACACACTGATCATGGGATCGTGAATTGTATGCATATCGGGTATTCTGGATGGCTAATCCGGGGTCCCCACACCCTCCTTCCAGATCTAGGTCAAACTCACAGTGCCATTGATGTGTGCCAGGTGGGTTGGGAACAATGGTTTGGTTTTGGTTGTAGGGTCCCTCACCCTCAGGGGACCTCCAGGTAATTTGCCCCAATTTTTTTGATGTGCATTTCTTATAGCCCTAGTTCAAATTAGGATTTAAAGGGATTTAGGGCAAAAATAATTCATTATATGGCCGGAGGCCGACATAATTCCTAACATCCTAGATGTGGCACCCTTAGTAGGTCCCCCACCCATGAAAATTAGAGTGGTGAGGTTTTGCACATTTCCCTTGGTGGCCACTTCACAAAAAAAAACACCTGTTTTGACCCCTCCGGCCACCTGAAAAATGGAAAATGCATTTTTTATGTGGAAACTGAAAAAACACTAGTTACAAAAGTTGTTGGGAATGCAAAGATGCACAGCTCCACCAAAAATGGACCATGGTTCCATAGTTTGCTGTGGAACTTGCACAAACCATGGTCACCTGGCAAAGAAGACCAAGAGAACTCCTGCCTGGAAGCACCTCTTTGTGAAAGAGTTCACCTGTGAACCCTTGGCATGCCATGTTTGGTATTTTTCCTAGGTGATACTGATGACCCACAAGTATAGGGGGTGTATCGTAGTACTTTCGATAAATAAGAGTGTCAAACCCAACGAGGAGCAGAAGGTGTTGATTAATGGCTTTGATCAAGGTTTCACTATAAATACTAGCAAACGGGTTTTCAGGAGTATTTGGTAGTGCAAATAAGTAAAGTGCGAGTAAATAAAAGACAGTAGTAACAATTGCAGCAAGTGGCCCAATCCTTTCTTTAGCAAAGGACAAGCCGGTTGTGTAACTTATAATAACCAAACGTTCTCGAGGACACACGGGAGTTTTTGTCAAGAGCTTTCGCTTCATAAAGCCAATAGTCTTTATTGGTTTGATAGGTGTTATGGGGGTGAACCTGTGCTAGCGCACTACCCTTACTAGGATAAATACACACTTGTGATTATACCCCCCTGCAAGCATCCGCAAATACAAGAAAGTAATTAAGATAAATCTAACCATAGCCTTAAGCTCTAAGATCCTACGCTCCCTGGTGCAATGGTTTCCCAACGGAGGTTTAGGTTTCTGTCACTCCAGCAACCCCACAATTGGTAGCCAAATACACAATGCATCTCACTAGGCCCATAAATGGTGAAGTATCATGTAGTCGATGTTCACATGACACCACTAGTGAAATAGCACCACAACAATATCAAACCATTAAATATTTCTTAACAATAATTCACTACTAACATCTTGACTTCTCCCATGTCCTCAAGAACTAAACGAACTACTCACAAGACATCATATGGATCATGATCAGAGGTGAAATAATGGTAAATAACAATCTGAACATAAACCTTAATTCAACGGTTCCACTCAATAGCATCAACTACAAGAGTAATCAACACCGGGAAAGTTTCCCCTATGAATATAACAAGATCCAACTCAAGATGTTACAGCGGGATGGCGTGGTGATGGTGGAGATGAAGGTGCTAGTGATGGAGATGATGATGATGATGATCCCGATGAAGTCCGGTGCGATGGTGATGACGATGGCGATGATCTCTCCTCTCCGGGAAGGAATTTCCCCGGCAGATTTCTCCCTGCCGGAGAGCTTTTCTCTCTCTGGTGTTTTCCGCCCCGCAGAGGCGGCGGTGTCTAACTCTGAGCCCCCCTGACTTAGGTTTTCAGGGACGATGAAGTATGCGAAGGGGCGAGACCAGAAGTGGGCCAGGGTGGCCTCACATAGGGCCGGCGCGGCCAGGGGTTAGGCCGCGCCCCCTGTGCGTGAGGCCGCCCCCTGGCTCCTCTCTCCTCTTCCTTCTGGCTTCCAGAGTCTTTTTATAAAATAGAATTTTCTGGTATTTTTCTGGAATTTTCCTGATCTTCCGAAATATGGTGTCTTGATGGTCCTTTTCCAGCAGAATCCTGACTCCGGCAGCGAATCCTCCAATGATCATCAAACATGTGAAAACAAAGGAAATAACATAAGTATCATCTCTAAATGTGAAATATATCAATGAATAACAGTAAATTATGATACAAAATAGTGATGCAATATGGACGTATCAACCCCCCCAAGCTTAGACCTCGCTTGTCCCCAAGCGAAAACTAAACTTGGTAAACATGACCACATGTTTATGGAGTGATGTGTCAATAATCAAAATACGGACAAGAAGCATCACATTCACCAAAGGCACAAGTTATAATAGACAGCAACTTCCCTTTACATAATATAGACTTGCAATAAGCAAAGAGAATCACATATAAAGATGCACAAAGTAAACTATAATTGGTGATGGCAAACTTTAGTTCTTGGTCAGAGAACAATGAACAACTATGCTAGCCTTTTGAATGGAGCCTTTTTAAAACAGAGCTAATATAGCAAAAACCATATGCTCAACGAAACAACATTTTTGCATTCATAGAAAGCTTTCAAAGATATATTCCTTCAGAGAAAAGCATTGTACAAAGCAAGGAAGATAGTAAACATGATTAAACGGATCAACATATGGATGAGTGAAACATAACAACTCAAATGCTTGCTTGAGATAGAGGGGAATAGGTTGACTCAACATAAAAGTAGAAGATAGGCCCTTCGCAGAGGGAAGCAGGGATTAAACATGTGCTAGAGCTTTTCATTTGTAAAACAGAGGTAAAAATTGTTTTGAGAGGTGGTTGCTTTTGTCAACGACTAGCAATGGAGTTTTTGATATCTTCCATACTAAACAAGTGAGAGCGGTTCTGAGATGTTTGATTAATTGGCACATTGGTGCTCTTTTATAGCTTTGCACTCCTCCCCACCTTTTCCTTTCTCAAACCATGGCTAACCGATTCCATCGGGTGCCAACCAACTTTCACATACCATGGAGGAGTGCTTTTTTTATATTATAATGGTCTGACTAGCTCCCTTGCAAAACTAATGACGAGCAGATGAAGCTGCCTAGTCGAGGGGTACTTAATTTAGTATGGAAGATAATGATGGGGAAAAGGTGCCCAATCTTTCGATGAGACGATAACTATCGATTATGGTGGAGGTCGACGTTGACGATCCGACTACAAACGTGCGAGACGTTGCGCCTTAGCAATCGATACACCAACTTCCGAGGCTATTAATCACGCCGGAGCTAGATCAACCTGATCACGAGGATCAATCCCTGCAAGCAATCGAAGAACAAGCAAGAATTATAGTTGCAATCAAGATATTGCGAATAAAGATGAAGGCTTTATTGAAGAGGTGGGATTCTGTCTATGCGTAGTACAAAAGGTCGATTTGACACTTGTGCCTATGGCGAAGAGTAGCTCGTGGCTAAGTCTTTAACTAAACAAAATCCAAGTTCTAATGACGGCTAGGACAAGGTATATATGAGGGAAAGGGCAGGGATTTTCGTATAGCCCTAATGGGCCATCCAAAAATAACCCTAGATGGGCCGATTTCCACTCAAACAGCCTCCAGAAAATCCCTAAAATACCTATGACGAAAATACATGGGTTTAACCCATAAAATAAGGTGACGCAGCACCATATAAAGTCTTGGACGAATTTTATGATTGAGTAACTTGTGAATTTCGTCCAAGCATCCTTGCAGCATTATGGTGGCTTCAAAGTTCTGAAATCTTCACTTGCAGCGTCATCCCGAATCCTCACACGATTGCTGCCATCATCTCCATGCACGATCATGCTCCAATGCTTGTCCCTCTCATCCGTGCTAGGCCCATCATTCCTAAGTAACATAAACACATCTGATTTAGGCAGCATCATATTCTCATGAATATTAGGAATAGTTCCTAGAAACGAAAGTACCTGATAATTTAGTTGGCGTGCACGGGCTCTTGTGAGAGGTCCTTGGAATTGTGGAATGTGAGGAAGTGTGGCTGTAGGTGCAACGGTTGTATCAACCGTAGGGATGTCCTCATCATCCTCCCCTTCTTGAATTGAAGTCGTCCTCGACGCAATCTCATCTTCTTCTCCAAAGTATGGCTTCAAATCTGCAATGTTAAATGAAGGACTTACCGTGCCCATCTCTGCAGGAAGCTCAAGTTTATATGCATTATCATTCATTTTCTCTAACACTTTAAAAGGACCAGCAGCACGTGGCATTAATTTAGACTTGCGCAAATCAGGAAAACGATCTTTGCGCAAATGCAACCAAACTAGATCTCCCACATCAAACACAATATGCTTTCGTCCTTTATCACCAGCAACTTTATATTTAGCATTCATACGTTCTATATTTTCCTTAGTAATCCTATGCAACGTAAGAATCTGTTCAGCACATTGTGTAGCATCAAAATTATGTTGCACCGAAGATGGAATAGGTAATAAATCAATAGGTGCACGAGGAACAAAACCATACACAATCTCAAAAGGACATAACTTAGTTGTAGAATGCACGGAATGATTGTAAGCAAATTCAATATGAGGTAAACAATCTTCCCACATTTTTAAGTTCTTCTTTAAAACAGCCCTTAACATGGTAGATAAAGTTCTATTTACTACTTCAGTTTGTCCATCAGTTTGGGGATGACATGTAGTACTAAACAGCAATTTAGTCCCCAACCTAGCCCATAAACATCTCCAAAAATGGCTAAGAAATTTAGTATCACGATCTGAAACAATAGTATTAGGCACACCATGCAAGCGAACAACATCGCGAAAGAATAATTCAGCAACATGAGCAGCATCATCACTCTTATGACAAGGAATAAAATGTGCCATCTTAGAAAATCTATCCACAACCACAAAAATACTATCCCTCCCCTTCTGTGTTCGAGGTAATCCTAACACAAAGTCCATAGAAATATCCTCCCAAGGTACACTAGGAACAGGAAGAGGCATATATAAACCATGTGGATTAAGACGGGACTTAGCTTTTTGACATGTTGTGCAGCGAGCAACAAACCTCTCAACATCCCTTCTCATGCGTGGCCAAAAGAAGTGTGTAACAAGTATGTCTTCTGTCTTCTTTACTCCAAAGTGACCCATTAATCCTCCACCATGCGCCTCCTGCAACAACAAAAGACGAACGGAACCTTCTGGAATGCATAGTTTGTTAGCACGGAACACAAACCCATCATTGAGGACGAATTTGTTCCAAGTTCTACCCTCTAAACAATGCTGCAAAACATCTTTAAAATCTGCATCGTTCACATATTGTTCTTTGATAGTTTCCAATCCAAAGATTTTGAAGTCAAGTTGAGATAACATGGCATAACGACGTGACAAAGCATCAGCAATAATATTATCTTTACCCTTTTTGTGTTTAATAACATAAGGAAAAGATTCAATGAATTCAACCCACTTTGCATGACGTTTATTCAACTTAGCTTGACTATGAATATGCTTCAAAGATTCATGATCAGAATGTATAACAAATTCTTTAGGCCATAAATAATGTTGCCAAGTTTCTAATGTTCGAACAAGAGCATATAATTCCTTATCATAAGTAGAATAGTTCAAACTAGCTCCACTCAATTTCTCACTAAAATATGCAACAGGTTTACCCTCTTGTAACAACACTCCTCCTAAACCAATTCCACTAGCATCACATTCCAACTCAAAAGTCTTATTAAAATCAGGAAGTTGGAGTAAAGGAGCATGTGTAAGCTTATCTTTGAGTAACATGAAGGCGTCTTGTTGTGCATTGCCCCAAACAAAGGGCACATCTTTCTTAGTAAGCTCGTTCAGCGGCGCTGCAATGGAACCAAAATCTTTGACAAAGCGCCTATAAAATCCAGCGAGGCCAAGGAAGCTCCTGACTTGTGTGACTGTTTTGGGTTGTGGCCAACTCGAAATTGCTTCAATCTTGGCGGGATCAACTTCAATACCCTGTGCTGTAACAACATAGCCAAGAAAAGCAACTCTATTCGTGCAAAAGGTGCACTTTGCAATGTTACCAAACAAACGTGCAGCACGTAAAGCATCAAAAATAGCACGTAAATGTTCCAAATGTTCTTCTACAGATTTGTTATATATCAATATATCATCAAAATATACCACCACAAAATGTCTAATAAAAGCACGTAAAACTTCATTCATTAATCTCATGAAAGTGCTGGGAGCATTAGTTAAACCAAAAGGCATCACTAACCACTCATATAGGCCAAATTTAGTTTTAAATGCAGTTTTCCATTCATCTCCTAACTTCATACGAATTTGGTGGTAACCACTACGCAAATCAACCTTAGAAAACATGGTAGAGCCACTCAATTCATCAAGCATGTCATCTAAACGAGGAATAGGATGACGATAGCGAATAGTAATATTATTGATTGCTCTACAATCAGTACACATGCGCGAAGAACCATCTTTCTTTGGTACCAAAATAATAGGAACAGCACAAGGACTAAGAGACTCACGAATATGACCCTTGTCAAGAAGTTCTTGAATTTGTCGCTGAATCTCTTTCGTCTCCTCCGGATTGGTACGATAGGGCGCATGGTTGGGCAAAGATGCTCCAGGAATCAAATCAATTTGGTGCTCAATTCCACGAATAGGTGGCAGTCCTGGAGGTACATCTTGTGGAAAAATGTCCGCATACTCCTGCAAAATGTTAGCAACAGCAGGTGGCAAAGAAGAAGGTATCTCCTCAGCTGAAAACAACACTTCTTTGCAAATGATAGCATAACATGCAGTAGTACTCACATCAATTTCAGAAATATCAGATTTGCTAGCTAGCAAACAAGTACTTTTCAAACGAATTTCATTAGCATGTTTTGGAGCAGATTTAGAAGTACTTGTAGAAGGCATAAGTTCCTTAGCAACAATCTGATTTTCGCTCAGCTTTTTCCCCTCAGTATGTGCTCTACTAGCTCTAGCAAGATCATCTTTTAAAATACTTTCAGGAGACATGGGAAGTAACACAATTTTCTTATCATTATGAACAAGAGAATACTGATTTGTGCTACCATAGTGTATAGAATTTGTATCAAATTGCCATGGTCTACCAAGTAAAAGAGCACATGCTTGCATAGGAACAACATCACACTCAACATAATCAGCATATGCAGCAATAGTAAAATGCACACGAACTGTACGTGTTACCTTAACCTTGCCGCTGTTATTAAACCATTGAATGTGATATGGACGAGGATGGGGTCGTGTCGTAAGAGCAAGCTTTTCAACCATCTCCATGCTCGCCAAGTTGTTGCAGCTCCCGCCATCAATAATAATGTGAATACAGCGATCTTTAACCATGCCCTTGGTATGGAACAGATTATGGCGCTGGTCGGGCTCGGCCTTGGTAATTTGTGCACTCAAGACTCGCTGTGCAACTAAACTCGGGTATTTCTCCGCATGTTCTGCAGCCATATATTCAGAATCTTGCTCCGTGGGTGCGGCAGCACATTGCTCATCAGATGCAATAAGAGCCAAAGTATCTTCATCATAATCACTGGCGGAGTCGTATCCACCATCCTCAAGAGCAATCATCACGCGGGAGGAGGCACAATCACGTGCAAAGTGACCAAGTCCCCCACATTTGCGGCACTGAATTTGGCTGGACTTGCCTGTAGATGCCATGGAGGACGCAGCGCTCAGGGCTGGTCCCGTAGTAGTCTTCCGTGCAGCAAACGGAGATAGTGTAGATGCTGCAGATCGCGTGGATGTGGTCGCTGGAGGTGTAGGTGCAGCAGCCTGTGATGCCGAATTTGGTGATCTCCAAGAAGAACGCCCTGCAGAAAAATTAGTTCGTGTCGCCTTGCGTCGATCCTGCACTTCACATTCAGCATTGCAAGCAAGATGGAACAAACGGGTAATAGTGTGATAAGATTTATATCGAAGAATTGTCTGAATTTCCTTATGTAACCCGCCTACAAAACGTGCCATTAATGCTTCATTATCCTCCTCTATACCACAACGTAGCATGCCAGTTTGCAATTCCTGATAATAATCCTCTACATAATTTTTGCCTTGATCTAGACGTGCTAATTTTGTAAGCATGGAACGCTGATAATATGGTGGAACAAAACGAATACGCATAGCATGTTTTAAATCATCCCATGTAGTTATTGGATTAGCATGATTTGCACGACAATATTCAGACCACCATATGGAAGCAAAACTAGTGAACTCACAAGTAGCAGCACTGACACGTCTATCCTCGGGATAATTTAAGCATGCAAAACGCTGGTCTAATTCTAATTCCCAAGAAAGGTATGCATCAAGATTATAGCGACCATCAAATGTAGGAACATTTAATTTCAGTTTAGCAACATGGTCATCATCACGTACCAACGGACGAGGAGGTGGACGGCGAATATAGGGCCGAGGATGACCAGGTGGCTGATCAACTGTGAAGTCGTCCGCGTACTCGCCCTTGTACTCATCTTCCCCATAATAATCATCCAACTGTGCATCACGGGCCTGTGTAACACCCGTAGCTCCCGCAACGCCAGCAGCCGCAGTACCCGCAGTAGCACCCACAGCCGAAGTTTGTGCCGGTTGATGGAGAATGCGCTGTGCACGTCCCAAAAAGGTCGGTGGAGGAGCCACGCGAGTCGGCTGTGGAAGAGGCGCGTGAGCCGGCGGTGGAGGTGGTAAGCGTGCTAGCACCTCCTAGAATTTAGCGTCGAGTTTGGCGGTGAAGGTGGTCTCGAGTCCCTCGAGTTGCTCCATCGTGTCACTAAAACGCTTGTCCACATCCTGCATATGATCAGACAAAAGTTTGGTGACGTGAGCCTGCAAGGCTTCACCCTCCAGTGGCTGTGGCTCGGTGTTGTCTGATGGCATGATTAGTACTCAAAAGCACAGTTGTAGGATATGGATAAAACAGGAACAGGGATGGAAAACGCTTAATCTGTCAAGCAAACCAATACTCTTACCCGTTCTTACCCTGCAGCAGGTGGCGATTAGCAACCGTCGTGACCAAACTTCAGGAAGATTGAATAGAGCGATTGCCAGGTGGTGTCAACGCACGGTGTAGGAATATGTGGAGCTCTGGGTGGCTGCAATATCTGTAGCAATAATTTCAAAACAGCAATGCAAGGTTGAATAATAGCTCAACGACGGTACTGTGCTGGTCCTAGACTATCCCAAGCTAGAGACGCGAGCCGAGAACACTAAGAAAGTCACGGCGTGGCACAACAAGCAGAAAGAAACAGCTCCAAAGCAAGATATAAGTGAAGATCTGCAGGAATTTTCAGGTCTGAAACTTTAGAGGGCAAAAACTCGGCCTTCCCGGCCTTTTTTGGGAGTTCTGAGTGTTGCAATCATTGTGGTTACATAGATCTTTTTGTGCTGAGCATTTTGAGTGGTCGCACGTCGAAAACGGAGTTCGTATGCAAAAGTTATGGCCAATTGAAGTTTGCTGTCGAAAACTGTCAAAAACTGACGAAACTGTCCAAATTGGACTAGAATCGGACTGGACTAGTAGGAACGGGTCAAACCGACTTGGATGCGGATTTGACTTTCTTTCTTTTTTTGCTCTCCCCTCCTCTTTCCTTCTGGCCGAAACTTTCAGGAAGTCGGATCAAGTTACAACGCGGATCGGATCTGCAATGATGGGAAACAAGAGTAGGAAAACGAAAACAAGGATATGTGGTGGCGGGGCGGTATGTGGGCGCAGGGTATGGCGGAATCGGTGGTGGCGGTGGTGATCACGAAATCGGTGGTGGCGGAATCTGTGGTGGTGACGGTGACCAGAACTCGAAACTCTAAAGGTCTAGACCTAAAACCAGCACTAGACACGACGATGCAGACTAGAATTCAAGAAAGCAAATACTGAAAAGAAAAGATGCAAAAGGCCCGAAAAAAGTTTCTAGGATACGGATCTAACACTAATTGTTTGGCTTTTTATGGTTTATAGGAAGAAGAACAGATGCAATCTAAACTACGAAAACTGTAAGATCTCACCGAGAAACCCGAAATCTGATACCACTTGATGGGGAAAAGGTGCCCGATCTTTCGATGAGACGATAACTATCGATTATGGTGGAGGTCGACATTGACGATCCGACTACAAACGTGCGAGACGTTGCGCCTTAGCAATCGATACACCAACTTCCGAGGCTATTGATCACGCCGGAGCTAGATCAACCTGATCACGAGGATCAATCCCTGCAAGCAATCGAAGAACAAGCAAGAATTATAGTTGCAATCAAGACATTGTGAATAAAGATGAAGGCTTTATTGAAGAGGTGGGATTCTGTCTGTGCGTAGTACAAAAGGTCAATTTGACACTTGTGCCTATGGCGAAGAGTAGCTCGTGGCTAAGTCTTTAACTAAACAAAATCCAAGTTCTAATGATGGCTAGGACAAGGTATATATGAGGGAAAGGGCAGGGATTTTCGTATAGCCCTAATGGGCCATCCGAAAATAACCCTAGATAGGCCGATTTCCACTCAAACAGCCTCCAGAAAATCCCTAAAATACCTATGATGAAAATACATGGGTTTAACCCATAAAATAAGGTGACGCAGCACCATATAAAGCCTTGGACGAATTTTATGATTGAGTAACTTGTGAATTTCGTCCAAGCATCCTTGCAGCATTATGGTGGCTTCAAAGTTCTGAAATCTTCACTTGCAGCGTCATCCCGAATCCTCACACGATTGCTGCCATCATCTCCATGCACGATCATGCTCCAATGCTTGTCCCTCTCATCCGTGCTAGGCCCATCATTCCTAAGTAACATAAACACATCTGATTTAGGCAGCATCATATTCTCATGAATATTAGGAATAGTTCCTAGAAACGAAAGTACCTGATAATTTAGTTGGCGTGCACGAGCTCTTGTGAGAGGTCCTTGGAATTGTGGAATGTGTGGAAGTGTGGCTGTAGGTGCAACGGCTGTATCAACCGTAGGGATGTCCTCATCAGATAACAAACCCATCCACTACGTCCTCATGAGCTAAAAACAGTGGCACAAAATGAGAAGTGTTTGAAGGTTTTTGAAAGGTAGCACATGAAAATTTACTTGGAATGGCTTAAAATACCATGCATAGGAATTTATAGTGGACTCTTTGGAAGTGACTTGGCTTTTGGGATTTGGATGCACGAGAAGTATTTCCTCTTAGTACAAGTTTTTGGCTAGCTAGGCTAGGTAGCAAGCATAAGAGTTGCATGAAACAAGCAAGCATACATATAATAAGAACAATCATGCAAACTCCCTTGAAGGTACAATGATTTTAACTTTGAGAATAACAAGGCTTATAAGCCAAACACATGGGAAAACTGAAGTGATGTAGCTACAAACACTTTTTTATTCTTTTCTACTCAAACCTCAAGGTAATGCTGCTACTGACCAAGCTAAGTTTGCCAAAACCAACTAAATTTACTCATGCTCCCAAAGTGATACCAATACCAATCAACAAGACTAATCATATAAGAAACTTTGCAAACTAAAATAAAGTGTGCAGAAAGTAAATGATGGAACTTCTCATTAATATTTCATTACTGCAACTCACACCAAGGGATACATAGAGAACCAACTAAGGAGGATACTTCCACTCTGCAAACTATTCTATAAGATAACTTCTTTATTCATGATATGACTCTACTTGAAAAGTAAATGAGCAAAAGGTAATGATGTGATACCGCGGAACTCCCCCAAGCTTGGAACAAGCCAAGGGGATGCCTATACCGATGATGAATTATTCCTTTGGCGGTGGCGGTGGATAATCTTTAATAAGCTTCTCAATCAAATCTTGCAGATCATCAATCTTGTGACTGAGGTTACGAATCATCTCAGAATTATGCTCAACACGGTTCATGAACCTGTCAGCAAGAGAATCCCAGCTCTTGGAATTATTTCCCCATCCTTCCTCATTCTTGGAACTTTCTTTTCCTGCACTGTTAGAACGATCTATATCCCAACCCGAGGGTAATCGCGACCTAGGCACCCTTTGAAACTGATGTTCATGTATTAGAGTATGAAAAGGATTGTTGCCTGACGGAGATGTCCGTGGAGCTAAGGTGTGATGCGGCACACCCCCTCCGGTCCTTATGCGTGCACTCCTCTTGAACTTGTCATGATCTGTCACCACCCCTATGCTGGCAATCATGGCGTTTGTCCTTGAACTTTGATCTTCCTCCTCGTCTTCACTTTCAACCTCTTCCTTCAGCTGAAAGTTTTTGGTGTCATCTTCTGAAGGTGTCTTCTCCTTGTCATCGCTTGAAGAGGCCATGGCTCCCCCAAGCTTAAGATCAACTCCTGACAGAAATAGCTCAAAACAAAACACGACTAGAAAACGATATACAGACCTCGGGGACTCCGGGGGGTTAAATAGGCGAAAATTATACATCGAAACGAAATCACAGGAGGAAACTGGGATGGAAACGAGTTCCGGTGTGCTCTCACACCCGGGCGGCGCGGCCAGAGGTGGGCCCGCGCCCCCTGTGTGTGAGGAGCACACGGACTCTTTTTCTTGCCCGTTTTCGTCTCGAGATTTTTCTTATTTAGTAAAAATAGCAAAAATAATAAAGGAAGAGTTTTTTGCGAAACTTTTCTGACTAGAACTGTTACCTATTCAAAAACGAACTCTGCAGGTACCTGCAATTTGTCTTGGATAAATTCTTCCAGAGAAACTGTTTCAATAACATCAACATCTTCATTATAAGAATCTCCAGAAATATAATGCTTGAGTCTTTGACCATTCACCACTTGTGTAGAGTCATCTTTCAATGAAGCAATCTTAATAGCACCTGAGCGGTACACTTCCACAATAACATATGGTCCTTCCCATTTAGAGAGTAATTTTCCTGCAAAAAATCTGAGACGAGACCTATACAATAGAACTTTCTCACCGACATGAAACGCTCTCTTAAGAATTCTCTTATCATGCCATTTCTTGACTTTCTCTTTAAAAAGCCTGGCATTCTCATGCGCTTCGTTTCTCCACTCATCTAGAGAACTCAAATCTAACAACCTTTTCTTACCGGCTAGTTTAAAATCTCTATTAAGCTCTCTCACTGCCCAAAAAGCTTTGTGTTCTAATTCTAAAGGCAAGTGACACGCTTTTCCGTAAACCATCTTATAAGGACACATTCCCATCGGGTTCTTATAAGCAGTTCTATAAGCCCATAAAGCATCGTTTAACTTACTAGCCCAATTTTTCCTAGATCTATTGACAGTCTTCTGCAAGATAGACTTGATCTCCCTATTTGAAAGCTCTACCTGCCCACTAGTTTGGGGATGATAAGCAGAAGCAATTCTATGATTAACATCATATTTAGCAAGAGTTTTTCTAAAACCACCGTGAATAAAATGAGAACCTCCGTCAATCATAAGATATCTAGGCACACCAAACCTAGGAAAAATAACATCCTTAAGCATTTTTAATGAGGTATCACCATCGGCACTCTTTGTAGGTATGGCTTCTACCCATTTAGTAACATAATCAACAGCAACAAGTATGTGGGTATAGCCTTTTGAAGGAGGAAAAGGACCCATAAAGTCAAATCCCCAACAATCAAATGGTTCAATAACAAGAGTGTAACTCATAGGCATTTCATTGCGTCTAGAAATATTACCAACTCTTTGACATTCATCGCAAGATAAAACATACCTTCTAGCATCTTTAAAGAGGGTTGGCCAATAAAAACCTGATTGTAGAACCTTTTGCGCGGTTCTATCTCCAGCATGAAGCCCTCCATAGGCGCTGCTATGGCATTTTCTCAATATCTCCTGTTGCTCATATTCCGGTACGCATCTTCTCATAATACCATCAACTCCTTCTTTATATAAGTGTGGGTCATCCCAAAAATAATGCCTCAAATCATAGTAGAATTTTCTTCTTTGCTGAGCTATAAAAGTTGGAGGCAAATACTTGGAAACAATAAAGTTAGCATAATCAGCATACCAAGGAAGGTCTCGCGAAGTTACATTTATTGCAGCCAACTGTTCATTTGGAAAACTATCATTAACAGGAATAGGATCAAAAGAAATGTTTTCCAATCTAGACAAATTGTCAGCCATAGGATTTTCAGCACCTTTCCTATCTACGATATGCAAATCAAATTCTTGTAAAAGCAACACCCATCTAATAAGCCTAGGCTTAACATCCTTCTTAGTCATAAGATATCTAATAGCAGCATGATCAGTATGAATAATAACTTTAGAATCAACAATGTAAGATCTAAACTTATCATATGCGAAACTCTTTCTCAGTAGTAGCATAATTCTTCTGAGCAGCATCAAGAGTCTTACTAGCATAATGAATAACATTCAACTTATTATCCACTCGCTGTCCAAGAACAGCACCAACAGCAAAATCACTAGCATCACACATAATTTCAAAAGGTAAATTCCAATCAGGTGGTGGAACAATAGGAGCAGTAGTTAAAGCCTTCTTAAGAGTTTCAAAAGCTTTCTTACAATCATCATCAAAGACAAATGGTACATCTTTTTGAAGAAGATTAGTAAGAGGCTTTGAAATCTTAGAGAAATCTTTAATAAACCTCCTATAGAAACCAGCATGACCAAGAATACTACGAATACCTTTAACATCTCTGGGACAGGGCATTTTCTCAATTGCCTCCACTTTTTCTCTGTCAACTTCAATACCTCTTTCAGAAATTTTATGTCCAAGGACAATTCCTTCATTCACCATAAAGTGGCATTTCTCCCAATTAAGAACAAGGTTAGTTTCTTCGCACCTCTGCAAAACTTTATCAAGGTTGTGCAAACAATTATCAAAAGAAGTTCCATAGACAGAGAAATCGTCCATGAAGACCTCCACAATTTCTTCACAAAAGCCATGAAAAATAGCAGACATGCATCTTTGAAAAGTAGCAGGAGCATTGCATAAACCAAACGACATACGTCTATAAGCATAAGTTCCATAAGGACAAGTAAAAGTGGTTTTCTCTTGATCTTCCTTTTTAACGGCAATTTGAGAAAAACCTGAATAACCATCAAGGAAACAAAAATGAGTCTTCTTAGACAACCTTTCTAACATTTGATCTATAAATGGTAAAGGATAATGATCTTTCTTAGTAACTTCGTTTACCTTCCTATAATCAATGCACATCCTATAACCAACTACTACCCTTTGAGGAATAAGCTCGTTATTCTCATTAGGCACAACAGTCATACCTCCTTTCTTAGGAACACAATGAATAGGACTAACCCATCTACTATCAGCAATAGGATAAATAATACCAGCATCAAGGAGTTTTAATACCTCATTTCTTACCACATCCTTCATCTTGGGAATTAGGCGGCATTGATGCTCCATGACTGGCTTCACGTCTTTCTCCATATTAATGGCATGCTGACATAAAGTGGGAGAAATCCCTTTTAAATCATCAAGAGTATATCCCATAGCTCCTCGGTGTTTCCTCAATATCTCCAATAATCTTTCTTCTTCCTTTCCTGAAAGTTTAGAGCTAATAATAACAGGATATATTTTCTTATCATCTATATAAGCATATTTAAGATTATCAGGCAAAGGCTTTAATTCGAAAACAGGATCTTCCTTAGGCGGCAAAGTGGTACCAAGATCCTCCACAGGAAGATTATGCTTGATTAATGGTGGTTGACGAAGAAGGATATCGTCAATCTCTTCTCTTTCCTTGCTGAAAACATCACTTTCGTGATCTTCCATGAATTGCTGCAAGGCATTATTAGGAGCAAGCGCAATAGAAGCAAGCTGTTCAACTTGAAAATTTTCATTAGGCGTGTCATTTTCATAAGAAGTCTTAGCAAACTTGGAAAAATTAAACTCATAAGACTCTCCATTAAACTTAGTAAAAAAATTCTCCTTCTTACAATCTATCACGGTGCCACAAGTATTTAGAAATGGTTTACCGAAAATAATAGTACAAGTTTTACTAGCCTCCTTACCAAGTACTAAAAAATCAGTAGGGTATTTAGTCTTACCGCAAAGAACTTCCACATCTCGAACAATACCAAGAGGCCAAACAGTCTCTCTGTTAGCAAGCTGAACAACCACATCAATATCTTCAAGTTCACAAGCGCCAATCTCATGCATAATTTCTTTGTAAAGCTCTAAAGGAATAGCACTTGCACTAGCACCAATATCACATAAACCATAATAGCAATGATCTCCAATCCTGACAAAAATAACAGGAACACTTATTTTCCTATGCTTTTTAGGATGTGAGAGAATGTTAGAAGCATCTTCACAAAAAATAATATATTCATCCCCTACATCTTTAGTAACAAGATCCTTCAATATAGCTACAGGAGACTTAATAGTAATTTGCTCATCAGGTTCTGCAGCTTTGTTAGTACTTTTATTAGACAAACTTACCAAAGTAGAATACTTCTTTACCTTAGCAGGGAAAGGTGTCTTCTCAAAATAAGGTTCAGGCACAATGCTATCAACAGTACAAACTTCAGTAGCTGCAGCAGGTAAATGACTAATAGAATCTTTATAAGGCGCATGATATTTGTTCCAATCTTTCTTTGGAACATCAAGATAAGGGGCAAAGGCCTTAAGACAATTAGCAAGAATTTGAGAATCAAGACCATAAGCAGTGCTAACACTATAAAAGTCATCGGTCCCCATAAAAGATTTAATGCATTCATAATCATAGTTTATACCTGACTTCCTACCTTTGTCGTTTTCCCATCCTTCAGCATTCTCTTGTATACGGTCAAGAAGTTTCCACTTAGCATCTTCTTTCATATGAGTAAATGATCCAAAGCAAGAAGCATCCAAATAATCCTTATCAGGAAGAGTAAGCCACGCATAAAAATTATCAATAACAATATTATTGGGGAGCTCATGAATGGGGCATTTGAGCATTAGTAACTTCAATCTCCCCCACGCTTGGGCAATACTTTCTCCATCATGAGGCCAAAAATTATATATCCGGTTACGGTATTTATGAATTTCACTTGGAGGATAAAACTTGGAATAAAAGAGAGGTACAATATCCTCCCATGCCATAGATGGACCATCTTGGAGTAGTCGATACCACTCTCCAGCTCTGCCTTTCAATGATAAAGAGAATAGTTTCTTCTTGACCTGGCTTGGTGAAATACCTACACACCTGAACAACTCGCATAATTCATGTATAAATAATAAGTGATGACCCGGATGGACAGTTCCATCTCTTGAATAGCCATTATCCATAATACGCTCAACAATTTTCATAGGTATTTTAAAAGGATCAATTTCAGCAGGTGGTGGCGGTGGTGGTTCATCCACATGTGCAGCAGAAGTAGAAGTGTTTCCAAATAGGAAACCAAATGGAGAGTTCTCCATAGCAGAGTAAAATAAAAATAAAAGACAAAATAAAAACAATACTCACAGTGATGGTTACCTTTACCAATTCCACTCTTCAATAGCGCTTCACTCCCCGGCAACGACGCCAGAAAATAGTCTTGATGACCCACAAGTATAGGGGGTGTATTGTAGTACTTTCGATAAATAAGAGTGTCAAACCCAACGAGGAGCAGAAGGTGTTGATTAGTGGCTTTGATCAAGGTTTCACTGTAAATACTAGCAAACAGGTTTTCAGGAGTATTTTGTAGTGCAAATAAGTAAAGTGCGAGTAAATAAAAGACAGTAGTAACAATTGCAGCAAGTGGCCCAATCCTTTCTTTAGCAAAGGACAAGCCGGTTGTGTAACTTATAATAACCAAACGTTCTCGAGGACACACGAGAGTTTCTGTCAAGAGCTTTCGCTTCATAAAGCCAATAGTCTTTATTGGTTTGATAGGTGTTATGGGGGTGAACCTGTGCTAGCGCACTACCCTTACTAGGATAAATACACACTTGTGATTATACCCCCCTGCAAGCATCCACAAATACAAGAAAGTAATTAAGATAAATCTAACCATAGCCTTAAGCTCTAAGATCCTACGCTCCCTGGTGCAATGGTTTCCCAGCGGAGGTTTAAGTTTCTATCACTCCAGCAACCCCACAATTGGTAGCCAAATACACAATGCATCTCACTAGGCCCATAAATGGTGAAGTATCATGTAGTCGACGTTCACATGACACCACTAGTGAAATAGCACCACAACAATATCAAACCATTAAATATTTCTCAACAATAATTCACTACTAACATCTTGACTTCTCCCATGTCCTCAAGAACTAAACGAACTACTCACAAGACATCATATGGATCATGATCAGAAGTGAAATAATGGTAAATAACAATCTGAACATAAACCTTAATTCAACGGTTCCACTCAATAGCATCAACTACAAGAGTAATCAACACCGAGAAAGTTTCCCCTATGAATATAACAAGATCCAACTCAAGAAGTTACAGCAGGATGGCGTGATGATGGTGGAGATGAAGGTGCTGGTGATGGAGATGATGATGATGATCCCGATGAAGTCCGGTGAGATGGTGATGACGATGGCGACGATCTCCCCTCTCCAGGAAGGAATTTCCCCGGCAGATTTCTCCCTGCCGGAGAGCTTTTCTCTCTCTGGTGTTTTCTGCCCCACAGAGGCGGCGGTGTCTAACTCTGAGCCCTCCCTAACTTAGGTTTTTGGGGACGATGAAGTACGCGAAGGGGCGAGACCAGAAGTGGGCCTGGGTGGCCTCACACAGGGCCGGCGCGGCCAGGGGTCAGGCCACGCCCCCTGTGCGTGAGGCCGCCCCCTGGCTCCTCTCTCCTCTTCCTTCTAGCTTCCGGAGTCTTTTGATAAAATAGAATTTTCTGGTATTTTTCTGGAATTTTCCTGATCTTCCGAAATATGGTGTCTTGACGGTCCTTTTCCAGCAGAATCCTGACTCCGGCAGCAAATCCTCCAATGATCATCAAACATGTGAAAACAAAGGAAATAACATAAGTATCATCTCTAAATGTGGAATATATCAATGAATAACAGTAAATTATGATACAAAATAGTGATGCAATATGGACGTATCAGATACATCACTCACCATGACTCCATGCAGTGTTTTTCCATTTTTTCTAAATTCCCTAGGCCCTCCTTCCAGATCTAGGTCAAACTCGCGGTGCCATCGATGTGTGCCAGGTGGGTTGGGAACCATGGTTTGGTCTTGGTTTAAGGGTCCCACACCCTCAGGGGACCTCCAGGTAATTTTCCCCAATTTTTTGATGTGCATTTCTTGTAGCCCCAGTTCAAATTAGGATTTAAAGGGATTTAGGGCAAAAATAGTTCATTATATGGCCGGAGGCTGAGATAATTCCTAAGATCTTGGATGTGGCACCCCTAGTAGGTTCCCCACCCATGAAATTTAGAGTGGTGAGGTTTTGCACATTGCCCGTGGTGGCCACTTCACAAAAAAACACCTGTTTTGACCCCTCCGGTCACCTAAAAAATGGAAAATGCATTTTTTATGTGGAAACAGAAAAAACACTAGTTACAAAAGTTGTTGGGAATGCAAAGATGCACATCTCCACCAAAAATGGGACCATGGTTCCATAGTTTGCTGTAAACAGGATTGAGCGTATCGAGTGGAAAATAGTAGTAGTATGCGAAAAGTAAACAATGCGAGTAAAAGTAAACAGTAATAACAATGTAAAGGAAATTGGACCGGGGTCCACAGTTCACTAGTGGTGTCTCTCCATAAGATAAATAATAACATGGTGGGTAAACAAATTACAGTTGGGCAATTGATAGAATAAAGATAACATGCATATGTCACGAGGATCACTATGAGATTTACTCTGGGCATTACAACAAAATATATAGACCGCCATCCAACTGCATCTATGACTAATAATCCACTCGCGGGGATATCATCCGAACACCCCTCAAGTATTAAGTTGCGAACAACAGATAACTGCATTAAGCAAAGTGTGTAATGTAAACAAAGCAAATGTCCTTAGACACAAGATTGTTGTTTTCTCCCTAGTGGCAATAGCACATCTACAACTTTAGAGGTTTCTGCCACTTCCCCAGATTAAATAGAGGCATGAACCCAACTATCAAGCATAAATACCCCCTGTTGGAGTCACTAGTATCTACTCGGCCAAGATAGCTGCTAACAACGGAGAGCATGCAAGATCATAAACAACATAGAGATAACATAAGATAAAATTCAGAACATCAACTTAATCATAACACCAATATTCATCGGATCCCAACAAAAACAACATGTAGAATTACATAAAGGTAGTCTCGATCATGTAAGGTAGCTCACGAGATCTAATCATGAAGCACTTGGTGGAGAAGACAACCATCTAGCTACTGCTATGGACCCATAGTCCAAGGTAGACTACTCACTCATCACGCCGGAGGCAAGCATGGCGATGAAGAAGACCTTCGATGGCGATTCCCCTCTCCGGCAGGGTGCCGGGAAGGGCTTCTGGACCATCCCGATCTCGGGTCGACGACGGCGGCGGATCGCGATGTGTTTCTGGAAAATTGATCGGGTGTTTAGGTTTTTCCCATCGGGGGGTCTTTATAGGCGAAGGGGCAGCGTCAGAGGTGGACCAGGGTGGCCTCACACATAGGGGGCTTGGGCCAGGGGCTGGCCGTGCCGCCCTATTGTGTGGCCGGACCGTGGCCCCTCTCTGTCTCCTCTTCGGTCTTTTGGAAGCTTCGTTAAATAATAGGAGGTTTGGCTTTTGTTTCGTCCAATTCCGGGAATATTTCCTGTGTAACTTTTTTGAAACACAAAAAGAGCAGAAAACAAGGAACTGGCACTATGGCATCTTGTTAATAGGTTAGTTCGGGAAAATGCATAAAAATGCCACAAAATGTAACAAAACACTAAGCAAATGGTGTAAGAACAAGCATGGAGCATCAAGAATTATAGATACGTTTGAGACGTATCACAATGTTTTTCCATTTTTTTGATTTTTTTCTGAATTCCCTAGGCCCTCCTTCCAGATCTAGGTCAAACTCGCGGTGCCATTGATGTGTGCCAGGTGGGTTGGAAACCATGGTTTGGTCTTGGTTGCCGAGTCCCACACCCTTAGGGGACATCCAGGTAATTTTCCCCAATTTTTTTGATGTGCATTTCTTGTAGCCCCAGTTCAAATTAGGATTTAAAGGGATTTAGGGCAAAAATAATTCATTATATGGCCGGAGGCCAAGATAATTCCTAAGATCCTGGATGTGGCACCCCTAGTAGGTCCCCCACCCATGAAATTTAGAGTGGTGAGGTTTTGCACATTGCCCTTGGTGGCCACTTCACAAAAAACACCTATTTTGACCCCTCCGGCCACCTGAAAAATAGAAAATGCATTTTCTATGTGGAAACTGAGAAAACACTAGTTACAAAAGTTGTTGGGTATGCAAAGATGCACATATCCACCTAAAATGGGACCATGGTTCCATAGTTTGCTGTGGAACTTGCACAAACCATGGTCACCTGGCAAAGAAGACCAAGAGAACTCCTACCTGGAAGCACCTTTTTGTGAAAGAGTTCACCTGTGAACCCTTGGCATTGCACATTTGGTATTTTTCCTAGGTGATACAGCACTCACCATGACTCCATGCAGTGTTTTTCCATTTTTGATTTTTTCTGAATTCCCTAGGCCCCCTTTCCAGATCTAGGTCAAACTCGCGGTGCCATTGATGTGTGCCAGGTGGGTTGGGAACCATGGTTTGGTCTTGGTTGCAGGGTCCCACACCCTCAGGGGACCTCCAGGTAATTTTCCCCAATTTTTTTGATGTGCATTTCTTGTAGCCCCAGTTCAAATTAGGATTTAAAGGGATTTAGGGCAAAAATAATTCATTATATGGCCGTAGGCCGAGATAATTCCTAAGATCCTGGATGTGGCACCCCTAGTAGGTCCCCCACCCATTAAATTTAGAGTGGTGAGGTTTTGCACATTGCCCTTGGTGGCCACTTCACAAAAAAATACCTGTTTTGACCCCTCCGGCCACCTAAAAATGGAAAATGCATTTTTTATGTGGAAACTGAAAAAACACTAGTTACAAAAGTTGTTGGGAATGCAAAGATGCACATCTCCACCAAAATTGGGACCATGGTTCCATAGTTAGCTGTGGAACTTGCACAAACCATGGTCACCTGGCAAAGAAGACAAAGAGAACTCCTGCCTGGAAGCACCTCTTTGTGAAAGAGTTCACCTGTGAACCCTTGGCATGCCATGTTTGGTATTTTTCCTAGGTGATACATCACTCACCATGACTCCATGCAGTGTTTTCCAGTTTTTTGATTTTTTCTGAATTCCCTAGGCCCTCCTTCCAGATCTAGGTCAAACTCGCGGTGCCATTGATGTGTGCCAGGTGGGTTGGGAACAATGGTTTGGTTTTGGTTGTAGGGTCCCTCACCCTCAGGGGACCTCCAGGTAATTTGGCCCAATTCTTTTGATGTGCATTTCTTGTAGCCCTAGTTCAAATTAGGATTTAAAGGGATTTAGGGCAAAAATAATTCATTATATGGCCGGAGTCCGAGATAATTCCTAAGATCCTGGATGTGGCACCCCTAGTAGGTCCCACACCCATGAAAATTAGAGTGGTAAGGTTTTGCACATTGCCCTTGGTGTCCACTTAACAAAAAAACTCCTGTTTTGACCCCTCCGGCCAACTGAAAAATAGAAAATGCATTTTTTATGTGGAAACTAAAATAACACTAGTTGCAAAAGTTGTTGGGAATGCAAAGATGCACATCTCTACCAAATATGGGACCATGGTTCCATAGTTTGCTGTGGAACTTGCACAAACCATGGTCACCTGGCAAAGAAGACCAAGAGAACCCCTGCCTGGAAGCACCTCTTTGTGAAAGAGTTCACCTGTGAACCCTTGGCATGCCATGTTTGGTATTTTTCCTAGGTGATACATCACTCACCATGACTCCATGCACTGTTTTTCCATTTTTTTGATTTTTTCTGAATTCCCTAGGCCCTCCTTCCAGATCTAGGTCAAACTCGTGGTGCCATCGATGTGTGCCAGGTGGGTTGGGAACCATGGTTTGGTCTTGGTTGCAGGGTCACACACCCTCAGGGGACCTCCAGGTAATTTTCCCCAATTTTTTTGATGTTCATTTCTTGTAGCCCGAGTTCAAATTAGGATTTAAAGGGATTTAGGGCAAAAATAATTCATTATATGGCTGGAGGCCGAGATAATTCCTAAGATCTTGGATGTGGCACCCCTAGTATGTCCCCCACCCATGAAATTTAGAGTGGTGAGGTTTTGCACATTGCCCTTGGTGGCCACTTCACAAAAAAACACCTGTTTTGACCCCTCCGGTCACCTAAAAAATGGAAAATGCATTTTTTATGTGGAAACAGAAAAAACACTAGTTACAAAAGTTGTTGGGAATGCAAAGATGCACATCTCCACCAAAAATGGGACCATGGTTCCATAGTTTGCTGTAAACAGGATTGAGCGTATCGAGTGGAAAACAGTAGTAGTATGCGAAAAGTAAACAATGCGAGTAAAAGTAAACAGTAATAACAATGTAAAGGAAATTGGACCGGGGTCCACAGTTCACTAGTGGTGTCTCTCCATAAGATAAATAATAACATGGTGGGTAAACAAATTACAGTTGGGCAATTGATAGAATAAAGATAACATGCATATGTCACGAGGATCACTATGAGATTTACTCTGGGCATTACAACAAAATATATAGACCGCCATCCAACTGCATCTATGACTAATAATCCACTCGCGGGGATATCATCTGAACACCCCTCAAGTATTAAGTTGCGAACAACAGATAACTGCATTAAGCAAAGTGTGTAATGTAAACAAAGCAAATGTCCTTAGACACAAGATTGTTGTTTTCTCCCTAGTGGCAATAGCACATCTACAACTTTAGAGGTTTCTGCCACTTCCCCAGATTAAATAGAGGCATGAACCCAACTATCAAGCATAAATACCCCCTGTTGGAGTCACTAGTATCTACTCGGCCAAGATAGCTGCTAACAACGGAGAGCATGCAAGATCATAAACAACATAGAGATAACATAAGATAAAATTCAGAACATCAACTTAATCATAACACCAATATTCATCGGATCCCAACAAAAACAACATGTAGAATTACATAAAGGTAGTCTCGATCATGTAAGGTAGCTCACGAGATCTAATCATGAAGCACTTGGTGGAGAAGACAACCATCTAGCTACTGCTATGGACCCATAGTCCAAGGTAGACTACTCACTCATCACGCCGGAGGCAAGCATGGCGATGAAGAAGACCTTCGATGGCGATTCCCCTCTCCGGCAGGGTGCCGGGAAGGGCTTCTGGACCATCCCGATCTCGGGTCGACGACGGCGGCGAATCGCGATGTGTTTCTGGAAAATTGATCGGGTGTTTAGGTTTTTCCCATCGGGGGGTCTTTATAGGCGAAGGGGCAGCGTCAGAGGTGGACCAGGGTGGCCTCACACATAGGGGGCTTGGGCCAGGGGCTGGCCGTGCCGCCCTATTGTGTGGCCGGACCGTGGCCCCTCTCTGTCTCCTCTTCGGTCTTTTGGAAGCTTCGTTAAATAAAAGGAGGTTTGGCTTTTGTTTCGTCCAATTCCGGGAATATTTCCTGTGTAACTTTTTTGAAACACAAAAAGAGCAGAAAACAAGGAACTGGCACTATGGCATCTTGTTAATAGGTTAGTTCGGGAAAATGCATAAAAATGCCACAAAATGTAACAAAACACTAAGCAAATGGTGTAAGAACAAGCATGGAGCATCAAGAATTATAGATACGTTTGAGACGTATCACAATGTTTTTCCATTTTTTTGATTTTTTTCTGAATTCCCTAGGCCCTCCTTCCAGATCTAGGTCAAACTCGCGGTGCCATTGATGTGTGCCAGGTGGGTTGGAAACCATGGTTTGGTCTTGGTTGCCGAGTCCCACACCCTTAGGGGACATCCAGGTAATTTTCCCCAATTTTTTTGATGTGCATTTCTTGTAGCCCCAGTTCAAATTAGGATTTAAAGGGATTTAGGGCAAAAATAATTCATTATATGGCCGGAGGCCAAGATAATTCCTAAGATCCTGGATGTGGCACCCCTAGTAGGTCCCCCACCCATGAAATTTAGAGTGGTGAGGTTTTGCACATTGCCCTTGGTGGCCACTTCACAAAAAACACCTATTTTGACCCCTCCGGCCACCTGAAAAATAGAAAATGCATTTTCTATGTGGAAACTGAGAAAACACTAGTTACAAAAGTTGTTGGGTATGCAAAGATGCACATATCCACCTAAAATGGGACCATGGTTCCATAGTTTGCTGTGGAACTTGCACAAACCATGGTCACCTGGCAAAGAAGACCAAGAGAACTCCTACCTGGAAGCACCTCTTTGTGAAAGAGTTCACCTGTGAACCCTTGGCATTGCACATTTGGTATTTTTCCTAGGTGATACAGCACTCACCATGACTCCATGCAGTGTTTTTCCATTTTTGATTTTTTCTGAATTCCCTAGGCCCCCTTTCCAGATCTAGGTCAAACTCGCGGTGCCATTGATGTGTGCCAGGTGGGTTGGGAACCATGGTTTGGTCTTGGTTGCAGGGTCCCACACCCTCAGGGGACCTCCAGGTAATTTTCCCCAATTTTTTTGATGTGCATTTCTTGTAGCCCCAGTTCAAATTAGGATTTAAAGGGATTTAGGGCCAAAATAATTCATTATATGGCCGTAGGCCGAGATAATTCCTAAGATCCTGGATGTGGCACCCCTAGTAGGTCCCCCACCCATTAAATTTAGAGTGGTGAGGTTTTGCACATTGCCCTTGGTGGCCACTTCACAAAAAAATACCTGTTTTGACCCCTCCGGCCACCTAAAAATGGAAAATGCATTTTTTATGTGGAAACTGAAAAAACACTAGTTACAAAAGTTGTTGGGAATGCAAAGATGCACATCTCCACCAAAATTGGGACCATGGTTCCATAGTTAGCTGTGGAACTTGCACAAACCATGGTCACCTGGCAAAGAAGACCAAGAGAACTCCTGCCTGGAAGCACCTCTTTGTGAAAGAGTTCACCTGTGAACCCTTGGCATGCCATGTTTGGTATTTTTCCTAGGTGATACATCACTCACCATGACTCCATGCAGTGTTTTCCATTTTTTTGATTTTTTCTGAATTCCCTAGGCCCTCCTTCCAGATCTAGGTCAAACTCGCGGTGCCATTGATGTGTGCCAGGTGGGTTGGGAACAATGGTTTGGTTTTGGTTGTAGGGTCCCTCACCCTCAGGGGACCTCCAGGTAATTTGGCCCAATTCTTTTGATGTGCATTTCTTGTAGCCCTAGTTCAAATTAGGATTTAAAGGGATTTAGGGCAAAAATAATTCATTATATGGCCGGAGTCCGAGATAATTCCTAAGATCCTGGATGTGGCACCCCTAGTAGGTCCCACACCCATGAAAATTAGAGTGGTAAGGTTTTGCACATTGCCCTTGGTGTCCACTTAACAAAAAAACTCCTGTTTTGACCCCTCCGGCCAACTGAAAAATAGAAAATGCATTTTTTATGTGGAAACTAAAATAACACTAGTTGCAAAAGTTGTTGGGAATGCAAAGATGCACATCTCTACCAAATATGGGACCATGGTTCCATAGTTTGCTGTGGAACTTGCACAAACCATGGTCACCTGGCAAAGAAGACCAAGAGAACCCCTGCCTGGAAGCACCTCTTTGTGAAAGAGTTCACCTGTGAACCCTTGGCATGCCATGTTTGGTATTTTTCCTAGGTGATACATCACTCACCATGACTCCATGCACTGTTTTTCCATTTTTTTTGATTTTTTCTGAATTCCCTAGGCCATCCTTCCAGATCTAGGTCAAACTCGTGGTGCCATCGATGTGTGCCAGGTGGGTTGGGAACCATGGTTTGGTCTTGGTTGCAGGGTCACACACCCTCAGGGGACCTCCAGGTAATTTTCCCCAATTTTTTTGATGTTCATTTCTTGTAGCCCGAGTTCAAATTAGGATTTAAAGGGATTTAGGGCAAAAATAATTCATTATATGGCTGGAGGCCGAGATAATTCCTAAGATCTTGGATGTGGCACCCCTAGTATGTCCCCCACCCATGAAATTTAGAGTGGTGAGGTTTTGCACATTGCCCTTGGTGGCCACTTCACAAAAAAACACCTGTTTTGACCCCTCCGGTCACCTGAAAAATGGAAAATGCATTTTTTATGTGGAAACTAAAAAAACACTAGTTAAAAAAGTTGTTGGGAATGCAAAGATGCACATCTCCTCCAAAAATGGGACCATGGTTCCATAATTTGCTATGGAACCATGGTCACCTCGCAAAGCAGACCAAGAGAACTCCTGCCTGGAAGCACCTCTTTGTGAAAGAGTTCACCTGTGAACCTTTGGCATGCCATGTTTGATATTTTTCCTAGGTGATACATCACTCACCATGACTCCATGCAGTGTTTTTCCATTTTTTTGATTTTTTCTGAATTCCCTAGGCCCCCCTTCCAGATCTAGGTCAAACTCGCAGTGCCATCGATGTGTGCTAGGTGGGTTGGGAACAATGGTTTGGTTTTGGTTGTAGGGTCCCTCACCCTCAGGGGACCTCCAGGTAATTTGTCCCAATTTTTTGATATGCATTTCTTGTAGCCCTAGTTCAAATTAGGATTTAAAGGGATTTAGGGCAAAAATAATTCATTATATGGCCGGAGGCCGAGATAATTCCTAAGATCCTGGATGTGGCACCCCTAGTAGGTCCCCCACCCATGAAAATTAGAGTGGTGAGGTTTTGCACATTGCCCTTGGTGGCCACTTCACAAAAAAACACCTGTTTTGACCCCTCTGGCCACCTTCAAAATGGAAAATGCATTTTTATGTGGAAACTGAGTTGCAGCATTTTAACATTCATTGAACTGCAATCAACTATAAATGCAGTCACCTCATAGTACTATACACATAATAATACTGCTAGAACTGGAAGTAGGTACATGCATTTTTTTTCAATTCTTGGAGTAGTGTGTGCCTGTAGACTGTAGTGTTGTAGTTCTTGGAGTAATCTTCATTTTTAGTCAGTTCTACAGTTGGTTTGTCGATTTGGATGTTTTTGCTGGGTATCTTTTAGGCATTCTGTGGGGAAGGCTATGGTGCCAATGTGGGAGCTGGCACTGGCGGATTTTGATCCTAGGGAGTTCTGGACAAGGTTTCGGGTGGAAGGACTACGGCCACATGGTGTTGAGGTGCTTGTTTTCCCTTTAGTCTAATCAATGTACTGTGATATAGTTTCTTGAATCACTGTATAATTGACTGGTGGGTTCTGCAGACATTTGTGGAGATTGTTTTGTGTATATTGTTTGAAGCATTGAAAATTTATGTGCCATTGTTTTTTGGAATTGTCTTCTTAGTCTTCAGAGAAGAAACGTTTTGTCATATAGTTCTCTAGTATCTGGTTCACTGAATATTCAGATGGGCACTATTTCTAGAGTGTTATATGCATACAGCTAGACGCATTGAATTAGTGAGACTTATATAATTATTTGTCTACAACCTCTACATTTATTTCTCTCGCGCAGAGCGGCAGTGCCGTGCCCGGGAGCAGCAGGTACTCAAGCAGGTGGCGGCGGCTTGTTGTCCACTATCCCAGGCTCTTTCCGATATTCCAGTAAGTTTACATGTTATTTTGTATTGAAAGAAAAGAACTGCCGCTCAAGCTCTTCTCTAATTGCAGCACATAATACTGCTCATTTGCCCTTAAGCTTCAAAATGTTAAATTCTGTGTGTTGTCCATATAGTTGTGAATCTAAATTGCTCCCATTTCTCTTAAGATTTGTCATCGATGTATTTTGCTCTTTGGGGATGTTTTGTTATTTCCTCTTAGACTGAAGTGTGGACCTTAGCATATCATAATGTGAGTGACAAGAATGAAACTGAATCACAGGACAAGTTCAGAGATTTGGTTGATAAATTGAGCAACATCAAGGCTGAGATGCATGTTTTGGAAGGAAGAGTATCAAAAAGACCTGATTGATCATAAGCAGGTTTTTCTCCATACTCCCTCCAAAATTTGATCATAAACAGGAGTAGAAGTATATAATGGATGGGGTACTGTTACATTGCTTTTGGTGTCTCTTTGACTATTTTGCACTACAAATTCAATATTGCTAATAAGAGGCTCGAGAGTATCTTCATTCTCATCGGGAGGAGCGTTATCTTCTTCATGAGGACCGTTGTCTTCATCGGAAGGAGCACCATAGCTGCTACTGGTACTCATCGATGACGAGGTTGGACTTGACGAAAAGCTTATGCTGCTGCTACTATCATGGAGCGGGCCAGTCCTTGTCGGCGTCAAAGCCCTGGGAGCCGACGGCCGAGGACCTTGTCGTCATCCCCACCTTGTCAGTCACCCCCGAGCAGACAAGATCCCCATACTTCTGGGCGAGCATCTGGCGGTGCTGGAAGAGGTGCCATCGAGCGTCTAGAGGTGTCAGCAAGCACCTGGAGGTGCTAGGATCCAGTGGCCGACGCTGGAGGTGCAAGGCTGGTGCTGGGCATGCGCGGCTGCTTGGAAGTGCTGGGATCCAGTGGCCGGCTACGTGCTCTGCTTCTGATGTGGCCGGCCTCCAGCGAGGGTGGTGGGACGCTCGCGATCTCGGACGAAGCTGAGCTTGATCGGAGGGGGAGCTGCAGTCATGATCTGATTTGCATCGATCAGTGGCAGTTTAGTCCTTTACCACATGTTTAGGAGTTGTCGGAATTTCCCTCCGCGACTTACAAAAGTGGATGGAGGGAGTAGTTACAAAATTTGATGGGAATGCAAAGATGCACATCTCCACCAAAAATGGGACCATGGTTCCATAGTTTGTTGTGGAAGTTGCACAAACCATGGTCACCTAGCAAAGAAGACCAAGAGAACTCCTGCCTGGAAGCACCTCTTTGTGAAAGAGTTCACCTGTGAACCCTTGGCATGCCATGTTTGGTATTTTTCCTAGGTGATACATCACTCACCATGACTCCATGCAGTGTTTTTCCATTTTTTTTGATTTTTTCTGAATTCCCTAGGCCCCCCTTCCAGATCTAGGTCAAACTCGTGATGCCATCGATATGTGCCAGGTGGGTTGGGAACAATGGTTTGGTTTTGGTTGCAGGGTCCCACACCCTTAGGGGGCCTCCAGGTATGTTTAGTTTTGAGTTGCAGCAGCATGATAACATTCATTGAACTGCAATCAACTGTAAATGCAGTCACCTCATAGTACTGTACACATAATAATACTGCGAGAACTAGAAGTAGGTACATGCATTTTATTCAATTCTTGGAGTAGTGTGTGCCTGTAGACTGTAGTGTTGTAGTTCTTGGAGTGATCTTCAATTTTAGTCAGCTCTACAGCTAGTTTGTCGATTTGGATGTTTTAGCTGGGTATCTTTCAGGCATTCTGTAGGGAAGGCTGTGGTGCCAATGTGGGGGCTGGCACTGGCGGATTTTGATCCTAGGGAGTTCTGGACAAGGTTTCCGGTGGAAGGACTACGGCCACATGGTGTTGAGGTGCTTGTTTTCCCTTTAGTCTAATCAATGTTTTCCCTTCACAAAAAAACACCTGTTTTGACCCCTCCGGCCACCTGAAAAATGGAAAATGCATTTTTATGTGGAAACTGATAAACACTAGTTAAAAAAGTTCTTGGGAATGCAAAGATGCACATCTCAACCAAAAATAGGACCATGGTTCCATAGTTTGTTGTGGAACTTGCACAAATCATGGTCACTTGGCAAAGAAGACCAAGAGAACTCCTGCCTGGAAGCACCTCTTTGTGAAAGAGTTCACATGTGAACCCTTGGCATGCCATGTTTGGTATTTTTCCTAGGTGATACATCACTCACCATGACTCCATGCAGTAATTTTCCATTTTTTTGATTTTTTAGAATTCCCTAGGCCCCCCTTCCAGATCTAGGTCAAACTCGCGGTGCCATCGATGTGCACCAAGTGGGTTGGGAACCATGGTTTGGTCTTGGTTGCAGAGTCCCACACCCTCAGGGGACCTCCAGGTAATTTTCCCTAATTTTTTTGATGTGCATTTCTTGTAGCCCCAGTTCAAATTAGGATTTAAAGGAATTTATGGCAAAAATAATTCATTATATGGCCACAGGCCGAGATAATTCCTAAGATCCTAGATGTGGCACCCCTAGTAGGTCCCCCACCCATGAAAATTAGAGTGGTGAGATTTTGCACATTGCCCTTGGTGGACACTTCACAAAAAAACACCTGTTTTGACCCCTCCGGCCACCTGAAAAATGGAAAATGCATTTTTTATGTGGAAACTGAAAAAACACTAGTTACAAAAGTTGTTGGGAATGCAAAGATGCACATCTCCACCAAATATTGGACCATGGTTCCATAGTTTGCTGTGGAACTTGCACAAACCATGGTCACCTGGCAAAGAAGACCAAGAGAACTCCTGCCTGGAAGCACCTCTTTGTGAAAGAGTTCACCTGTGAACCCTTGGCATACCATGTTTGGTATTTTTCCTAGGTGATACATCACTCACCATGACTCCATGCAGTGTTTTTCTATTTTTTTGATTTTTTCTGAATTCCCTAGGCCCTCCTTCCAGATCTAGGTCAAACTCGCGGTCCCATTGATGTGTGCCAGGTGGGTTGGGAACAATGGTTTGGTTTTGGTTGTTGGGTCCTTCACCCTCAGGGGACCTCCAGGTAATTTTCCCCAATTTTTTTGATGTGCATTTCTTGTAGCCCTAGTTCAAATTTGGATTTAAAGGGATTTAGGGCAAAACTAATTCATTATATGGCCGGAGTCCGAGATAATTCCTAAGATCCTAGATGTGGCACCCCTAGTAGGTCCCCCACCCATGAAAATTAGAGTGGTGAGGTTTTGCACATTGCCCTTGGTGGCCACTTCACACAAAAAACACCTATTTTGACCCCTCCGGCTACATGAAAAATGGAAAATGCATTTTTTTGTGGAAACTGAAAAAACACTAGTTACAAAAGTTGTTGGGAATGCAAAGATGCACATCTCCACCAAATATGGGACCATGGTTCCATAGTTTGCTGTGGAACTTGCACAAACCATGGTCACCTGGCAAAGAAGATCAAGAGAACTCCTGCCTAGAAGCACCTCTTTGTGAAAGAGTTCACCTGTGAACCCTTGGCATGCCATGTTTGGTATTTTTCCTAGGTGATACATCACTCACCATGACTCCATGCAGTGTTTTTCCATTTTTTGGATTTTTTTCTGAATTCCCTAGGCCCTCCTTCCAGATCTAGGTCGAACTCGTGGTGCCATCGATGTGTGCCAGGTGGGTTGGAAACCATGGTTTGGTCTTGGTTTCAGGGTCCCACACCCTCAGGGGATCTCCAGTTAATTTTCCCCAATTTTTTTGATGTGCATTTCTTGTAGCCCTAGCTCAAATTAGGATTTAAAGGGATTTAGGGCAAAAATAATTCATTATATGGCCGAAGGCCAAGATAATTAGTAAGATCTTGGATGTGGCACCCCCAGTATGTCCCCCACCCATGAAATTTAGAGTGATGAGGTTTTGCACATTGCCATTGGTGGCCACTTCACAAAAAAACCTGTTTTGACCCCTCCGGTCACCTGAAAAATGGAAAATGCATTTTTTATGTGGAAACTGAAAAAACACTAGTTACAAAAGTTGTTGGAATGCAAGGATGCACATCTCCACCAAAAATGGGACCATGGTTCCATAGTTTGCTGTGGAACTTGCACAAACCATGGTCACCTCGCAAAGAAGACCAAGAGAACTCCTGCCTGGAAGCACCTCTTTGTGAAAGAATTCACCTGTGAACCTTTGGCATGCGATATTCGGTATTTTTCCTAGGTGATACATCACTCACCATGACTCCATGCAGTGTTTTTCCATTTTTTTTGATTTTTTCTGAATTCCCTAGTCCCCCCTTCCAGATCTAGGTCAAACTCGCGGTGCCATCGATGTGTGCCAGGTGGGTTGGGAACAATGGTTTTGTTTTGGTTGTAGGGTCCCTCACCCTCACGGGACCTCCAGGTAATTTCCCCAATTTTTTTGATGTGCATTTCTTGTAGCCCTAGTTCAAATTAGGATTTAAAGGGATTTAGGGCAAAAATAATTCATTATATGGTCGCAGGCCGAGATAATTCCCAAGATCCTGGATGTGGCACCCCTAGTAGGTCCCCTACCCATGATAATTCCTAAGATCCTGGATGTTGCATAAGAAATTCTATTGTGATCTTGATGATTAGGTGTGTCCAAATTTTGTGGTTTGTGTGCATACAAGTTGAGTGTCAAATTTTCATTAACCAAAATCCTTGCATAAATTCTTGTTTGAGTGCTATGATTTTATGTAGCAACCTTTGACCATGGTGTGAGTGTGTATGAGACCATAGCACTAGGAAACCCTCTTCACATGCTTGCATCCTTTAGATTTCCTAGATGATTTATTTTTGCACCTTTATTTGAAAATAGGGACTTCTCCAAAACCCTAGCACTTCTAGCTCAAAAAATTTCAAACTTTGGCCATGTGCTCTTGAGCATATTAGACACTACTGAAACTAGTGTAGACTAACTTTCTAACCTAGTTAGAAAATTTAATATTCAAATTAGAATTTCGTCCATGCAAACCCTAGCTCCCTAACCTCCCTCTTTTCTCTCTCTTTTTCAAACCAAACTGACCAAGGGAGAATATCTGCATTGCCTCTCCCTCTCTGTAGCCTAGGAGATCTTGGCAAAAAAAATCTTCTTGTCATTTTTCAGTTGGACTCGAGGGAGAGGAGGAGCCCGAGGCTGCCGCCCTGCCAGAACCCCCTCCCCTCTCTTTCTCTTCGACACCGCCACCACTGCCAACCCCCCAATGGGCATGCACCATCCCAGCCAGCCGTTCCCTCGACCCCACACCACAACGACACCATCTTGCTACCCCTCCTACGCCGAGGACGCAGCCATGCCCGCCGTGGACGCTGAGCTTGGGCAGCACATCACCGACACCCCCTCGTGCTGTCACCTCGCCACCAGCCCCGCGTCTACCCCCGTGATCAATTTCCCAAGCCGCCCCTGACCGAGACCTACCGTGCACCGCGCCCCGACCATGCCACTCCGACACGATCGTGCCGCCCAGCGCACACGGAGTGTGCGACGCGTCCCCATGCATGCATGCCTTCCCCAGCTCGCACTGCACGCACGCCTGCACGGCACTGAGCCCCTGACACGACGCCACCCTTGCCCTGCACCGCGACGCACTGAGCCGCCCACGCCGCGCACCACTTCTCCTACAACGGCTCTGAAACTGCACGCTTCGCGGCCAAGCCAGCCAGCCACCGACGCCACTCACCCTATCCCTAGACTCAGTGCACGATGCCGCCCCAGAGAGCCGCGCACGAAGCCCAATCGCATCCATCACCGGTGCACCCTAGAATGAGCCCATCCGGCGAGATAAAACCTGAGACCCCCTCTGGAACCCTCTCATGTCACTCATTCTTCCCCTCTCCACTCTCTCTCACCTGCAGCGCCTCTCCGCTGTGAAGCCGAGACCAGTCCATCGCCGGAGAGCTCAAGATCATCGGGTAGATCACCGACAGTGATGGTGAAGGTTGCCGTCGATCTAACCGCCCTCTCTGCTCCCTCTCTGGTTTGTGAAGCTCACAGTCATAGCCTAGATCTCACTCACCCCTCTGTTTGGTCCAGGTCATGTCATAGCCGTCGCCCTCGCCACCCTCTGCCAGAGTTCAACTCGACAGCCTCGGCATCACCTCGACCTCTGTAGCTCGTGCATGTGCCTCACCTGGACCCGTACCTCCTTCTGATCTCCTCCGCCACTAAACCAGCCCCCACCGTCCGTTGAAGCACCCACAGTAAGCGCCGCCCTCGCCAAACCCTAGCCAGCGACGCCGGGCTCGCATGCATGCGTAGCCCCGCGCACCGTCCGATCTTGATCGGATGGTGGCATACCGATTCGACCCGCCAGGCCCGGGCAGGCCACCGGATTTCGGCCGGCCTGGCTTAGATCCGCCGCCTCGACCCGAATCCCTTTTTTCAGTAATTCATTTTATTGTTTTTGGAAATCCCTGCAAGTTTGAAAATCTATAGAAATTATTTTATGCATCCAAATTTAGTGATTCAAGTTTCTATGAGATCCTTATGTTGTATGCTATCCAATTGCTACTGCATGTATGATTTTTAGTACAATAGAGATTATCTGAGATTTATTTGTTGTAGATCTAGGGTTTTATCATCTTAAATCCAAATCTGATGTTGTATATTATAAAAATGTGTGATTCCAATTTTTTTTGGTGCCTTGCTATATTGTGAAGCTAGAGAAACTGGATTTGCTATTTTAGGAGCACTGTATTGACTGCAGTAATTATTTTGGTGTTACTAAAGAATTGCCTTGTTTTAATTATTGTGCCTAATAGGAATATTATTTTGAGGTGATTCCAACTCTGATGTGTTGTGTATTACTGTAGCTTTCTAAATTGGTCTCTGGTAGAATTTTAGGAACTACTGAAAGATTTAGAGAATTAATTTTCTTTTCTAGTGATAAGTGTGATTAGGAAATTCATTTTAATTCACCTAAAACTTCTTTTGGATTGATTCCAATTGGGTTGGTTCTGTAATAGTGTTAGCTACCTGGTGATATGCTGATTGCCATGCCTTGATTCATATTGATGCCTGCAAGTTGCTTGCTGGTGAATAGGGCTTAATTACCATTAGGATTTACCTTGCTATTATTAGAGTGGTAAATTCTTTTGTAAAATTAGTTCTTGTTTCAGAATCTGAACATGTTTGTTTCTGATACTCAATGATTGAGTTGTGTGTTGCATGTCTTGTGTGGGAATTTTGTATGCATGTGTGCATATTGTGTGTTGTTTATTTTTCTGGCGATAGAATCGAATGACGAGTGTGTGGAGGAGGGGGAAGTCTTTGAATATCAAGAAGAAGAGGGTCAGGGACAAGCCACTCAAGGCAAGCCATCTACTTGTTGCATATCTGAATCCTAACATTTCACTTTGCATTGTTTTATTACTGTTTCTTATTATGCATTGTTTTCTTACTGTTTCTTATTATGCATTGTTTTCTATATTGCTATTACTCCTTATATAGCAATAGTTGATGACTTAGCTCCACGAGTCGACTTGATATCATCTATAGAGATGACACCCTTGACACCTACTCAACACCCCCTTAGTAGAGACTTGATGGTTAGCATCAAGGTCATTGGAAAAACTTGTAGTGGAGCCAAAAACTCTAGGATGGGAACACTCTCCGGAAAAATTTCAAAAATGTTTTCGAAAACCTTGGGGTAGTACCTACTCCACAGAAATGTTTTCAAAGGGATTTTGACAAGTGAAGTTGGACATGGAGGAAGAAGAAGTTGGGGGTTTTATTAAAAAGGCATTGGTGTTTCTTTGTAGTCGCTCGGAGCAATTAAACCGTGCAACCACATTACCCCGGTATGAGACGGGGCTTAGTCCGAAGTTTATCTGTTTTAGTGCGGGGAGCCTCACAACTATATAAGGGATTGTAGGACCCCAGAATCTGGTTTGACGCCAAAAGTGGGTCAACACATATCACGGCATATCCCGAGCCGCCGAAAGACACTTGGGTTCTCCCACCGTGGCGCCGGAGTTACGCTCTGGAGGAGGTACTGCCGGGGCGTGCCGGGGAGGTAGACTCCACAGGGTAGGCACCCGTACTAAGGTGGATAGATGGAGGTCTCTGTTCGATTATCCGAACCCCGCATACTTGTGTATGGCGGTCCATGGTGGTATCCCAGCGGATTTATCGAATCTTGTGGGTAAAGTGTACAACCTCTGCAGAGTGTAAACCTATTCGAATAGCCGAGTCCTCGATCATGGATGGTTGTAAAGATCACTACATTGCCCAATGTCAAGTTTTGGTTTCATAAAATGTTTTCAGAAAAATGGAGTTTGTGCCAGATGGAGTACTTGGAGGGTACAGCCTTGGCACGAGTGTGGTTCGGAGTGCCTGGAGGGTACTGCCGAGAAGTTGCGAAATGGTCATGTGTGATTGACCATGGTTGTCTTGGAGCAAATAAAAGGATTTTCCCCCTTTCCTAGAGATTTTGATAACAATCTTGTTTTTGAAAAACTTTTTCAACAAAGATATAGAGATGTCATATGACATGCTATATCGACAAGAGAAAACTTGTTAGCATAGAACCACCTCAAATCAAGCCTAACCTTGCTACAGCCAAATAGCACGTAAATACTTTTCTCTTAGATGGTTTGCGAGTACAATTCCAAAATGTACTCACGGCTTTGTCCCTTGCTATTAACTTGGCCAGACTATGGAGACGACTATGAGGAAAACGATGATGGTTACGACAATGTCGGTGCGAATTAGGATCATTTCCCGGTCAGTCGCCTTAGGGTAGTAGGCCTGACCCGGGGTCAGCTATGCTGCATGTATCCCGCTGCTATCTACTAAGTAAGTGTGTCAGTTGAACTTGCCCTGTGTGGCATTTATATTTGGCCAAGCAGCCTATGTAAGACTTTAAGGATCGTTATGTAATGGATGATGTAATCAAAAATGCCAACTCTGTTATGTGTTTTCACGGCGGTCTTCCTGGGATCGTGAATTGTATGCATAACTAGAATCCCGGCTGGTAAGCCGGGGTCCTGACACAAACCATGGTCACCTGGCAAAGAAGACCAAGAGAACTCCTGCTTGGAAGCACCTCTTTGTGAAAGAGTTCACCTATGAACCCTTGGCATGCCATGTTTGGTATTTTTCCTCGGTGATACTTCGCACACCATGACTCCATGCAGTGTTTTTCCATTTTTTTGATTTTTTCTGAATTCCCTAGGCCCCCCCTTCCAGATCTAGGTCAAACTCACAGTGCCATCGATGTGTGTCAGGTGGGTTGGGAACCATGGTTTGGTCTTGGTTGCAGGGTCCCACACCCTCAGGGGACCTCCGCGTAATTTTCCACAATTTTTTGATGTGCATTTCTTGTAGCCCTAGTTCAAATTAGGATTTAAAGGGATTAAGGGCAAAAATAATTCATTATATGGCCGCAGACCGAGATAATTCCTAAGATCCAGGATGTGGCACCCCTAGTAGGTCCCCCACCAATGAAAATTAGAGTGGTGAGGTTTTGCACATTGCCCTTCGTGGCCACTTCACAAAAAAACACCTGTTTTGACCCCTCCGGCCACCTGAAAAATGGAAAATGCATCTTTTTATGTGGAAACTAAAAAAAACACTAGTTACAAAACTTGTTGGGAATGCAAAGATGCACATCTCCACCAAAAATGGGACCATGGTTCCATAGTTTGTTGTGGAAGTTGCACAAACCATGGTCACCTGGCAAAGATGACCAAGAGAACTCCTGCCTGAAAGCACCTCTTTGTGAAAGAGTTCACCTGTCAACGCTTGGCATGCCACGTTTGGTATTTTTCCTAGGTGATACGTCACTCACCATGACTCCAAGCAATGTTTTTCCATTTTTTTTATTTTTTCTGAATTACCTAGGCCCCCCTTCTAGATCTGGGTCAAACTCGCGGAGCCATCGATGTGTGCTAGGTGGCTTGGGAACCATGGTTTGGTCTTGGTTGCAGGATCCCACACCCTCAAGGGACCTCCAGGTAATTTTCCCCAATTTTTTTGATGTGCATTTCTTGTAGCCCTAGTTCAAATTAGGATTTAAAGGGATTTAGGGGAAAAATAATTCATTATATGGCCACAGGACGAGATAATTCCTAAGATCCTGGATGTGGCATCCCTAGTAGGTCCCCCACCCATGAAAATTAGAGTGGTGAGATTTTGCACATTGCCCTTGGTGGCCACTTCACAAAAAAACACCTGTTTAGACCCCTCCGGCCACCTGAAAATTGGAAAATGCATTTTTTATGTGGAAACTGAAAAAACACTAGTTTCAAAAGTTGTTGGGAATGCAAAGATGCATATCTCCACCAGAAATGGGAACATGGTTCCATAGTTTGCTGTGGAACTTGCACAAACCATGCTCACCTGGCAAAGAAGACCAAGAGAACTCCTGCCTGGAAGCACCTCTTTGTGAAAGAGTTCACCAGTGAACCCTTGCATGCCATATTTGGTATTTTTCCTAGGTGATACATCACTCACCATGACTCCATGGAGTGTTTTTACATTTTTTTGATTTTTTCGGAATTGCCTAGGCCCCCCTTCCAGATCCAGGTCAAACTCGCGGTGCCATCGATGTGTGGCAGGTGGGTTGGGAACCATGGTTTGGTCCTGGTTGCAGGGTCCCACACCCTCAGGGGACCTCCAGGTAATTTTCCCCAATTTTTTGATGTGCATTTCTTGTAGCCCCAGTTCAAATTAGGATTTAAAGGCATTTAGGGCAAAAATAATTCATTATATGGCTGCATGCCGAGATAATTCCTAAGATCCTGGATGTGGCACCTCTAGTAGGTCCCCCACCCATGAAAATTAGAGTGGTGAGGTTTTGCACATTGCCCTTGGTGGCCACTTCACAAAAAACACCTCTTTTGACCCCTCCGGCCAACTGAAAAATGGAAAATGCATTTTTTATATGGAAACTGAAAAAACAGTAGTTACAAAAGTTGTTGGGAATGCAAAGATGCACATCTCCACCAAAAATGGGACCATGGTTCCATAGTTTGCTGTGGAACTTGCACAAACCATGGTCACTGGCAAAGAAGATCAAGAGAACTCCTGCCTGGAAGCACCTCTTTGTGAAATAGTTCACCTGTGAACCCTTGGCATGCCATGTTTGGTATTTTTCCTAGGTGATACATCACTCACCATGACTCCATGCAGTGTTTTACCATTTTTTTTGATTTTTTCTGAATTCCCTAGGCACCCCTTCCAGGTCTAGGTCAAACTCGCGGTGCCATTGATGTCTGCCAGGTGGGTTGGGAACAATGGTTTTGTTTTGGTTGCAGGGTCCCACACCCTCAGGGGACCTCTAGGTAATTTTCCGCAATTTTTTTGATGTGCATTTCTTGTAGCCCCAGTTTAAATTAGGATTTAAAGGGATTTAGGGCAAAAATAATTCATTATATGGCCGCAAGCCGAGATAATTCCTAAGATCCTGGATGTGGCACCCCTAGTAGGTCCCCCACCCATGAAAATTAGAGTGGTGAGGTTTTGCACATTGCCCTTGGTGGCCACTTCACAAAAAAACACCTGTTTTGACCCCTCCGGCCACCAGAAAAATGGAAAATGCATGTTTTTTGTAGAAACTGAAAAACACTAGTTACAAAAGTTGTTGGGAATGCAAAGATGCACATCTCCACCAAAAATGGGACCATGGTTCCATAGTTTGCTGTGGAACATGCACAAACCATGGTCACCTGGCAAAGAAGACCAAGAGAACTCCTGCCTGGAAGCACCTCTTTGTGAAAGAGTTCACTTGTGAACCCTTGGCATGCCACGTTTGGTATTTTTCCTAGGTGATACATCACTCACCATGAATCCATGCAGTGTTTTTACATTTTTTTATTTTTTCTGAATTCCCTAGGCCCTCCTTCCACATTTGGGTCAAACTCACGGTGCCATCGATGTGTGCCAGGTGCATTGGGAACCATGGTTTGGTCTTGGTTGCAGGTTCCCACACCCTCAGGGACCTCTAGGTAATTTTCCCCAATTTTTTTCATGTGCATTTCTTGTAGCCCTAGTTCAAATTAGGATTTAAAGGGATTTAGGGTAAAAATAATTCATTATATGGCCGGAGGCCGAGATAATTCCTAAGATCCTGGATGTGGCACCCCTAGTAGGTCCCCCACACATGAAATTTAGAGTGGTGAGGTTTTGCACATTGCCCTTGGTGGCCACTTCAAAAAAAACACCTGTTTTGACCCCTCCGGCCACTTGAAAAATGGAAAATGCATTTTTATGTGGAAACTAAAAAAACACTAGTTACAAAAGTTGTTGGGAATGCAAAGATGCACATCTCCACGGAAAATGGGACCATGGTTCCATAGTTTGCTGTGGAACTTGCACAAACCATGCTCACCTAGCAAAGAAGACCAAGAGAACTCCTGCCTGGAAGCACCTCTTTGTGAAAGAGTTCACCTGTGAACCCTTGGCATGCCATGTTTGGTATTTTTCCTAGGTGATACATCACTCACCATTACTCCATGGAGCGTTTTTACATTTTTTTGTTTTTTTCTGAATTCCCTAGGCCCCCCTTCCAGATCCAGGTCAAACTCACGGTGCCATCGATGTGTGGCAGGTGGGTTGGGAACCATGGTTTGGTCTTGGTTCAGGGTACCACACCCTCAGGGGACATCCAGGTAATTTTCCCCATTTTTTTGATGTGCATTTTTTGTAGCCCCAGTTCAAATTAGGATTTAAAGGCATTTAGGGCAAAAATAATTCATTATATGGCCGCAGGCTGAGATAATTCCTAAGATCCTGGATGTGGCACCCCTAGTAGGTCCCCCACCCATGAAAATTAGAGTGGTGAGGTTTTGCACATTGCCCTTGGTGGCCACTTCACAAAAAAACACCTGTTTTGACCCCTCCGGCCACCTAAAAATGGAAAATGCATTTTTTATGTGGAAACTAAAAAAACACTAGTTACAAAAGTTGTTGGGAATGCAAAGATGCAGATCTCCATCTAAAATGGGACCATGGTTCCATAGTTTGTTGTGGAAGTTGCACAAACCATGGTCACCTCGCAAAGAAGACCAAGAGAACTCCTGCCTGGAAGCACCTCTTTGTGAAAGAGTTCACCTGTGAACCCTTGGCATGCCACGTTTGGTATTTTTCATAGGTGATGCATAAAGGTAGAAGGTGGAGACTCAACATAAAAGTAAAATAAAGGCCCTACACAGAGGGAAGCAGTGATTGCAAGTTTTATAAACCTCCAAAAATTATGATACTTACTAGCTTTGAGCTCTCATTGCCCCCATCATAGGCATCTTGAGTGGTTAAGGTTAATGCAAGTACAATTATGAAGCATATGCTTAACAAATCATAAGTTGAAAATCTCATGTCCCGTGAAGTACGAATACCCAAATCTCATGCTACTCGACTTAGGTCCCAAGCAAGTTCTTGTCATTGTAAGCATACATGTATCATCGAGAACGCCAATGGGATACCTCTTGCCCAATGACATGGAACAAGCCCACATCAAAATGACAAGACAAACAGATAATGAACACCTCAGCATCTCTTTTATTTACCATTGGTATAGCCTTTTATTGTGAGATGCGTCATCGAATGTCCACTATGGGCATGCTGTAAATTTCCACCATGAATGATGCATGGCTTAGATTAGCGGCCCAGATGTTTCTCTAACACATATACAAACTCCATGAGCTCACAAGTTTCCAACTTATTTGACATCGCAGGTGTCCATAAACAAAAGATCACGATATTAACTAAATGAGAAAAAGTGCAATGTTGAAAGCTTGCCCCATGACGGCATGGTTGGGCTAACCTCCAACTTACAACTTGCAAGCATAACATCAACATAAGAGAGCCATAATGGTCAAAATTATTAAAAGCATAAAAGTAAAGTGTGCCGACAGGTTCGTGAGAGCTTTACTGACTAATTTTCACATAACACAAAAAGTTTAATTTGAAGGATATATAAAAGCAAGTCGAATGTACTTGGAATAGCAAATTGCTAATAGGTATGTATGGTGGACACATTGGAAAACTTTGGTTTTTGGGAGTTGGATGCACAAGAAGTATTCCCTCTCAGTACAAAATGAAGGCTAGCAAAAGACTGGGAGCGACCAACTAAGAGAGCAATAACGGCCATAATCATGCATAGCGACAAAACATCATTAACCGAAGCATAAAGTGGTATCACAAGTCAAAAACCAAATGATCATAGAGGCTATATGGCAACTTGTTTAAAGTCAAACATGTTGTAAGCATGCGCCAAGTCAACCCAAATAAAGCATCAAAGGAGAAAACCACAATAACATGCTCCCATATAATAAAAACAACGCATGATTCTTTCAAAGGCACATTAAGCAATCTCAGTCATTTGAGACAAGTCATGCTACAACAAAAACTACTAAGCATACTATCAAAACGACATCAAGCATGACATGCAAAAAGTCTAAGCCACAGTCTAAACAAGCTCCCATTTGCACCACTATAGTCATGAAACTTTTTCTCTTTTCCAACACCGTTCAAACCTTTTTGAAACAACTCTTTTGATGAAAACTAACATAGACTAGTGTTCTAAATGCACCTTGATGCAAAGATATAACAAGATCTGAACAAAAATCAAGGCGAAAAACGAAAGCCAAATTGTAACATCCCAGGATGTGAGGCTAGAAATAGAGAGAACACAGAAGTGTGCATTGCATTCATGCATAGAAAATCTGGGAAATTTTCGCGCTTTTAAATAATACTTGTCAAAGCGATTGAAGTTTCTCTTAAGTTGGTGGAACAGAAGTAGCTCATCAACTGAAGTGCGATAAACTCCAACATGACATTTGTTAAAACTATTATTCTGGGTTGAGGGGTGTACAATAGAATTTAACCACTTAAATAACAATCCAGTACTTTGGGGTATTATACAATTAACCCTTAAACTTGTTACAAAAAATTGGTAAACCACAAGGTCTAGAGTGCATAAAAGCCACACATTCTTCTTTAAATCATAACTTATCAACTATATGAGATATAACAAAACTAAAATCATTTACATTACATTAAATGGTTCAAGCTATTTGAATATAAATAATTATGATCATTTCGAAACTCTTATGATCATGCCTTGGTGAAATCAAATCAAATCACTTAAAATTTGAACATGACCTTTGCTAACTTTGGATATTTTGAGCACAACTTATAATAGGAACAAATAAGATATGACAATGCGTATAGTTCACAATAACAGGATCATTTCAAATATGAACTTTGGAAGTTAAACTTCCAAACAATTAATACAACATCAATTGATAACAATTCAATTATGAATTACAAATATGTATAAGAATATGAATTGATTCAGCCACAAGTCCATTTAGTGCCAAATGCCACTTGGCTGTCCAAAATAAAGATTATTAGAAGATAATCATCATGCCACCTAGGATAGTTATCCACTTGAAAATATCTTAGGATAGTTATCCACTTGAAAATATCTTAGGATAGTTATCCACTTGAAAATATCTTAGGATAGTTATCCACTTGAAAATATCTTAGGATAGTTATCTACTTGAAAATATCTTCCTAATGCCACCTAGGATAGTTATCCACTTGAAAATATCTTCCTATACTTGAACCCCAAGTAATGCCCTTGTATGTGAGCTTGACAACAAGTAGCTCACTCACCATTGGCATGAATACAGGTGTCAAGCCACCAAGGAACTAGAGCTAGTATAAATAGGTCACTGTGTATGGATTTGGTCGGCCAAGAATCACCACCATCATAGCATGATAAGGATCACGCCGGTGATCCTATAAGTTTTGTCTCGATATTTCACAGCGAGTCTAACCAGATATAAATCTTCCAATAACGCGAAGAACGTCACCTGAAGAAGAGGAACGAATCCAGCAAGCAACGTGATGAAGATCACCATGCCTCAAACCACGGCCTGATAATTCTTGATGAACACAAGAACCCTTGCAGCAATCTTTATTAGATAACACGGCAGCGCCGTTTCCCCGGAGGGATGATACACGGTGGAGCACACGATGGTTTTTGACTAAACAACTGAACTCCCTAAACCCTAGACTGCTGGCCTCCTTATATAGATGGCCAAAAAACTGTTGGGCTTGGACAGGCCCAAACCCAAAACACAAATAAACCTAAGTGGCCCAAAACATGACCTGACACACAAAATAACATAAACAGGTATATAAATTGCTGACACAACCTTAGACTAAATTATCTCATATCATAGGTCGTCCTGGCGTGCCAATATGCAATGAGCTTCCCTCATCTTGGTGGAGTCCTGAAATTGGTCTTCACCTCCTCCTTCGTGCCCATATCATCCTCCCCCCCTTCAAAAAGCGTTGTCCCCAACGCATGAGGGTCTGCTCGAAAAGGTGGCGGAATATCAACAATAGCACCATGCATATTTCCCGTCTTCAAGTCTTGCTTGCCTTCCTCACCACATCCTCCCTCTTGGCCTGCTCGACGTGATACAGCCCTGGGTGGTTGCACCTCTTTTCTTCGCCAAATGAACTTGTACTGAGGCGCCTTCACCTTCTTCTTCTCAATCCTTGCTGGAACCTTGCGTTGCTGAACATGAACCTGCTTAGCATGACCCTGCAAAGTAGTAATGCCGGGGCCACACAACTGACAAACACGTCCATCCTTGCCTTTGTGCATACGTACTGCTGCTCCAACAAAACGTTTTCGAGGTGTTCTCACAAAACTGTGGCTGACTACCCGCGGCACCATATGCACCGGAACACGATCAGCACCACCGTCATCGGTCTGAACACCCATGTCAACACAAACTAGAAGTGGAACACATGCTGACATATCCTTCCCTTCATCAATATGAGGCTTGACTTCAACCGGCTTGTCACTAACAAGAACTGGCTTGTCATCTACAGGCTTGGCTGAAACATTATCACCATCGATGCTTTTAGCATCATGCTCCTCATGCTGCATCTTAGCTAGCCCTGGTTATAGCTTAGCTTTATGCAACTTCTCCTTGCGAACCACCAACACAACATCGGACTTGATTTGATCATCACGCATAGGCTTCAAAGTCCGCTGTTTGCCATCATGCATAAAGGAATATGTATTTGCTCTCCCAGCATGCATAGCATTGCGATCATACTGCCATGGACGTCCAAGTAACAGCCCACACACCTCCAATGGCAACACATCGCATTCCACCTCATCAACATAGTCATCAACTGTAAATGGCACACGCACCTTGTGAGTAATCTTCAGCATACCGCAACTATTAACCCACTCAACATGCCTCGGTTCTGGAATACGCCATGTGGATAGACCCAAAGCCTCCACAACCGCCTTGCTAATGCCATTACAGTAACTACCACTGTCAATCATCAACTTCCATGCTTTGCCTTTAATTATGCACTGCGCCTGAAATAAATTCCATTGCTGGCCTCTATCCGCTGTCATACAAGTCTCATCATGTACTCTTTGGAGTTGCATATTCAGCCCACTCAATGGTACAACCTCCACCATGATATCCTTAACAACATCAGCCTTGACAACATCAACCGCTGACAATTCAGAAATCGTGGCTGCCACCTTGCTAACTGTCGGCAATGCAACAACTGTCAACTTCTCATGAGTAGTCACAGCTGTCGCGACCTTCGGTATAGGAGCTATGCTCTTGCCAACATCCTCTATCCCATGCACAACCTTGGGTGGCTGCTCTATTTCCTCCATATACGGTAACACAAAACCATCAGGGAGAAATGTCTTGAAGTCCTCCCAAGTACAATCAAACTCATTTCTTCCAACTGCCTTGCACCACCAACAGGTTATTCAGTGTCCACACGCCGGTAAGCAAGACCATATCCATCATAGCTACGAAACTTGTCATTGTATGTGCGACATCGACGGAAACCCCGTTCCATGTGTCTTTCCCAATCGTGGTACTCCGCAATTGTCGCAAGTTTATGTAAACACCAGCTTGGCTTGGATAGCGGCACTCCCTTCTTGATATCAAGATAATCATTAAAAACATCACTAGACTTCTTGCCAAGATAGCACCTTTTGCCAAAAACATCTCCCGGAAAAGAATCCATCTTGATGTGCGCGGTCAAACGACTCAATAGCAGGTCGCGGTAGAGAACTCTACAAGCACGGTGCAGCGGCAGAGCGACACAGAATCGCCGAGAAAACTTGACGTGGCAGGACGCTATTGAACTGTATAACTACGCCAACATGCTGCACGAGGAGAAAACCTCTGAGCTCCAAAACAAACACACGGAAATCACTGTCTGATTAGCACCGATCAATTCCAGCTCCTTTTTCCCGGTTATTTCCGAGCATTGAAGTGACCAAATGAGCCAGGAGCTGGGTGAAGCAGGGCGCTCGACCACGGAGATGGTCTAAGGTCGAGCGATCTGGGCGATTGCTCCAGACATTCCTGAGCGAGCGGCGCCAGGCCAGATGGGCCGGCCCACTGGACAGCCTAGCGAGAGCGCGAGTGACTGGCGAGTTACGGATGAGCGATCCCACGCGCAGGACGATCCACGCACGCCGACGCCCAGGGTCAGACGGTCTCCGTCCTTTGGCGCGCGTGGTGATCGTTTTTTTTTCTGATCGATCGACAGCTTGCTGGAATACAAAACCGATCGGATCTGTAGCGATCCGGTTGCTTTTTTTTTGATTCCACCAATCGGATCTGGAAAAGTAGGCCTCGCTTTTAACCTCGATCTCGATCCCGATCCCAATCCTAGGCTCGAGGCGCCGGGAGATCGAAGACAAGCCGTTCACCCACGGAGGCAGTCTGGGGTCAAGCGTGCGGGGACAAAATGACGCACGGTGTCACATACGATCCGCCCTGGCGTCTGCTTGAAGCGATCTTGTTTTTCTTCTTTCTTCCTCCAATCGGATCTCACGATCACGAAACCTGCTACAGCGATCACCAAGAGATGACAGCCGATCTAAAAATTCCGATGATTGGCAACTCCTCGCCGATCGCGCAGAACAATTCGACAAGAACAATCTGAAAATCCCACCTTGCAAATCTGCCAATAAAAAAAAACTACCGATCTGAAAACTACTCGAGAAAGAACAATCCGCAGATCAACAGAAAACACTGACGGTGATCAACCCAGTAATCTGATACCACATGATAAGGATCACGCCGGTGATCCTATAAGTTTTGTCCCGATCTTTCACAGCGAGTCTAACTAGATATAAATCTTCCAATAACGCGAAGAACGTCACCTGAAGAAGAGGAACGAATCCAGCAAGCAACATGATGAAGATCACCACGCCTCAAACGACGGCCTGATAATTCTTGATGAACACAAGAACCCTCGCAGCAATCTTTATTAGATAACACGGCAGCGCTGTTTCCCCAGAGGGATGATACACGGTGGAGCACATGATGGTTTTTGACTAAACAACTGAACTCCCTAAACCCTAGACTGCTGGCCTCCTTATATAGATGGCCAGAAAACTGTTGGGCTTGGATAGGCCCAAACCCAAAACACAAATAAACCTAAGTGGCCCAAAACATGACCTGACACACGAAATAACATAAACAGGTATATAAATTGCTGACACAACCTTAGACTAAATTATCTCATATCGTAGGTCATCCTGGCGTGCCAATATGCAATGAGCTTCCCTCATCTTGGTGGAGTCCTGAAATTGGGCTTCACCTCTGATACGTCTCAAACATATCTATAATTTTTGATGCTCCATGCTTGTTCTTACACCATTTGCCTATTGTTTCGTTACACTTAGTGGCATTTTTATACATTTTCCGGAACTAACCTATTAACGAAGTGCCACAGTGCCAGTTTCCTGTTTTCTGCTATTTTTGTGTTTCAGAAGTGATACACAGGAAATATTCTCGGAATTGGACGAAACAAGTTCCTGAAGTCATATTTTACCCAGAAGCTTCCAGACATCCGAAGGAGAGAAGGAGTAGGGCCACGTGGGCCCCACACACACAGGCGGCGCGGCCAGGCCCCTGGCCGCGCCAGCCACGTGTGAGGGGGCGTGGGACCCCCTCTGACATCGTCCTTTCGCCTATAAGTACACCCCGACGAGAAAAACCTAAGGGCCCGATCAGTTTTCCAGAATACATCGCGATCCGCCGCCGCCGTTGACCCGAAGATCGGGAGGGTCCAGAAGCTCTTCCCGGCACCCTACCGGAGAGGGGAATCGCCACCGGAGGTCTTCTTCATCGCCATGCTTGCCTCCGGAGCGATGAGTGAGTAGTCTACCTTGGACTATGGGTCCATAGCAGTAGCTAGATGGTTGTCTTCTCCACCATGTGCTTCATGTTTAGATCTCATGAGCTGCCATACATGATTGAGATCACCGTTATGTAATTCTATGGTGTTGGTTTGTTGGGATCCGATGAATATTGGTGTTTATGATTAAGTTGCTGTACTGAATTATATCTTTTGTTATCTCTATGTTGTTTATGATCTTGCATGCTCTCCGTTGTTAGTAGCTATCTTGGCCGAGTAGTTGCTAGTGACTCCAAGAGGGGGTATTTATGCTCGATAGTGGGTTCATGTCTCTATTTCACCTGGGGGAGTGACAGAAACCTCTAAGGTGGTAGATGTGCTGTTGCTACTAGGGAGAAAACAACATTCATATGCTCAAGGGCATATGCTTTGTTTACATTACACACTTTGCTTAATGCAATTATCTGTTGTTCGCAACTTAATACTTTTGGGGTGTTCGGATTGATATCCCCGAGGGTGGATTATTAGTCATAGATGCAGTTGGATGGCGGTCTATGTATTTTGTTGTAATGCCCAGAGTGAATCTCATAGTGATCTTCTTGACATATCACGTTATCTTTATTCTATCAATTGCCCAATTGTAATTTGTTTACCCAGCATGTTATTTATCTATGGAGAGACACCACTAGTGAACTGTGGACCCCGGTCCTATTTAATCATATTGCAATCACCTGTTTACTTTTCCCGCACTGTTTACTTTACTCGCATATTACTACTTTTTCCACTCGATACACTCATAACCTTTGTTTCAAGCAAACCGGTGAGATTGACAACCTCATCGCAAGTTGGGAACAAAGTATTTGTTTGTGTGTGTGCAGGTTCCACAAACGCCTTCAGTCGTCATCGTCTCTCTTCTCCTGATCGATAAACCTTGGTTTCTTAACTGAGGGAAAACTAGCCGCTACACTCATCATACCTTCCTCTTGGGGTTCCCAACGTGCTGGTCATCACCACGCACAAGGACTTACTGCTCCCACATTAATTACACGCTACAGCTCTTTTCTGGCGCCATCATCACCGAGTAGCAGCTTCTTTTCTGGCGCCGTTGCCGGGGAAGAGAGAAGGCTTCTGCGAGGGGAGTTCTTCTCACACACATTCTTTACTTTGTTATTTGTTTTGCTTTACTTTATTTATTTTACCTGCATTGCTTTATATCAAAAACCCAAAAAAAAATTAGAATCCTTGGTAGTTGTTTTTACTTGTCTTGCTTTATCATGCTTTGTATCAATGGTTGGTTTCTTTGAAACTAAATCTTTTTGGCAAGGTGGGTTCACGGAAGAGCAGCAAAATTATTATGATGAACACCGCTTGTCACAAAAAGGGAAACACTTATGGGAACAAATCAATAGATTATATATCATTGCTAGAAATGTGTGCTCTACTTATAATGTTACTTATTGCTTTGATGAATCTTGTTGCTGTAGGAGGTATAAACACCTCCCTTTTCAATGTGAGTATAATGATGATGTTACCATATCTTCTTATATTAATGGAAATTACGATTTTTATGATGTGGAACAAATTGAAGAATTTATTGCTTGGAAGGGTGCATTCGAACTTGCTTATTTGCTTGAAAATACTGATGATGCACCTTATAAATATGAGGTTTATGATATACTCACATTTTGCTTTGATAATTACGAGGAAGGAAATGGCTATATTCTTAAATATCTTAATAGATGCTCTCCAACGGAAGAGACTAATGCCTTGAAGGAGCCTATGGAAGAAGAAATTGGAAGCTCATTGGATGAAAAAGAGGAGGAGAGTGATGATCAAGAGGAGGAAGAATGGAGCTACCCATGTCTACCTCCCAATAAGAGTAACTCTTTAACTAATACCTTATTTGATCGCCCTACATGCTTAACAAAGGAGGGTGAGTGTGATATTTATATTGTTGATTTTGTTCATGATGCTACTAAAAATTATTATGAGAGAGGAAAATATGGTTGTTGGGATTCTCATGTTACTAAAACACCTCTCTTTTTATTGAAAGTTCTGAAATTGCTCTTGTTTTATCTACCCATAGTTGTGGCTATGCGCTTCTTTGATTTATTTTCTTACAAGATTCCTATGCATAGGAAGTGGGTTAGACTTAAATGTGTTTTATATTTGCTCCTTGATGCTCTCTTTTACTTCAATTCATATTTCTTATGTGATCATCTTCTTAAACTTTCTGCGCCTAGCTCAAAGGCGTTAAAGAAAAGCACTCTTGGGAGATAACCCATTGTTTACTTTTCAGTACTTTTTCTTTTATTTGAGTCTTGGAAGTCATTACTACTGTAATGACCTCTCCTTATCTTGTTTATTTCGTTTTTGTGCCAAGAGAAGCCTCTAATTTGAGTGAGGTAAAGATTTGGGGTTATTGCTGCCCTGAAACTGTTTTCGGTGCTGCACCGTAAAAATTCGTGAAAATTCTCTGTATATCTTTTGGACCTGCGATTTCATGTGCATATGCCCCAGGTTATATCCAAACTTTTCTTAGTTGAACACTTTTTGATTTGAGCAACGGAAAATCCCTCAAAAATTCGTCCATTATCAGATGTCCAGTTTTGACAGATTTCTGCCAATATTTGTTTTTGCCACTTTATCGCTTTCTTTTGAGTTCTTTTTGATCATGGAACTCTTGTGGAAGTTGCTACAGTAGTATATACTTTATATGTGGTGGTTTTGGGTTGAAACCTGAAGCTAAAAGAGGTTGAATATATTTTATGCTTACACTAATGTTGCTAATAGAATTGTGTTTAGTTTTGTATGAAGGAAGTTTTCAAGTGTAGGGATTGGAGAATGATGAGATGAGTTGAAGAATGGACAAAAGCTCAAGCTTGGGGATGCCCATGCATCACCCCAAGAAATATCCAAGAAGTACAAGCGTCAAAGCTTGGGGATGCCCCTGAGGCACCCCTTCTTCATCGGCAAAAATCAGGTCACCTTTCAAAACACTATATTTTTATTGCTTCATGCACTATGTGTTTTTCTTGGAGCGTCAGTTGTTTTAGTTTTCTTAGTTTGTTTAGTTTGTTTGTTTGCTGCAATAAATGGTTGGACCCCAACAAATTTCCTTTGGAGGAGATGTACTCGTTTCATTTGCAAAGAACGCTCAGTTTTTCACTCTTATCGTTTATCGAGCGTTCATCTTTTTCTGCTACTGCTTTTGGTTTTCGTTTTCGCCTTGATATGCGTTCAGATCTTGTCATATCTTTTCATCAAGGTGTTTTTGCCTCTGAACTTTATTGGTTTTCATCAAAAGAGGTGTTTATAAAAATTTCAAATGGTGTTGGAAAAGAGAAAAAGCTTTGTGCAAAATAGTGGTACAAGAAGGAGCTTGTGTAGACTGCGGCTTAGGCTTTTTCATGTCATGCTTGATGTCTTTTTGATAGTATGCTTAGTGGTTTTGCTGTAGCATGACTTGTCTCAAATAACTGAGATTGCTTAATGAGCCTTTGAAAAAAATCATGCGTTGTTTTTATTGTATGGAAGCATTATTTTGGTTTTCTCCTTGATGCTTTATTTGGGTTGACTTGGCGCATGCTCACACATGTTAGACTCTTACAAAGTCGCCATTAGCCTTCATGATCATTTAGTTTTTGACTTTTGATGCCATCGTATGCTTCTTTTAATGTCGCTTTGTCGCTTTGCATGATTATGGCCATTATTGCTCTCTTAGTTGGTCGCTCCTAGTCTTTTGCTAGCCCTCACCTTGTACTGAGTATGAGCTCTACTCGTGCATCCAACTCCTAAAAGCCAAAGTTTTCCATTGTGTCCACCATACATACCTACTAGCAATTTGCTATTCCAAGTAAATTTGACTTGCTTTTATTTTCTCTTCAAATTAAACTCTTACCAGTGTTATGCGAAATTCGGTCAGTAAAGCTCTCACGAACCGGAAGGCACACTTTTTCCTGTTCTTAAAAATTTGACATTGTGCTCTTTTATGCTGAGTTGTTATGCTTGCAAGTTGTAAGTTGGATTCTAGCCCAGCCATGCTGTCATGGGGCAAGCTTTCAACATTGCACTTCTTTTTGAGTTGATATCGTGATCTTTTGTTTATGGATGCTCGCTGTGTGAAATGAATTGGGAATCTTGTGAGGATCATGGAGTTTTTATATGTGTTAGGGAAACGCCAGGCCGCCAATCTAAGCCATGCATAATTCATGGTGGAAATTTGCAGCATACCCATGGTGAACATTCGACGACGCATCTCACAATAAAAAGCTAAACAATATAGCAAATAAAAGAGATGTCGAGGTGTTCATTGTCTGCTTGTCCTGTCATTTTGGTGTGGGCTTGTTCCATGTCATCGGGCACGGAGGTACCCCATTGGCGGTTCTCAATGATATGCATATACTTACAATGACAAGAGCCTTGCTTGGGACTCTAAGTAAATTAGCATGGTTTGGGTACTCGTATTCATGGGACACGAGGTTTTCAACTTATGATTTGTCAAGCATATGCATCATAATTGTTCTCGCATTAACTTTAACCATTCAAGATGCTTATGATGGGGGCAATGAGAGCTCAAAGCCGGTAAGTACCATAATTTTTGAAGGTTATAAAACTTACAATCACTGCTTCCCTCTGCGAAAGGCCTTTCTTTTACTTTTATGTTGAGTCACCACCTTCTTTCTTTATGCACCATTAAGAGAGCATAGTTGTCATTCTTAGTGTGATATGCATTGTCCCAAAGTTCATTGATTGACTCATATTGTTGGTTTCACTTGTTCTTAAATTATTTGTATCTAGTCGCCCTCTCAAACTTTGAGGTGTCCTATGCATTTATGTTTTGCTCTCTTTGAAGGACAAGCTGAAAACCATTTGCATGTTTTCCTTATGATTTGAACACACGTTTGACTTTCATTGTTTCATTATCATGATCTTTTGTTTGTGTTCATTTGCATGTTTACAACATGGTTGCTAAGTTCTTATTGTCATGATTATATCTTTCATGCCCATGTTTTAAGTTCTATTGATCCCAGCTCACCAATGCTTACATATATGATCAAGATTGTGTAGGTGCATGTCACCTCAAAAATTATTCTTTTGTTATCACTTACCTACTCGAGGATGAGCAGGAGTTAAGCTTGGAGATGCTTGATACGTCTCAAACGTATCTATAATTTTTGATGCTCCATGCTTGTTCTTACACCATTTGCCTATTGTTTCGTTACACTTAGTGGCATTTTTATACATTTTCCGGAACTAACCTATTAACGAAGTGCCACAGTGCCAGTTTCCTATTTTCTGCTGTTTTTGTGTTTCAGAAGTGATACACAGGAAATATTCTCGGAATTGGACGAAACAAGTTCCTGAAGTCATATTTTACCCGGAAGCTTCCAGACATCCAAAGGAGAGAAGGAGTAGGGCCACGTGGGCCCCACACACACAGGCGGCGCGGCCAGGCCCCTGGCCGCGCCAGCCACGTGTGAGGGGGCGTGGGACCCCCTCTGACATCGTCCTTTCGCCTATAAGTACCCCCCGACGAGAAAAACCTAAGGGCCTGATCAGTTTTCCAGAATACATCGCGATCCGCCGCCGCCGTCGACCCGAAGATCGGGAGGGTCCAGAAGCTCTTCCCGGCACCCTGCCGGAGAGGGGAATCGCCACCGGAGGTCTTCTTCATCGCCATGCTTGCCTCCGGAGCGATGAGTGAGTAGTCTACCTTGGACTATGGGTCCATAGCAGTAGCTAGATGGTTGTCTTCTCCACCATGTGCTTCATGTTTAGATCTCATGAGCTGCCATACATGATTGAGATCACCGTTATGTAATTCTATGATGTTGGTTTGTTGGGATCCGATGAATATTGGTGTTTATGATTAAGTTGCTGTACTGAATTATATCTTTTGTTATCTCTATGTTGTTTATGATCTTGCATGCTCTCCGTTGTTAGTAGCTATCTTGGCCGAGTAGTTGCTAGTGATTCCAAGAGGGGGTATTTATGCTCGATAGTGGGTCCATGTCTCTATTTCACCTGGGGGAGTGACAGAAACCTCTAAGGTGGTAGATGTGCTGTTGCTATTAGGGAGAAAACAACATTCATATGCTCAAGGGCATATGCTTTGTTTACATTACACACTTTGCTTAATGCAATTATCTGTTGTTCGCAACTTAATACTTTTGGGGTGTTCGAATTGATATCCCCGAGGGTGGATTATTAGTCATAGATGCAGTTGGATGGCGGTCTATGTATTTTGTTGTAATGCCCAGAGTGAATCTCATAGTGATCTTCTTGACATATCACGTTATCTTTATTCTATCAATTGCCCAATTGTAATTTGTTTACCCAGCATGTTATTTATCTATGGAGAGACACCACTAGTGAACTGTGGACCCCGGTCCTATTTAATCATATTGCAATCACCTGTTTACTTTTCCCGCACTGTTTACTTTACTCGCATATTACTACTGTTTTCCACTCGATATACTCATAACCTTTGTTTCAAGCAAACCGGTGAGATTGACAACCTCATCGCAAGTTGGGAACAAAGTATTTGTTTGTGTGTGTGCAGGTTCCACAAACACCTTCAGTCGTCATCGTCATCATCTCTCTTCTCCTGATTGACAACCTCATCGCAAGTTGGGAACAAAGTATTTTCTGGCACCATCATCACCGAGTAGCAACCTCCTCCTTCATGCCCATATCATCCATGATAAGGATCACGCCGGTGATCCTATAAGTTTTGTCCTGATCTTTCACAGCGAGTCAACCCGGATAAATAATCTTCCAATAACGCGATGAACGTCACCTGAAGAAGAGGAACAAATCCAGCAAGCAACGCGATGAAGATCACCAGGCCTCAAACCTGAGCCTGATAATTCTTGATGAACACAAGAACCCTCACAGCAATCTTTATTTGATAACACGGCAGTGCCGTTTCCCCGGAGGGATGATACACGGTGGAGCACACGATAGTTTTCGACTAAACAACTGAACTCCCTAAACCCTAGACTGCTGGCCTCCTTATGTAGATAGCCAGAAAACTGTTGGGCTTGGACAGGCCCAAACCCAAAACACAAATAAACATAAGTGGCCCATAACATGACCTGACACACGAAATAACATAAACAGATATATAAATTGCTGACACAACCTTAGACTAAATTATCTCATATCATAGGTCGTCCTGGCATGCCAATCTGCAATGAACTTCCCTCATCTTGGTGGAGTCCTGAAATTGGGCTTCACCTCCTCCTTCGTGCCCATATCATCCCCCCCCTTCAAAAAGCGTTGTCCCCAAAGCGTGAGGGTCTGCTTGAAAGGGTGGCAGAATATCAAGAATAGCACCATGCATAGTCATCGTCTTCAAGTCTTGCTTGCCTTCCTCACCACATCCTCCCTCTTGGCCTCCTCGACTTGATACAGCCCTCGGTGGTTGCACCTCTTTTCGTCGCCAAATGAACTTGTACTTAGGCGCCTCCACCTTCTTCTTCTCAATCCTTGCTGGAACCTTGCGTTGCTGAACATGAACCTGCTTAGCACGACCCTGCAAAGTAGTAATGCCCGGGCCACACAACTGACGAACACGTCCATCTTTGCCTATATGCACACGCACTGCTGCTCCAACAAAACGTCTTCGAGATGCTCTCACAAAACTGTGGCTGACTACCCGCGGCACAATATGCACCGGAACAAGATCAGTACCATCTTCATCGGTCTGAACACCCATGTCAACACGAACTGGAATATCCTTCCCTTCATCAATATGAGGCTTGACTTCAACCGGCTTGTCACTAACAAGAACAACTGGCTTGTCATCTACAGGCTTGGCTAAAACAATATCGTCACCGACGCTTTTCGCATCATGCGCCTCATGCTGCACCTTAGCTAGCCCTGGTTGTGGCTTAGCTTTATGCAACTTCTCCTTGCGAACCACCAACACAACATCGGATTTGATTTGATCATCACGCATAGGCTTCAAAGTCCGCTGTTTGCCATCATGCATAAAGGAATATGTATTTGCTCTCCCAGCATGCATAGCATTGCAATCATACTGCCATGGACGTCCAAGTAACAGCCCACACACCTCCAATGGCAACACATCGCATTCCACCTCATCAACATAGTCATCAACTATAAATGGCACACGCACCTTGTGAGTAATCTTCAGCATACCGCAACTATTAACCCACTCAACATGCCTCGGTTCTGGAATATGCCATGTGGATAAACCCAAAGCCTCCATAACCGCCTTGCTAATGCCATTACAGTAACTACCACTGTCAATCATCAACTTGCATGCTTTGCCTTTAATTATGCACTGCGCCTGAAATAAATTCCATCGCTGGCCTCTATCCGCTGTCATACATCATGTACTCTTTGGAGTTGCATATTCAGCCCACTCAATGGTACAACCTCCTCCACGATATCCTTAACAACATCAGCCTTGACAACATCAACCGCTGACAATTCAGAAATCGTGGCTGCCACCTTGCTAACTGTCGGCAATGGAACAACTGTCAACTTCTCATGAGTAGTCACAGTTGCCGCGACCTTCGGTATAGGAGCTATGCTCTTGCCAACATCCTCTATCCCATGCACAACCTTGGGTGGCTGCTCTATTTCCTCCATATACGGTAACACAAAACCATCACAGAGAAATGTCTTGAAGTCCTCCCAAGTACAATCAAACTCATTTCTTCCAACCGCCTTGCACCACCAACTGGTTACTTCAGTGTCCACATGCCGGTAAGCAAGTCCATATCCATCATAGCTACGAAACTTGTCATCGTATGTGCGACATCAACGGAAACCCCGTTCCATGTGTCTTTCCCAATCGTGGTACTCCGCAATTCTCGCAAGTTTATGTAAACACCAGCTTGGCTTGGATAGCGGCACTCCCTTCTTGATATCAAGATAATCATTAAAAACATCACTAGACTTCTTGCCAAGATAGCACCTTTTGCCGAAAACATCTCCCAAAAAAGAATCCATCTTGATGTGTGCGGTCAAACGACTCAACAGCAGGTCGCGGTAGAGAACTCTACAAGCACGGTGCAGCGGCAGAGCGACACAGAATCGCCGAGAAAACTTGACGCGGTAGGACGCTATTGAACTGTATAACTACGCCAACATGCTGCACGAGGAGAAAACCTCTGAGCTCCAAAACAAACACACGGAAATCACTGTCTGATTAGCACCGATCAATTCCAGCTCCTTTTTCCCGGTTATTTCCGAGCATTGAAGTGACCAAATGAGCTAGGAGCTGGGTGAAGCAGGGCGCTCGACAACGGAGATGGTCTAAGGTCGAGCGATCTGGGCGATTTCTCCAGACGTTCCTGAGCGAGCGGCGCCAGGCCAGATGGGCCGGCCCACTGGACAACCTAGCGAGAGCGCGAGTGACTGGCGAGTTACGGATGAGCGATCCCACGCGCAGGACGATCCACGCATGCCGACGCCCAGGGTCAGACGGTCTCCGTCCTTTGACGCGCGTGGTGATCATTTTTTCTTTTTTTTTCTGATCGATCGGCAGCTTGCTGGAATACAAAACCGATCAGATCTGTAGCGATCCGGTTGCTTTTTTTTACTAACTCAAATTTGGGCCTAAAAAGAAGAGGCCCGATCTGGCGCAGGAGGCCAGACGGTCTCCGTGGTCGGGCGAGCGCGCGGGCGCTCGACCCCAGACGCCCTCCGCGCGTTGGCGCGCGAGCGATCGAGGCGCGCTGAATATTTTTTTTTGTAACAGCGATCGATGCCACACTTGATCGAGCAGGTGCTTATTCGTGGCCACGCTGGACTCCAGCGATGGATCCAATCTACTTGTTGTTTTTTTTTGAACAAACGATCAGATCTGGACGGAAAAACACAATCGGAAACAATCAGAAATTATGTACTCGATCGGATCTGGTAGCAGGCAAGATCGAATAACTCAACAGCAACAAGACTGATAAAGACTTAGACGAAAAATACAATCTAGACTTCTACGACTCGGATCTAAGAAAGGAAATGCAAAAGGAAACACGATCAGCGACTAAAACTCAAGAACGATGCAATCTAGTCTATGGCAAAACTAATAACCCTAATTTTTTTTGTAGGCTTTTTCTGGATAGGACAAAAACAAAAACGAATTTACGGGGATGAATTTGTGGATGCTCACCGAGTAAACGCTGGAATCTGATACCAAGATGATAAGGATCACGCCGGTGATCCTATAAGTTTTGTCCCGATCTTTCACAGCGAGTCAACCCGGATAAATAATCTTCCAATAACGCGATGAACGTTACCTGAAGAAGAGGAACGAATCCAGCAAGCAACGCGATGAAGATCACCACGCCTCAAACCTGAGCCTGATAATTCTTGATGAACACAAGAACCCTCGCAGCAATCTTTATTTGATAACACGGCAGCGCCACACGGTGGAGCACACGATAGTTTTCGACTAAACAACTGAACTCCCTAAACCCTAGACTGCTGGCCTCCTTATATAGATAGCCAGAAAACTGTTGGGCTTGGATAGGCCCAAAACCAAAACACAAATAAACCTAAGTGGCCCATAACATGACCTGACACACGAAATAACATAAACATATATATAAATTGCTAACACAACCTTAGACTAAATTATCTCATATCGTAGGTCGTCCTGGCATGCCAATCTGCAATGAACTTCCCTCATCTTGGTGGAGTCCTGAAATTGGGCTTCACCTCCTCCTTCGTGCCCATATCACAGCACCATCACACCAGCAAAACCACCATCACACCAGCAACACCACCACACAATCCACCCTGCTCATGAGTTGAGCAACAGGGCATGATTCACCACCACTAGCACAGCCACAAGAACCAAACAGCAAGACCAAGACCAAATGGTTACTTAGTTCAATTAGGAACTAGGTCAAGCAGCTAGGAGGTGCAGGCATGCCACAAGATGCAGGTTTATCAGATTTCCCAAAGAACAAGCTTCATAAGACCACCAGGTTGTCTAGTATGAAAGGAGAGGAGTGTAGTTAATGGGGAAAAGAGAATCACTCACCATAGGGAGAAACATACCTCTAATTCAAAATCATCAATGGCTAAAACTAGGAGCAAGCAATAGTATTTACTCTAACCAGATTTATAGGACAAAAATAGTGAGAGGTGTGAGAAATAGGTTTGATAAGCAGATATCATCCATCATAAGGTGATGGTAGAGGAGTTAGGAAAACCTATCCTTGTTTAGGAGGGAAGCATTCTTATGGAGAGCCATAGAGACCCTTGGTTCAAGTATATATTTTACTTAAGCAATGAAACATGATATGGGTAGTAGTAACACAAACCTAAATCTTAAATCCTAAATTCCTATTTAGGTAGAGTCTATATCACACTAACCATATGTTGGGTGTGATCCCTATCCTCTAATAATGATGACATAATTCCATCACACTCAATATCTTTATCTGTCCCATTGGACCCTATTCTCCTATTCATATTTCAACTTGTGCATCACTTTGTGATTATGGGTAAAACCCCCATAATCATATCTTATCTCTAAATCCAATAAGTGGTGTCCAAACAATAATCTCTCACATGTCAATCAATCTTTTGCACCAGTAATCAACTCTTATGGTAGAGTGCATCTTGACCCCAAACTTAACACTCATTTATAAAGATGAGGAGAAACATAAAATTAGGTATATAGGGTATACCCCTATATATGAAATTCAACATTACTATCAGTGTTATCCTATCAGGTCACTGCAAATAGATGGTTCTAAAAACCAATAGTACATGTCCAAGACTTGGACAAGGTTTTGAACACTCTAATAAAAGTGTTTGAATTCATCTCTATTAAGAACTCTTTTCAAATCCTGCACAATGTGCAATGGATTATATGTGCCATGCACATATAAGATATCCTAATACAACATATTGCCCCATTAAAATATTCCCTATATTTTATAATCAGTCATGAAGCTAAATTCCTGCAAAAACAGATTCAAATATTAGTAGTGAATTCAAAACAGTAAACATAAATTGGAAAAGAATTAAAATAGAAAAAAGAGAGAGAAGCTTACCTGGACCGAAGCCCACTACCGCAGCCCAGCCAGAAAACCCACCGAAGCCCAACCTAGCATACCGATTCGGTATGCACTGGCAAGCGGAACCCATCGGGGAGGCCATCGTCTTCCACCTCTGGATCAACCGAAACAGCTCGGTGTCGCCAGCACCACCGTTGCCAGCGCCAGGATTCGTGCCGCCGCCCTCGGTAGCCTATAAGAAGCCCCGCACCACCGCCAAACCCTAGCTCTGCCTCAGTTCCTCTCTCTTCCTCTCTATTTTCTCCCAGCTCACCGAAGACCTCGCCGGAGTTCATCACCATGCTGCTATCAGAGACCACCTCGAGCTCCAATAAGTGGTCTGGGAGGAGCGCTTTTCTTTGTGGATCATCTTGGAGGAGCAAAGCATCAAGGGGAGGATTACATCGAGCCAATTTGAGAATTCCTTTCTGCAGAATTTCATCGGAATCCGCGAGATTGTGCTCGTTTCCATCAACAATTGATGCTGCTAAGCACCTCATCAGTCTCCTGGTGAGTCTCTGCATCTCTGGAGCCCCATAGCTAATCGTAGAACCTTCTGTAGGCCGTGATTGCATGTTGGCCGATGTGCACCGCCACAGGAAGTCATCACCAGCGATGCTCCGGCGACCAAAACATGGCGGCGCCACCACCAGTTGCTTAGCCTTGATCTCCTGATTCCAACGCGCCCAGCTATGCATCCTGGGAAGGGCTACATCGTCGTCTCTGGCGATCGCCAGCGTCTGGCCGTGCCCAGTCATGCATAGTCAAACATTTGACCCGGTCAAGCCAGCGTGGCTGCTAACTCAGCCTCAGCCCCACTGGTCAGTATCTAGGTCTAGGTTTGCCTCGGTACAAAAAGGTTCATACCTGTTAATTGAAATTCTAGAAATATCTGCAAGCTTAGAAAATTCATATCTAATTCATTTCAAATCAGAAAAATATAAATAATATATCAAAATGTTCAGAAAAACAAATCTATCCATTTACATTATAATCTTGAATGCTTGTGTGAAATAATTTAGAACCAAATTTGAAAATTTGTTTAAGTACTATTTGAATTTTGAATTCAAACCCAACCATAATAATTCAAACCAAGTTTTCAAATACCAAATAAAAATTTGACTACTTCAATATTGTTATTCCAATTAATATCTTGTTATTATTACATATTAAGCCTAAAACTTTACTATTAGGATTTTAATCCCTAACATGATTTTTCTAAAACAAATCTAATATAGTAAAATTTGGGAAAAATCATAAACTTGTATCAGAGTTATTTCTTAATTCTAATATTGATTATTTCAACTATTGTTTCAGTAAAAGTTAAATTTAAAACTTCTAGGTCAATTTTAAACCATTAAAATTTGACTTAAATCCTAAAACTATTTTCTTAAATGATAAGAAATTAGGATAACTCTTAAATAAGCATCAACTTGAGTTTAGACTCTATTGTCAACTATAACCCACAAATTAAACATTGTTCACTTAAGATTCATATTCTATTATAAGTAGTACTTAATTCGAAGTGGTAACAATTTGAAGTTATGCTTCAAACCCTAACCAACTAATTAAGTGCTAATCACAACATGCTTCACTAAAACTCTTCCAATATTGTATAAACCTTAGATTGTTTCCTTGATATGTTCCACTTACTAAATACTCCTTGCTTACGATAGAACTATGATAAACCCTAGAACACTAAACATTATCTATAGTACTTAAATTCACTTAGTAGTATGTTCTTCAAATGTTATTCTTTTGAAATACCTTGAAAATAAGCATCAAATCATTTCCTTTTAGTTATAAATTAAAACCCTAAGTTATATTAAGATTGTTGTCAACCCTAGAACTACTTAGATATTGCTAGGTGTATACTTTACTTTTGCTTTGCATATCCATGATCAACCAAGTGCTTGCTAATTATAAGGAGCAACTTAAAAGTGTTACTTTCAAGTCTTTACCCTATTACTAGTCTTTTGCAATGATCACCAATCATAGTAACCCTAAGGCAAGAGTTTGTGTTATAGCTTTATCCTTTTACTTATACAACATAGTAAACTAACCTAAAGCACATATCAACCTTGTTTGTGCAATTGAACTTAAAAGTGTTATCTTTATGTCTTCACCATCAACCATCATTCTCTTATAGCAAACAATGATGGCAACCTTAAACATGGTAATCATCTTTCAAGCTTTATTCTTCCACTCATAAAGGCTAGTGAATTAACCTAAAACCTTTAACAAAATTGTGTGTGCAACTAAACATAAAAGTGCAACACATCATAAATAAATCACCATAGCTCAGTGATAACAAATCATCGGGGTTAGGTTACGTTTAGAGCAATGCATAGCATATCTAATGCATATCATGCTGCAGATTTCTAACATCATCCCTACCGGATGATGATTGCTATTTCAGAATTGGGATTTCTATCGTATCGAAGACCTTGACTTGCATAATTTTGCAGTCAAAAAGGCAAGTTCACTCTTGCTCATATATCTTGTTTATCTTTAGCAAATTACTTGCAAATATAATGGTGGTATTATTATTATTGCATTCAACAGCAAAGGTTCTCCTTTCTCAATTAATATGACTAGTGGTTAGCAACCACGGTGGTTGTCAACCTAGGAAGGTGGGCAGTGGGGCCATGGTATGAGTATGGTGGAGGTCCCACTGCAACTGGAATGTTCACCTAGGACTAATAACCAATGTCGCCAGTGATTCTTGTGCCGTAAAATATGGTCAACCATAAGATCTGGAATGGGACGGAGAAGTCAGCTGTATCTTTTCCCTCTTGCATATCAACGGACGCGCCGTTCCGAAGCAGTTGTCTCCCTACGAGGAGCTTTGGGATGGGTGGAATCTCCCTAATGATTCCACGGTTCTGGCGGTCTATGATGGATTGCGGCAACAATGGGGGTAGATTACCGAGGTCAGATATTACCATAGGCGTAAGATGACCGGCGGGGGTAACATATTGTCAGGGACAAGTATACCGGGGATGGCAACTACCAAAGAGTAGACTGGCGAGGGTAGCGAACCGAAGTTGGAGCCGCAAAAGGGTGGGTATGCAAGGTCGCGGGAAGGAACAATGATTGGCTTAGATCATTGACTGGGCCCCACACAAAGAAAGTGTGGACGAGCATGCAACTCGGATGTGCAGCAAGGCATTGATCTCTTATGGGTATAAGTGACCACCTCTGCAGAGTGTAAGAAAGTATCTGGATACTCCCTGTTCCGGGAAGGAGCTGCGAACACTGCAGGAAAGGAGCCCATCGAAGCTCTAATCAACCTATGAAGGCTGACGGACATAGTTCTTCTGAATAAAAGCAACCTCTTGAAGAAATGTTTACGAAAACTTGCATTGCCAAACGACTCTTGGGTCTAAGGCTGTAGATAGTGCATAAAACACCTTATTCCTTATATGAACTTGCTGGGTAACGCTCGTTACTCACCCCACTCCCTCTTAACCCTTGCTTAGATTAGAGGCAACAAAGGAGACAATCCTGAGACACTAAAGACAAAGATGAAGCCTTCTATCAATGTCAGATCTGTCAATGGAGTCAATGACTACGCCAAGCTTGGTGGAAAACTAGGATAGGTGTAGAAGGGACCCAATTCCCTAATCCTAGAACCTATGTAGCTAGAGTAATTCTGTAGCAAGCCAACTGCATTAGAGGTAGCTCTAATCTTCTGTTGACCTTCTAGTTGTTCTTTGTCATTTGTAATCGCCAGAACTAAACCTCTACCTATTGAGGAGGTTCTACAGATCTTCTGTATGATGAAATTTGTAATCCTATGCACCTACCTTGGACCTGCGATGTTTCTGTTGTACCACTCTGATCGATGTAATACTAGTGAGACAGTGTTTCATTGGTGTTATATCAATGACTTGCATACTACACATACAGTGGTATGCTGGGTCACCACATAAACGCAGTACTAGAAAAAGAGAACACTCGTTGAATGATAAGAGTGAAAACTAGAGTGTTCTTGGCAATGAAAAACAGAGTGTGTCTTCTCCAAAAGAAATTTGTTGGGGTCCAACCATTTATTGCAGCAAACAAAACAAAAGAAAGCTAAAAGCGAAAGTAAAGATGCTCCAAGAAAAATGCATAGAATATGAAGCAATAAAAATATAGTGTCTTGAAAGGTGACCTGATTTTTGCCGATGAAGAAGGGGAGCCTCGGGGCATCCCCAAGCTTTGATGCTTGTACCTCTTGGATATTTCTTGGGGTGACATAGGCATCCCCAAGATTGAGCTTTTGTCCATACTTCATCTCATCTCATCACTCTCCTTTCCCTACACTGGAAAACTTCCTTCATACAAAACTTCACACAATTCTATTAGCAACATTAGTATAAGCATGATAGTAAATCTACTCTTTTGGTTCAGTTTCAAACTCAAATATACCATCCATTAAAGCATAAGCTACTGTAGCAACTTCCTCAAAAGTTCCCTGATCAAAAGAACTAAAAAAGAAAGCGATCGAGAGGCAAACACAAATAGTGGCAGAAATCTGTCAAAACAGAACATTGACAAAGATCGATTTTTCGGAGGACCTTCTGTTGCTCAAATCGAAAAGTGCAAAACTAATAAAAGTTTGGAAATAACCTGGGGCATGCGCACAAGAATCGTAGATCAAAAAGATATACTGAGAATTTTCACGAATTTTTACGGTGCAGCGCAGAAATCTGTTTCAGGACAACAACTTCCCCAAATCTTACCTTCCTCAAATTAGAGGTTCTTCTTGGCACAAAAATGAAATAAAAATGATAAGGAGAGGTCATTACAGTAGTAATAACTTCCAAGACTCAAATAAAAGAAAAAGTACTGAAAAGAAAACATTGGATTATCTCCCAAGAGTGCTTTTCTTTAACGCCTTTGAGCTAGGCGCAGAAAGTGGAAATCAAGTATTCTCAAATGAGGCATTAAGATCAATTGCAGAAGTCTTTTCAACAATGAATTGTATTGTATCCAAATGAGTTTTTGAATATCCCTTATGAACACTCTTGGGTTCACTACTTTCATCAAAAGGGTTTTCAGGAACAATCCAATCGAAATTCTTTTCCAAAGCTTTATGCAATCCTACAAGTTTGCAAGGTATTGGTACTTTGATTTCTTCCTTGTTTGTACCAACAACCTCTACACGTGAGCCAAGCATATTAAAACACTCAAAAAATTTCCTAGCTTCTATAACAATATCTCTAAATTCTCTACGCAAAGTCTCCAAAATAAAATCTTTCTTTTCAAAGTCTTCGATATCATGAAGCTTAAGAAACATTTGCTGCATAAAAGGATTAAGGTTAACAAACCTAGCCTGCAACATGTGAACTAAATAAGTAGCAGCAACTTATAACTAGGAGAAAGCTCGGCTAAAGATCTATCCTCAACATCTTTATGCATACTAACACGATTAAAGAACTCCTCAATGTTACCCTTCCCAATTATAGAACCACTACCTACTGTAAGGTCCTCTAGAGCATACTTAGGGAACAACATAATGAACTAAAAGTAACAAAGTACTAACTATAAAATGAACTATTTTTTTGTATTTTTGATAAAAAGATGCAGGAAAAAATAAAATAAAACAAAGCAATAACAAAGTAAAAGATTGGAAGCGAGAGACTCCCCTGGCAGAAATCCTCTTTCTCCCCGGCAATGGCGCCAGAAAAATTGCTTGATGGCGTGTAGATGACCGCCTAGTTGGGAACCCCAAGAGGAAGGTATGATGAGCACAGCAGCAAGTCTTCCCTCAGTATGAAACCAAGGTTTATCAAACCAGTAGGAGAAAGAACCAACTTCCGAAGGTTGATGCTCGCTATCTTCGCGACAGCTCTGGACAATTTATATATGGCGCCTTGTCCAGGGGGTAGCTTTGCACCAGCAGCAATGTGGAACCTACACACAACACAACCAAGTACTTTGCCCCAACTTGCAGTGAGGAGGTCAATCTCACCGGTTTGCTGTAAACATAGGATTAAGCGTATCGACTGGTAAAAGATAGTAGTTTGCAAGAATGTAAATAAAGTGAGTAAATGGTAAACGGTAATAACAATGTAAAAGAATGGACGGGGTCCACAGTTCACTAGTGGTGTCTCTCCATAAGATAAATAACATGCTGGGTAAACAAATTACAGTTGGGCAATTGATAGAATAAAGCAAGCATACAAATGTCATGAGGATCACTATGAGATTCACTTGGGCATTACAACATAATACATAGACCGTAGTCCAACTGCATCTATGACTAATAATCCACCCGCCGGATGTCATCCGAGCAACCGTTGGGTATTAAGTTGCAAGCAACAGATTATCGCCTTAAGCAAAGTGCGTAATGTAAACAATACAAATATCCTTGAACACAAGATTGTTGTTTTCTCCCTAGTAGCAACAACACATCTACAACCTTAGAGGTTTCTATCACTCCACCAGATTACTAGAGGCATGAACCCACTATCGAGCATAAATACTCCCTCTTGGAGTCACTAGCATGTACTCAGCCAATATATCTACTAGCAACGGAGAGCATGCAACATCATAAACAACATAGAGATAACATGTCACATCCCAAAACTTTGGAATGTGAAATAAATAAAATAAGAACCATGTATGCTTGTATTGATTGAAATTCCATAGGGAATTAAAACTTTGGATTTATTTAAAAGCTTTATTAGGAAAACTATTTCAAACTGTCTATTATTCCTTGAAGAACAATTTTGAGAAAAATAGAATCTCAAAATATTAATTTGCATTTACCCAAAACCTATGCAAACTCATTTGCAAAGGAAATACTTACAAAAAGGATTTGTATCAAATAAAGTTGCACTTCCAAAAGTATGTTTAAAATAAAGTTCAAATATTATTATTAGAGTTTATTCTCTGATTTAAAAGGAAATATTTTGAAAACCAAAATTCTATTTGACCTTATGCAATAAAGCCCCTTAGGTCAAATTTATAAAGTTTTATTAAAATTTTGTTTAATTATGAAAACATGTTTCTTACTGTCTTAAAACGTTGAGTTGAATTTTAGAAAAATTTACAAATTGGTTTTAATCAATTTGGACCAAATTTGAAAAAGTTATGAAAAGGTAAAAAAGAAACAGAAAATAGAAAAGAGAAAATTGCAGAACAAAACAAAGATTGAAAGAAGGCCGGGGCGTCCCCTTCGGCCTAGCCCCGCAATCAGCCCACGACCCACCATCAGAGAAACCCAAACCGGTACCTTTCTCCCTCTCTCATCTTGCTAACAATGGGCCCCACACGTCAGCACCGACACCTTCTTCTTCCTCTAACCTGAAATCACGCCCGAGCCTCCCGCGGGCACAATCTCCTCTCCACTTCAATTCCTCTTTACTCCTTGTCTCTTTCGACGCCTGCCTGTGCCTATAAGAACCCCGTCCCTCTCCTCTCCATTTCCCCCTTTTTCCTTTCTCGATTATGCCATTAGGCCGCCCTAATAGCTCGTCGGAGCTCCGCATCACTGCCACCATGCATCGTCAATTCCGACGCCTCCAGGTGATCCTGCTGCCTCTTTTCGGTCTCCTTCTCTTCCCCTTGGTCTAGCGCGTCCTCTGAAGCTTTTTGTTTGTCCAAAACATGCAGCAAATCGAGCGCCACACAATCACCTGAAGCTCCTGCCGCCCGCGCTCCCTCCGGTCGCGTCTCCTCATTGCTCCAGGAAGCAGTCGACGACCTCGAGCAACCCTCATCTTCCCCGCGTCACGCTGCACCCCGTCAGCCACCTCAATGTCGCCGGATCTCACCGGAGCACCGCCATCGACCCCCACCGGCGTGCAGCACCGCCAGACCTCCATCTCCGGTGACCCCCCCTAGAACCCTAGGTGAGCAGATCTACTTCTAATCGTCAGATCTAGATCTGACGATGTTCACTCTCTCACTTACCGAATCAGTATCGGCAAATCTAGGCCACTCAGATCCACTTTAATCCAATGGCCATAGTTGCTGATCCACCCGAACTGGTATCGGCGAACCAGAACATGCCACGTGGCCAGCCCCTGTTAAGTTAGGATTTTGAATTAGATTTTAAAAGCAGAAAATATCTGAATCTTAGAAAATCAATATCTTTTGTTCTGTTTATTCAAAAATTACAAATAATATATCCCTGAACTCCTAAAATTGTGTAGAACACAATTCTGAAATAAAATCTCACTTTACAACTATTTCAAAATATTCAAGTTTGAACATGTGGGTTTGAGTATTTTTGATATAGTTCAAAATTCTATAAATCCTTTTCAGTTGATTCTTTTTGGATCATATTGTTATCCTCTGTCCAGTAGAACCACTGCACAAATTATTTGGACCAATTTTCTCAAGTATTCAAATTCAAATGAGGATTTGAGTATTTTCTCTCTAGATTTAATTCTACAAATATTTTAGGCATAATTCCTTTTGTAAAATTGCCTACCTTGATATTTAAAAACCCACCAGAACATTTCACACACTTTTTACACTTATTCAAAAGACACCCCATTAGTTCATCCTTTTTGCTAGTTATAGTTGTGTTTTTGAAGCACCTTGCAAATATCAAATCCCTAATTCCTATCATGCACTTTGTGCTATTTGATTTTTGTCCCACTATGCAAATGGTGTGAATTATCCTAAGTCCTAATGACCACTCAACTCTACCATGACTTAGTGAAAAATCTACTCTCTATCTTTGCCAAGTGCAAAACTATAAATTTCATCTTACCCAAAATTCTTCTAAGTATTTTGACTACCCCATCCAACACTATGGCATAGAAGTTTTCCCATATCAAGACCATGGAGAAGAAGTTGAAGAGAAGACAAGGAGTTGAAGGCAAAACAAGGAGATGAAGAGAAGACAAGGAGATGAAGGAAAGACAAGAAGATAAAAGTGATAGACCTCATGACTTAGAATTTATCCATCCAACTTCTCAATCCAAGCCTAAGAATTTCCTTGAAGCTATTCTTTCTAAGTGTTTGACACTTCCTAATAATTTAGAAAACCCCCATCAATCTCTAGAAGTCTTTGACTTAGCCATTCCCTCCATCCATATCTAGTCAACTTCATATCACAATCTTTTGTCCATTAATCACTAAGACAATTGAGGATTAAGCTAAAACAAATAAACACCTTTGTTTGTCTTTCTTGATTATGTTGCTTGAATGGTGTGTTTATGTTGTGTTACTTTCTATCTTATAGTTGTACGGAGAGCCACGTGTTGATTAAGAGAAGTAAGATCTTCAGAAATTTCTAAGGCAAGTGTCACTCTTGTTCACATAATTCCTAATGTTCTACTATGCATGTAGTGTTTCTTTTCTTTTAAAGAATGCATGTGTAGATTGTTATGCTTGTTATCTCCTATTTAGGATAGGGTGAATTGGTTTTATGCCACTCTCCAATTCACGGGTTGCACTTATGCCATTACAAAAATAGAACTTGAGGATATGCCATTCTATCTTTTCAATACCTACTCCTATGCCATTTTCATCAATACAAAAACGTATATTGTGTATGTACCAATATTTGTACCATATACGAATATGTTTCATACATCGTCAAGTCGCTCGTGGCCGCCCCTCGCTCCCAGTCTCTCCCCGCCCGAACCCTAAGTCGAGGGCGGCGCTGCTCACGCCACTCGAGGGCGCTCCCGCTCGGGCACTGGAGGGCGCCGCCGCTCGTGCACTGGAGAGCTCCGCCGCTCGCCGGACGCGAGCCCATCCTTCAACGTCGACCCGCGACCCCGACTCTCGCCGTTGACCTGGTACGTTGATCCGCGCCCCCGACCCGAGCAACCGGCGTCTGTTCCCCGATGGAGCAGTTGAGGGCGCCGCTGCTCACCCATCTCTCTTCATCCAGCATAACAGGCACCAGTGAGTGCCCGTACGGGTGAGGCCCAATTTCTCTGTCCAATCTCAACCTCTCTGTCCAATTCCATTTTCCATGATTTTACATAGTTTTCCCATGATTTGTAGGCTCGAATTGACAAATACATTTAGTTTAGACATTGTTGTTGAAGGATTTGTGCTCAAGGAATCCAGCGGTAGGAAATCATATGTGAAGGGAAAAAAATTAGTTGGAATGTGAACTCTGATGATTTCACAATGGATGTGCTCATGGATGGGTTAAGTTCAGAGTTGAGAGTTGGCAGGGATCAGAGTATCACCGTGTGGTATTTTAACATGATAATGGCACATGATGTTAAACTAACTCAAACAGATGAATTTCATCTGATGTTTGACATGTATAGGGCAGAGAGGAGGCTGACACTTTCTGTTGTTGTGCTTGACAACTCTTGTTCTGAAACTCCAAGGCCTATGCTTCACAATGATGAGTATGTGCCTAAGCCAACAATTCCTAATAATGATGTGTTGCTGGTTGGTTTCCAAGGGTGCCCGCTAACTCCTAATAAAAATGCAGCATCTTAGTCAACCTCGCCACTAAAACAATCTGCTCAAGTGGTTCCATCTACCTCAGCTGTAGAAACTGATCCATTTGACATTGTTGAGGAGTATGTAGGAGTAGATAATGAGTACATGTATGATGTCCATGTGGATATATTGGCAACATGTGTTGAGAAGGGCGGTGGCGTTCAGGTGGAAGAGGATGATGGTGATGTGTTTGCACACCATGAAGAGGAAGAGGTGGCTGACACTCACCCTGCTGGGTATAGTGTGGTCCATGACCCCGAGAACCCAGATATCAGAGTTGGGGCTATTTTCCTAACATTGTGGCTTGCAGAAAAGCTATAAGGCAGCGAGCTATTATTGTTGGGTTTAAGTTGGCTAAAATCAAAACGGACACCACTAGGTTTATTGCTCAGTGTGCACATGAAACATGTAAATGGCGCATACATGCATCAGTACTGCAGGATGGTAAAACCGCCATGGTATGGGTTGTTTTCATGCCTGCTATTTATTTGCAAGATTTCTTTGTTGCACTTCACTTGTTGCACTTCACTTATGTAGATGTTTTCTCTTCTGCAGATAAAAACACTCCCATTTGAGCACAATTGTCCAACACAAAAGTTGTCAAATTGCAAAATGGCTTCTCGAGGATGGATTGCTGATAGGATTGGGTATTGGGTGAAGCAAAATCCTGGTGTTGGTGCAAAAGATGCTAGAGCAAAGCTAGAAGATGAGTACAACATCAAGATGGAGTACAACAAGACTTGGTATGGTATGAAAGTAGCACTTGATCAAATGCATGGCAGTTATGAAGATAGTTTTCCATTGCTTTTTGATTGGAAAGCTGAGATTGAAAAAAAAGCCCAGGGAGCATTGTAGAGATAGAGCTGCTGAAAAATGGGAATAAATATCACTTCAACCGAATGTTTGTTGCATTCAAGCCTTGCATCGATGGTTTCTTAGCTGGTTGTAGGCCTTATGTTGGTGTGGACTCAACAGCACTATATGGGAGATTTAAGGGACAATTAGCATCAGCAACTTCTGTAGATGGGCACAACTGGTTATATTATGTAGCCATTGCTATTTTTGACTCAGAAACTAATGACAATTGGGAATGGTTCATGAAACAGTTGCATAGAGCTATAGGTTCCCCACCTGGACTTGTTATTTCTAGTGATGCATGCAAAGGATTAGAAACAGCCATTGAGCTTGTGTTCCCTAACTGTGAAAACCGAGAGTGCATGAGGCATTTGTATTCAAATTTCATGAAGAAATACCATGGTAAAGTGTACACGGATAACCTGTATCCAGTTGTAAGGACTTTCTCGGAGCGCCAGTTCCTGCATCATATGAACATAATTAGAGAAGCAAACCCAGCAGCTATTGAATATCTAGATAGTCATCACCATAGGTTGTGGTACAGATGTGGTTTTGGTGAAGCCAACAAGGTTGACTACTTGACAAAACAACATATCAGAGAGTTTCAACAAGCAAATAAAAGACTTCAAAGGCCTCAATATTTGCAACCTTTTTGATAGATACAGGGAGCTTGTCACGAAGAAGTTTTGTCTTAGAAGACAGATTAGTGGAAGACTACAGAGCAAAATTCTTCCTCATGTCATTAAGCAGCTAAATGCACTCAGCAAAACCATTGGCCGAAACAAGATTCTTTAGACCACTGAACATGAGGCAGAAGTTACTTTGCTGGATGTCAAATTTTTCAAAAGGCACATTGTCAACTTACAAAATCGTACATGTACTTGTAGAGTTTGGCAAGTTTCTGGAAAGCCATGCATTAATGCCCTTGCATTCATTTGTAGCATTAATGGGGCTGAGATTGTGACATATGTGGATGATTACTATTCCGTGGAAAAGTTCAAGGCAGCATATGCTGGGAGAATTCCTTCCATGACAGACAAGTCACAGTGGATACATGTGGATTTAGGATTCAAGGTGCACCCGCCTTTGCAGAAGGCAGTGGCTGGTAGGCCAAGAGTTCAAAGAATTAGAGGATGGCTAGAACCTGGAAGGAAAATAGTGAAGTGTAAGAGATGCAAGGAACCTGGGCACATGGAGAAGACATGCAAGGTTCCTGATCCTAAATATGTGGCAGTAGATGATGATATACCTATAGATGAACCCATAGATGAACCAGATCAATGTTTATCGACAAACAAAAGGTGAGTGTGTGGATAATGTGTTTTTGAATTTTTTTTCATAACTTATATATCCTAAAATTGATTTATGTTTGTATTGCAGGAAGAAAGATGATGATGCAGCTGCTACAGCAGATGGTGATGCATCAGATGATGAAATCCTTATCAACCTGATAAGGTAAATTGATGCACTTGTCTTACAATGTTAGTACTCAATCTAAACCATATGTTTCTTATGCAGGAAAAGGGCTAGAACATCTCCACAAAAGCCCAACGCTGTAACACAAGAAAAGGCCAAGAACAAGACCCCTGTGAAGGCCAAGAAAAAGACCCCTGTGAAGGCCAAGAAAAAGACCCCTGTTAAGGCCAAGAAAAAAACTCTGGTGAAGAAGGCTGTACCAAAAGAGAAGGCCAAGAAAAAGACCCCGGTGGAGAAGACTACATCCATGGGGAAGAAAACAAACAAGAATGTTCCATTTGCACCTGTTATACCTCCGCCACCTTCACCTCCAGTAGTGCAGCCTGCATATGGTACAAAAAGAAGCCTCTTCTATTGGCTTGGTGGCTGATTTATGAACATTTTCAAATTCTGCTTCTATCTTGTTTCTTTTGTTGCTTCTTTGATAGGGCAAAGGTGTCCGATCTTTCGATGAGATCTTGATATGTCGATTTGGTGGGTGGAGTTCGTGCTTGACGATCCGACTACACGTGCGAAGCTCGTGCGCCAATGCAATCGCTAGGACAATCTCCGGGAGTTACTGATCTTGCGGATGCACGATCAGCCTGACCAGCGAGGGTCTTAATTCCTACCTGAAATCGAGAACAAGTAAGAACTAATACAACAATCAAGATATTGCGGATGAAAGATGTATGCTTTATTCAAAAGGTGGGATTCCGAATAGGCGGTCTTCTTCTGGGCGATTGGCTTCAAAAGTCGAGCTCGTAGTTGCAGCAATGGCTAACTTTAGTCTAATCAAAATCCGAGTTCTAATGACGGCTACGGGGGGTATTTGAGGAGGAAAAGGTAGGGGTGCGACCAGCCATGAGTATGGTGGTCGAACGGAACCCTAACAGGCCTTTTCTCCTCAAATTCGGACTCCTGAAAGTGGCTGTCTTATTTGCTGCGAAAATTACATGGGCCTGGCCCAAAAATAAAAGTGACGCAGCACCATATCTATGTAAGGACGAATTTATGAAGTAGTTCTTTGTATATTTCGTCCAAGTCTTCATCCTTCATTACGGTGGCTTCAAAGTTCTGAAATCTCCACTCGTGGCATCTCCTTCAATCCTCAAACGCTTGCTGCCATCTCCATGCATGATCATGCTCCAATGCTTGTCCCTCTCATCCATGCTAGGTCCATCATTCCTAAGAGTAACAAACATATCTGATTTAGGTAGCATCATATTCTCATGTATGCGAGAAAGAGTTCCAAGAAATGAAAGTACCTGATAGTTAAGTTGCTTGGCACAAGCTCGAGTGATGGGTCCTTGTATGTGTTCCGCTATAGGTGCAGCGATTGTATCAATAGATGGGATGTCCTCATCATGCTCCCCTTCTTGAATTGAAGTCGTCCTCGACGCAACCTCATCTTCTTCACCGAAGTAAGGCTTTAAATCTGCAATGTTAAATGTAGGACTTACCATACCAAAATATGCAGGAAGCTCAAGTTTATATGCATTATCATTGATTTTCTCTATCACCTTAAAAGGACCATCAGCACGTGGCATTAACTTAGACTTGCGCAAATCAGGAAAACGATCTTTGCGCAAATGCAACCAAACAAGATCACCAACCTCAAACACAACATGCTTTCGTCCTCTATCCCCATCAACTTTATACTTAACATTCATGCGTTCTTTGTTGTCTTTAGTAGTTGCATGCAATTTTAAAATCAAATCAGCACGTTGTGTAGCATCGAAATTATTTTGCACTGAAGATGGTAAAGGCAACAAATCAATAGGTGCACGTGGAACAAAACCATAGACAATCTGAAAAGGGCTCATCTTTGTGGTAGAATGCAGCGAACGATTATAAGCAAATTCAATATGAGGCAAACACTCTTCCCACAATTTTAAGTTCTTCTTTAAAACAGCCCGCAACATGGTAGATAAAGTTCTATTAACTACTTCAGTTTGTCCATCAGTTTGGGGATGACATGTAGTACTAAACAACAATTTAGTCCCCAACTTAGCCCATAAACATCTCCAAAAGTGGCTAAGAAATTTAGTATCACGGTCAGAAACAATAGTATTTGGCACACCATGCAAACGAACGATATCACAAAAAAACAAATCAGCAATGTGCGCAGCATCATCGGTCTTGTGACAAGGAATAAAGTATGCCATCTTAGAAAACCGATCCACAACAACAAAAATACTATCCCTCCCCTTTTGTGTACGAGGTAATCCCAAAACAAAGTCCATCGAAATATCCTCCCAAGGAACACTAGGAACAGGAAGAGGCATATATAAACCATGTGGATTAAGGCGAGACTTAGCTTTTTGACAAGTAGTGCAGCGTGCCACGAATCTCTCAACATCTCGCCGCATGCGTGGCCAAAAGAAGTGTGCAGCAAGAACATCCCCCGTCTTCTTGACACCAAAGTGTCCCATTAATCCTCCTCCATGCGCCTCCTATAATAACAAAAGACGAACGGAACCATCTGGGATGCATAGTTTGTTAGCACGGAACACAAATCCATCATTAAGGATGAATTTGTTCCATGTTCTACCATCTTTACAATTCTGCAACACATCTTTAAATTCAACATGATGCAAGTATTGTTCCTTGATAGTTTCCAACCCAAAAATTTTGAAGTCAAGCTGAGATAACATAGTATAACAGCGCGACAAAGCATCAGCAATAATATTATCTTTACCCTTTTTGTGTTTGATAACATAAGGAAAAGATTCAATAAATTCAACCCACTTTGCATGGCGACGATTCAGTTTTGCTTGACTACGAATATGCTTCAAAGATTCATGATCAGAATGTATAACAAATTCTTTAGGCCATAAATAATGTTGCCAAGTTTCTAATGTCCGAACCAACGCATATAATTCTTTATCATAAGTAGAATAGTTCAGACTAGGCCCACTCAATTTTTCACTAAAATATGCTACAGGTTTGCCCTCTTGTAATAATACACCTCGCAAACCAATTCCACTAGCATCACATTCAAGTTCAAATGTCTTATTAAAATCAGGAAGTTGGAGTAATGGAGCATGTGTTAACTTATCTTTCAGTATCATGAAGGCCTCTTGTTGTGCATCGCCCCAAACAAAGGGCACATCCTTCTTTGTGAGCTCATTCAATGGCGCAGCAATAGAACCAAAATCTTTGACAAAGCGCCTTTAAAACCCAGCGAGACCAAGAAAACTTCTCACTTGTGTGACCGTCTTGGGCTGCGGCCAATTCTCAATAGCTTCAATCTTGGCTGGATCAACTTCAATTCCCTGTTCTGTAACAACATAACCAAGAAAAGCAACTCTGTTTGTGCAAAAGGTGCACTTCTCAAGATTACCATACAGACGTGCATCACGTAATGCATTGAAAACAGCACGTAAATGATCCAAATGGTCCTCTAAAGATTTGCTATATATGAGAATGTCATCAAAATATACCACCACAAAACAGCCAATAAAAGCACGTAAAACTTCGTTCATCAGTCTCATAAAGGTACTAGGTACATTAGTTAAACCAAACGGCATTACTAACCACTCATATAAACCGAACTTAGTTTTAAAAGCTATTTTCCATTCATCTCCTAATTGCATACGAATTTGGTGGTAACCACTACGCAAATCAACTTTAGAGAACATAATAGAACCACTCAACTCATCCAGCATGTCATCCAAACGAGGTATAGGGTGACAATATCGAATGGTAATATTATTAATAGCTCGACAATCAGTACACATGCGCGAAGAACCATCTTTCTTAGGTACTAAAATAATAGGAACAGCGCATGGACTAAGAGACTCACGAATATAACCTTTGTCCAATAAACTCTGGATTTGTCGTTGGATCTCTTTTGTTTCTTCAGGATTGGTGCGATATGGCGCACGGTTGCGCAGCGAGGCTCCTGGAATCAAATCAATTTGGTGTTCTATCCCACGGATAGGTGGAAGTCCTGGTGGAACATCTTGTGGAAAAACGTGCATGTATTCCTGCAAAAGGTTAGCAACCGCAGGTGGCAAAGAAGGAGGCATATCCTCAAATAAAAACAGAACTTCTTTGCAAACAATGGCATAACATGGAGTAATATTGACATCAATTTCAGCAAGATCAGATTTGCTAGCAAGTAAACAAGGATTCTTCAAACGAATTTCAGTAGCATGGTTAGAATCAGATTTAGAAGAATGCTTAGGGGGTACAAAATCTGCAGCAACAATCTGATTCTCACTCTTATGTTTGTCATCGTTTTTTAATCTACTAGCTCTAGCAAGATCATCTTTCAAAATTTGTTCCGGAGTCATGGGTTTAAGTCCAATTTTCTTGCCAGCATGTGTAAGAGAATACTGATTAGTTTAACCATTATGTACAGATTCTCTATCAAATTGCCATGGTCTACCAAGTAACAAAGAACAAGCTTGCATAGGTACAACATCACAATCAACAAAATCTGAATAAGTACCAATAGTAAAATGCACGCGTGCAGTTCTTGTTACCTTGAGCTTACGGGAGCTCTCAAACCATTGAATGTAATAGGGATGAGGACGTTGTCGTGTGGGTAGAGCAAGTTTCTCCACCATGTCAATACTAGCCAGATTGTTACAACTCCCTCCATCAATGATGATCCGGATAGCTCTCTCCTTAACAACGCCTCTTGTTTGAAACAAATTGTGGCGTTGATCATGCTCGGCTTTGCTCAATTGCACACTCAAGACACGTTGTGCAACTAAACTCTTGTATTGATCAGCAGTCTCAGCTCCCATTACCTCCATCTCCTTGTCAGAATCTGAATTGGCACCATCACGTGCAGCAATAAGTGCCAATGTATCATCATCAAAATCACTCGCAGAGTCATATTCGCCATCTTCTAGCACCACCATCACACGTTTGGTTCGGCATTCTTTTTCGATGTGACCAAACCCAAAACATTTGCGACATTGAATGTCGCGAGTCTTCCCCGTGGAGGCCATGGAAGAAGAACTCCGTGTCAGACCAGCAGATGGTGATGGAGCAGGAGCAGGTGGCGTTCTTGACATCGGCGTGGTATACCTGGAGGTGGAAGGACCTGGTGCATCCCCACGAGAAGGTGGAGTTGATTGGCGCGCAGACCATGAAGGAGTACGACTTGCAGAATTATTAGCTCTTCTCCATGATGGTTGACGATCCTGCACTTCAAGTTCAGCTTTGCAAGCAAGGTGAAATAAACGAGTAATAGTGTTGTACTCCTTGTAGTCTAAAATATGCTGAATCTCCTTATTTAACCCACCAAAGAAACGTGCAAGCATAGCTTCATTATCCTCTACAAACCACAATGAATCATGCCTGTTTGTAACTCTTGATAATACTCTTGTACAGAATTTTTGCCTTGTTCTAAACGAGTTAATTTTTTAAGCAAGTCCCGTTGATAATGTGGAGGTACAAAACGAGTACGCCTGGCATGTTTTAGACCAAGCCAAGTAGCAGGAATATTAGCATGATTGACTCGACAATGTTCAGACCACCAGATAGAAGCAAAATCTGTAAATTCACATGTAGCAGCACTAACACGCAAATGCTCAGGGTAGCATAAACATGCAAAACGTTGCTCTACTTCTAACTCCCAAGTGAGATATGCATCAGGATTATATCTACCCTCAAATGGCAAAATATTTAATTTCAGCTTGGCCACATGTTCATCATCACGTACCGGACGCGGAGGTGGACGAGTGTTGCGGTTGTATTGCCGCGGACGGCCAGGTGCAGGTTGTTGGACCTCATCCTCGTCGAGCTCGTTTTCATCTTCGAACTCGTTTGCCCCCTCGTCAGCATCATATCTGTCCTGGGTGGCCGCCTCCGTAGCGGCCGCAGCAGCTGCCGCGGCTGCAACGGTACCCGCAGATGGCGGTATGAGAGGAACGTGGCGAGCACGTGGTACAGGGATGCCCGGCTGTGGCAGTGGTGGTAAACGGGCCAGGACTTCCTGGAACCGGGTGTTGAGCTTGGTGTTGAAGGATGCCTTAGGACCAGCAATCTTGTCCATCGCATCAGAAAGCTTGGAATCAACATCACCCAAGCATGTGTCCACATCTGGTGCACGCCCCACCAACAGCCGAGTGAAGTGGGCATGCAACTCTGCATTAGTCATCTTCTCCGGATCAACATCATCCTTCGTGGTTCCTGTCATGGTTAGCGTAGAAGCAAGCACAAATATATATACCTACGCACTACGGAATATGGTGGAATCACGCGTAATCCGTCAAGCGGTATACAAAGCTCTTACAAGTTCTTACCAAACAGGAGGAAGGTGATATGCAACCAGCAAAAAGCAACGACTCCCAAGATTGCACAAAGCGATTACCAGGTGTCGATACAAAGCACGTGCAGAAATATGTGGAGCTGTAGGAAGGCTTATATGGTAGCAAAAACAGCAAATGTCAAAACAGCAATGCAACGTTGAAAGAATGCTCAACCACTATACTGTGCTAGTCCTAGGCTATACCGTGCTAGAGACACGAGCCGATAACACTAAGAAAGTCACAGCGTGGCACAATAAGCAGAAAGAAACAACTCCAAAGCAAGATATAAGTAAAGATCTGCAGGAATTTTCGGGTCCAAAACTTCAGAGGGCAAAAACTCGGCCTTCCCGGCCTTTTTTGGGAGTTCTGAGTGTCGCACAACCACAAAGTGGTTGTGGTTACATAGATCTTTTCGTGCTGAGCATTTTGAGTGGTCGCACGTCAAAAACGGAGTTCGTATGCAAAAGTTATGGCCAGTTGAAATTTGCTGTCGAAAACCGTGAAAAACTGACGAAACTGTCCAATTCGGACTAAAATCGGACTGGACTAGTAGGAACGGGTCAACCCGACTTGGATGCGGATTTGACTTTTTTTTTCTCTTCTTCTTCCTCTTCACTGGCGACCGAAACCTAACTCACGGACTCTGAAAAAGGCACGGATGAAATTGGGAGGAACAAACAAAAACTTATGTAAAGGCGGTGGCGGAAGTATATGACGTGGTGGCAGAAGGATATGGTGGAGCAGTGGTGCAAGCGTGCGGAGGCGGCGGGACTATGGTGATTCGAACTCAAAACTCTAAAGGAACAGACACTAAGACCAGCAACTTGACACGCGGATGCTGTTGCCACGCAAAACTGCTGCGCGACACCACGATAATCGTCGTGCTTTCGTGACGACGAACGGATGCTTTTCGAGCAAAGCAACAAAGGATCCTCGATTTCGGAGAGGAGAGCCGACCGTTTTTCAGCGCAAAAGTAGATGTGTTTTTGATGAATATCGATTGGTTGGGCTCTGCTCAATCGGCCACGGCCTCATATTTATTTGGCCCGCAGGACTTGGCGTGGAAGAATTAAACTCCAGAGCTAAAACCGACTTTAGCTATCCTAATTGGACTACCATGTATAGAACGTGATCTGAATCGGCCAGCTAACCTGTATCGTGACATCTCCTGGCCGTATTCACGTACTGGCACCTTGCTTATACAAATAAAAAATTCTGGCACGATGCTAATCCTCCATGATGTGCATGTATGTTTAGCTGATGCATTTTCCTCCTGCTTAAACTTCATAGCGTTTGCACACGTCCTTGCATCCAACGCCTGCTAGGAATCTAGTACTATCCCAGGCAATAATGTTTCAGCTCCACAAATCCCAGGATATGACCAGGACTTGTCCTCTAATCCATCGGCGAAACACCTGTTGCAATACTTCAACAACGTATCAACTGATTAGCTTGATCAATGATCAAATCAATTTGGCCTGTAAGATACCTAGTAGCCAAATTATGTATTTAACACACATGCCCCCCTGTTTTTGGTATAATTATATTTATCAAAAACACTATAACAATACCTTAGGACGATGTTGATCACTCCATCGGCCATACATCTGCTGAGGGCGATGCTCAAAGAATGCATCGGCCAAATTTTCCTTAGGGCGATATTTTGAAGAATATATCGGCCAAATTCTGCTTAGGGCGATACTTAAAATAATGTATCGGCCATGTTATCTTCAAGCCTCCTGCCATATGCTAGGATAATACATTTTCAGATATTTTCCATTGAGAGCTTTTGGCAATTTCTTCCCCTGCAAAGATTGCACAAAATATGAATTTCCAGGAACAATCTTTACAATTCTATATGGACCTTCCCAACTCGGCGACCATTTGCCGAATTTTCTATCTTTAGTTCCAATAGGTAAAATCGTTTTCCAAACTAAATCTCCTATTTGAAACGATTTTTCCTTAACCCTTTTATTATAAGCCTTAGCTACCCTTAATTTTTCCTTTTCAATTTCTCGCAAGGCTCTCAATCTTTCCTCAGGAACACTATCAAGCCTATCCATCATTAAATCATTATAATCTACAGCCGACAAATCATTTTGTCTGGCCACTCTAAGAGCTTGTAAATTAACTTCTACAGGCAACACTGCCTCCTGACCATATACCAGCTCATACGGTGTCACCTGAGTTGCACCATGCTTAGATATCCGATGAGCCCATAAAGCTTCCGAAAGCACCTCATGCCATCGCTTCGGATGCTCCTCAATTTTCTTCTTTATAAGTTTAATCAAAGTTTTATTGCTAGATTCGGCCTGTCCATTAGCTTGAGCATAATAAGGCGACAAATTTAACAATTTAATTCTAAGTGATTCGGCAAATTCACGAAATTGTTGTGACATAAAAGAAGACCCCTGATCAGTAGTCAAAGTTTGGGGAATACCGAATCGATGAATAATATGCTCTAAGACAAAACTAATCACCTCCTTATGAGTCATATTTCTCAAAGGAACTGCTTCAGTCCATTTGGTAAAATAGTCTGTAGCTACTAGGACGAAGCGATGCCTTTTAGAAGATGAAGGATGTATTTCGCCAATAAAATCTAGACCCCATCCTCTAAATGGCCACGGCTTAATTATAGGATTCAACATAGCCGCGGGCGCTAACTGTATATTTCCAAATTTTTGACATGCTTCACACCCCTTATAGTACCTAAAACAATCTTCTAACAAAGTCGGCCAATAAAATCCCGCTCTTTTTATTAACCATCTCATCTTATGAGCCGACTGATGTGTCCCGCATATTCCTTCATGCACTTCTCCCATAGCTATTTTAGATTGATCAGAATTTAGACACTTCAAAAATAACCCATCTACTGTTCGGCGATATAATTCATCATTTAGCAAAGTATATTTTAAAGCTTGTCGCCGAATTTTCCTATCCCTTGTCTGACTCGGATTTTTAAGTAATTAACTAATGGAACTCTCCAATCTTCAAGTTCTGAATTACTGTCTAAATCGGCTGTTGGTAGCTCATGTACCGATTTGACACTACCATGTACTAGATGCTGCTTGACCGAATCTAAACATGCAGCACCACGCACAGAACTACTAATTGATAGATCGGTCTCATTTCTTATAGCAACAAGCATCGGTCTTTCTATCATAAAAATTTTCCCTCTGCTAATACAATAACCTGATGCCTGCTGTGCCAAACAATTCGCTCTTGAATTTTCTTCTCTAGGTATATGATGGATAGTAAACGTATCTAAAGACTTAATTATATCTAAACATCGGTCCAAATAGCTATTTAGTAATCCATCAAAACACTGAAACTCGCCTTTTATTTGTTGGACTACCAGAAGTGAATCTCCATAAGCATCTATATCTTTTACACCGATGTCTACTAAAGTTTGCAAACCAAATAGCAAAGCCTCATATTCAGTCTGGTTATTAGTACAAGGATATTCTAAACGGACCGATGTTTCATAAACCATATTATTAGGAGAAATTAAAACATTACCGATGCCTTGTCCATCTCTACAAACCGATCCATCAAAATAAAGCTTCCATGGGCAAACACTAACATAATTTATACTTTCATCATCTTTAATCCTATGATCAACAATAAAATCGGCAATAACTTGACCTCTCATGGCATGCAGCGATTCATATGTTAAATCATATTCTATTAGTGCATAAGCCCACTTTCCAATCCTACCACTAAGAATCGGTTTTTCTAACATATACTTAATCACGTCGGTTTGACAAGCTACTACACATGTACTAGAAAGCAAATAAGGCCGAAACTTTGTACATGCATAATATAAAGATAAGCATAGCTTTTCAATGAACACGTACCGAGTCTCGGTGTCGATCAAACGACGACTTAGATATGCAATGATGTACTCCTTCCCGCCGTCTTCTTGCACCAACACCGCGCCGATCACTGTATCTTGTGCAGCAATATATAATCTGAACGGCACACCAGACTTGGGCGCTCGCAAAACCGGAGGACTCGACAAGTATCTCTTTATATTATTAAAAGCATCCTGTTGTTCTGCCTCCCAAGTAAATTCGGCTTCGTTCTTTAGCCGAAGTAAAGGAACAAACGATTCAATTTTCCCTGCAAGGTTAGATATGAATCGTCTCAAGTAATTAATTTTTCCTAGCAACTTTTGCACATCCTTTTTACATTCAGGCTCCTTCAATTTTCTAATTGACTCTATTTTTGTAGGATCAATCTCTATGCCTTGTTCATGAATAATGAAGCCTAAAAACTTTCCAGCCGACACACCAAATGCACATTTAAGTGGATTCATTTTTAACCCATACCGGCGCATCCTTTCAAAAGCTAAACGCAAATCGGCTAAATGATGATCAAACCCATCCGATTTAACAACTATATCATCAATATATACTTCTAGTATAATACCAAGAAGATCATGAAAAATTAAATTCATAGCACGTTGGTATGTAGCGCCGGCATTTTTTAACCCAAATGTCATAACAACCCACTCAAACAAACCAACAAAACCTGGGCAACGAAAAGCAGTCTTTGACATATCTTGTTCGGCCATAAATATTTGATTATAACCAGCATTACCATCTAAAAAACTAATTACTCTATGTCCTGAAGCATCATTAATAAGCATGTCGGCAATAGGCATAGGATATTCATCTTTAGGAGTAGCTTTATTTAAATCTCTAAAATCAATGCAGACTCTAATCTTATTGGTGTTTTTCTTTTCAACAGGCACAATATTAGAAATCCATTCGGCATATCTACATGGCCGAATAAAACCAGCTTTCATTAACCGATCAATCTCTTCTTTGATGTGGTCATATATATCAGAATTTAAGTTTCTGCGAGGTTGCTTATGCGGCCTAAAACCAGATTTAATAGGTAATCTATGTTCAACTAATTCTCTACTCAAACCAGGCATCTCGGTATAATTCCAAGCAAAGCAATCAACAAATTCTTTAAGTAATGCACATACCTTGCTTTTCTGATCGGCTTCCATGTTAGCATTGATGAATGTAGGCCTCGCAACACTTCCATCACCAATATCTATCTCTTCAAGTGGGTCGGCCGATGAAAATCCTTCCCCAAGCTTCTCCATGTCATCTAAATCTTCAATTGTTTCATGCATATCGTTCTTTCCGGAACGATACTCCTCGGTGCGCTTTTGCAACCACTTAATACTATCGTCTTTACTCATCATTTATATAGATAAATCATTAAGCCGAGCTATGCTAGCCGGCTGTGCATTAATAGGTACAAAACCATCTTTACCAATATTGATATAATCATAGTCCGATAGATCTCTACCTGTCAAGCATCGCATCTCGCCGTGTTGCCAATCAACCGGCGCCTCTGTCAAAGCAATGCATGCAGAATTGTCTGCCTCAATAACCTCCACATCATCATCAACCCACTGAATTAAGCACTGGTGTAAAGTAGATGGGATGCAGCAATTCGCATGAATCCAATCGCGCCCCAAAAGAATATTATACCGGCCTTTGACATCAACCACGGAAAATGCAGTCGGCAATGTTTTACTTCCGACTGTAAGCTCCATAGAAATAACTCCTTTTGCTTCAGACAATTCACCTGAGAAACCACTAAGTCCCATATTGGTCTTCATCAACTCGCTCTCTTTTCGGTTCAGTTTACAAAAGACCGAAAAAGGCATAATATTAACACCGGCACCGCCATCGACAAGCATGCGACCAATAGGCTTACCATCAATGTGTCCTCTGATGAACAATGGCTTTAGGTGCTGCTCGGGCTTCTCTGGCTTCTCGAATGTAGCACTTTTAGGACCAAGAACAAGTTCTGCAACTTCAGCTTCGGGCGCACGAAATTCGGCGGGCAATGCAAACACCATATTAACCTCCATATCTGCAGGCACATCATCATTATTGTCTGATCCCTCATCAGACGTTGTATCATCCGTAATTTTGTTTATCTCCTCTATAGTGCGCTCTTGCCATGTCTTCTGCGGAGCCAAGTCATCATCAACATCGGTAACTCTGTCGTCCGCAAGTGTTTCATCCGCGGTTTTATTTTCCTCCACTGCAATGCGCTTCTCCCTCCAAATCTGCGTAGGCACCATGGGCTTATCTCGATTGAATTGCTCGTCGCGTTTCTTCTCAGCGATCTCTTCTTTGATCTCCAATGTCCGCAATCGCTGCACCCGCCGTTTTTGAGTATGTGTAAGCCCCGCTGGACACCACTGAGGTCCTGGCTTGGTCCCTGGTGCAACGGACATAATTCTGCTGCGCACTGAGTTTCTCGGCCGGTACTGCCACACTGCCTGATTTGGCCGAAACTCCCTGTACTTGGGCGAAACAATCTTTGCCTGACTCTTAGACGGACCGCCAACCTCAAAATTCCTGCTATTTCCCGCGTATAAATCAGCACATCCATCAGCTGGCCTACTAGTACCAAGACGTACAGCGGGTTTCTCCAAACGTGCCTCCACGTTAGTCTTCAAATGAGTTTGTAAAGTCGTGCCTTTAGCTGCCACATGATCAGTGCACCAACGCTTAGGTCCATCACGTATGACCGCATGCTCTGCATGGGTACTTATATCATTTTTGTTCTGCAAACCAGGCTCTAACGTTGCCTTCTTCCGAACAAGATCAGGCCCTTTATGTTTCTGATTTACATCACTGCCAACTGAAATCTCTAAACTGCTGGCTCGCACGACCATATCAGTGTATACGGCAGCTGATTCAAACTTTTTACTTGTAGTTGTACCAGATGATGCACCGATTATTTCAGAACCATCAACTTTTCCTTGAACTGATCCAAAATCAACTCCCTCAACACCATTGGTTTTTGGATTGGCAATAACGTTTTCAGCTGACTGGTGTTCTCCAAGTCTCAGACTACGAGCATCATTTAAATTCTCTGAACTTTCTGCATATTTAGATTCGGCACGCTTCACCCATATACGGTTGCGGTCGCCCATATAATTCTTGCCATATGCATGGTGCCTGGGCGATTGTCTACCTTGAACAATTATTGCATCATGTGATCTAACCTCAGGATTTAAACGAGCTCTTTTATCATGCATGTATGATCTGAAAGGAGGTCTTGCTGGAACCCAACCCGGCTGAAAATAACCCGCTGGCCCTGCAGGATATGGCGCCCACGGACTGAAACCCCATGGAGGATACTGAGGATACATAGGAGGCGGACAGCCCCAATATGCCGGCGCCACTGGAACATAAGGCTGCTGATCATATGAATTTCCATGCCAACGCTCATGCCCCCCGGGTCGAGTAGGAGATCTGGGACGTTTGTTACCTCCGAGCCGATTAAACACATTATCGGCCTTGCGTGAAGTGTATTTCTCCAACAACATACTAACTGTTGGCTTTGGCCTTGGAGCTTGCCTCTTTGTTCCATTAACTTTCCACTCTCCTACTACTGGATTTTTTGGCTTGATCATCCTTGGAGGAGCATTATCATCGACAACAATGTTTTTCCCTCTCGCAAACCCGGTCTGTTCTGACCGAATAAGCACCTTTTTGTTCTCAAAATCAATTACATTGATAGGAAAAGGATCAGTATCGAGCTTCATCTTAGAACTTTCAGTGAATATCAATCGTCCGTCATCAATGGCCGATTGAACCTGTCGACGAAACACATTACAATCATTAGTAGCATGTGGAAAAGAATTATGCCACTTACAATAGGCCTTCCTACCCAATTTTTCTGGAGATGGTATTACATGACCTTCTCTCAATCTAATTAAGTTTCCTTGCAGCAACATATCAAGTATTTTATCACACTTGCTAACATCAAAAGTATATTTAATTTCCTCTCTTCTAGCAGGTGTCGGTTTCAAAGCAGGACATACAAAAGGTTTTGACTTAGATGACTGCACCCATTCGGCTACACATATGTCAACATCGTCTTCACTAGCCGAATCATCATTATACTCTAAAGCATTAACAGTGTGATTTTCCTTCTCCCTATTTCTATTTTCTTTAAACCGGCTGAATTGTTTAGCATCCTTAGCTCGGTTCTCCTGTGCCAAAGCCTTTTGCAAAACTTGATTAAGATCTGAACATTGTTGCCCTTCTAATTTATCTTTAATATGAGTGAGTAGGCCCGAAAAAGCAAGATCAGCTAAATCTTTTTCAGCTATGTTCAAACTAAAACAACGGTTCTTGACATCTCTAAATCTCCTTATATAATCATGAACAGGCTCATTATATTTTTGCCTAACCGTTGTTAAATCTGAAAGTCGAAGTTCAGTTTCACCGCTATAAAAATACTCATGAAACTTTTGCTCTAATTGTGCCCATGTCGAAATAGAATTAGGAGCAAGCGATGTAAACCAAGTGAATGCAGTACTAGACAAAGATAAAGGGAATAATTTTACCCTATAAACATCAGATGTACCAATTTCACTGCATTGTGCTAAAAATTGTCCTACATGCTCAAAAGTAGATCTACCATCTTCCCCCGTAAATTTAACAAAATCCGAAATTCTAAAGCCACGAGGATATGGTGTCAAGTCAAAATATTCAGGATATGGTTTTTGATAAGCACGTGCTCTACCCTTAGGTTTCAAACCAAATTCCCTAAGTATACTAGCAATCTGATCTTTAATATTATCTGCGGGCTGTGGAGAATTAAGTTGTGGAGCAGGTGGAACATAAGTACGTGGTGGCATCTCCAGCATAGGATTTTGAGCATGCATAGTTTGCCGTGGAGATCCGTTAAAATATGAATCTGGTACCGGCCCATAAGGAACCCCGGTACCAATAGGTAGCAACGGTGGTATATTATATGCTACCGTCTGATAATTAGGCTGCTGAAAATTGGTGTTTAAGCCTACACTTCGGTTATTGTTGTTGTAATTTTGTGGAACCGAAGTCGAAACAATAGGAGCAGCAACGCTAGGTGTAAAATTATTGGCCGAACCGCTAGCATAATTGTGGCCACCTTGATTACTACTTTCTGCGATGTGAGGCTGCATAATATTAGCCGATGCAACAGGTGTATGCATATTATTTTGCAAATTAGCAAATCGGCTATTATCTAGAGGCATCAAATTTTTCTGAGAATTTTCATTATTTAATTGCAGCACTAAAGAGCGAACTTGATGAGGTAAACTAGTCTCAAATTGTCCCCTGATTTCGTCAAATTTACTAGCTATCTCAGTAACAGTACGCGTCGCTTTTGCCATATCATCACCATACTTACTAGCTACGGACACATCTATCAGATGAGCAATTTCTTCAGTATTACGTACCTTAGTGTCAGTAGCAGCAGGAGGGTTGGGTGTTGTTACCTTCTTGACAGCGCCGCTCCTGGTCTTGGAGAATCTAGTCAACATCGACCTCAATGCCTCGGCCTTCTGCTCTTCAAGCTTTCGCTCGATCTCTAGCCGATCATCTTCGGACAGATCATCAAGTGTGACGGGGATGATGTTGTCCGGGTTGAGATTGCTTGCGTCCCTGGTATCGTTGTCCATCGTGTGCTTCTTCTTCTTCGTCCCCAGCGGAGTCGCCAATTGTGTTGCCACGCAAAACTGTTGCGCGACACCACGATAATCGTCGTGCTTTCATGACGACGAACGGATGCTTTTCGAGCAAAGCAACAAAGGATCCTTGATTTCGGAGAGGAGAGCCGACCGTTTTTCAGCGCAAAATGGCAAAGATTCAACCAAACCCTAGGCTACTAGAGCTTGGCAAAGGAAGAACGAAAGAAAACAGTAGTACGTAAAAAGTAGATGTGTTTTTGATGAATATCGATTGGTTGGGCTCTGCTCAATCGGCCACGGCCTCATATTTATTTGGCCCGCAGGACTTGGCGTGGAAGAATTAAACTCCAGAGCTAAAACCGACTTTAGCTATCCTAATTGGACTACCATGTATAGAACGTGATCTGAATCGGCCAGCTAACCTGTATCGTGACATCTCCTGGCCGTATTCACGTACTGGCACCTTGCTTATACAAATAAAAAATTCTGGCACGATGCTAATCCTCCATGATGTGCATGTATGTTTAGCTGATGCATTTTCCTCCTGCTTAAACTTCATAGCGTTTGCACACGTCCTTGCATCCAACGCCTGCTAGGAATCTAGTACTATCCCAGGCAATAATGTTTCAGCTCCACAAATCCCAGGATATGACCAGGACTTGTCCTCTAATCCATCGGCGAAACACATGTTGCAATACTTCAACAACGTATCAACTGATTAGCTTGATCAATGATCAAATCAATTTGGCCTGTAAGATACCTAGTAGCCAAATTATGTATTTAACAGATGCAGACACAAATTCAACGATGCAAACTGAAAAGACAATGCAAAGGCTCGGATGGTTTATGGGACGAGATGATCTAAACCCTAACTGTATTTTTGGCTTTTTCGTGGTTTATAGGTATGAACACAGATGCAATCTAAACTATGAAAATAGTAAATCTCACCAAGCAACCTGAAATCTGATACCACTTGATAGGGCAAAGGTGTCCGATCTTTCGATGAGATCTTGATATGTCTATTTAGTGGGTGGAGTTCATGCTTGACGATCCGACTACACGTGCGAAGCTCGTGCGCCAATGCAATCGCTAGGACAATCTCCGGGAGTTACTGATCTTGCGGATGCACGATCAGCCTGACCAGCGAGGGTCTTAATTCCTACCTGAAATCGAGAACAAGTAAGAACTAATACAACAGTCAAGATATTGCGGATGAAAGATGTATGCTATATTCAAAAGGTGGGATTCCGAATAGGCGGTCTTCTTCTGGGCGATTGGCCTCAAAAGTCGAGCTTGTAGTTGCAGCAATGGCTAACTTTAGTCTAATCAAAATCCGAGTTCTAATGACGGCTACGGGGGGTATTTGAGGAGGAAAAGGTAGGGGTGCGACCAGCCATGAGTATGGTGGTCGAACGAAACCCTAACAGGCCTTTTCTCCTCAAATTCGGACTCCTAAAAGTGGCTGTCTTATTTGCTGCGAAAATTACATGGGCCTGGCCCAAAAATAAAAGTGACGCAGCACCATATCTATGTAAGGACCAATTTATGAAGTAGTTCTTTGTATATTTCGTCCAAGTCTTCATCCTTCATTACGGTGGCTTCAAAGTTCTGAAATCTCCACTCGTGGCATCTTCTTCAATCCTCAAACGCTTGCTGCCATCTCCATGCATGATCATGCTCCAATGCTTGTCCCTCTCATCCATGCTAGGTCCATCATTCCTAAGAGTAACAAACATATCTGATTTAGGTAGCATCGTATTCTCATGTATGCGAGAAAGAGTTCCAAGAAACGAAAGTACCTGATAGTTAAGTTGCTTGGCACGAGCTCGAGTGATGGGTCCTTGTATGTGTTCCGCTGTAGGTGCAGCGGTTGTATCAATAGATGGGATGTCCTCATCATTCTTCCATGAACTGTTATTATGTGAACTTCTTAAATTGTGCTTATTATCCTATCTATGAAGATTTTTAACTTCTGATTGAAAATCTGTGACAAATTATGGGGAAATGCTGCTGAAATTTCTTGTATTTGCTGTTGAAGAATCTGGACAGAACATAAATGCCATTTTATTGATGCAAATCTGCCCAGAAATGCCTCAAATTAGAACAGTACACTCGTTTTACTATACTTGATTTTCTGTATTTTTTTCTGATTTTTCTGAGAAGTTAATTTTTTTGACAAAATTTGAAAATTTGAATATTTTTTGGCACCCCAAACACCTGAGAAGGCGACCGAAATCTAAAAAAAGGATTATTATGGTCAATACTGAAGTAGACACTGAAATACACCTATTTATTGAACCGTTATTCTCTTGTATTGATGAAAATGGCATATGAGGAGGTATTAGAAAGATAGAATGGCATATCCTCAAGTTCTATTTTTGTAATGGCATAAGTCCAACCCGTGAATTGGAGAGTGGCATAAAACCAATTCACCCTTTAGGATATCCCTGATTTACCTATTAGAAGAAACACCGTAAGTGTAAATTGCTTAGTTGTGCTATAGAATTCGTGGTTGGGATTCCACATGTTCTTTTTATTAAGTATGAAAACTATGTTTTGCAAAAACTAAGAAAACAACTAAGTTAATGAAACAGCTGGGTGGAATTGGTAAGATGGATTTAGGTTGAGTGGTTACACTAGAGGCATCTCTATGGCGGTTGTGTGTATCTCACTTGAAGGACGGCCACCCAGGAACAAAGAGATTGGACACGTTCAAGTCGTGAATCTTCCAGTGCAACCACGAGTCATATGGGCTCTGTCTTGACCAATTAAGTTGTGAGAACTCAGCCAGATGAACAGAGGGTGGTAGTGAATTATAGGATGGAACGCGTCCGAGTTGGTCTAAGGGATTGCTTTTGAAAGGTCTCGTCTTAGTCTTCACCTGGCCATTCAAGGAAAATGAGCATCATGGCAAAAAGGGGTTGACCGAGTCTTGTGGGAAAAGTGCACAACCTCTACAGAGTGTTAAAACTAAGTACTTAGCCATATCCCCGGTTACGGACAATTTTGAGCGACATGATTTTGAAGCTGTTCAAGGATCTCCTCGCCCCAACTTCTTAAAATTAAAAACTTGAGTGGTTAACAAGGGATTGTTGTGTGATCATAATTATGTGCACCTGGTGGATTCCTGTGTGTGCATAATTAACTAGGAGCACCTGGTGGATTCCAGTGTGTCCAATAGTGCTTTAAAAGAGAAATGAGATCCTTTGAAAAGTAGGATAAACAATTGCTTTTCTGCAAGCTTAGCCTGAAGATCCACTTAGCCAAATATCCATGTAAGTGTTAGGCTCCATTTGTGTCCACCAAAAACTGACATCTTGCCAATACAATTCAAGTGTATTGACCCTTTGTGGCTACAACGTTTCATGTTGCAGGTTTTGACGATAAGAAATGTACGACAGGGTTACGAGTCTATCCGTAGCATGTTCGCCTGTGGCACATGCTATTTTTGATTTTGTTGTAAACTCTGAAAGCTTTATGCTATGAGTATTGTAAAGTTCCTTTATGTAATTGCTGGATCATGCGATGTAATAAAATGACCTTTGTTTCTTGATATTACATCTTAAACTGTGTGTGTGCTAGCGTTTGATCCAGGGACTAGCACTAAAAAGCACAGGGATCATCATCTTTATAAGGTGAGGTCACTACAGATGGTATCAGAGCATTGTGTTGCCCTTAGGTTCGTGACCCTAGGATTGGACGAAAACCCCTTAGAAATATAGGAGTTTCTTTTATTTCTAAGTTAAAAATTTACACACTCATTACCTCGTAAACTCTTCCCTTAGTCATTTTTGTCTCTACTTCTCTTCATTTCAACTCAAAGACGAAGAGCTTCAACTTCAACACCTCAAAGGACTTCAAGATCCACCCACTCCTATCACCAAAGGAAGCAGATTGAAGGAGTTTAGAAGAAAAGGTCTAAGCATCAATAGTTCTAGGACTTAGAAATTCTTATGAAGGATGATGAGGACATCCCTACTACACAGCCATCTCCACCTACTATTGATGATCCTATTGTTGCTGATCAAGATAAGTCCAATGATGAGATTTGGATTGGACCAATTACTCGAGCCCGTGCTAAGTTGTTACAACAGCAGGTGAACTCACTCCTTGCTGAATCTGATATTTATTGTAACGAGAATTTTATACTGCCTAAGTCTTTGTTCATATGTATGATCAGGTTCATTGGAGAAGAAGGGGTTCGAGGGAGCGAGGAGATGCAACACATGGAGCACTACGTGGTGATCAAGCAAGAGAGCGCGAGGGAGGAGAGGGAGGCCGGCGCCACAAGCATGGAGAACATCACCACGTGAAGAAGATCAAGTCTGGATGAGCACGAGCACGTGATGGCGCACTAGGACTGCCTACGACACGATGTCTACACGTCTAAGGCGCGCTACACACATGGCCTGCGTGCTAAAATTAGGCCGAACCCATATATGGGTCGGTATGTACCCGTTTGAGTCGAACCGAGTCAGTTTGGGCCCAAACCGGACATGTTTTGGGCCAGGTCTTTGCTGAGGTCGCCCGGCCACCTATAAGTAGCCCTGGGCACCCCCTCAATTAGGGTTAGACCACGTTTAGACTAAAGATTACTTCGTTGAACTGCTGTAAGCATTCATCTGAATTCCTCCGCACCAATTCATCTGGATTTGGTGTTATACTGCTGCAAGTTTAGTGTGATCTGTTGTTCCATTGGGAATCAGTAGATTGCAAACTACCGTTTCGTGGTCGACGGCTACGTGCGCAAGTGTGTGGAGTCATGAATATCCTACAGGGTTTGAGAGCTGTTGCATTGGCATCAGGGTTCAAGCGAGGAGAGTTCATCGGTGACACCAAGTTATCCCCGACAATCATCCGCTGCCATCATCACCATCACATCGCTCACGAGAAGATCGGGCCACCCCATATCATCTTGGTATCAGATTTCCACGGTTTACTCGGTGAGCATCCATAAATTTATCCCTGCAATTCGTTTTTGTTTTCAGTCCTATCCAGAAAAAGCCAAAAAAAAATTAGGGTTCTTAGTTTCTGCCATAGCCTAGATTGCACCGTTCTTGAGTTTTAGTCGCTGATCGTTTTTCGCGTTTCTTTCTTCCATCCGTAGGAGTCTAGGTCTAGCAATCTTTTCTGCATATTTGTTCCGAATTTGGATCTTGTTTGGAGTCTCATCGATCGTCATCATCTTCATTAGTTTGTACTGCTGTTCTTCACGCACAGCATAGATCCGATCGGAAGTCAAGTTTCAAAAAAAAAAACAACGAGTGTTTCCTGCAGATCCGATCTCTCGCGGGGAGTCCAGCGTGGCCGATCGTCCGAGCAGCTCCGATTTGATTTGCCTTTCTCGCCGTGCGCAGAGCAAGTCCTGGCTCGATCGCTCGTTAAAAAAAAGAGAAAACAAGCAGCGCTGCCACAAGCCAGATCCGATCGGCAATTTCAAAAAAAAAAATCAGCGCGCCCATCGCTCGCGCGCCGAAGCGCGGAGATTGTCTGGGGTCCGGCGCCCCAGCGCTCGCGCCTCGCGCGGCCGCTCGCCCGACCGCGGAGGTCGTCTGGCATCCAGCGCCAGTTCAGGCCGCTTCAGTTTAGGCCCAATTTTCGTACAGTAAAAAAATAGAAAAAAGGGGACGTGCCTGCACACGCCGCACCTATAAAAAAAAGAGACAAACTACTTTGTCCGTTTCGCGTCGCCGTCGCGCTGCCGTGTGTTTCCGGCGTCGTACATCTGTGCCGTTGACATATTTTTCGTCGGTTTCTCTGCCGCGACAGCGTGTTACCACTGTGTCCACATAGCGTCCTTTCTACACGATTTTGATCCCTTTAGCTATAGCCTGTCTACAGCATCGTGTTAGGAGCTTACCCATACGAGACTAGCTACTTCGTGCTCATCAGGCTGCTGCCGTGTGCGCAATCTTGTGCCTGTTCATCGAGCCAGTGCTAGCGTCTCTCTTGTGCATTGCAACACGAGCTATTGTGCGTTGTCACTTATATCTTTTGAGCTCTTTTTCAGAGTTGCTTTGCCTCGCTTATCTCCACCGTGTGTGTTTCGTGGGTCTTGTCATACGATCAGCACTAGGACTTATTTGCGGTGTACTTAGGATACCATACCTACAGCTCCACCATATATTCCTGGTTTGTCGTGTGATCGCTCTTATACCCTCGGTATTCACTTCATCACATCCGTGCACGAGCTTGATACTTTGTTCTGGTACGCACTACTATTCACTTTTGATGAGGACATCCCATCTATTGATACACCCGCTGCACCTACAGCGGAACACATACAAGGACCCATCACTCGAGCTCGTGCCAAGCAACTTAACTATCAGGTACTTTCGTTTCTTGGAACTATTTCTCACATACATGAGAATATGATGCTGCCTAAATCAGATATGTTTGTTACTCTTAGGAATGATGGACCTAGCATGGATGAGAGGGACAAGCATTGGAGCATAATCGTGCATGGAGATGGCAGCAAGCGTTTGAGGATTGAAGGAGATGCCACGAGTGGAGATTTCAAAACTTTGAAGCCACCATAATGAAGGATGAAGACTTGGACGAAATATACAAAGAGCTACTTCATAATTTCGTCCATAGATACATATGGTGCTGCGTCACTTCTATTTTTGGGCCAGGCCCATGTAATTTTCGCAGCAAATAACTCAGCCACTTTTAGGAGACCGAATTTGAGGAGAAAAGGCCTGTTAGGGTTCCGTTCGACCACCCTACCCAAGGCTGGTCGCACCCCTACCTTTTCCTCCTCAAATACCCCCCGTAGCCGCCATTAGAACTCGGATTTTGTTTAGACTAAAAGTTAGCCATTGCTGCAACTACGAGCTCGACTTTTGAGGCCAATCGCCCAGAAGAAGACCGCCTATTCGGAATCCCACCTTTTTGAATAAAGCATACATCTTTCATCCGCAATATCTTGATTGCAGTATTAGTTCTTACTTGTTCTCGATTTCAGGTAGGAATTAAGACCCTCGCTGGTCAGGCTGATCGTGCATCCGCAAGATTAGTAACTCCCGGAGATTGTCCTAGCGATTGCATTGGCGCACGAGCTTCGCACGTGTAGTCGGATCGTCAAGCACAAACTCCACCCACCAAATCGACGTATCAAGATCTCATCGAAAGATCGGACACCTTTGCCCTATCAAGTGGTATCAGATTTCAGGTTGCTCGGTGAGATTTACTGTTTTCGTAGTTTAGATTGCATCTGTGTTCATACCTATAAACCACGAAAAAGCCAAAAATACAGTTAGGGTTTAGATCATCTCGTCCCATAAACCACCCGAGCCTTTGCATTGTCTTTTCAGTTTGCATCGTTGAATTTGTGTCTGCATCCGCGTGTCGAGTTGCTGGTCTTAGTGTCTGTTGCTTTAGAGTTTCGAGTTCGGATCACCATAGTCCCGCCGCCGCCGCACGCTTGCAGCCCCGCTCCACCATATCCTTTCACCACCACGCCATATACTTCCGCCACCGCCTTCACATAAGGTTTTGTTCATTCTTCCCAATTTCATCCGTGCCTTTTTCCAGAGTCCGTGAGTAGGTTTCGGTCGCCAGTCCAGAGGAAAAAGAAGAGCAAAAAAAAAAAAAAAAAAGTCAACTCCGCTTCCAAGTCGGATTTTGACCGCTGGCTACTAGTGCAGTCCGAATTCAGTCTGAATTTTGACAGTTCCGTCAGTTTTTGACGGTTTTCGACAGCAAACTTCAACAGGCCATAACTTTTGCATACGAACTCCGTTTTCGACGTGCGAGTACTCAAAATGTTGCTATCGAAAAGATCTATCTGACCACAACAACTTTGTTGTTGTGCGACACTCAGAACTCCCAAAAAAGGCCGGGAAGGCCGAGTTTTTGCCCTCCGAAGTTTCAGACCTGAGAATTCCTGCAGTTTTTCACTTATATCTTGCTTTTGGGCTGTTCCTTTCTGCTTGTTGGGCCACGCCGTGACTTTCTTAGTGTTCTCGGCTCGCGTCTCTAGCTCGGTATAGCCTAGGACCAGCACAGTACTACGGTTGAGCATTCTTTCAGCTTTGCATTGCTGTTTTGATACTTGCTATTTTTTGCCACCATATAAGCCATCCTACAGCTCCACATATTTCTGCACGTGCTTTGTATCGACACCTGGTAATCGCTTGTGCAATTTTTGGAGTCGCTGTTCTTTGCTGGTTGCATATCACCTTCCTCCTGTTGGGTAAGAACTTGTAAGAGCTTTGTATACCGCTTGACGGATTACGCGTGATTCCACCATATTCCGTAGTGCATAGGTATATATATTTGTGCTTGCTTCCACGCTAACCATGACAGGAACCACGAAGGATGATGTTGATCCGGAGAAGATGACTAGTGCAGAGTTGCATGCCCACTTCACTCGGCTGTTGGTGGGCCGTGCACAAGATGTGGACACACGCTTGGGTGATGTTGATTCCAAGCTTTCTGATGCGATGGACAAGATTGCTGGTCTTGAGGCATCCTTCAACACCAAGCTCGACACCCGGTTCCAGGAAGTCCTAGCCCGTTTACCACCACCACAGCCACAGCCGGGCATCCCTGTACCACGTGCTCGCCGCGTTCCTCTCATCCCGCCATCTGCGGGTACCGTTACAGCCGCGGCAGCTGCTGCGGCCGCTACGGAGGCGGCCACCCAGGATGGATATGCTGCTGACGAGGGGGAAAACGAGTTCGAAGATGAAAACGAGCTCGACGAGGACGAGGTCCAACAACCTGCACCTGGCCGTCCGCGGCAATACAACCGCAACGCTCGTCCACCTCCGCGTCCGGTACGTGATGATGACCATGTGGCTAAGCTAAAATTAAATATTCCGCCATTTGAGGGTAGATATAATCCTGATGCATATCTCACTTGGGAATTAGAAGTAGAGCAACATTTTGCATGTTTACGCTACCCTGAGCATTTGCGTGTTAGTGCTGCTACATGTGAATTTACAGATTTTGCTTCTATCTGGTGGTCTAAATATTGTCGAGTCAATCATGCTAATATTCCTGCTACTTGGCTTGGTCTAAAACATGCCATGCGTACTCGTTTTGTACCTCCACATTATCAACGGGACTTGCTTAAGAAATTAACTCGTTTAGAACAAGGCAAAAATTCTGTACAAGAGTATTATCAAGAGTTACAAACAGGCATGATTTGTTGTGGTATTGTAGAGGATAATGAAGCTATGCTTGCACGTTTGTTTGGTGGTTTAAATAAGGAGATTCAGCATATTTTAGACTATAAGGAGTACAACACTATTACTCGTTTATTTCACCTTGCTTGCAAAGCTGAACTTGAAGTGCAGGATCGTCAACCATCGTGGAGAAGAGCTAATAATTCTGCAGGTCGTACTTCTTCATGGTCTGCGCGACCATCAGCTCCACCTTCTCGTGGGGATGTACCAGGTCCTTCCACCTCCAGGTATACCACGCCGACGTCAAGAACGCCACCTGCTCCTGCTCCATCACCATCTGCTGGTCCGACACGGAGTTCTTCTTCCATGGCCTCCACGGGGAAGACTCGCGACATTCAATGTCGCAAATGTTTTGGGTTCGGTCACATCGAAAAAGAATGCAGAACCAAACGTGTGATGGTGGTGCTTGAAGATGGCGAATATGACTCTGCGAGTGATTTTGATGATGATACATTGGCACTTATTGCTGCACGTGATGGTGCCAATTCTGATTCTGACAAGGAGATGGAGGTAATGGGAGCTGAAACTGCTGATCAATACAAGAGTTTAGTTGCACAACGTGTCTTGAGTGTGCAATTGAGCAAAGCTGAGCATGATCAATGCCACAACTTGTTTCAAACAAGAGGCGTTGTTAAGGAGAGAGCTATCCGGATCATCATTGATGGGGGGAGTTGTAACAATCTGGCTAGTATTGACATGGTGGAGAAGCTTGCTCTACCCTCACGACAATGACCTCATCCTTATTACATTCAATGGTTTGAGAGCTCCCGTAAGCTCAAGGTAACAAGAACTGCATGCGTGCATTTTACTATTGGTACTTATTCAGATTTTGTTGATTGTGATGTTGTACCTATGCAAGCTTGTTCTTTGTTACTTGGTAGACCATGGCAATTTGATAGAGAATCTGTACATAATGGTAAAACTAATCAGTATTCTCTCACACATGCTGGCAAGAAAATTGGACTTAAACCCATGACTCCGGAACAAATTTTGAAAGATGATCTTGCTAGAGCTAGTAGATTAAAAAACGAGGACAAACATAAGAGTGAGAATCAGATTATTGCTGCAGATTTTGTACCCCCTAAGCATTCTTCTAAATCTGATTCTAACCATGCTACTGAAATTCGTTTGAAGAATCCTTGTTTACTTGCTAGCAAATCTGATCTTGCTGAAATTGATGTCACTATTACTCCATGTTATGCCATTGTTTGCAAAGAAGTTCTGTTTTCATTTGAGGATATGCCTCCTTCTTTGCCACCTGCGGTTGCTAACCTTTTGCAGGAATACATGGACGTTTTTCCACAAGATGTTCCACCTGGACTTCCACCTATTCGTGGGATAGAACACCAAATTGATTTGATTCCAGGAGCCTCGCTGCCCAACTGTGCGCCATATCGCACCAATCCTGAAGAAACAAAAGAGATACAACGACAAATTCAGAGTTTATTGGACAAAGGTTATATTCGCGAGTCTCTTAGTCCATGCGATGTTCCTATTATTTTAGTGCATAAGAAAGATGGTTCTTCGCGCATGTGTACTGATTGTCGAGCTATTAATAATATTACCATTCGATATCGTCACCCTATACCTCGTTTGGATGACATGCTAGATGAGTTGAGTGGTTCTATTATGTTCTCTAAAGTTGATTTGCGTAGTGGTTACCACCAAATTCGTATGCAATTAGGAGATGAATGGAAAACAGCTTTTAAAACTAAGTTCGGTTTATATGAGTGGTTAGTAATGCCGTTTGGTTTAACTAATGCACCTAGTACCTTTATGAGACTGATGAACGAAGTTTTACGTGCTTTTATTGGTCGTTTTGTGGTGGTATATTTTGATGACATTCTCATCTATAGCAAATCTTTAGAGGACCATTTGGATCATTTACGTGCTGTTTTCAATGCTTTACGTGATGCACGTCTGTATGGTAATCTTGAGAAGTGCACCTTTTGCACAAACAGAGTTGCTTTTCTTGGTTATGTTGTTACAGAACAGGGAATTGAAGTTGATCCAGCCAAGATTGAAGCTATTGAGAATTGGCCGCAGCCCAAGACGGTCACACAAGTGAGGAGTTTTCTGGGTCTTGCTGGGTTTTATAGGCGCTTTGTCAAAGATTTTGGTTCTATTGCTGCGCCATTGAATGAGCTCACAAAGAAGGATGTGCCCTTTGTTTGGGGTGATGCACAACAAGAGGCCTTCATGATACTGAAAGATAAGTTAACACATGCTCCATTACTCCAACTTCCTGATTTTAATAAGACGTTTGAACTTGAATGTGATGCTAGTGGAATTGGTTTGGGAGGTGTGTTATTACAAGAGGGCAAACCTGTAGCATATTTTAGTGAAAAATTGAGTGGGCCTAGTCTGAACTATTCTACTTATGATAAAGAATTATATGCGCTGGTTCGGACATTAGAAACTTGGCAACAGTATTTATGGCCTAAAGAATTTGTTATACATTCTGATCATGAATCTTTGAAGCATATTCGTAGTCAAGCAAAACTGAATCGTCGCCATGCAAAGTGGGTTGAATTTATTGAATCTTTTCCTTATGTTATCAAACACAAAAAGGGTAAAGATAATGTTATTGCTGATGCTTTGTCACGCCGTTATACTATGTTATCTCAGCTTGACTTCAAAAATTTTGGGTTGGAAACTATAAAAGAACAATACTTGCATGATGCTGAATTTACAGATGTGTTGCAGAATTGTAGAGATGGTAGAACATGGAACAAATTCATCCTTAATGATGGATTTGTGTTCCGTGCTAACAAACTATGCATCCCAGATGGTTCCGTTCATCTTTTGTTGTTACAGGAGGCGCATGGAGGAGGATTAATTTGGACACTTTGGTGTCAAGAAGACGGAGGATGTTCTTGCTGCACACTTCTTTTGGCCACGCATGCGGCGAGATGTTGAGAGATTCGTGGCACGCTGCACTACTTGTCAAAAAGCTAAGTCTCGCCTTCATCCACATGGTTTATATATGCCTCTTCCTGTTCCTAGTGTTCCTTGGGAGGATATTTCGATGGACTTTGTTTTGGGATTACCTCGTACACAGAAGGGGAGGGATAGTATTTTTGTTGTTGTGGATCGGTTTTCTAAGATGGCACACTTTATTCCTTGTCACAAGACCGATGATGCTGCGCACATTGTTGATTTGTTCTTTCGTGATATCGTTCGTTTGCATGGTGTGCCAAATACTATTGTTTCTGATCGTGATACTAAATTTCTTAGCCACTTTTGGAGATGTTTATGGGCTAAGTTGGGGACTAAATTGTTGTTTAGTACTACTTGTCATCCCCAAACTGATGGACAAACTGAAGTAGTTAATAGAACTTTATCTACCATGTTGCGGGCTGTTTTAAAGAAGAACTTAAAATTGTGGGAAGAGTGTTTACCTCATATTGAATTTGCTTATAATCGTTCGCTGCATTCTACCACAAAGATGAGCCCTTTTCAGATTGTCTATGGTTTTGTTCCACGTGCACCTATTGATTTGTTGCCTTTACCATCTTCAGTGCAAAATAATTTTGATGCTACACAGCGTGCTGAATTGATTTTGAAATTGCATGCAACTACTAAAGACAATATAGAACGCATGAATGTTAAGTATAAAGTTGCTGGGGATAGAGGACGCAAGCATGTTGTGTTTGAGGTTGGAGATCTTGTTTGGTTGCATTTGCGCAAAGATCGTTTTCCTGATTTGCGCAAGTCTAAGTTAATGCCACGTGCTGATGGTCCTTTTAAGGTGATAGAGAAAATCAATGATAATGCATATAAACTTGAGCTTCCTGCCGATTTTGGTACGGTAAGTCCTACATTTAACATTGCAGATTTAAAGCCTTACTTCGGTGAAGAAGATGAGATTGCGTCGAGGACGACTTCAATTCAAGAAGGGGAGCATGATGAGGACATCCCATCTATTGATACACCCGCTGCACCTACAGCGGAACACATACAAGGACCCATCACTCGAGCTCGTGCCAAGCAACTTAACTATCAGGTACTTTCGTTTCTTGGAACTATTTCTCACATACATGAGAATATGATGCTGCCTAAATCAGATATGTTTGTTACTCTTAGGAATGATGGACCTAGCATGGATGAGAGGGACAAGCATTGGAGCATGATCGTGCATGGAGATGGCAGCAATCGTTTGAGGATTGAAGGAGATGCCACGAGTGGAGATTTCAAAACTTTGAAGCCACCATAATGAAGGATGAAGACTTGGACGAAATATACAAAGAGCTACTTCATAATTTCGTCCATAGATACATATGGTGCTGCGTCACTTCTATTTTTGGGCCAGGCCCATGTAATTTTCGCAGCAAATAACTCAGCCACTTTTAGGAGACCGAATTTGAGGAGAAAAGGCCTGTTAGGGTTCCGTTCGACCACCCTACCCAAGGCTGGTCGCACCCCTACCTTTTCCTCCTCAAATACCCCCCGTAGCCGCCATTAGAACTCGGATTTTGTTTAGACTAAAAGTTAGCCATTGCTGCAACTACGAGCTCGACTTTTGAGGCCAATCGCCCAGAAGAAGACCGCCTATTCGGAATCCCACCTTTTTGAATAAAGCATACATCTTTCATCCGCAATATCTTGATTGCAGTATTAGTTCTTACTTGTTCTCGATTTCAGGTAGGAATTAAGACCCTCGCTGGTCAGGCTGATCGTGCATCCGCAAGATCAGTAACTCCCGGAGATTGTCCTAGCGATTGCATTGGCGCACGAGCTTCGCACGTGTAGTCGGATCGTCAAGCACAAACTCCACCCACCAAATCGACGTATCAAGATCTCATCGAAAGATCGGACACCTTTGCCCTATCAACTTTGGAACGGTAAGATTACCTTTTCTTGTCAGTTTTTGAGTGAGTTGTGAGAGGCACCACACGTTTTTGATTTCGTGCACTAATCTACTAATCATGTCTACTAGTGGTTATGATGTGATGTAGGAAAAAGATGGGATACACCGGTGGTTTGGACAGACTTTGTTGGACTACGCACTCATCTGGAGGGGGTGTTGGATCGTTCTACTGCCGACGCTGTGACTGCACATCAGCAACTCCAGTTCAAAGTGCAAGGCACCGCAGATACTGTTCAAGCTATGCAAGCTCAGTTCACTACTTTCCAGCACAGCATTGATCAGTTGAACCAATCCCTAGCGGAGCTGCGTCGACCCATGGTACCCCCGCCTGTGCAGCCTGCTGCTGACTTTGCCGATGATGACAGTGTCCATGACAATGCCAATCTACTAGGACCCAATGCTCGTGGGCGTGGTCTTGGACAACATGGTCGGCCACCAGATGGCCCCGGTGCCCGACGTGTAATACCTACTGAGGATGATTTTCTAGGGAAGCCAAAGTTCTCGACACCTAGATTTGATGGTGAAGGTGATGTGGAGGATTACCTCACTTGGGAGCTCAAGATCGACAACCTATGGCGTTTGCATGCTTACACTGACTATAAGAAGATCAAACTTGCATCCTCAGAATTTGATGGTTATGCCCTACGTTGGTGGGATAATATTCTGTCACAACGACGAGCAGCTCATGAGCTTCCTGTTTTGCGATGGACAGAGATGAAGGAAATCATGCAGGCTCGTTTTGTACCCACCAATTATTTGCGTTCAGTTTTTGATAGATTGACACAACTGAAGCAAGGATTTTTGACAGTTGATGCTTATTACAAGGAGATGGAACTGTTAATGCAGCGATCGCGAGTTCAAGAGTCTAGTCAGATGACTATGCAACGGTTTTTGCACGGACTCAGACTTCCTATCAAGAACATCGTCCGGCATCATACTTACAATGATATGAATCAGTTGCTTCACCATGCTATGGAGGCTGAGGCACAGCTTGCTGAAGAGGCGCAACAAAAATCTCGCTTTTCACCTGCCAGTCGATACACTGCCAGGGCGCCTTCTAGCCCTGCCCCAACGCCACTTGAGGGGACTCCTACTCGCCCCTCCTCGTCCACTAGGCCAGCGACCTCTGGAGCTCAGTCCAGACGTCCCGCTACCACACCAGCTGCTAGTTCTGGTTCGAGTGCCTCCGTGACTCGTGCTACTGAGAAACTATGTCATACGTGTGGAGGCAAGGGACACTTTAAAAGAGATTGTCCCAACAACAAAGTGATAGTGGTTACTGAGAACGGATATGAGACCGGAGAAGATGCTGATCCGTTTGGTTCTGATGATGAAGGTGAAGATGCTTATGCTGACTCTTCTCCTATTATTGTTGTCTCTCCGCGTACGTTAAGTGTGCAGCCCAATATTGATTCTCAGCGCTGCAACCTGTTTCAAACCAAGGCACTAGTTGGTCCCAATAAAGCTTGCAAGGTGATCATTGATGGCGGAAGCTGTCGCAATCTCGCAAGTAAGGAGTTATGTGCCAAGCTGGGTTTGAAATATTTACCTCATCCTAACCCATATTATATTCAGTGGTTAAGTGACAATGGTGAGATGAAGGTAAACTACATGGTACGTGTGAACTTTGAGATAGGGCCATACAAGGATTCTATTGATTTTGATGTGGTTCCTATGACGGTTTGTCATCTCTTGTTGGGTCGGCCATGGCTCTATGATCGACATGTGCAACACAATGGTCGAGCCAATACTTATCACTTGGAGTTCAAGGGCAAGAAAATCAACCTACTGCCTATGTCACCGCAGCAAATTGTTAATGAATCTCGTCAGAAGACTGAAGTGAAACTCGAACAGCCACCTCCACGAGATAATGTAACAGCCGTGAGTGATATAACGAAAAGTGAGGGAGTGCCCAACTTGTTAGTTTTAGCCACCAAAGAAGACATGAGAGAATTTAGTGAGGATCCTACAGCCATGCCTCTTGTGCTCATGTACAAGGGCGAGGTCTTAGTTTCTAACGATATGCAACCTATTTCTCTTGGTGTCTCAACTGTTTTGCAGGACTTTGATGATGTTTTTCCGGCGGAGGTACCTGCTGGGCTGCCACCATTACGAGGCATCGAGCACCAGATCGACTTGATCCCTGGCGCCTCCTTGCCCAACCGCGCCCCCTACAGGACCAACCCCGACGAAACAAAGGAGATACAAGCACAAGTGCAAGCTCTTCTGGATAAAGGGTACATTCGTGTCTCTCTTAGTCCTGGTGTTGTTCCTATAATTTTGGTGCCTAAGAAAGATGGTACATGGCGCATGTGCGTAGATTGTAGAGCTATCAACAACATTACTATTCGATATCGTCACCCTATTCCCCGTCTCGAGGATATGTTAGATGAATTGGGTGGTGCTGCTGTTTTCTCTAAAATTGATTTGCGTAGTGGTTACCATCAAATTCGCATGAAAGAAGGAGATGAATGGAAAACTGCTTTCAAAACTAAATTTGGTTTATATGAGTGGCTAGTCATGCCTTTTGGTCTTACTAATGCACCTAGTACATTCATGCGCTTAATGAATCATGTTTTGAGAGAGTTCATTGGTCGTTTTGTGGTTGTCTATTTTGATGACATACTTATTTACAGTCGCAATGAAACTGAACACTGTGTTCATATTAGACAAGTTTTGCAAGTGCTGCGTGATAATAAATTGTATGCTAATCTTGAGAAGTGCACATTTGCAAAAGATAAGGTCATATTTCTGGGTTATGTTGTTTCTAAGCATGGAGTAGAGGTAGATCAATCTAAAATTGCTGCTATTCAAGATTGGCCTACTCCCATGAATGTTAGTCAAGTACGAAGTTTTCACGGTCTTGCTAGTTTTTATCGCTGTTTTGTGAAAGACTTTAGTACTATTGCTGCACCATTAAATGAGTTAACGAAGAAAGGTGTTCCTTTTGTGTGGGGCGCAGCCCAAGATCATGCATTTGATGAATTGAAACGTTTGCTTACTTCTGCACCTTTACTTGCATTGCCTGATTTTTCAAAGCAATTTGAAGTTGAATGTGATGCTAGTGGTATAGGCATAGGTGGCGTTTTGATGCAAGAGGGTCGTCCTATAGCTTATTTTTCTGAGAAATTATCTGGTGCTAGACTGAATTATCCTGTTTATGATAAAGAATTGTATGCACATGTTAGAGTTCTTGAGGTTTGGCAACATTATTTGTGGCCAAAAGAATTTATCATACATTCTGATCATGAAGCTTTGAAATATTTGAAAGCACAATCCAACCTGCATAGGCGTCTCGCTAAGTGGGTTGAGTTTATTGAATCTTTTCCGTACATCATTAAACATAAGAAGGGAAAAGATAATGTGGTTGCTGATGCTCTCTCTAGGAAGAATATGTTATTGACACAACTTGATATTAATATTCCTGGTTTAGAGAGTATTTGTGAGCTTTATGCAACTGATCATGATTTTGCTGAACCATATCGTTTGTGTGCTTTGAAAAACGCTTGGGAGAAATATCGCATACATGATGGGTTTCTATTTCGAGCTAAGAAACTATGTGTTCCGGAGTCGTCTTTGCGTTTGCTCTTATTACAGGAATCACATGCTGGAGGTTTGATGGGTCACTTTGGGCGTGAGAAGACATTACTCATGCTAGCTGATCACTTCTTTTGGCCCAGGATGAGGCGTGATGTGGACAGGTGTGTGCGGCGCTGTATTGTGTGCAACACATCCAAGTCCAAGCTGAAGCCTCACGGTTTGTATACACCACTACCTGCACCTATTACACCATGGGAAGATATTAGTATGGATTTTGTGCTAGGATTGCCAAAAACTAAACATGGTCATGATTCTATATTTGTGGTAGTGGATAGATTCTCTAAAATGGCACACTTTATTGCATGTCATAAGAGCGACGATGCGTCGCATGTGGCTAACCTGTTTTTCAGGGATATCGTACGCTTGCATGGAGTGCCCAAGACTATTGTTTCTGACAGGGACGTCAAGTTCATGAGCTACTTCTGGAAGACCTTATGGGGAAAGCTAGGAACAAAGCTGCTGTTCAGCACTACATGTCATCCCCAGACTGACGGCCAGACCGAGGTGGTGAATCGAACTTTGTCACAGTTGCTGAGGACAATGATCAAGAAAAATCTGCGGGAGTGGGAAGATTGTTTGCTGCATGTGGAGTTTGCCTACAACAGGGCGGTACATTCTACTACTCAGCTTTGTCCGTTTGAGGTGGTGTATGGCTTCAAACCTGTTACACCACTAGATTTGTTGCCTCTTCCATTGCATGAGAGAGTTAATATGGAGGCATCAAAGAGAGCTGATTTTGTGAAGAAAATTCATGAGAAGACTCGAGAGGCTATTGAGAAGAAAGGGAAGAATACTGCTGCTGCTCGCAACAAGTCAAGAAAGCAGGTTCTTTTTCAGCCCGGTGATATGGTATGGGTGCACCTGCGCAAGGACAGATTTCCTTTGCTTAGGCGTTCCAAGTTGAGGCCCCGAGGTGCTGGTCCCTATAGAGTGCTTGCCAAGATCAATGATAATGCCTACTCGATTGATATTCCTATTGCTGAGTTTGGCGGTGTTAGCAACAGTTTCAATGTTGCTGATTTATCACCATATGATGGAGATGACCTTGGAGCGTCGAGGTCGACGCCTTTTGAAGGGGGGGGAGATGATGAGGACATCCCTACTACACAGCCATCTCCACCTACTGTTGATGATCCTATTGTTGCTGATCAAGATAAGTCCAATGATGAGATTCGGATTGGACCAATTACTCGAGCCCGTGCTAAGTTGTTACAATAGCAGGTGAACTCACTCCTTGCTGAATCTGATATTTATTGTAACGAGAATTTTATACTACCTAAGTCTTTGTTCATATGTATGATCAGGTTCATTGGAGAAGAAGGGGTTCGAGGGAGCGAGGAGATGCAACACATGGAGCACGACGTGGTGATCAAGCAAGAGAGCGCGAGGGAGGAGAGGGAGGCCGGCGCCACAAGCATGGAGAACATCACCACGTGAAGAAGATCAAGTCTGGATGAGCACGAGCACGTGATGGCGCACTAGGACTGCCTACGACACGATGTCTACATGTCTAAGGCGCGCTACACACATGGCCTGCGTGCTAAAATTAGGCCGAACCCATATATGGGTCGGTATGTACCCGTTTGAGTCGAACCGAGTCAGTTTGGGCCCAAACCGGACATGTTTTGGGCCAGGTCTTTGCTGAGGTCGCCCGACCACCTATAAGTAGCCCTGGGCGCCCCCTCAATTAGGGTTAGACCACGTTTAGACTAAAGATTACTTCGTTGAACTGCTGTAAGCATTCATCTGAATTCCTCCGCACCAATTCATCTGGATTTGGTGTTATACTGCTGCAAGTTTAGTGTGATCTGTTGTTCCATTGGGAATCAGTAGATTGCAAACTACCGTTTCATGGTCGATGGCTACGTGCGCAAGTGTGTGGAGTCGTGAATATCCTACAGGGTTTGAGAGCTGTTGCATTGGCATTAGGGTTCAAGCGAGCAGAGTTCATCGGTGACACCAAGTTATCCCCGACAATCATCCGCTGCCATCATCACCATCGCATCGCTCACGAGAAGATCGGGCCACCCCATATCAAAGGATCTTGATAACAATAGGACCAACAAACTGCTTTGCAAACAATGAGCTACTTGCCCCACTCAAAGAGGATGACAAGATGATGAGAAAGATTACGAAATACCCTAGGATTTAAGAATTTATCCAAGTTTTACTTTCTTGTTATAATATTCTTTCACTACTTATTCTGTTGTTTTAAAAATTCTTTTAGATGGCCAACATAACGAATCCGTCAAGAAAGGGCCCATGATGACCATGACCCTGAAGTGCGAGACTGAATTTCCTAAAGCACTGAAGAACATCATGTTAAGCATGGGAATGCAAGGAGAAGCTGTCTACAAGGGATTCCCCGTTATTGATGAAGGTCAGGAATATTGGTGGGTACAACTCCACCTATACAAGAACAAAGAAGACAACCACAAGAAGATGGGACTCTGGATGTTCACCAACTCCGAGATGTATACATCATTCTTTGACTCTGCAAGATGTGCTGCATGGGAAGCTATAAAAGAACTTGGAGAGAGACTCAAGTGGAGACTTTATAATACCCAGAAGGACCTCAAAGAAGAAAGAGAGGATACTGCTGAACTGAAGGAAACCATAAGCCAACTTCAAAGTGACATGGTAGAACTTGCTTTTAAGCTTAGTGTTCAAGATGACCTCAACATCACCAAGGATGATGAGATTGCAGCTCTGAAGAAGCAGATAGACCAAAACAATGGATCTGCCTGAAAGGGAACCAGAAAGCTTTAGTTGGACCTCCACTTAAGACTTTTAATAAGCGACATCGTTGTAACAAATGTTTATGATCATACCGACTTGTGGAATGATCGTACCTTTTGTTTGTATTAAAACTTGATTGTTTAATGAGTTGAATGCTTGTTAAATGTTTATTGATTGTAATGTGAATTGCCTTGAATCATTGCAAACTGGTAGGAACATTCTTTAGAATCTTTCACTCTATTCTTCTCCATGTTAAAAACCTAAACCCTACCCCAAAACTTAAACAGATGCGTCGTCAAAGCCAGAACTGCCTCAACAACTCTCAGATGGACTTAGTAATGCAGAGGATGATAGAATCACATACCCAGCTGACTCAAGTGGTAACCCAAAATATGATCAGCAGCAAGAGCAATGAGTTACCCCCAGGAGTGCAGCAACTGCTAGATGCGCATACTCACTTTCTGCAAATGGCATCTCGGATCATGACTAACAACAACAACGTATCAGCAAGTGACCCTAGCAATGACAAGCCCAAAGAACATGTTGTGACAAGAAACCAAGCTTGCAAACTCTGTGGAGATATAGGACATACATCTAAGGATTGCTAGGAGCAATGCCATAGTTGTGGAAGAGATCATTGTAATGAAGAATGCCGCTTGTCGAGGGTTATGTGTCTTTTGTGTGAAGGAACAAATCATGTTCCCGCAGAATGTCATCTCTACGCTATGGTGGATGAAGTGAATCAACAAGTCAAGCAGAAGTTACATCAATCGCTTGGGAAAGCAGGTTCTGAATTCGAGCCTAAGGAGGCGAAACATTTTGTCACCACCAAGAGAAATAACCCGAGCGGAAGACTACAAGTAACCAAAAATAACCGCAAGAAGAGAGAAAGGTTTCCCACATTCATAATGGAGTATGAGAAGCAAGAATTGGAAGATCTTCTAGCCCTGGAGAAGCCAAAGAAGAAGAAAGATATCAGCCAAGTAGAGTGTCGCAAATGTAAAAGGTTAGGACACTATTTATGGGACTGCCCGGATAAGGAGAAATGCAAAGAGAGTGAGAAAGAGGTTTATGTAATCAATGGGGGGCAAAAGAAGGATCATGCTCAAGATATTTGTTTCAACTGTCGCGAGTCTGGACATTATGCTATAAATTGTCCAGAAAAGTATAGTGGAAAAGATTTCAGCCTTGTCACTTGTTACAAATGTGGCAACCAAGGACATTATGCAAATAAGTGTCCTGAGAAGTACTTCTGAGCGCCAGTGAATAAGAACAACTGAAGGATGACACACTAGTGGGATATGATAACACATTAATGAGCAACCAACTTAGAGGATGTCATATTCAACTACTGTTTTAGAATAAATGTCAGGATATGTAAGGAGTGAAATAAGAGACTATGCGGTGTGGGTAGTACTCTCATGATGTAATAAGGTGGAATGAAAATCTTCATGTATCTTTTCAAATCAATCTTTTATGCAGATCTCGCTCTAGTAATGTTGTTCATGCCCATAAGATGAGGTTGTATGGAAAGCAATTTTCGCCAAGGAAAAAGATCAATGAAGGGTTCGACCACTTGTGAGATAATAATACCATATAGGAATTTTACACAAACCACTAACTAAGGATCGATAGATTTGTTTTCTAAAATTCTTAACAGGAATGGAAACATGGATTCAATACCCGTAGAATATTTTGTCAAAACTAGTGAGGATGACCAAGAGTTAGAATGCGAGATGCACCAAACCAAATATAAGGTAATGATTGGGTGCGACATGGATTGGCCCCCATGACGATCACTCATATTGTTTGCTCTTGTTACAAGGAATGGTAAATCTTGAGTGACATACCTACAAGAGAGACGATGTTGTTAAACCTGAACCTTAGGAGGAATAAGATATTATACCCTTACAATAGGCAAGTGTTGCCAAGCGTAGGAATACGGTGAGGATGAACCATAAGCTTACCGTTGAAGATGACTTGCAATGAAAGATGACCCGGTGCCAAGTCAAAACCAAGGTGTGCCCCATCTGAACCCAATACCTAGACTACCCACAAAAGTTTCTTTAAGGGTGGTAGACCACCTAGTATCCCAAACTCATCTTTCTTTCTAGCCTCTCCAAATCTCAGGGATGAGATTTCTTTTAAGGGTGGTAGTCTGTCACATCCCAAAACTTTGGAATGTGAAATAAATAAAATAAGAACCATGTATGCTTGTATTGATTGAAATTCCATAGGGAATTAAAACTTTGGATTTATTTAAAAGCTTTATTAGGAAAACTATTTCAAACTTTCTATTATTCCTTGAACTATTTTGAGAAAAATAGAATCTCAAAATATTAATTTGCATTTACCCAAAACCTATACAAACTCATTTGCAAAGGAAATACTTACAAAAAGGATTTATATCAAATAAAGTTGCACTTCCAAAAGTATGTTTAAAATAAAGTTCAAATATTATTATTAGAGTTTATTCTCTGATTTTAAAAGGAAATATTTTGAAAACCCAAATTCTATTTGACCTTATGCAATAAAGCCCCTTAGGTCAAATTTATAAAGTTTTATTAAAATTTTGTTTAATTATGTAAACATGTTTCTTACTGTCTTAAAACGTTGAGTTGAATTTTAGAAAAATTTACAAATTGGTTTGAATCAATTTGGACCAAATTTCAAAAAGTTATGAAAAGATAAAAAAGAAATGGAAAATAGAAAATTGCAGAACAAAAAAAAGAGTGGAAGAAGGCCGGGGCGTCCCCTTCGGCCCAGCCCCGCAATCAGCCCACGACCCACCATCAAAGAAACCCGAACTGGTACCTTTCTCCCTCTCTCATCTCGCTAACAATGGGCCCCACATGTCAGCATCGACACCTTCTTCTTCCTCCAGCCTGAAATCACGCCTGAGACTCCTGTGGGCACAATCTCCTCCCCTCTTCAATTCCTCTTTACTCCTTGTCTCTTTCGATGCCTGCCCATGCCTATAAGAACCCTGTCCCTCTCCTCTCCATTTCCCCCTTTTTCCTCTCTCGATTATGCCGCCAGGCCGCCCTAATAGCTCGTCGGAGCTCGATGTCACTTCCACCGTGCGTCGTCGATTCCGACGTCTCCAGGTGATCCTGCTGCCTCTTTTCGGTCTCCCTCTCTTCCCCTTGGTCTAACGCGTCCTCTGAAGCTTTTCGTTTGTCCAAAACATGCAGCAAATCGAGCGCCACACCATCACCCAAAGCTCCTACCGCCCGCGCTCTCTCCGGCCGCACCTCCTCATTGCTCCAGGAAGCAATCGACCACCTCGAGCACCCCCTCTTCTTCCCTGCGTCACGCTGCACCCCGTCAGCCACCTCAATGTCGCCAGATTTCACCGGAGCACCACCATCAACCCTCGCCTATGCGTAGCACCACCAGACCTCCATCTCCGGTGACCCCCCTAGAACCCTAGGTGAGCAGATCTACTTCTAACCGTGAGATCTAGATCTGACGGCGTTCACTCTCTCACTTACCGAATCGGTATCAACAAATCTAGGCCACTCAGATCCACTTTAATCCAACGGCCATAGTTGCTGATCCACCCGAACCGGTACCGATGAACCAGAACACGCCACGTGGCCAGCCCCTGTTAAGTCAGGATTTCGAATTAGATTTTAAAAATAGAAAATGCATGAATCTTAGAAAATCAATATCTTTTGTTCTGTTTATCCAAAAATTACAACTAATATATCCCTGAACTCATAAAATTGTGTAGAACACAATTCTCAAATAAAATCTCACTTTACAACTATTTCAAAATATTCAAATTTGAATATGGAGGTTTGAGTTTTTTGATATAGTTCAAATTCTATAAATTCTTTTCAGTTGATTCTTTTTGCAATAGGATCATATTGTTATCCTCTGTCCAGTAGAACCACTACACAAATTATTTGGACCAATTCTCTCAAGTATTCAAATTCAAATGAGGATTTGAGTATTTTCTCTCTAGATTTAATTCTACAAATATTTTAGGCATAATTCCTTTTGTAAAATTGCCTACCTTGATATTTAAAAACCCACTAGAACATTTCACACACTTTTTACACTTATTCAAAAGACAACTCCATTAGTTCATCCTTTTTGCAAGTTATAGTTGTGTTTTTGAAGCACCTTGCAAATATCAAATCCCTAATTCCTATCATGCACTTTGTGCTATTTGATTTTTGTCCCACTATGCAAATGGTTTGAATTATCCTAAGTCCTAATGACCACTCAACTCTACCATGACTTAGTGAAAAATCTACTCTCTATCTTTGCCAAGTGCAAAACTATAAATTTCATCTTACCCAAAATTCTTCTAAGTATTTTGACTACCCCATCCAACACTATGGCATAGAAGTTTTCCCATATCAAGACCATGGAGAAGAAGTTGAAGAGAAGACAAGGAGTTGAAGGCAAAACAAGGAGATGAAGAGAAGACAAGGAGATGAAGGTAAAACAAGAAGATCCAGAGAAGAGAAGTCAAGAAGATAAAAGTGATAGACCTCATGACTTAGAATTTATCCATCCAACTTCTCAACCCAAGTCTAAGAATTTCCTTGAAGCTATTCTTGCTAAGTGTTTGACACTTCCTAACAATTTAGAAAACCCCCATCAATCTCTAGAAGTCTTTGACTTAACCATTCCCTCCATCCATATCTAGTCAACTTCATATCACCATCTTTTTTCCATTTATCACTAAGACAATTGAGGACTAAGCTAAAACAAATAAACACCTTTGTTTGTCTTTCTTAATTATGTTGCTTGAATGGTGTGTTTATGTTGTGTTACTTTTATTCTTATAGTTGTACGGAGAGCCACATGTGTTGATTAAGAGAAGTACGATCTTCGGAAATTTCTAAGGCAAGTGTCACTCTTGTTCATATATGTAACATCCCAAAATTTGAAAAAGATTCAAATTTGCATTCATACCATCATTTCATGCACATGCATTCATACCCTCATTTTATGCACATAAAGTCCCTAAGGTTGACTTACTTTTCTTCTGAATCAAAATCTTTCCCTGTAAGTTTCAAACAATAGGGGAAATTATTTTACAAATTACAAAATTGATTTGAATCAAAACAGAAGTTATTTGCAATAATTTCAAACAAAAATCAGAAAAGAAAAAGGAAAAAGAAATGAGAAAAGAAGAAAGGGCCCCGGGGCAAACTCTGGCCCAGGCCGGGAAACGGCCCGCGGCCTAGTTAAGCAGATTCCCGAACCGGTACGTTTCCCTCTTTCTTTTTCTCACTGACAGGAGGGCCCCACACTGACGTCAGCGGTGATGACCATCTTCTTCCCCGATTCTTCCGGGATAAACACCGACGCCGGGAAAATCTTGCCGAATTCAATCCGGCCGATTCCTTCCGAATCCGTCATCCTCTCCTTGCCTATAAAGGGGCCTCGACCCCCTATGAAACCCTAGCCCTCGCCCTCAACCTCTCCGCCACCAGGCTGCCTGAGCCAGAAGCCGCCGCGCCGCCACTGTTAACCGAGAGCGTCGCCAATTAACAGTAAGCCATGGCCTCCCCTCGATCTCCCTCTACACCACTCCTTCTCGCTTTGACCCTGCGCATGTTACTGACATGGTTTCATTCTTGATTGAGCACCAGAGTAAGGAATTCGACTGCGACCAGATCTTACTGCCCGTAGCAAGATCTCCGATGTGGAATTGCCGATGAACCAGAGCACCCCCGCCCTACCTGCTTCGCCATCAAGACCATCTCGTCAACCTGAACGCCGTGGTAAGATCGCCGCCTCCCAGATCTCTCTTTGCTTGCCGCACTCCTCCATGTCCAGCACACCACCGACGGGTCATCTAACTCCAGTCGTGCACCACCGCCGTTGCAGGGAACTCTCGAGATCGATGACCACACCTTCAACTTCGCCGTGATCTCCTAAACACTGTCGTCACCTTCTCGGAGCTCAACGATCGCCGGAACCACCTCACCGTGAAGATCCAGTGTTGCCGGACCTCGCCGTCGATGTCCCCGCAGTGAGCCTCTCCTCCCATCTGTTTACAACCGTCGGATCTCGCTTAGACGCGTAAGATTAGATCTTTTAACTGAACCGGTATGAGCGATCTACAGCGTTCGCTATGCATAAGATCCTATGGCCCAAATCTCCGATCCACCCGAACCGGTACGGGCGAATCAGAGGCCGCCGCATGTCAGCTTCTGAATAAACCCCGATCTGTTTTCGTTTTAAAATTTGAGAATATGTTCTAAACTTCAAAATTTCATATCTTGAGTTCTACAAACCCGTTTTTAGCAAAATTTGCGTCTATGGATTCAAAAAAATGAATAGAATCTACTTCCAGCATAAAATAATACTTTTGCATCTGTTTTATACACTGTATTACTGCAAGCTTTAATTATGTATTTTGGCTATTAAAAATAGTTGTAAAATTTATTTTACAGTAAATACTTTTGATTTTGGTCTATATAAAACCTTTCAGTACTGTAGCATGTTTAGAATATTTTTCAGTACCTTTTATTTTACCCTTGTAGTTTCAGCTTGTTTAATTGTTCTATTTGTGTGTTGAAAAATAATTTGAGCTTGATAAATAATGGTAAAATTTTGATCATGGCATCATGCATATAGTTAACAACCAGGGAACTTGTTAAGTGTCTTTGTGGTGTTTAAATCACATATTGCATGCATATTCCTTTTCATGAGTGTTTTATGAATGCTATGTGCTTATGATTGCAATATTTATATGTGTAGATTGTGCTGAGTGCAACGAGTGCCTTTGTGATGAGTGCACCAACTCCTCTCCTCACCAAGGCAAGTGTCACCATATTCCTTGTACTAGTGAAAGTTTTTGTCACTTGTAGCCTTTCTAACAGAAGATGCATGTGTAGGTGTTTTTATGAGTTTATGTCTTAGCTTGCTAGGTTTATTTTATGCTAGTCCTTGTCTAGCTTTGCCTAGTTTTGCATCTCCTAGTAGAAGTGCTACTGCTATAGGACTCGTTTTACACTTATTGTGGGAAGGGTTATCACATGTTTTTGGCTATGTGTTGAAAATCAAGTTTTGGAAAACTAAGAAAACAACTAAGTTAATGAACCACCAGGGTGGATGTGGCTTTGAATGGTTTATGTTGAGTGGTTCCCTGGGGTCATGTCGTCGAACCTCTGAACCACGAGGTGCATCTCACTTGTGGACGGCTACCTAGGAGCAAAGAGATTGGAGACGTTCAAGTCATGGAGCTTCCAGTGCGACCACAAGACATATGGGCTCTGTCTTGGCCAACTAAGCTGCAGGAACTCAAGCCAGGCGGACAGAGGGTGGTAGATGTTGGTAGGATGGAACACGTCTGTTTTGGTCTGAGGGAATGCTTCTGAAAGACCTCGTCTTAGTTTTCACTTGGCCATTAGAGGCAAAATGAGTCTCATGGCAAAATGGGTTAACTAAGTCATGTGCGTAAAGTGCACCACCTCTACAGAGTGTTTAGAACTAAGTACTTAGCCGTGTCCCCGGTTACGGACAATTCTGAGTGACATGATGTTGAAGCTGTTCAAGAATCTCCTCACCCCAATTTCTCTAAGTTAAAACTTGCTGGGTAAACTTGGGTAGTAAAAGGTTCTTCTTGTCAAAGTTTTTGCTAAGGAAAAACTTGATTTTTTTTACAAAGATAGGAAAAAGCTTGCTTTTGCTAAGTCAAACTCCACCTGGCCAAATAACATATAAGTGTAGGTGCCATTGAGTCCACCAAAGTGACATCTTGCCAATACATTCAAAGTATTGACCCTCTGTGGCTGCAACGTATCATGTTGCAGGTTGCTACTATGAAGATTGAAGATTGCTGCGCTTCGGTCATGAGTCTTCGTCCAACACATCTGCCTGCGGAGCTATGAAGAAAAGAGGACTTGTAGTTTCATTTACTTAGTCATTTCTGGAGTTGTAATAAGTTTGTGGCATTGTGCCTTTCGAGTTGTAAAAGAACTATGTTATTTGTGGATCAAGTGTTGTAATAAAGACCTTTGTATTCTTGGTATTTCATCTTGTAACTGTGTGTGCTAGTAGTTGATCCGGGACTAGCATAAACAAAGCACATGTACACTATAGATGGTATCAGAGCAAAGTGTTGCCCTTAGGTTCGTGACCCTAGGATTGGACGAAAACCCTTAGGAAAATTTTAGGAGTTGTTCTTGTTTCTCTTTGTTGGTAACACTTAGGAATAGTTCTGACTTCTCTAAGTTAGAAATTTCTTTTATTATTATTCAGCACTTTTGTTAATTTTTCTTATTTTGGATTACTAACTTGTCATGTTCCAAAGTAAACATGTCAACCTTCCGCATCACCAAGCCCGACAGTTTCAAGGACTTTAGCTTCGAAGAGCGCCTCATCGACATCGTCACTGCCTTGTCCCTGCCTACCCCGTTCATCAATGGGAGTGAGATGACCAAGTTTCACAAGAAGGGCGTCTGGGTCATCCACATCACGCAGCCAGGGCGCGAGATAGAGCCGAAGACTGAAAAAATCAAGTTCAAGACCTTCCACACCGACAAAGAAGTGGGCACCCATCTCCTCATGCAAGAACTGATAGCACGCCTCTGCGGACGTCACTTCTCCGAGCTCCAGAACCACTAGTCCCACCCCTACGGCCGACGTGATGAGAAGGGCATGGTCGTCGGGCTACCTAATAGCGAGCAAGACCCCATGCGCATCCACCTTGCCGAGTTAGAGTACCTCGTCAGGGATGTCGATGTTGAGAGGTACAATGAGTTGTTTAACAACGACGAGCTATGTGCCCAGCTTGCTGAGAAGGACAAATAACACCTGGAGCAGGAACAGAGGATCACGGAGATGGAGGCAAAGTTCGAGACTCAAGAGAAGCAGCGGAAGAATCAAGAGAAGAGGATCCAAGCCAGGAACAAAGAAGTTAGAGAGCTGAAGTAGAAGTTAGAGTGCAATGACTTCGAGCTTGAAGCGGACCACGATCTGATCGAGAAGCTGTGCGCCGACAAGAGGGAGCTTCAAGAGAAGGTCGACACCCTAACTGAAGACCTGCAGGACTACAAGAGGCTACTCAAGGAGAATGGCTTCGATGTTGAGGAGGAGGAAGTTGCCATGGAAGAGTGGAGTAGTTAGAGAGACTACCCCACTTTACCTTTGAGTTGCGTTTATGCCCGTGACCACTTGTGGTATGGCATTAAACATTGTATCCCTTAGACTTAGGGCCTTTTTGTTTGGGCTTCTAGGTGCTTTCCACCAGAAAAAGCAGGTTGAATCAAACAAAGAGGTCAGCTGTGAGGTGGGCTTTTGCCGAAGCACGTCTCCCTCCCACACATCAGGAAAAGCACGTAGGGGAGGTGCTTCCCGAGCTTTCTCCTTCATAGCCCGAAACGGTATTCTTGTTTGCCCATTTCGTTTCACCTATTTACAAGAAATTGCCACCGAGGGGGCTTGACCAGGAAAAGGATTACTCGGGGTCGAGCCAACACAATAGCGATAGCGAACCAAAAAAAAGAAAATAGGAAACACCTCCTCGCTCTTGAGAACAGAACAGGCGATGCATCGTTAGGGTTCCTCGCCGCCAGCCACCGCCGGTCGTCCCCCTACCCACCTCCTCCGCCGCCCCTCTCTCCCCTTACTCCTAGCCGGAGCTCATCCCCGCCACCGGAGCTCATCCCCGCCGCCAGAGGTCGAATCGTCCGCAGCCGGAGCTCATCCCCGCCGCCGGAGGTCGATTCGTCCGCAGCCGGAGGTCGATTCGTCCGCAGCCGGAGGTCGATTCGTCCGCAGTCGGAGGTCGATTCGTCCACAGCCGGAGCTCATCCCCGCCGCCGGAGCTCATCACCGCCGCCGGAGCTCATCCCCGCCGCCGTTGAAGGGCATCCCTTCTTACGGCTTGGTAACACAGAAGAGAATTATCCTTGCATGCATTGCGCTTCACAATTTTATTAGAGATTCAAATTTACGTGACAAGCAGTTTGATCGATGTGATTCGGATGAGAATTACATTCCTAAGGTGCAAAGGCAAGTAGTAACCTTGGCTGGTGATACCGCTCTGGGTGGACAACACACTAGAAGCATGAACTCAACAAGTGACGACATTGCTGATTCTTTGTTTAATGCTAGAGCAAACTAGAAGTATCTCTGCTAGCTAGTATTATGCCATGCATATGTATTTGGACCTACTATATTCACGATGGATATGTAACTAATGATGTATTTGTGTTAATGTTCGTGTCTATTCGTAGTACTATATAGTTATTTGTAGTAAATCAGCAAAAAAAAAAACCATCTTCACGACTCTCAGGGTATTTTAGACAATTCACTAGTTTACAGCCAGACAGCCAGCCAAATAACCAAAGGGTACAACTCAAAATAGTAGCTTTTCCTAGACAGCAGCTTTCTCTGCACAGCACCACAGCCAGCCACAGCCAGCCCAAACAAAAAGGCCCTTAAATGTTGCGTACCTTCAAACTATTTGTGAGTTGTTTATTGCATACTTGGTTTAAAAGTTTTCTCCTATGCTTGCGTATGCTTATGTATGTGTTCTTTTAAGGATTGTTTATATGCATGTGGGTAGGAAAGTTTATTCCTTTAGACTCTATCTCTAAGTCTAACCTCACCTATTTCAAACCCAACAGATGCCTCCTCGTCGCGCTCCTGAGGAACAGATGCAGCAGATGATGGAAGCCCAGGCTCAACTCATGCAAGTCATGACTCAGTTTTTGGCCAACGCTTAGAACAACAACAACAATAATAATAATAATAACAACCCTCCACCACCCCCACCCCCTCAGGTCAACATGCTTGCAAGATTCTTAAGGCTTCGCCCTACCAAGTTCTCACGTGCTGCTGAACCACTAGAGGCCATGGATTGGCTCTGTTCTGTTAACAAGGACTTGGTGACAACGGGTTGCACTAATGCTGAAAAGGTCAGGTTTGCAGCTCATCTGTTGGAAGGACCAGCAGCAAGCTGGTGGGACACTTACCAGATCACTCACCACATTGAGGGAGTGATATGGACCTCGTTCCAGGAAGGATTTCAGGCTGCACACATTTCTTCTGGTGTGATGGGCCTCAAGAAGAAAGAGTTTTGTGATCTCAGACAAAAGTACCGCAGCGTGTCTAAGTACATTGATGAGTTCACCAATCTATCACGCTATGCACCGGACGATATAGACACTAATGCAAAAAGGAAGGAGAAGTTCCTAGAGGGCCTCAATGACGAGTTGTCAATTCCTCTGTCTGTTGCCTACACTCCTACTTTTCAGTCTCTGCTTGATCAAGCTATAACTCTAAAGAGCAAGATGAAGCAGTCTAAAAACAGAAAGAGAAAGAATCATGTTAGCAAGTACCAAGAGCCTGTGCACAAGCGAAGCTACCACAGTGACCATGGGAGCTCTGGATTCCATAAGAATGGAGGAAACCACCACAACCATAATGGTGGAGATGGGCACCAACACCATAAGGGAAATGGCCACCACCATAATGGCCACAGGAATCACAACAATCATAACTCCATAAGAACAAATGGTCATAACAATGGCAGAAACAACAATGTCCCCGAGAAGAGGGATATTAGTCAGGTGGAATGTTATAAGTGCCACAAGGCTGGGCATTATGCAAATGATTGCCCGCAGAAGAAAGATGAAGGAAACAAGCCCAATCCATTCCAGAAGGGGCATGTCAATCACATCAATGTGGAGGAGATTTATGATGAGCCTGACGCCGTGTATGGTATGTTTCTGCTCAATAAGTTTTCAACACTTGTTCTTTTTGACACTGGTGCATCTCATTCATTCATTTCAAGAGCATTTGTGGTTAAGAACAAAATACCTACTGAGATAATAGGTTGTCCTATAAGGGTAAGCTCTCTAGGGGGAGAGTTGATAGTAAATGCCGACTATAGAGACTTAGTCCTGGAAATTGGAAAACACAAGTTTCCAGCTAACCTCATTGTCCTAGACTCTCAAGGAATAGATGTCATCCTAGGCATGGATTGGATGACCGCATTTGAAGGAGTCATAGATTGTGCAAACAAAACCATCACCCTTACCACCACTGAAAAGAATCGCATTCGTTTCAAATAAACCTTCGAGCTAAAAGGGTCAAAGGTTAATTCTCTTAAGGGGGTTAGTATGGATGAAGTGCCAGTTGTGAAGGAGTATCCCGATGTGTTTCTTGAGGAGCTACCAGGAATGCCACCAGACAGAGATGTTGAGTTTATCATAGACCTGCTGCCTGGAACAGGACCTTTAGCAAAAAGGCCATACAGGATGGACATAGAAGAATTAAAAGAGTTAAAGAAACAACTCAAGGAGCAGTTGGACAAAGGTTTTATCCAACAAAGTTCATCATCATGGGGAGCCCCTGTTTTGTTTGTGGAGAAGAAAGACTCTAGCAAGAGATTATTTGTGGACTACTGATCTCTGAATGAAGTGACCATCAAGAACAAGTACCCATTGCCCAACATCAATGACCTATTCGACTAGTTGAAAGGAGCAAAAGTGTTCTCCAAGACTGATCTTCGATCAGGATATTTCTAGCTAAAAATCCGAGAGCAAGACATACCCAAGATAGCCTTTACCACCAGATATGGTCTATATGAGTATACCGTCATGTCTTTTGGACTAACAAATGCCCCGGCATACTTCATGACCATGATGAACGAGGTATTCATGGAATACTTGGATAAATTCATAGTGGTGTTCATTGATGATATCCTGATTTACTCCAAGGATGATAAAGAACATGAGAAGCACTTACGCTTAATCATGGAAAAGCTCAGGGAGCATAAGCTATATGCAAAATTTAGCAAGTGTGAGTTCTGGCTGAACAAAGTGGGATTTCTTGGACACATAGTTTCCGCGGAAGGAGTCGTGGTGGATCCAAGCAAGGGAGCATCCGTTACAGAATGGGAGTCACCCAAAAATGCGGGAGACGTCCGGAGTTTCTTAGGCCTTGCGGGATACTATCGAAGATTCATTGAAAATTTCTCCAAGATAGCAAAGCCAATGACTGAACTGTTGAAGAAAGACAAGAAATTTGAATGGACCGCCTCATGTGAAGCTAGTTTCCAGGAACTCAAGAAGCGACTCGTAAGTGTGCCAGTTCTATGTCTGCCAGATATACAGAAGGATTTCCAAGTTTACTACGATGCCTCTTGTCAAGGACTTGGTAGCGTTTTATTGCAGAATGGGACGATGGTGAGTTATGCCTCGCGCCAGCTCAAGCATCATGAGAGAAATTACCCCACACATGATTTGGAGCTAGCATTGGTTGTTCATGCTCTAAAAGTGTGGAGGCACTACTTGATGGGAAAGCATTGTGATGTGTTCACTGATCACAAAAGCTTGAAGTATATATTCACCCAGAAGGAGCTGAACATGAGACAGAGAAGATGGTTGGAACTCATGAAAGATTATGATATGAGCTTGCAATACCATCCGGGGAAGGCTAACATTGTAGCTGACGCCTTGAGTCATGAAAACTACGTGAATGGGCTTACAGCAGGAGAGTTGCCTGAAGATTTGTGCGAACAGTTCAAAGAGCTCAGATTAGAAATTGTGCCAGAAGGGTTTTTGGCATCTCTTGAAGTTCAACCTACACTGATGGACAAGATCAAAGAAGCTCAGAAGCTAGATAAGGAGATAGAAGAAATAAAGAGTAATATGGCTAGAGGAAAGGCGAAGGGATTTCGCGAAGATGAGCAAGGTATTGTATGGTTTGAGAAGCGTGTCTATGTACCACAGGACCCTAAACTCAGGAAGTTGATTCTGCAAGTAGCACATGATTCACCTTATTCCATTCATCCTGGAAACACCAAGATGTATACGGATTTGAAAGGTAGATTCTGGTGGAGCAATATGAAAAGGGAAGTCGTTGAGTACATTGCCCTATGTGATGTATGCAATAGAGTCAAGGCAGAGCATCAGAAGCCAGCTGGTTTGTTGCAGCCATTGCCTATACCAGAATGCAAATGGGATAACGTTGGCATGGATTTCATAATAGGATTACCAAGGACCAAGTCTGGATATGACTCCATCTGGGTTGTAGTTGACCGTTTAACAAAAGTGGCTCACTTTATTCCCGTGAAGACCACTTATACCAGTGCCAGACTAGCCAAGATATACATGAACCGAATAGTGTGTTTACATGGAGTGCCTAAGAGCATTGTGGCTGATAGGGGTACTCAATTCACCTCTGACTTTTGGCGCCAACTCCATGAATCCTTGGGCACTAGACTAGAGTTCAGCACAACATTTCATCCTTAGACTGATGGGCAAACAGAAAGGGTGAATCAAATTCTAGAAGACATGTTGAGAGCTTGTGCTTTGGACTTTGGGTCGAGTTGGGATGATAATTTGCCATATGCAGAGTTTTCTTATAACAGTAGCCATCAAGCCAGCATTGAGATGGCACCATTTGAAGCTCTATATGGAAGAAAGTGCACTACACCATTGCTTTGGAGTGGTGTTGGTGAACAAAGTCTTTTCGGGCCAGATATAATAAAAGATGCCAAGGAAAAGGTTCGTTTGATTAGAGATAGACTCAAGATAGCTCAGTCCAGACAAAAGAGCTATGCTGATTCAAAGCATAGAGAAGTGACCTATGAGGTGGGCGATAGAGCTTATCTTAGAGTATCGCCACTTCGTGGAGTGAAAAGATTTGGAGTCAAAGGAAAGCTAGCACCCCGCTTTGTAGGGCCATTCAAGGTTTTGGCTCGCAAAGGAGAAGTTGCATATGAGCTAGAACTACCAGAATCCTTGTCTGCAGTGCATAATGTGTTCCATGTAAGTCAGTTGAAGAAGTGTCATCCAGAGATGGCAGATACCCCACTCAGAGACACAATACCATTGGAGGAGGTTCAGTTGGAAAGTGATCTCACGTATGAGGAGAAGCCCATCAAAATCTTGGAGACATCAGAAAGAGTTACTCGAACCAAGATGATCAGATTTTGCAAGGTTCAGTGGAGTCACCACACAGAGGAAGAAGCAACTTGGGAGCGAGAAGATGACCTCCGAGAAGACCACCCGCACCTATTTGCTAGCCAACCCGAATCTCGAGGGTGAGATTCATCTTAAGGGGGTTAGACTTGTAACATCCCAAAATTTGAAAAAGATTCAAATTTGCATTCATACCACCATTTCATGCAAATGCATTCATACCCTCATTTTATGCACATAAAGTCCCTAAGGTTGACTTACTTTTCTTCTTAATCAAAATCTTTCCCTATAAGTTTCAAACAACAGGGGAAATTATTTTACAAATTACAAAATTGGTTTGAATCAAAACAGAAGTTATTTGCAAAAATTTCAAACAAAAATTAGAAAAGAAAAAGGAAAAAAGAAATGAGAAAAGAAGAAAAGGCCCCGGGGCAAACTCTGGACCAGGCCGGGAAAACGGCCCGCGGCCCAGTTAAGCAGAATCCTGAACCGGTACGTTCCCCTCTTTCTTTTTCTCGCTGATAGGTGGGCCCCACACCAACATCAGCGGTGACGACCATCTTCTTCCCCGATTCTTCCGAAATAAACACCGACGCCGGGAAAATCTCGCTGAATTCAATCCGGCCGATTCCTTCTGAATCCGTCATCCTCTCCTTGCCTATAAAGGGTCCTCGACCCCCTCTGAAACCCTAGCTCTCTCCCTCAACCTCTCCGCCATCAGGCTGCTTGAGCCAAAAGCCGCTGCGCCGCTACTATTAACAGAGAGCGTCGCCGAGTAACAGTAAGCCACGGCCTCCCCTCAATGTCCCTCTGCACCACTCCTTCTCGCTTTGACCCTGCGCATGTTACTAACATGGTTTCGTTCTTGATTGAGCACCAGAGCAAGGAATTCGACTGCGACCAGATCTTACTGCCCACAGCAAGATCTCTGACGTGGAATTGCCGATGAACTAGAGCACCCCCACCCTACCTGCTTCGCCATCAGACCGTCTCATCAACCTGAACGCCGTGGTAAGATCGCCGCCTCCCAGATCTCTCTATGCTTGCTGCACTCCTCCGTGTCCAGCACACCACCGACGGGTCATCTAACTCCAGCCGCGTGCCACCGCCGTTGCAGGGAACTCTCGAGATCGATGACCACACCTTCAACTTTGCCGTGATCTCCTAAACACCGTCGTCACCTTCTCAGAGCTCAACGATCACCAGAACCACCTCACCGTGAAGATCCAGTGCCGCCGGACCTCGCCGTCGACGTCCCCGCAGTGAGCCCCTCCTCCCATCTGTTTACAACCATCGGATCTCGCTTAGACACGTTAGATTAGATCTTTTAACTGAACCAGTACAAGCGATCTAGAGCGTCCGCTATGCATATGATGAGGACATCCTATCTATTGATACAACCGCTGCACCTACAGCGGAACACATACAAGGACCCATCACTCGAGCTCGTGCCAAGCAACTTAACTATCAGGTACTTTCGTTTCTTGGAACTCTTTCTCACATACATGAGAATATGATGCTGCCTAAATCAGATATGTTTGTTACTCTTAGGAATGCTGGACCTAGCATGGATGAGAGGGACAAGCATTGGAGCATGATCGTGCATGGAGATGGCAGCAAGCGTTTGAGGATTGAAGAAGATGCCACGAGTGGAGATTTCAGAACTTTGAAGCCACCATAATGAAGGATGAAGACTTGGATGAAATATACAAAGAACTACTTCATAAATTCGTCCATAGAGAGATATGGTGCTGCGTCACTTTTATTTTTGGGCCAGGCCCATGTAATTTTCGCAGCAAATAAGACAGCCACTTTTAGGAGTCCGAATTTGAGGAGAAAAGGCCTGTTAGGGGTCCGTTCGACCACCCAACCCATGGCTGGTCGCACCCCTACCTTTTCCTCCTCAAATACCCCCCGTAGCCGTCATTAGAACTCGGATTTTGTTTAGACTAAAGTTAGCCATTGCTGCAACTACGAGCTCGACTTTTGAGGCCAATCGCCCAGAAGAAGACCGCCTATTCGGAATCCCACCTTTTGAATAAAGCATACATCTTTCATCCGCAATATCTTGATTGCAGTATTAGTTCTTACTTGTTCTCGATTTCAGGTAGGAATTAAGACCCTCGCTGGTCAGGCTGATCGTGCATCCGCAAGATCAGTAACTCTCGGAGATTGTCCTAGCGATTGCATTGGCGCACGAGCTTCGCACGTGTAGTCGGATCGTGAAGCACGAACTCCACCCACCAAATCGACATAACAAGATCTCATCGAAAGATCGGCCACCTTTGCCCTATCAAGTGGTATCAGATTTCAGGTTGCTCGGTGAGATTTACTGTTTTCGTAGTTTAGATTGCATCTGTGTTCATACCTATAAACCACGAAAAAGCCAAAAATACAGTTAGGGTTTAGATAATCTCGTCCCATAAACCATCCGAGCCTTTGCATTGTCTTTTCAGTTTGCATCGTTGAATTTGTGTCTGCATCCGCGTGTCGAGTTACTGGTCTTAGTGTCTGTCCCTTTAGAGTTTCGTGTTCGAATCACCATAGTCCCGCCGCCGCCGCACGCTTGCACCACTGCTCCACCATATCCTTCCACCACCACGCCATATACTTCCGCCACCGCTTTCACATAAGATTTTGTTCGTCCCTCCTTCCAATTTCATCCGTGCCTTTTTCAGAGTCCGTGAGTTAGGTTTCGGTCGCCAGTCAAGAGGAAGAAGAAGAGCAAAAAAAAAAAAAAAAAAGTCAACTCCGCATCCAAGTCGGGTTGACCCGTTCCTACTAGTCCATTCCGAATTCAGTCCGAATTGGACAGTTTCGTCAGTTTTTGACGGTTTTCGACAGCAAACTTCAACTGGCCATAACTTTTGCATACGAACTCCGTTTTCGACGTGCGACCACTCAAAATGCTCGCAGCGAAAAGATCTACGTCGTTGTGCGACACTCAGAACTCCCAAAAAAGGCCGGGAAGGTAGAGTTTTTGCCCTCTGAAGTTTCAGACACGATAATTCCTGCAGATTTTCACTTATATCTTGCTTTGGGGCTGTTTCTTTCTGCTTGTGGTGCCACGCCGTGACTTTCTTAGTGTTCTCGGCTCGCGTCTCTAGCTCGGTATAGCCTAGGACCAGCACAGTACCGTGGTTGAGCATTCTTTCAACATTGCATTGCTGTTTTGATACTTGCTGTGTTTTTGCTACCATATAAGCCTTCCTATAGCTCCACATATTTCTGCACGTGCTTTGTATCGACACCTGGTAATCGCTTTGTGCAATTTTGGGAGTCGCTGATCCTTGCTGGTTGCATATCACCTTCCTCCTGTTTGGTAAGAACTTGTAAGAGTTTTGTATACCGCTTGACGGATTACGCGTGATTCCACCATATTCCGTAGTTCGTAGGTATATATATTTGTGCTTGCTTCTACGCTAACCATGACAGGAACCACGAAGGATGATGTTGATCCGGAGAAGATGACTAATGCAGAGTTGCATGCCCACTTCACTCGGCTGTTGGTGGGGCATGCACAAGACGTGGACACACGCTTGGGTGATGTTGATTCCAAGCTTTCTAATGCGATGGACAAGATGGCTGGTCTTGAGGCATCCTTCAACACCAAGCTCGACGCCCGGTTCCAGGAAGTCCTGGCCCGTTTACCACCACTGCCACAGCCGGGCATCCCTGTACCACGTGCTCACCGCGTTCCTCTCATCCCGCCATCTGCGGGTACCGTTACAGCCGCGGCAGCTGCTGCGGCCGCTACGGAGGCAGCCACCCAGGATGGATATGCTGCTGACGAGGGGGAAAACGAGTTCGAAGATGAAAACGAGCTCGATGAGGACGAGGTCCAACAACCTGCACCTGGCAAGTCCGCGGCAATACAACCGCAACGCTCGTCCACCTCCGCGTCCGGTACGTGATGATGACCATGTGGCTAAGCTAAAATTAAATATTCTGCCATTTGAGGGTAGATATAGTCCTGATGCATATCTCACTTGGGAATTAGAAGTAGAGCAACGTTTTGCATGTTTACGCTACCCTGAGCATTTGCGTGTTAGTGCTGCTACATGTGAATTTACAGATTTTGCTTCCATCTGGTGGTCTGAATATTGTCGAGTCAATCATGCTAATATTCCTGCTACTTGGCTTGGTCTCAAACATGCCATGCGTACTCGTTTTGTACCTCCACATTATCAACGGGACTTGCTTAAAAAATTAACTCGTTTAGAACAAGGCAAAAATTCTGTACAAGAGTATTATCAAGAGTTACAAATAGGCATGATTCGTTGTGGTATTGTAGAGGATAATGAAGCAATGCTTGCACGTTTCTTTGGTGGTTTAAATAAGGAGATTCAGCATATTTTAGACTACAAGGAGTACAACACTATTACTCGTTTATTTCACCTTGCTTGCAAAGCTGAACTTGAAGTGCAGGATCGTCAACCATCATGGAGAAGAGCTAATAATTCTGCAGGCCGTACTCCTTCCTGGTCTGCGCGCCAATCAGCTCCACCTTCTCGTGGGGATGCACCAGGTCCTTCCACCTCCAGGTTCACCACGCCGACGTCCAGAACGCCACCTGCTCCTGCTCCATCACCATCTGCTGGTCCGACACGGAGTTCTTCTTCCATGGCCTCCACAGGGAAGACTCGCGACATTCAATGTCACAAATGTTTTGGGTTTGGTCACATCGAAAAAGAGTGCAGAACCAAACGTGTGATGGTGGTACTTGAAGATGGCGAATATGACTCTGCAAGTGATTTTGATGATGATACATTGGCACTTATTGCTGCACGTGATGGTGCCAATTCTGATTCTGATAAGGAGATGGAGGTAATGGGAGCTGAAACAGCTGATCAATATAAGAGTTTAGTTGCACAGCGTGTCTTGAGTGTGCAATTGAGCAAAGCTGAGCATGATCAACGCCACAACTTGTTTCAAACAAGAGGCGTTGTTAAGGAGAGAGCTATCCGGATCATCATTGATGGAGGGAGTTGTAACAATCTGGCTAGTATTGACATGGTGGAGAAGCTTGCTCTGCCCACACGACAACGACCTCATCCATATTACATTCAATGGTTTGAGAGCTCCCGTAAGCTCAAGGTAACAAGAACTGCACGCGTGCATTTTACTATTGGTACTTATTCAGATTTCGTTGATTGTGATGTTGTACCTATGCAAGCTTGTTCTTTGTTACTTGGTAGACCATGGCAATTTGATAGAGAATCTGTACATAATGGTAAAACTAATCAGTATTCTCTTACACATGCTGGCAAGAAAATTGGACTTAAACCCATGACTCTGGAACAAATTTTGAAAGATGATCTTGCTAGAGCTAGTAGATTAAAAAATGAGGACAAACATAAGAGTGACAATCAGATTATTGCTGCAGATTTTGTACCCCCTAAGCATTCTTCTAAATCTGATTCTAACCATGCTACTGAAATTCGTTTGAAGAATCCTTGTTTACTTGCTAGCAAATCTGATCTTGCTGAAATTGATGTCAATATTACTCCATGTTATGCCATTGTTTGCAAAGAAGTTCTGTTTTCATTTGAGGATATGCCTCCTTCTTTGCCACCTGCGGTTGCTAACCTTTTGCAGGAATACATGGACGTTTTTCCACAAGATGTTCCACCTGGACTGCCACCTACTCGTGGGATAGAACACCAAATTGATTTGATTCCAGGAGCCTCGCTGCCCAACCGTGCGCCATATCGCACCAATCCTGAAGAAACAAGAGAGATCCAACGACAAATCCAGAGTTTATTGGACAAAGGTTATATTCGTGAGTCTCTTAGTCCATGCGCTGTTCCTATTATTTTAGTACCTAAGAAAGATGGTTCTTCGCGCATGTGTACTGATTGTCGAGCTATTAATAATATTACCATTCGATATCGTCACCCTATTCCTCGTTTGGATGACATGCTAGATGAGTTGAGTGGTTCTATTATGTTCTCTAAAGTTGATTTGCGTAGTGGTTACCACCAAATTCGTATGCAATTAGGAGATGAATGGAAAACAGCTTTTAAAACTAAGTTCGGGTTATATGAGTGGTTAGTAATGCCGTTTGGTTTAACTAATGCACCAGGTACCTTTATGCGGCTGATGAACGAAGTTTTACGTGCTTTTATTGGTCGTTTTGTGGTGGTATATTTTGATGACATTCTCATATATAGCAAATCTTTAGAGGACCATTTGGATCATTTACGTGCTGTTTTCAATGCTTTACGTGATGCACGTTTGTATGGTAATCTTGAGAAGTGCACCTTTTGCACAAACAGAGTTGCTTTTCTTGGTTATGTTGTTACAGAACAGGGAATTGAAGTTGATCCAGCCAAGATTGAAGCAATTGAGAATTGGCCGCAGCCCAAGACGGTCACACAAGTGAGGAGTTTTCTTGGTCTCGCTGGGTTTTATAGGCGCTTTGTGAAAGATTTTGGTTCTATTGCTGCGCCATTGAATGAGCTCACAAAGAAGGATGTGCCCTTTGTTTGGGGCGATGCACAACAAGAGGCCTTCATGATACTGAAAGATAAGTTAACACATGCTCCATTACTCCAACTTCCTAATTTTAATAAGACGTTTGAACTTGAATGTGATGCTAGTGGAATTGGTTTGGGAGGTGTGTTATTACAAGAGGGCAAACCTGTAGCATATTTTAGTGAAAAATTGAGTGGGCCTAGTCTGAACTATTCTACTTATGATAAAGAATTATATGCGCTGGTTCGGACATTAGAAACTTGGCAACATTATTTATGGCCTAAAGAATTTGTTATACATTATGATCATGAATCTTTGAAGCATATTCGTAGTCAAGCAAAACTGAATCGTCACCATGCAAAGTGGGTTGAATTTATTGAATCTTTTCCTTATGTTATCAAACACAAAAAGGGTAAAGATAATATTATTGCTGATGCTTTGTCGCGCTGTTATACTATGTTATCTCAGCTTGACTTCAAAATTTTTGGGTTGGAAACTATAAAGGAACAATACTTGCATGATGCTGAATTTAAAGATGTGTTGCTAAATTGTAGAGATGGTAGAACATGGAACAAATTCGTACTTACTGATGGATTTGTGTTCCGTGCTAACAAACTATGCATCCCAGATGGTTCCGTTCGTCTTTTGTTGTTACAGGAGGCGCATGGAGGAGGATTAATGGGACACTTTGGTGTCAAGAAGACGGAGGATGTTCTTGCTGCACACTTCTTTTGGCAACGCATGCGGCGAGATGTTGAGAGATTCGTGGCACGCTGCACTACATGTCAAAAAGCTAAGTCCCGCCTTAATCCACATGGTTTATATATGCCTCTTCCTGTTCCTAGTGTTCCTTGGGAGGATATTTCGATGGACTTTGTTTTGGGATTACCTCGTACACAGAAGGGGAGGGATAGTATTTTTGTTGTTGTGGATCGGTTTTCTAAGATGGCACACTTTATTCCTTGTCACAAGACCGATGATGCTGCGCACATTGCTGAATTGTTTTTTCGTGATATCGTTCGTTTGCATGGTGTGCCAAATACTATTGTTTCTGACCGTGATACTAAATTTCTTAGCCACTTTTGGAGATGTTTATGGGCTAAGTTGGGGACTAAATTGCTGTTTAGTACTACATGTCATCCCCAAACTGATGGACAAACTGAAGTAGTTAATAGAACTTTATCTACCATGTTGCGGGCTGTTTTAAAGAAGAATTTAAAATTGTGGGAAGCATGTTTGCCTCATATTGAATTTGCTTATAATCGTTCGCTGCATTCTACCACAAAGATGAGCCCTTTTCAGATTGTCTATGGTTTTGTTCCACGTGCACCTATTGATTTGTTGCCTTTACCATCTTCAGTGCAAAATAATTTCGATGCTACACAACGTGGTGAATTGATTTTAAAATTGCATGCAACTACTAAAGACAACATAGAACGCATGAATGTTAAGTATAAAGTTGCTGGGGATAGGGGATGAAAGCATGTTGTGTGTGAGGTTGGTGATCTTGTTTGGTTGCATTTGCGCAAAGATCGTTTTCCTGATTTGCGCAAGTCTAAGTTAATGCCACGTGCTGATGGTCCTTTTAAGGTGATTGAGAAAATCAATGATAATGCATATAAACTTGAGCTTCCTGCAGATTTTGGTACGGTAAGTCCTACATTTAACATTGCATATTTAAAACCTTACTTTGGTGAAGAAGATGAGGTTGCGTCGAGGACGACTTCAATTCAAGAAGGGGAGCATGATGAGGACATCCCATCTATTGATACAACCGCTGCACCTACAGCGGAACACATACAAGGACCCATCACTCGAGCTCGTGCCAAGCAACTTAACTATCAGGTACTTTCGTTTCTTGGAACTCTTTCTCACATACATGAGAATATGATGCTGCCTAAATCAGATATGTTTGTTACTCTTAGGAATGCTGGACCTAGCATGGATGAGAGGGACAAGCATTGGAGCATGATCGTGCATGGAGATGGCAGCAAGCGTTTGAGGATTGAAGAAGATGCCACGAGTGGAGATTTCAGAACTTTGAAGCCACCATAATGAAGGATGAAGACTTGGACGAAATATACAAAGAACTACTTCATAAATTCGTCCATAGAGAGATATGGTGCTGCGTCACTTTTATTTTTGGGCCAGGCCCATGTAATTTTCGCAGCAAATAAGACAGCCACTTTTAGGAGTCCGAATTTGAGGAGAAAAGGCCTGTTAGGGGTCCGTTCGACCACCCAACCCATGGCTGGTCGCACCCCTACCTTTTCCTCCTCAAATACCCCCCGTAGCCGTCATTAGAACTCGGATTTTGTTTAGACTAAAGTTAGCCATTGCTGTAACTACGAGCTCGACTTTTGAGGCCAATCGCCCAGAAGAAGACCGCCTATTCGGAATCCCACCTTTTGAATAAAGCATACATCTTTCATCCGCAATATCTTGATTGCAGTATTAGTTCTTACTTGTTCTCGATTTCAGGTAGGAATTAAGACCCTCGCTGGTCAGGCTGATCGTGCATCCGCAAGATCAGTAACTCTCGGAGATTGTCCTAGCGATTGCATTGGCGCACGAGCTTCGCACGTGTAGTCGGATCGTGAAGCACGAACTCCACCCACCAAATCGACATATCAAGATCTCATCGAAAGATCGGCCACCTTTGCCCTATCAGCATAAGATCCACCCGAACCGGTACGGGCGAATCAGAGGCCGCCGCGTGTCAGCTTCTGAATAAGCCCCGATCTGTTTTTGTTTTAAAATTTCAGAATATGTTCTAAACTTCAAAATTTCATATCTTGAGTTCTACAAACCCGTTTTTAGCAAATTTTGTGTCTAGGGATTCAAAAAAATGAATAGAATCTACTTCCATCATAAAATAATACTTTGCATCTGTTTTATACACTATTACTGCAAGCTTTAATTATGTTCTTTGGCTATTAAAAATAGTTGTAAAATTTATTTTACAGTAAATCCTTTTGATTTTGGTCTATATAAAACCCTCAGTACTGTACCATGTTTAGAATATTTTTTAGTACCTTTTATTTTACCCTTGTAGTTTCAGCTTGTTTAATTGTTCTATTTGTGTGTTGAATATAATTTGAGCTTTATAAATAACTCTAAAATTTTGATCATGGCATCATGCATATAGTTAACAACCAGGGAACTTGTTAAGTTTCTTTGTGGTGTTTAAATCACATATTGCATGCATATTTCTTTTCATGAGTGTTTTATGAATGCTATGTGCCTATGATTGCAATATTTTTATGTGTAGATTGTGCTGACTGCAACGAGTGCCTTTGTGATGAGTGCACCAACTCCTCTCCTCACCAAGGCAAGTGTCACCATATTCCTTGTCCTACTAAATGTTTTTGTCACTTGTATGCCTTTCTAACAGAAGATGCATGTGTAGGTGTTTTGATGAGTTTATGTCTTAGCTTGCTAGGTTTATTTTATGCTAGTCCTTGTCTAGCTTTGCCTAGTTTTGCATCTCCTAGTAGAAGTGCTGCTGCTATAGGACTCATTTTACACTTGTTGTGGGAAGGGTTATCACATGTTTTTGGCTAAGTGTTAAAAATCAAGTTTTGGAAAACTAAGAAAACAACTAAGTTAATGAACCACCTGGGTGGATGTGGCTTTGAATGGTTTATGTTGAGTGGTTCCCTAGGGTCATGTCGTCAAACCTCTGAACCACCAGGTGCATCTCACTTGTGGACGGCCACCCAGGAGCAAAGAGATTGGGGACATTCAAGTCATAAAGCTTCCAGTGCAACCATAAGACATATGGGCGTTAGATGTTGATAGGATGGAATGCGTCCGTTTTGGTCTGAGCGAATGCTTCTAAAAGGCCTCGTCTTAGTTTTCACTTGGACATTAGAGGCAAAATGAGTCTCATGGAAAAATGGGTTAACTAAGTCCTGTGGGAAAAGTGCACCACCTCTATAGAGTGTTTAGAACTAAGTACTTAGCCGTGTCCCCGGTTACGGACAATTCTGAGTGACATGATGTTGAAGCTGTTCAAGAATCTCCTCACTCCAATTTCTCTAAGTTAAAACTTGATGGGTAAACTTGGGTAGTAAAAGGTTCTTCTTGTTGAAGTTTTTGCTCAGGAAAAACTTGAGTTTTTTTAGAAAGATAGGAAAAAGCTTGCTTTTGCTAAGTCAAACTCTACCTGGCCAAATAACATATAAGTGTATGTGCCATTGAGTCCACCAAAGTGACATCTTGCCAATACATTCAAATTATTGACCCTCCGTGGCTTCAACGTATCATGTTGCAGGTTGCTACTATGAAGATTGAAGATTGCTGCGCTTCGGTCACGAGTCTTCATCCAACACGTCTTCCTGCGGAGCTATGAAGAAAAGAGGACTTGTAGTTTCATTTACTTAGTCATTTCTAGAGTTGTAATAAGTTTGTGGCATTGTGCCTTTCGAGTTGTAAAAGAACTATGTTATTTGTGGATCAAGCATTGTAATAAAGACCTTTGTATTCTTGGTATTTCATCTTGTAACTGTGTGTGCTAGCAGTTGATCCGGGACTAGCACAAACAAAGCACAGGTACTCTACAATATAATTCCCAATGTTTTACTATGCATGTGGAGTTTCTTTTCTTTTAAAGAATGCATGTGTAGATTGTTATGCTTGCTATCTCCTATTTAGGATATCCCTGATTTACATGTTAGAAGAAACACCATAAGTGTAGATTGCTTAGTTGTGCTATAGAATTCGTGATTGGGATTCCACATGTTCTTTTTATTAAGTATGAAAACTATGTTTTGCAAAAACTAAGAAAACAACTAAGTTAATGAAATACCTGGGTCGAATTGGTAAGATGGATTTATGTTGAGTGGTTACACCGGAGCCATCTTTATGGCGGTCGTGTGTATCTCACTTGAAGGACGGCCACCCAGGAACAAAGAGATTGGAGACGTTGAAGTCGTGAATCTTCCAGTGCAACCACGAGTCATATGGGCTCTGTCTTGACAAATTAAGTTGTGAGAACTCAGCCAGACGGACAGAGGGTGGTAGTGAATTGTAGGATGGAACGCGTCCGGGTTGGTCTGAGGGATTGCTTCTGAAAGGTCACATCTTAGTCTTCACCTAGCCATTTGAGCAAAATGAGCATCATGGCAAAAAGGGGTTGACTGAGTCTTGTGGGAAAAGTGCACAACCTCTGCAGAGTATTAAAACTAAGTACTTAGCCGTGTCCCCGGTTACGGACAATTTTGAGCGACATGATTTTGAAGCTGTTCAAGGATCTCCTCACCCCAACTTCTTAAAATTAAAAACTTGAGTGGTTAACAAGCGATTGTTGTGTGATCATAATTATGTGCACCTGGTGGATTCCTATGTGTGTATAATTAACTTGGAGCACCTGGTGGATTACAGTGTGTCCAATAGTGCTTTAAAAGAGAAATGAGATCTTTTGAAAAGTAGGATAAACAATTGCTTTTCTGCAAGCTTAGCCTGAAGATCCACTTAGCCAAATATTCATGTAAGTGTTAGGCTCCATTTGTGTCCACCAAAAAGTGACATCTTGCCAATACAATTCAAGTGTATTGACCCTTTGTGGCTGCAACGTTTCATGTTGCAGGTTTTGACGATGAGAAATGTACGACAGGGTTACGAGTCTATCCGCAGCATGTTCGCCTATGGCACATGAAGAAGAAGGACTCCATGCTATTTTTGATTTTGTTGTAAACTCTGAAAGCTTTATGCTATGAGTATTGTAAAGTTCCTTTATGTAATTGCTGGATCATGCGATGTAATAAAATGACCTTTGTTTCTTGATATTACATCTTAAACTGTGTGTGCTAGCGTTTGATCCAGGGACTAGCACTAAAAAGCACAAGGATCGTCATCTTTAAAAGGTGAGGTCACTACATAACATAAAGATAATAATTCAGTAAATCAATTTGACAAAGTATCAATATTCACCGGATCCCAACAAACAAAACATGTAGAATTACACAACGATGATCTTGATCATGATAGGCAGCTCACAAGATCTAAACATGAAGCACATGGAGGAGATGACAACCATCTAACTACTGCTATGGACCCGTAGTCCAAGGTAGACTACTCACACATCACTCTGGAGGCAGGCATGGTGATGAAGAAGGCCTCCGACGGTGATTCCCCTCTCTGGCAAGGTGCCAGAAAGAGCTTCTGGACCCTCCCGATCTCGCGTCAACGACAGCGGCGGCTTGCAGTATGTTTCACGGAAATTGATCGGGTCCTTTAGGTTTTCCTATCGAGTGGGGGGCATGCTGCAAGTTTTATGCAAATGTCCAAAAATATGCAATATTTCATGGGGAAAATTCATGAAACCACGGGTACGGTCATCCCTTCAATGTCTCGTACGTTTGAAAGTTATAGTGGTGCCGTTCCGCACCCTTACCTTGGTAACCACCTCATAAAATGGTTTTTAGTGTATTTGATATACCCACAATTCAAATTTTAATTGAAACACCCGAATGTCCAAAAAATGCAAGCACATCGAGAAAAATAGATGTAACTGCGGGTGTGGCTGACAAGGTTCTACCTCGGCAATGCCCATGTTTCAGGGCTTTCAATTCATGGAGAGAGCGTGGGATCCGGCGAACTCGACGCCGGTCAAACAAGGACAAGGGCACACAAGAGTTTACCCAGGTTTGCCTCTAGAGGGTAAAGACCTACATCCTGCTTGTATGACTTTCTATTATGGTGGTGTTTACAGCGAGGTGTTCCAATGTCGGCATATATTAGATCTAGACAGAGGTGGAGAGCACTCAAGATTGTGAGCGCTCAGGTGGAGGCGAAAAAGTGCAGAGAGAGACAATCCTGGAGGTCCATCCCAGCCTTTTATAATGGAAGGTTAGGTCTCAGGATCATTGATTAGGTCGGTTACAGATCGTTTGGTAGGTGAAACCCTAGATCGATTGAGGTAGGAAACTCTATCCTCTTCGAGTCCTTGTAGAGCATGACAAGTTTCAGCTTCATGGGTGTTAGCGGTGCCAACCGCCCAGTTGGGAATGCCAAGAGGAAGGTGTGATGAGCATAGTGGCAAGTTTCCCTCGATTGTGAAACCAAGGTTTAATCGACGAGTAGGAGAAAGAAACCACTTCTAAAGGTTGATGCTAGCTGGCTTTTGGCAGGGCGCACTACCGGTGTCAGCAGCAATGTGGAACCTGCACACAACACAACCAAAGTACTTTGCCCCAACTTGTAGTGAGGTTGTCAATCTCACTGGTTTGCTGTAAACAAAGGATTAAACATATCGTGTGGTAATAGATGTTTGTTTGCAAGAAAGTAAATAATGCTTGTAGAAAGTAAACGGTAATATATATGTAAAAGAATGGACCGGGGTCCACAGTTCACTAGAGGTGTCTCTCCATAAAGGTAAATAACATGCTGGGTAAACAAATTATAGTTGGGCAATTGACAGAATAAAGAATGCATAGCAATGCATGTACATGTCATGAAGATCACTATGAGATTCACTTGGGCATTACAACATAATACATAGACCGTAAACCAACTGCATCTATGACTAATAATCCACTCGCCGGATGTCATCCGCGCAACCGTTGGGTATTAAGTTGCAAGCAACAGATTATCGCCTTAAGCAAAGTGTGTAATGTAAACAATACAAATGTCCTTGAACACAAGATTGTTGTTTTCTCCCTAGTAGCAACAACACATCTACAACCTTAGAAGTTATTGTCACTCTCCCAGATTAATAGAGGCATGAACCCACTATCGAGCATAAATACTCCCTCTTGGAGTTACTAGCATCTACTCGACCAAGATATCTACTAGCAACAGAGAGCATGCAAGATCGTAAACAACATAGAGATGATAATTCACAAATCAACTTGACATAGTACTCAATATTCATCGGATCCCAACAAACACAACATGTAGAATTACATAAAGATGGTCTTGATCATGATAGGCAGCTCACAAGATCTAAACATGAAGCACATGGAGGAGAAGACATCCATCTAGCTACAGCTATGGACCCATAGTCCAAGGTAGACTACTCACACATCACTCCGGAGGCAGGCATGGTGATGAAGAAGGCCTCCGGTGGTGATTCCCCTCTCTGGCAGGGTGACGGGAAGAGCTTCTGGACCCTCCCGATCTCGCGTCGACGATGGTGGCAGCTTGCAGTATGTTTTCTAGAAAAGTGTTCACACCCTTAGGGTTTTCTCGATGAAGGGAATAAATAGGCGGAAGGGCAATGTCAGGAGGTGGACCAGGTGGTCACACCACCTGGTGGCATGGCCAGGGGGTGGCCCGCGCCACCGCCTAGTGTGGCTGCCCCTTGGTCCGTCTTCGGCTCTCCTTTGGACTCCGTCTTTATGTCAGGTAATTAGGAACTTCAGCTTTTGTTTCGTCCAATTCTGAGAATATTTCCTGTGTAACTTTTTTGAAACACAAAAATAGCAGAAAACAGGAACTGGCACTGTGGCATCTTGTTAATAGGTTACTTCCAGAAAATGCATAAAAATGCGACGAAGTGTAAACAAAACACAAAGCAAATGGTGTATAAACAAGCATGGAGCATCAAAAACTATAGATACGTTTGAGACCTATCAAGCATCCCCAAGCTTAACTCCTGCTCGTCCTCGAGTAGGTAAGTGATAACAAAACAATAATTTTTTAGGTGACATGCACCAACACAATCTTGATCAAAACGATGTAAAGCATTGAGTGCTGAGATCAAAGTACTCTAAACATGGGCATAAAAGATATAATCTTGACAATGTAACTTAGCAACCATGTTATAACATGAAAAGTAACACAAATAAAAGATCATGAGTAATAATGCATTGAAAGTCATTTGTTTGTTTCGAGCATATAGAAAAACATAGCAAAGTGGTATTCAGCTTGTCCCTCATGGAGTAGCAAAACATAAATGCACAGGGCACCTTCAAGTTTAAGAGGGCGACTAGATACAAATAATTTGAGATCAAGCAATACCATAATCACGAATCAATCAATAATAAATTTTTGGACTATGCACATTATACTCAGAATGACAACTATGCTTTCTTAGACGGTGCATAAAGGTAGAAGGTGAAGACTCAACATAAAAGTAAAAGAAAGGCTCTTCGCAGAGGGAAGCGGGGATTTAGCATGTGCTAGAGCTTTTCATTTGTAAAACAGAGATAAAATTGTTTTGAGAGGTGGTTGTTCTTGTCAACGACTGGCAATGGGGTTGATAAGGATCACACCGATAATCCTTGGAGTTGTGTCCCGATCTTTCACAGCGAGTCTACCTGGATATAAATCTTCCAATAACGTGAAGAACGTCACCTGAAGACGAGGACAAATCCAGCAAGCAACATGATGATGAACACCATGCCTCAAACCAAAGCATGACAATCCTTGATGAACACAAGAACCTCCGCAGCAACTTTATTCGATAAACGGCATCGCCGTCCCTGGAGGGATGCTTCACCAAGAAAACACAACATGATAGTTTGTAAACTAAAATTCTGAACTCCCTAAACCCTAACCAGCTGGCCTCCTTATATAGATGGCCAGAAAACTATTGGGCTTGGATAGTCCCAAACCCAACACACACAAAATCCTGAGTGGCCCATAATATGACCTGGGACGCGGAATAACATAAACATATATAGAAATTGCTGACACAACCTTAGACTAAATTATCTCATATCGTAGGTCGTCCTGGCATGCCAATCTGCAATGAGCTTCCCTCATCTTGGTGGAGTCCTGAAATTGGGCTTCACCTCGTCCTTCGTGCCCATATCATCCTCCCCCCTTCAAAAAGCGTTGTCCCCAATGCGTGAGGGTCTGCTTGAAAGGGTGGCAGAATATCAACAATAGCACCACGTATACTCGCCGTCTTCAAGTCTTGCTTGCCTTCCTCACCACATCCTCCCTCTTGGCCTGCTCGACTTGATACAACGCTGGGTGGTTGCACCTCTTTTCGTCGCCAAATAAACTTGTACTTAGGCGCCTCCACCTTCTTCTTCTCAATCCTTGCAGGAACCTTGCGTTGTTAAACATGAACCTGCTTAGCACGACCCTGCAAAGTAGTAATGCCTGGGCCACACAACTGACGAACACGTCCATCCTTGCCGTTATGCACACGTACCGCTGCTCCAACAAAATGTTTCCGAGGTGTTCTCGCAAAACTGTGGCTGACTACCGATGGCACCATATGCACCGGAACACGATCAACACCACCGTCATCGGTCTGAACACCCATGTCAACACGAACTGGAAGTGGAACACATGGAACACATGCTGACATATCCTTCCCTTCATCAATATGAGGCTTGACTTCAACCGGCTTGTCACTAACAAGAACAACTGGCTTGTCATCTACAGGCTTGGCTGAAACAATATCATGAACAACACTTTTCGCATCATGCTCCTCATGTCGCACCTTAGCTAGCCCTGGTTGTGGCTTAGCTTTATGCAACTTCTCCTTGCGAACCACCAACACAACATCGGACTTGATTTGATCATCTCTCATAGGCTTCAAAGTCCGCTGTTTGCCATCATGCATAAAGGAATATGTATTTGCTCTCCCAGCATGTATAGCATTACAATCATACTGCCATGGATGTCCAAGTAACTGCCCACACACCTCCAATGGCAACACATCGCATTCCACCTCATCAACATAGTCATCAACTGTAAGTGGCACACACACCTTGGGAGTAATCTTCAGCATACCGCAGCTATTAACCCACTCAACATGCCTCGGTTCTGGAATACGCCATGTGGATAAACCCAAAGCCTCCACAACTGATTTGCTAATGCCATTACAGTAACTACCACTGTCAATCATCAACTTGCATGCTTTGCTATTGATTATGCACTGCGCCTGAAATAAATTCCATCGCTGGCCTCTATCCACTGTCATACAAGTCTCATTATGTACTCTTTTGAGTTGCATATTCAGCCCACTCAATGGTACAACCTCCTCCACGACATCCTTTACAACATCAGCCTTGACAACATAACCTGCTGACAATTCAGAAATCGTGGCTACCACCTTGCTAACTGTCGGCAATGGAACAACTATCAACTTCTCATGAGTAGTCACAGCTGTCGCGATCTTCGGTATAGGAGCTATGCTCTTGCCAACATCCTCTAGCCCATGCACAAACTTTGGTGGCTGTTCTATTTCCTCCATATACGGTAACACAAAACCATCACGAAGAAATTTCTTGAAGTCCTCCCAAGTACAATCAAACTTATTTCTTCCAACCGCCTTGCACCACCATCTGGTTACTTCCGTGTCCACACGCCGGTAAGCAAGACCATATCCATCATAGCTACTAAACTTGTCATTGTATTTGCGACATCAACGAAAACCCTGTTCCATGTGCCTTTCCCAATCGTGGTACTCTGCAATTGTCGCAAGTTTATGTAAATGCCAGCTAGGCTTGGATAGCGGCACTCTCTTCTTGATATCAAGATAATCATTGAAAACATCACTAGACTTCTTGCCAAGATAGCACCTATTGCCAAAAACATGTCCCGAAAAAGAATCCATATTTGTGTCTACTTTTGTCCAGCCTTCACTGATTCCTCAATACAAAACAATTTCACCTGTGCTTTTCCTTGCAGCTATTGGTAATTTGGTATTGATTAGTATCTGTTTAAATTGCACTCAAACCAGTGAACTGAACTAACAAAAAGAACCAAAGCTGGGTGAGGCATCCAGGCGCCCGACCACAGAGATTGTCTGGGGTCGAGCGAGCACGCGAGCCGCTCGAGTGCCCATTGCCAGATGGGCCGGCCCACGAGGACTTGGCCGATCGAGCGATGCGCTCCACACGTGGGCGATCGAGGTGCGCCTGATCCCGCGATCGAGGCAGGCGAGCGATGGCGAGGCCGCGGCCAACGCGGTTTCCTTTTTTTTTTAGGTCAATCGCATCTAGAATAGTGGATTGATAGGATTCCTGCAATACGATCAGCGGAACAACCACGACGAAAACTTACAATGATCGGATCTGAGCAGCACTTTCGGAAACAATCAAATCAGATCTTGACCAATTTGGAGGAAATCGTGCAACGCCTAGACTTCACGGAAATCGATCGGATCTTGTCGAAATCGAAAACCAGCTGCAAACTCCTCATCAATCGGAAAACCTCTTCGATCTGAAAACTGCTTGGGGAAAAGAACAATCTGCAGATCAGCAACAAACACTCACGGTGATAAACCCAGTAATCTAATACCACATGATAAGGATCACGCTGGTGATCCTTGGAGTTGTGTCCCGATCTTTCACAGCGAGTCTACCCAGATATAAATCTTCCAATAACGTGAAGAACGTCACCTGAAGATGAGGACGAATCCAGCAAGCAACGTGATGATGAACACCACGCCTCAAACCAAAGCACGACAATCCTTGATGAACACAAGAACCTCCGCAGCAACTTTAGTCGATAAACGGCATCGCTGTCCCCGGAGGGATGCTTCACCAAGAAAACACAACACGATAGTTTGTAAACTAAAATTCTGAACTCCCTAAACCCTAACCGGCTGGCCTCCTTATATAGATGGCCAGAAAACTATTGGGCTTGGACAGGCCCAAACCCAACACACACAAAATCCTAAGTGGCCCATAACATGACCTGGCACACGGAATAACATAAACAGATATAGAAATTGCTGACACAACCTTAGACTAAATTATCTCATATCGTAGGTCGTCCTGGCATGCCAATCTGCAATGAGCTTCCCTCATCTTGGTGGAGTCCTGAAATTGGGCTTCACCTCCTCCTTTGTGCCCATATCAGGGGTTCTTGCTATCTTCCATACTAAATAAGTTGAGAGCGGTTCCGAGTTCTTTGAAAAATTGGCACATACGTGCTCTTTTATAAAGCTTGGCACTCCTCCCCACTTTTCTTTTCACAAACCATGGCTAACTGAATCCGTCGGGTGCCCACCAACTTTCACATACCATGGAGGAGTGCCTTTTTTATTTTTTTATTAAAGGTTACAATGGTTTGACCAACTCCCTTGCAAAATTAGTGACGAGCAGATGAAGCATGCAAGTCAAGCAGGACTTAATTCAATATGGAAGACAACAAAACTGACCACTACGTCCTCATGAGATGAAAATAGTGTCAGAAAATGAGAAGTATTTTGAAGGTTTTTTTGAAAGGTAGAACATGAAAATTTACTTGGAATGGCTTGAAAATACCATGCATAGGAATTTATAGTGGACTCTTTAAAATAACTTGGTTTTTGGTAGTTGGATGCACGAGAAGTATTCCCTCTCAGTACAGATGAAGGCTAGCAAAAGACTGGGAGCGACCAACTAAGAGAGCAATAACGGCCATAATCATGCATAGCGACAAAACATTATTAACCAAAGCATAAAATGATATCACAAGTCAAAAACCAAATGATCATAGAGGCTTGAGGCGACTGGTTTATAGTCAAACATGGTGTGAGCATGCGCCAAGTCAACCCAAATAAAGCACCCATATAATAAAAACAACGCATGATTCTTTCAAAGGCACATTAAGTGATAAGGGGAGCATAGCTACTACTCCTACTATTTTACCACCTCCTTATGTTCTGAAGCTTGGACAATTCTGCTTTGAAGTGCCTCCACAAGATGATGTGAAGCCCAACTTTCGTACACCTCCAATGGAGTTTCATGTTCGCCGAGGCGCTGCAGCAAAAGATATTTAGGTGTTCTATTTTAATTAAGTTTGCGTCATGTTTTTATTTCAGTTTGGTTTTATTTGTGTGTGATGGTTTTGGGCCTGTCCAAAATCAAGTGTGTTTTGGCCATTTGGGCTTTTAGTTTGGTATGGGGCCTAGCCCAGCCAAGGTAGCGTTCAGAGTCACCCATATAGGGTTATGGCAGCCGCCTTGTATCGTTCAAACTTGTTATTTTGGAGCTCAGAAAGAGACCAGACAAGTCCCAATGTTTGGGGACGCATATCAGTGTGTGTGCTTGCTGATCTTTGAGATCTGATGTTATACCATGCGTGGGAGTTGATTCCGGTCAGTTTCAACGTGAGGAGTTCAAGAGGGTTTGATTTGATCTGTCTCAAATTCAATTCTCTTGTTGTTATCTTGCTGTTCGTTTGATCGCCGTGAAAGATTGGGCCAAACCCCCTTCGGATCATGTTGATCCGTATCATCTTGGTATCAGATTTGTCGGGTTTATCACGGTGAATTTCTTGCTGAGATTTATCTGCTGAAGTTTGTTCTTCATGAGCTTTTAGATCGATTTTGGTTGTTGAAGTTCTGTCGGCATCGACGTTGTTCAGATCGGTTCTTGCAGATCACTGGTTATTTGTTGGAGTTTTCGTCGGCCTTGGTCTCATCCATATCGAGCATCGATTTTGTCTCGTGCCTGGGAGGTAGTCTCGTTGACATCGATACAAGATCCGATCGAGGCAGTAAGAAAAAAAAACAGGCCGAAACAATCGCCCCACGCATCGTCTGCGAGCCCGATCGAAGGAATTGAAAAAAAAAGAGGATCGCTACTGCCTAGACGCCGGACCCCAGACCGCCTCTTTCCCCTGGTGAGATCACGATCGGGGATCGCTGAACGAGTCCTATCGCTCGCTGCCTGGAGTCTGCGCCCCGCGTGACCAGCGGGCCGGCCCATTACTCAAAGCGAGCGAGGCAGCGGATCGGCTCGTGCGTGTTCGCTCGCCCGCGCCCAGGGGCAGATACCCTCCGTCCCTGAGCGAGACTGGACCGCGCTTGAATTTAACTGCTGTTCTTTTTGAAGATGGTCAAATCTGTTGAGGGAAATAATTCCGTTGCTGATGGAGAGAAGATAGAAGAGCTTGTACCGCCTGTTTTTGCTGCTGATCTAGCTCCTAATGTTCTGGCTGGTTTTGATAGTACATGTGGTTTTATTATGCGGAGTCATGCCGCATTGACAGCACAAATTGCACAGCTAGCTACCCGGATTGATGCAATGGGCGATGCTACTGCCCGTGCACCCGTGCAGCCCCCTCCTGCTGCACAACCTTGCGACGTGGTACCACGCCGCCCTGCTGAATATTATGATCCTCGACAAGTGGCACCCACTTATGACGGAGAACTTGCCGATGACGCTGATTATGTACCACAACACCGATAGTTTGCTACTCGTCCTTCAGGTGCTCATCGTGTACAGCAACATGATCGTGACCGTGTTGGCCATGCTGGTCGTGTTCCACTTGATGATGGTGGTCTTGGACGCATCAAATTGTCCATACCTCCTTTTTCTGGTGACCACGTGTCACGACCCAGATTTTTTTTAAGATTTAAAAATTTCATCATGCATTCATGGCATATTGCATTTCAATGCCTTTTTCAAAGTTTAGAACCTTATCCTTCAAAGACTATAGTTTCAAATGGCTTTTACCCCAATTTTAGAAACAAAAGGGATTTCAGAAAGAAAGTATTTTAAAAATGAGTTCTATTGTTATGGAGCTATCTTATATTTTCCCTTTAGTAATTTCTTTTGAAAACCAAATAGTGGGAAGATAATAATCTTATTTTCCCAAAACATTTGGATTCTATGTTCAAATTTTCACAAATCTTTTCTTCTCCCATCTTACCACAAAACCTCTGGTTTAGATTCTAAACACACACTTTTAAAAGACCAGAAGTGGTCAGCTTTGTTTTTGCTTAAATCTGAATGAAAGAACTTTTTCAAAACTCAAATCAGAAATCCAGAAAAAGAAAAGGAGAAAGAAGAAATAAAAATCAAATCGGACCCCCGGGGAACCCTTTCGGCCCAACCAAGAAAAGAGCCCCCGGCCCAGGAAGCCACCTAGCCGAACCGGTACCCTCTCCCTACCCTTCACCTCGCTGACTGGTGGGACCCTCACGTCAGCACGAGGTCGTCTTCAAGCTCGGACCGAAATTCCCGCCGGCGACCGTTTCCAGTAACTTCTCCCCCCCTTCAATTCCTTTACTCCCTACCTTAATCGACGCACCCCCGCGGCTATAAGTAGCCCGTAGCCCCCTCTACCTTTCCCCCTTCCTTCCCTCGCTCAACTCGCCGCCAGGCTGCGGAGATTTCACGCCGGAGTCTGCAGACCGCATCGCCGGATTTCTTCGATTTCGTCAGAACCAGTGAGCCCGAGCCTCACTATCCCCTCCTATTCTCTTCTCCTCTATCTAGCGCACCTTCTCATGGTTTTCTTCTGTTCAAAACCGCAGAGAATCGACGTCGCCGACCTTAGCCGGAGCTCACCTGCGCACCGCACGCCTCCAGCTGCCCGTCGCCCTCGCAGCAGGACCCATTCGAGCTCGTAGATCACGCAGTCGTCTTCTCCGTGAAGCCCTGCACACCGTCCACAATTTCTCCAGTGCCAGAGATCACCGGAGCTCGCCGGAGATCAACTCCCAGTGCGCCTCGCCGGCGGACCTCGTCGGAACCCTAGCTAGCCGGTGAGAACTTCCCTCCCTCTCTCAGTGACCGTCAGATCTCGATCTAACGATCCTGATAGAATCACTTATTGAACCGGTACTGGATGATCTCGTGCGTCCACATCCACTTAGATCCAACGGCCTCAGTTCCTAATCCGAACGAAGCGGTACCAGCGAATACCGTAACGCCACGTGGCCCTATCTGAATCAGAATAGAATTCAAATAGAAGTTTGAAACCTGAATTGATCCAAATCTTTGAAAAATCATAACTTTTGATCCGTAACTCGAAAAATAGCAAATAATATACCATTGGAATCCTTGGGATATGTAGAATCCAATGATTCAATAAAACCTATTATTTTATGGGTTTATTTTGAATCCATTGGCAGATCTGAATCAAGCCCTAGGATTCGTATGAAATTCGTAACTTTTGTTCTGTGAGTCCAAACGCTACAAATTTGTAGTCTATGGAATCCTTGGAACATTTAGAACCCACCAGAAGCAAAAGTTTTCAAAGTTAAAACGTGCACAAACTTGCTATGGTTAAATTTATTCAAATCACCTTTTTCTTCACCATTTGTTTTCTAAAAACTATTTTTGAGTAAAACCACTTGCAGTAACTTCATGTTACTGTCACCCAACCAGTGGTAGCTCCAACTTATTTTTGCAGGACAGTTCCAACCAGAACTAAATTTTCTAAAGTACTATCCTAATGCATCAAATCCCCTTTTAATAATACCTTGTTGCTTAATTATTAAAATCCTTTCTAACATCACACTTGCTTTCAAAAGCCTCTTATTCCACCCTTACAACCTTTTCACACACTCACATAGCATGTGAAATTAAAATGTCATTTGCATACATGCACACATGCATACATGTCTATGATTGTCATTAGAAATAGAATATTGATTGCTTGATTGTTTGGATTGAATAGATTGTGAAGAGGAGCAAGGCTACTATTGTAACTGTTGTGAGTGTGCAAGCTGCTACCAAGGCAAGTGACACACATGTCCCTCACCCATTTTACTTATGCATTAGTTTGTTCACCTCTTGTAGTATGCATGATAGGAGTTTTACTCAACTGTTTTATCAATGCTTAGATCCTAGTAGTGTGTAGCTACCCCTCCAACCCCACCTGATAGGATGCTAAATACTTCGTTAACTTTGATGCCATGCTAAGATCACTTGAAAAGTGTTTTGTGAAAAGTTAAGAACTTCTACTAAAATGAAACACCTGGGTGGATTGGTTTGATAAGATGAGGCGAGGTAGGTGGGTTCGGGGATGCAAGCCTCATAAGAGGATGTGGGAACCGAATGCCGCTCGGGATGGCCACCCAGGAATAAAGAGATGGCTATGTCTTCCATGCTTAGTGTACTTCCAGTGCAGCCTTATGACATTATGGGCTCTGTCTTGACTAATTAGAATGTGGGAGTGCAACTTGTCGGCAAGAAGAGGTGGTAGTCAAATTATAGGTTGGGAACGGTGCTTGCCAAGTTAGTTGTCCTCTCCTTCTAAAAGGTCTCGTTTCATTTTATGTATGGGCATAAAATGAATCGTAAGGTGAAAGTGCACAACCCTTGCAAGGTGTTTAAATCTAATCGATTAGCCGTGTCCTCGGTTATGGACAATTGAGTCTCTAGACATGGAATGTACGGAATAATCTCATCATCTCTTCTGAATTATTAAAATTTTGTCTAGAAACCCTAGGTCAGAACTAAGGTCCATACACTCCGAGGGGTGGTGGTGCCTGAGGTTCCAACTTTGTTGAATTGCGCCCAGTGCTACATAACTTGCAACTATGTAGTGATTGGGGGTTACTTCGACCCTTCAAAATAAAATCTTTGAATTAAAATCTTGTCTTAAAATAGGACAAAATTGGCTTTATGCAAATCTAGCCCAGAGATCCACCAGCCAAATAGCATGTAGCTAGATCTTTCACAACTGCCACCAAATAAGTGTCATTTGCCAGTACATCATTGTACTAACCCCCATACTTGGGGCTGCATAATCAAATGTGCAGGTTCTTCCAATGAGGAGTGAAGTGTTAGGATCTCGAGTCTACATACCAACATGACTGCCTGTGGCGCATGCTGAAGATGCAGGCTCGCTATTATTATATTTCCGTTGTGCTTAAGTTGAACTCTGTTTACCCTTGTTGGTCTATGTGACCAAGGAACTTGTAATAATCGTGAGACTTATGTATCTGGATCTGCGTGTAATCTCGATACTATGTGATGAATACTATATTTTGTTCTGTGGTGCTATCATTGATCCAGGGAATAGCACATAACACAGGTGTTCCGCCTTAAGCCAAAGGTGGGGCGTCACAAAATGGTATCAGAGCATAGTGTTGCCTGTAGGATCGAGACCCTAGGATTGGAAGACCTCAGGACCCAAGTTTTATTTCAAAATGCTAAACAAGTAATCATGATCTTATTGTCTAAACCATTTCATTCTTACTTGTAATTCTCTTCTTGTTCTGATCGTTCCCTTTTCTTTCCAAAAGGTTGTAGATGGACACCTACGATGAGAGAGTGGTAGCTGGTGAGGGAGATTACCTTTTCTCGGAGGTGCTACTAGACCTCGCCACCCAACTTCAGATACCACCACCGGTTTTCTGTGGGAAGATGCAGTACAAGGAGTATGGTCTGGAGAAGTGGTTAATCCAAACTACTATCCAAGGAAGACTTGATGAAGAAGGAGAGTCCACGATGGAGTACACCGAAGCATATGTGGACTGGAGGTATTCGGTGGAGATAGCCATGCAGGGCGCCATCGCCCGCATCCGCCACAAGTACATAACTCACATCCCACGTCCCTCAGCTTATGGGATGATTGGAGAGCGATCTGTTGGAGGGCATGTAGTGGATCGTCGAGGCCAGGAGTTCCACTCCCTTCTGAGAGGCTACCTCACTGAGAGGGAGCGCTGCACAGTTAATCTAGAAGACATGCTGAAGAAGCAGATTATCAACCAGGACCAGTTTAGAGATCTCATGGATCTCACCACCAAGAAGATCATGGAGACTGAATCAGCTCTCATAATGTTGGATGATAAGAAGACTCAACTGGAGAACAAGCTCAAGATTGTTGAAGGACCCTTGCAGTTAGGCGGAAAAATTCTCCAAGATGACATCTGGTCTCATCTTCTGGAGAAGACCTTACTGCTGCAGTATGACAACATACAGAAATTGGGAGATGAGAAGAAGCAGATTGAGGAAGCTAACAATGAGCTGAAGTCTGAAAATGAGAAGCTAAAGATGAAGCTTGCAGAGTTAGAAGCAAGTAAGAAGGAAGAGGAATCTGAAGAAGAGGAGGATCCCGAGGAGAGAATTGTGTATTCCCCTAGTGATGGTCTATCCTATGAGGAATGGGAGGCCAAGGCGCTGAGAGAGCTCAAGGAGACAGAACGTCGAGACCCTCTACCCCTCTCATGCCTCAAGAGGGTTAAGAGAGGCTAGTTGACCACCACCATCTTTTGTATCGTTTGTGATAGCACGTTTGTATTGTCTTACCGTGTTGGTATGACGGTACCGTCGATCGTTTACTTTATCAACCCTTAGTACTTACTTCTAAACTTGTCAAATCATACGCTTCAAGTTTAAAGCTTTTAAAAATCAATGTTGTATGCCTGTTTATTGTTTGTGGTTGGCTTGTGCATGGGTAGGATTTTTACTTCTTTAGCTTTATCTGTCTAATACTTATCTATGCTATACCTTACCCCAGATGCCTCCACGACGTGCACCAAACAGCAATGACAACGATGGAAACAACAGCAATGACACCAATACGGCAATTCAGCAACTAGTGGCAGCTCAGGCCCAGCTGATGCAAATGATGACTCAGTTCTTCCAGACAAATGCAAACAACAATAATAACAATAATAACCCTCCGCCGCCACCACCGCCGCCACCGCCACCCCAAGTGGATCGATTGGCAAGGTTTCTGAGGCTGAGACCCAACAAGTTCTCATCTGCTACGGAGCCAATAGTAGCTGATGACTGGCTGCATTCGGTCAACAGGGATCTGACCACCTGCGAGTGCACTGATGCTGAAAAGGTGCGCTTCACAGCTCACTTACTAGAAGGACCCGCAACAATGTGGTGGGAGACATACCAGATTACCCATCCCATAGATGATCTGGACTGGAACACATTCAGAGAAGGTTTTCGCACTGCTCACATATCCTCGGGCACTATGAGTGTGAAGAAGGAAGAATTCCGTGGTCTGCGTCAGGGTGGAAGAACTCTGAAAGAATACATGGATGACTTCTGTGCTCTGTCCAGGTATGCGCCTGAAGACATGGATACTGATGCAAAGAGGAAGGAAAAGTTCCTCAGTGGGCTTAAGGGAGAACTCAAAATACCCCTGTCTGTGGCCTATGCTCCCAACTATCAGTCTCTACTTGATCAGGCCATCACTCTGGACAACAACATCAAGAAAGAGGAGAACCGTAAAAGGAAGTTCAGTAACAACAAGAACCATGTGGAACCATTCCACAAGAAGCACCACTCCTCTGAGAGCAGTGGTCATAACAACTTCCACAAGCATGGGAATCGTTTCAACAAAGGAAACGGTAATCACTTCAGCGGTCATAAGCACAACGGAGGATTCAAGGGAAATAGCTCCAGTGGACATCACAGCGGACACAATGGTCAGCATCGCCACAACACTGAACCCAAGAAGGATCTCTCGGGTGTTACCTGCTTCAAGTGCAAGAAGCCTGGTCACTATTCCTCCAGCTGCCCGGAGAACAAGACCGTTGAACTTGCCAAGCCCAATCCATTTCAGAAGGGCCAAGTGAACCACCTCAATGTGGAAGAGGTGATGAATGAACCTGATGCAGTGATGGGTATGTTTCCTCTCAACTCATTTACAGCATTGGTTTTATTTGATACCGGAGCATCGCATTCATTCATATCAAGAACTTTTGCAAACAAAAATGGGTTCCCCACTGAGACCATAGGAAAAACCATTAAAGTAAGCTCCCCTGGTGGAGAATTGTTAGTCAACGCTGGTTGCAGAGATCTGATTTTGGAAATCGGTAAATATAAGTTTCCAACCCATTTGGTAATTCTAGACTCGCAGGGTTTAGATGTAATCTTGGGCATGGATTGGATGACTACCTATGGAGGAGTCATAGACTGTGTGAACAGAGCAATTACACTTACAACCCCGGAAGGGAGAAGAATTAGATACAAATCACAACTGGATTTTAATGATATTAGGCTAAACCATCTTAAGGGGGTTAGCCTAAATGAAGTGCACATAGTGAATGAGTACCCCGATGTGTTCCCAGAGGAGTTACCAGGAATGCCACCTGACAGAGATGTAGAGTTTCTCATTGACCTACTACCTGGCACAGGGCCAATAGCAAAGAGACCTTACCCTATGTCTACTGATGAGTTGAAAGAACTCAAGAAACAGCTAGCAGAGCAGTTAGGAAAAGGATTCATTAGAGAGAGTTCCTCGTCATGGGGAGCACCAGTTCTGTTTGTTGAGAAGAAAGATAAAAGTCAACGTTTAGTAATGGACTATCGTTCGTTGAACGAAGTGACCATCAAGAACAAATACCCACTACCAAGAATCAATGATTTGTTTGATCAGTTGGAAGGAGCTAGCGTATTCTCTAAGATCGACCTTAGATCCGGATACTTTCAGCTCAAGATTAGAGAACATGACATTCCCAAGACAGCCTTCGTCACTAGATATGGCTCGTATGAATATACGGTGATGCCCTTTGGTTTAACCAATGCACCGTCATACTTCATGAGCATGATGAACAAAGTGTTCATGGAATTTCTAGATAAGTTTGTCATTGTCTTCATTGACGACATACTGGTCTACTCGAAAAGCAAGGAAGATCATGAAAAGCACCTGCGTACAATATTGGAGAAACTCAGAGAGCACAAGTTATATGCTAAATTCAACAAATGTGAGTTTTGGCTCAATGAAGTAGGATTTCTTGGACACATTATATCCAAGGAGGGAATTGCAGTCGACCCAGCCAAAGTGACCGCAGTAACTGAATGGGAACCACCCAAGAATGTTGGGGAAATTCGTAGTTTCTTGGGATTGGCCGGATACTACCGGAGATTCATCGAAAACTTTTCAAAGATAGCTAAACCAATGACCGAGTTGTTGAAGAAAGAAAAGAAGTTCGAGTGGACTGAAGCTTGTGAAAGCAGTTTTCAAGAGTTGAAAGGGAGATTGGTGTCTGCACCTGTTCTGTGCTTACCAGATATAGAAAAGGAATTTCAGGTATATTGCGACGCTTCTCGTCAAGGTTTAGGAAGTGTGTTGATGCAAGATGGAAGAGTAGCAGCCTATGCTTCTAGACAACTCAAGAAACATGAGCTCAACTATCCAACTCATGACCTTGAGTTAGCTTCAGTTGTTCACGCCTTGAAGATATGGAGACACTATTTGCTGGGGAAGAGATGTGAAGTATTCACCGACCACAAAAGTTTGAAGTACATCTTTACTCAGAAGGACCTCAACATGAGACAAAGAAGATGGTTAGAACTCATCAAAGATTACGACTTGAGTTTGCAGTACCATCCTGGTAAAGCAAACGTAGTAGCTGATGCTCTAAGCCGTAAAGCCTATGTGAACTGCCTATCAACAGAAGTGTTGCCAGAAGATTTGTGTAGAGATCTGAGAGACCTCAGCTTAGAAGTAGTGCCGCAAGGACACGTAGCATCGCTAGTAATGCAACCAACCCTGATGGACAGAATACGCCAAGCACAGAAAGGAGATAAAGATATTGAGAAGATCAAAGGGAACATGAGGAAGGACAAAGCCAAAGGCTTTAGCGAAGATGAGCAAGGAACTATCTGGTTTGAGAAACGCATCTGTGTACCTGATGACCCTGATATTAGAAGATTGATATTCCAAGAAGCCCATGAAACCCCATACTCGATTCATCCTGGAAATACCAAGATGTACCTAGACCTGAAAGGAAGATTTTGGTGGAGCAATATGAAGGGAGACATAGCCGAATACACAGCCAAGTGTGATGTATGCAGTAGAGTGAAAGCTGAACATCAAAAACCAGCCGGACTACTTCAACCACTGAAGGTGCCGGATTGGAAATGGGATCAAATTGGTATGGACTTCATCACTGGGTTACCCCGCACAAAGTCGGGATATGACTCGATTTGGGTTATAGTCGATCGTTTGACCAAGGTAGCTCATTTCATACCTGTAAAGACCACTTACACAAGTGCAAAGTTAGCTGATATCTACATGAAGAGGATAGTAAGCCTACATGGTGTTCCCAAAAGCATCGTGTCTGATAGAGGAACCCAATTTACCTCTCACTTTTGGAAACAACTTCATGAATCACTTGGAACTAGGCTAGAATTCAGCACGGCGTTCCATCCGCAAACAGATGGACAAACAGAAAGGGTAAACCAAATTTTGGAGGATATGCTGAGAGCGTGTGCCCTAGACTATGGGTCTAGTTGGGATGACAACCTGCCTTACGCAGAGTTTTCCTACAACAACAGCTATCAAGCCAGTATTGAGATGGCACCATTTGAAGCCTTGTACGGCAAGAAATGTACTACACCCCTACTATGGAGTGGTGTAGGAGAGCGAAGTTTCTTCGGACCCGATATCATTCAAGAAGCTGAAGAAAAGGTTAAATTGATCAAGGATAGACTGAAGATCGCCCAATCCCGTCAGAAGAGCTACTCGGATAGCAAGCGTAGAGAAATCATCTATGAAGTTGGAGACAGAGCTTATCTCAGAGTGTCACCCATTCGTGGTGTTAAGAGATTTGGCATTAAGGGTAAGCTAGCACCTAGATTTATAGGACCATTCAAAGTCCTATCCCGCAAAGGAGAAGTAGCCTATGAACTAGAACTACCCGAAATTCTTTCGGCCGTACATAACGTGTTCCACGTGAGCCAGTTAAAGAAATGCCATCCAGAGATGTCAGAAACACCGGTGAACGATACGGTACCCCTCGAAGAAGTTCAACTAGAGAGTGACTTGACATACGAGGAGAAGCCCATCAAGATACTTGAGACAGCAGAAAGGACTACACGCACCAAAACCATCAAGTTCTGCAAAGTACAATGGACTCACCACATGGAAGAGGAAGCCACTTGGGAACGTGAAGATACACTTCGAGAAGAACACCCGCACCTATTTGCTAGCCTTTCCGAAGCTCGAGGGCGAGCTTCATCTTAAGGGGGTTAGTCTGTCACGACCCAGATTTTTTTTAAGATTTAAAAATTTCATCATGCATTCATGGCATATTGCATTTCAATGCCTTTTTCAAAGTTTAGAACCTTATCCTTCAAAGACTATAGTTTCAAATGGCTTTTACCCCAATTTTAGAAACAAAAGGGATTTCAGAAAGAAAGTATTTTAAAAATGAGTTCTATTGTTATGGAGCTATCTTATATTTTCCCTTTAGTAATTTCTTTTGAAAACCAAATAGTGGGAAGATAATAATCTTATTTTCCCAAAACATTTGGATTCTATGTTCAAATTTTCACAAATCTTTTCTTCTCCCATCTTACCACAAAACCTCTGGTTTAGATTCTAAACACACACTTTTAAAAGACCAGAAGTGGTCAGCTTTGTTTTTGCTTAAATCTGAATGAAAGAACTTTTTCAAAACTCAAATCAGAAATCCAGAAAAAGAAAAGGAGAAAGAAGAAATAAAAATCAAATCGGACCCCCGGGGAACCCTTTCGGCCCAACCAAGAAAAGAGCCCCCGGCCCAGGAAGCCACCTAGCCGAACCGGTACCCTCTCCCTACCCTTCACCTCGCTGACTGGTGGGACCCTCACGTCAGCACGAGGTCGTCTTCAAGCTCGGACCGAAATTCCCGCCGGCGACCGTTTCCAGTAACTTCTCCCCCCCCCTTCAATTCCTTTACTCCCTACCTTAATCGACGCACCCCCGCGGCTATAAGTAGCCCGTAGCCCCCTCTGCCTTTCCCCCTTCCTTCCCTCGCTCAACTCGCCGCCAGGCTGCGGAGATTTCACGCCGGAGTCTGCAGACCGCATCGCCGGATTTCTTCGATTTCGTCAGAAATAGAATATTGATTGCTTGATTGTTTGGATTGAATAGATTGTGAAGAGGAGCAAGGCTACTATTGTAACTGTTGTGAGTGTGCAAGCTGCTACCAAGGCAAGTGACACACATGTCCCTCACCCATTTTACTTATGCATTAGTTTGTTCACCTCTTGTAGTATGCATGATAGGAGTTTTACTCAACTGTTTTATCAATGCTTAGATCCTAGTAGTGTGTAGCTACCCCTCCAACCCCACCTGATAGGATGCTAAATACTTCGTTAACTTTGATGCCATGCTAAGATCACTTGAAAAGTGTTTTGTGAAAAGTTAAGAACTTCTACTAAAATGAAACACCTAGGTGGATTGGTTTGATAAGATGAGGCGAGGTAGGTGGGTTCGGGGACGCAAGCCTCATAAGAGGATGTGGGAACCGAATGCCGCTCGGGATGGCCACCCAGGAATAAAGAGATGGCTATGTCTTCCATGCTTAGTGTACTTCCAGTGCAGCCTTATGACATTATGGGCTCTGTCTTGACTGATTAGAATGTGGGAGTGCAACTTGTCGGCAAGAAGAGGTGGTAGTCAAATTATAGGTTGGGAACGGTGCTTGCCAAGTTAGTTGTCCTCTCCTTCTAAAAGGTCTCGTTTCATTTTATGTATGGGCATAAAATGAATCGTAAGGTGAAAGTGCACAACCCTTGCAAGGTGTTTAAATCTAATCGATTAGCCGTGTCCTCGGTTATGGACAATTGAGTCTCTAGACATGGAATGTACGGAATAATCTCATCATCTCTTCTGAATTATTAAAATTTTGTCTAGAAACCCTAGGTCGGAACTAAGGTCCATACACTCCGAGGGGTGGTGGTGCCTGAGGTTCCAACTTTGTTGAATTGCGCCCAGTGCTACATAACTTGCAACTATGTAGTGATTGGGGGTTACTTCGACCCTTCAAAATAAAATCTTTGAATTAAAATCTTGTCTTAAAATAGGACAAAATTGGCTTTATGCAAATCTAGCCCAGAGATCCACCAGCCAAATAGCATGTAGCTAGATCTTTCACAACTGCCACCAAATAAGTGTCATTTGCCAGTACATCATTGTACTGACCCCCATACTTGGGGCTGCATAATCAAATGTGCAGGTTCTTCCGATGAGGAGTGAAGTGTTAGGATCTCGAGTCTACATACCAACATGACTGCCTGTGGCGCATGCTGAAGATGCAGGCTCGCTATTATTATATTTCCGTTGTGCTTAAGTTGAACTCTGTTTACCCTTGTTGGTCTATGTGACCAAGGAACTTGTAATAATCGTGAGACTTATGTATCTGGATCTGCGTGTAATCTCGATACTATGTGATGAATACTATATTTTGTTCTGTGGTGCTATCATTGATCCAGGGAATAGCACATAACACAGGTGTTCCGCCTTAAGCCAAAGGTGGGGCGTCACACCACGGACCTGACGATTACTTGGAGTGGGAGATGCACATGGATCAGATTTTTGCTACTCATTTTTACACTGAGGAGACTTCAACTTGCTGCTGTTGAATTCACCGGTTATGTGCTGATTTGGTGGAATCAAATTCTGCGTATGCGTACTCGCCCAACGTCATGGACCGGTATGAAAGATCTTATGCGCCATCGCTTTGTTCCTGAACACTATAAGAGAGACATGTATAATAAGTTGCAGCAGCTCACTCAAAGTACTAAATCTGTGGATGAGTACTATAAAGAGATGGAGTTGTTGATGATACGTACAGGGACAAGGGAGGATATAGAGGCCACGATGTCTCGGTTCTTAAATGGACTGAATTTTGAGGTGCGTGATCATGTGGAGATGGTTTACTATAATGATCTTCATGATCTTGTGCTCCAAGCTGAGCGTGCGGAGCAACAAATCAAACGACGCCAAGCTGCAACACCTACAAAATCATGGCATCATTCTCATACCGACGCTGCTGGTCCTAGTGTTCAGACGACACCTTCTACACGCTCTAATAGTGTTTCTCATAGCGAGGCACCCAAATCTGGGGTGTCCGAAACTGCATCTATGCAGTCCACAGCAAACATCGAGTGTTTTACTTGTGGAGGACGAGGACACATGAAGCGTGATTGCCCTAATAGAAAAAGGGTGATGCTCACACATGATGGCTATGTTTCTGCTAGTGATGATGAGAAAGCTGATGCGTCATCAAGTGAGGAATCTGAGGAAAATCCTGAAGTGATCGTGGATGGGTATGAACTTGCTGCAAATTTAAAAAATCTAATGGTGCAACGCGTACCAGAAGATCGCATTCACGACCAAGGGCAGCGCTGGAATATATTTCAGACCCAATGCATCGTCAAGGACACCACTTGCAAATTGATTATTGATGGTGGCAGCTACACAAATGTTGTTAGCAAGAGTTTGGTGGATTCTCTATCATTGCCTACATGGAAGCACCTGCAGCCAGATTGTGTTGAGTGGTTGTATAATTCAGGGAAGCTGAAGGTCACACATAAGGTGCGCCTGAAATTTTCAGTAGGTAATTATGAGGACACAGTGGTCTATGATGTTTTGCCTATGGATGCATGTCATGTGCTACTAGGACGACCGTGGCAATTTGATAGGCGTTCCACTCATAAAGGCAGGTCCAATGTTTATTCCTTGTGGCATAAGGGGAAGCGTCATGTATTGCAGCCTATGCTCGATAAGGATATCAAAGTGGACGTGCTTGCTATTCAGAAAAAGGTCCAACACATTCAGGCAAAACCGAGGATGGTTTCCTTTCAAGTTGGGGGGGATGATAAGGGGAGCATAGCTACTACTCCTACTATTTTAGCACCTCCTTATGTTCTGAAGCTTGGACAATTCTGCTTTGAAGTGCCTCCACAAGATGATGTGAAGCCCAACTTTCGTACACGTCCAATGGAGTTTCATGTTCGCCGAGGCGCTACAGCGAAAGATATTTAGGTGTTCTATTTTAATTAAGTTTGCATCATGTTTTTATTTTAGTTTGGTTTTATTTATGTGTGATGGTTTTGGGCCTGTCCAAAATCAAGTGTGTTTTGGCCATTTGGGCTTTTAGTTTGGTATGGGGCCTAGCCCAGCCAAGGTAGCGTTCAGAGTCACCCATATAGGGTTATGGCAGCCGCCTTGTATCGTTCAGACTTGTTATTTTGGAGCTCAGAAAGAGACCAGAAAAGTCCCAATGTTTGGGGACGCATATCGGTGTGTTTGCTTGCTGATCTTTGAGATATGATGTTATACCATGCGTGGGAGTTGATTCCGGTCAGTTTCAACATGAGGAGTTCAAGAGGGTTTGATTTGATCTGTCTCAAATTCAATTCTCTTGTTGTTATCTTGCTGTTTGTTTGATCGCCGTGAAAGATTGGGCCAAACCCCCTTCGGATCACGTTGATCCGTATCATTAAGCACTCGCAGTCATTTGAGACAAGTCATGCTACAGCAATAACTACTAACTATATAATCAAAATCACATCAAGCATGACATGCAAAAGTCTAAGCCATAGTCTAAACAAGCTCCCATTTGTACCACTATAAGCATGAAACTTTTTACTCTTTTCTAACACCAATCAACCTTTTTTAAACAACTCTTAAAGATGAAAATCAACATAGACCAGAGGTCTAAACACACCTAGCTACAAAGAACTAACAAGTTCTGAACTAAAATCAAGGCAAAAAATGAAAGCTAAATGCAGTACTAGAAAAAGAGAACACTCGTTGAATGATAAGAGTGAAAACTAGAGTGTTCTAGGCAATGAAAATGGAGTGTGTCTTCTCCAAAAGAAATATGTTGGGGTCCAACTATTTATTGCAGCAAACAAAACAAAAGAAAACTTAAAGCGAAAATAAAGATGCTGCAAGAAAAACACATAGCATTTGAAGCAATAAAAATATAGTGTCTTGAAAGATGACCTGATATTTTGTTGATGAAGAAGGGTTGCCTTGGGGCATCCCCAAGCTTTGACGCTTGTACTTTTTGGATATTTCTTGGGGTGACATGGGCATCCCCAAGCTTGAGCTTTTGTCCATACTTCATCTCATCTCATCATTCTCCTTTCCCTACACTTGAAAACTTTCTTCATACAAAACTTCACACAATTCTTATTAGCAACATTAGTGTATGCAAGATAGTAAATCCACTCTTTGGTTCAGTTTCAACTCAAGTAAAATACCCATTAAAACTTTAGCTACTGTAGCAACTTCTCTCAAAAGTTTTGTGATCAAAAAAACTCAAAAAGAAAGAGATCAAGAGGCAAACGCAAATAGTGGCAGAATTCTGTCAAAACTGAATAGCTGGTAAAGATAGATTTTTTTTTGAAAATCTTCTGTTGCTCAAATCGAAAAGTGTAAAATTAATGAGAGTTAGACAATAACCTGGGGCATGTGCACAAGAAATCGTAGATCAAAATGATGTTCTGGGAATTTTCATGAATTTTTACGGTGCAGCGCAGAAATCTGTTTCAGGACAACAACTTCCCCAAATATTACCTTCCTCCAATTAGAGGTTCTTCTTGGCACAAAAATGAAATAAAAATGATAAGGAGAGGTCATTACAGTAGTAATAACTTCCAAGACTAAACAAAAAGAAAAAGTACTAAAAAGAAAACATTGGGTTATCTCCCAAGATTGCTTTTCTTTAACGCCTTTGAGCTAGGCCCAAAAAGTGAGAATCAAGTATTTTCAAACAAAAGAGCATCAACATCATAATTTGCTCTAAGAATAGAATCAAAAGGTAACTTCTTTCTCTTTCTAGGGAAGTGTTCCATACCTTTCTTGAGTGGGAATTGATATTTAATGGTGCCCTCTTTCATATCAATAATAGCACCCACAGTTCTAAGAAAAGGTCTTCCCAAAATAATAGGACAAGAAGCATTGCATTAAATATCCAAAACAAGGAAAATCAACAGTAACAAGGTTATTGTTAACCATAATATGAACATCATTAATCCTTCCTAAAGGTTTCTTCTTAGCAACATCAGCAAGAGGAACATCAAAATAACAATTTTCTAATGGTGGTAAACCAAGCATATCATAAAATTTTCTAGGCATAATAGAAATACTTGCACCAAGATCACATAAAGCATTACAATCAAAATCATTCACATTCATCTCAATGATGGGCTCCAAACCATCTTCTAGCTTTCTAGGAATAGAAACTTTTTGTTTCAACTTATCCTCTCTAATTTGCATGAGAGCATTTGTAATATGTTTTGTAAAAGCCACATTCATAGAGCTACCATGAGGACTTCTAGCAAGATTTTGCAAGAACAAAATTACTTCAGAAATATTGCAACCATCAACATCAAAATCATCAAAGGTAGTAGGAATTTTCTCTACACCAATCACTCTACCATTAAAAGAAGGAAGTTTGCTAGCATTTGAAACATCACTAGTGGTGCTAATAGTACAAATCTTCATATTTCTAGCCATCTCATCTTCTCTTTCCCACCTAGCATGCAATTCTGCTAACATCCTAACATTATCATCAATTCTAACCTGAATGGCATTCAAAGTCTTGCTTTCTTTCACATCATGAGGCAAAACCTTTAGTGTCAGAAGTTCAACATCAAGAGCAAGGCTATCAACTTTAGAAGCAAGAACATCAATTTTACCAAAATTTTCCTCAACAGACTTATTAAAAGCAATTTGTTTACTAATGAAGTCCTTGAGCATGACTTCTAGATCAGAGGGCGCGCCCCTATTGTTGCTGTAGGAATTACCATAAGAATTACCATAAGTAGAAGGATACGGCCTATAATTGTTGCTACCAACATTGTTTCTATACGCACTGTTGCTGAAATTATTATTTCTAATGAAGTTTACATCAACATGCTCTTGTTGAGCAACCAAATAGGCTAAAGGAACATTATTAGGATCAACATGAGCTCTATCATTAACAAGCATATCCATAATGGTATCAATCTTATATCACTCAAGGAAGAGGTTTCTTCAATAGAATTTACCTTCTTACCTTGTGGAGCTCTCTCGGTGTGCCACTCAGAATAATTTACCATCATATTATCAAGGAGCTTTGTTGCGGCACCCAAGGTGATGGACATAAAGGTACCTCTAGCAGCTGAATCTAAGAGATTTCTTGAAGAAAAATTTAGTCCTGCATAAAAGGTTTGGATGATCATCCAAGTAGTCAGTCCATGAGTGGGACAATTCTTTATCAAAGATTTCATTCTTTCCCAAGCTTGAGCAACATGTTCATTATCAAACTGTTTAAACCTCAAAATATCACTTCTCAAAGATATAATCTAAGCAGGAGGATAATATTTTCCAATAAAAGCATCCGTGCACTTAACCCAAGAATCAATACTATTTCTAGGCAAAGATAGCAACCACTCCTTAGCTCTTCCTCTCAAAGAGAAAGGAAACAACTTAAGCTTAATAATATCTCCATCTACATCCTTATACTTTTGCATCTCACATAGCTCAACAAAGTTGAGATGAGCTGCAGCATCATCAGTACTAACACAAGAAAATTGCTCTTTCATAACAAGATTCAACAAAGCATGTTTAATCTCATAAATGTTTGCCTCAGGAGTAGGTGGCGCAATAGGAGTGCATATGAAATCATTGTTGTTTGTGCTAGTAAAGTCACACAACTTGGTCTTCTCAGGAGTACTCATTCTAGCAAGACTAAAAGTAGACAAGCAAAAATAACAACTATAAAGGAACTATTTTTTTTTTGTATTTTTGATAAAAACATGCAAACAAAAATAAAGTAAAGAAAGTAAGCAAAACAATAACAAAGTAAAAGGTTGGAAGCGAGAGACTCCCCTTGCAGAAATCCTCTTTCTCCCTGGCAACGGTGCCAGAAAAATGCTTGTTAGCGGTGCTAGCCGCCCAGTTGGGGACCCCAAGAGGAAGGTGTGATGAGAACAACGACAAGTTTCCCTCGATTGTGAAACCAAGGTTTAATCGACCAGTAGGAGAAAGAAACCACTTCTGAAGGTTGATGCTAGCTGGCTTTTGGTAGGACGCACTACCGGCGGCTACAGCAATGTGGAACCTACACACAACACAACCAAAGTACTTTGCCCCAACTTGCAGTGAGGTTGTCAATCTCACTGGTTTGCTATAAACAAAGGATTAAACGTATCATGTGGTAATAGATGTTTGTTTGCAAGAAACTAAATAATGCTTGTAGAAAGTAAATGGTAATATATATGTAAAAGAATGGACCGGGGTCCACAGTTCACTAGAGGTGTCTCTCCATAAAGATAAATAACATGCTGGGTAAAAAAAATTACAGTTGGGCAATTGACAGAATAAAGAATGCATAGCAATGCATGTACATGTCATGAAGATCACTATGAGATTCACTTGGGAATTACAACATAATACATAGACCATAAACCAACTGCATCTATGACTAATAATCCACCCGCCAGATGTCATCCGAGCAACCATTGGGTATTAAGTTGCAAGCAACAGATTATCGCCTTAAGCAAAGTGTGTAATGTAAACAATACAAATGTCCTTGAACACAAGATTGTTGTTTTCTCGCTAGTAGCAACAACACATCTACAACCTTAGAAGTTATTGTCACTCTCCCAGATTAATAGAGGCATGAACCCACTATCGAGCATAAATACTCCCTCTTGGAGTTACTAGCATCTACTCGACCAAGATATCTACTAGCAACAGAGAGCATGCAAGATCGTAAACAACATAGAGATGATAATTCACAAATCAACTTGACATAGTACTCAATATTCATCGGATCCCAACAAACACAACATGTAGAATTACATAAAGATGATCTTGATCATGATAGGCAGCTCACAAGATCTAAACATGAAGCACATGGAGGAGAGGACATCCATCTAGCTACTGCTATGGACCCATAGTCCAAGGTAGACTACTCACACATCACTCGGAGGCAGGCATGGTGATGAAGAAGGCCTCCGGTGGTGATTCCCCACTCTGGCAGGGTGCCGGGAAGAGCTTCTGGACCCTCCCAATCTTGCGTCGACGACGGTGGTAGCTTGCAGTATGTTTTCTGGAAAAGTGTTCATGCCCTTAGGGTTTTCTCGATGAAGGGAATAAATAGGCGGAAGGGCAATGTTAGGAGGTGGACCAGGTGGTCATACCACCTGGTGGCGCGGCCAGGGGGTGGCCCGCGCCACCGCCTGGTGTGGGTGCCCCTTGGTCCATCTTTGGGTCTCCTTTGGACTCCGTCTTCGTGTCAGGTAATTAGGAACTTCAGCTTTTGTTTCGTCCAATTCTGAGAATATTTCCTGTGTAACTTTTCTGAAACAAAAAAATAGCAGAAAACAGGAACTGGCACTGTGGCATCTTGTTAATAGGTTACTTCCGGAAAATGCATAAAAATGCTACGAAGTGTAAACAAAACACAAAGCAAATGGTGTATAAACAAGCATGGAGCATCAAAAACTATAGCTACGTTTGAGACGTATCAATGGGTTGCACCATCAGGGAACCTTTATGGGCTTCAAGCTCCCCCTGAATGGGCTTCTTCCTGAGATGAAACCATATAGGCCAAAGATGAGGACCTGATGGGTCATTCGTTTGTCAGTAGCCCCTGAGTGCCTGGGGTAGTCGAAGACTAGGGCAGGGACTCTAATTCTTTTGAGTTGAACCTTTCAATGCTATTGACAAGCATTCAAACGTTAGACCAGTGCTATTGATAAGCACTCGAATAATTTATTAGCTGTGGAAGATCATCGGATTATAGTTACGGGGATTGGCATAACCTGCTTGGAACACTCGATGGGTCTAGTTAATTGCATAGTAACAAAAAGAATAGTTAGCTTACTCAGATTTGAGTCCCCTGACTCGAACCCGCGTGGACTGGTGCAACTTCGACTCATGCCATGTTGGACTTATCGAGTCAAAGCCCAGTAATTGCATGGCACCCGACACGTCCGTCGGGGCATTCCTTCACGCCGTGCCATGCAGGACTTGATGCGCATTTCTCCGCAGGCCTTCGCCATGCGCATGCCATGCAGGATGGCCTCATACTCAGCTTCGTTGTTGGATGGGCATACGAAGGACATAGCGCATCTTGCCTCCTTGCGGGGATACGAGGATTATTCCCGCTCCTACACCCAAGACACGTTTGGAGCCATCGACGTAGATGGTCCAGGTGTTCGACATGTCTAGCAGTTCGGGCAACTGTGCCTCGGTCCATTTAGCAATGAAGTTTGGAAGAACTTGGGACTTTATTGCTGACTGCCTCTGGTATGTGATTTCCCATGGCCCTAGGGTAATGCCCCATAGAGACACGCGGGCTGTGGCATTTGGGTTGTTGAGAATGCTACTGAGCGGAGATGATGCCACCACCAAGATTGAGTGGCATTCAAAGTAATGTGGCAGCTTTTTGCCTGTCATGTAAACAGCGTATGCTAGCTTCTGGTAGTATGGGTACCTCTGCTTTGTTTGCGAGAGTACCTCGCTGAGGTAGTAGACTAGGTGCTGTACTCCGTGTGTTTTGCCCCCCTCCGCGCGTTTGACGACGAGCACGGAGCTGACCACTTGGTTTGTGGCGGTGATGTATAACAGCATTGGTTCCTTCTCGCGTGGGGTCACCAATACTAAGGAGGTCGGAAAACGGCGCTTGAGTTCTTCGAAAGAGGCCGATGCTTCTGCTGTCTAGACGAATTTGTCTGCCTTTCATAGCAATTGGTAGAAAGGTAGCACCTACTCTCCAAGCTTGCCAATGAAATGGCTGAGTGCCCCTAGCTATCTGGTCAGCTGCTGGACATGTCAAAGCGTCTGCGGCTGCTGCATGTTAATGATCGCTCGAATCTTTTCTAGATTTCCTTCGATCCCTCTCTCAGAGATGAGGTACCCCAAGAGCTGGCCGGTGGGTACATCGAAGGAACACTTCTTCGGGTTGAGCTTGATGCTGTAACGGTCAAGTTATTGAAGATTTCTCATAAATCGTCGAGCAGGCTATTGGCTTTGGTGGTCTCGATGATGATGTCGCCTACATACACCTCGATGTTGCGATCGAGTTGTTCATTCAGGCAGGCCTGCACGCACTATTGATAGGTGGCTCCGGCATTCTTCAGTCTGAAAGGCATCGTCATGTAACAATAGACCCCATGAGGGGTGATGAATGTGGTTTTCTCTTCATCTTCGACCTTCAACCATTTCTGGTTGTATCCTGAGTAGGTGTTGAGGAATGACAGTTGCTCGCAACCGGCGGTGGAATCGATTACCAGATCAATCCAAGGGAGCGAGAAGTAGTCCTTCAGGAAGTGCTTATTGAGCGCGGTGAAGTCGATGCACATTCGATAGATTTTGGTGTCTTTCTTCTCGACCATGACGGGAGGTGCAACCATGTTGCTTCCTTGAGTTATCTGATGTACTTGGCTTCTAGTAGACAATTTATTTCTTCTCCCATTGACTTGGATTTCTTCGGCGAATAAGGTGCATCGATTGTTTGATAGGCTTCATGTTGGGGAAGATCTTCAGCTTGTGCTCGGTGAGTTCCGTGGGGAAGCCTGGCAAATCTGCTGGACACCAGGCAAACATCCTCCAGTGCTCACGGAGGAACTCGACGAGCACGCTTTCCTATTATGGGGAGAGCAAATTCGACACCCGCGCTGTCTTGGTTGGATCTATCGGGTGGATCTGATGTTTGTGTGTATCCTTGCTGGCATCGAATGACAACTCCAGGGCAGTCTGCTGTGCCTCTGGAGATACATCCATGTTAGTGCGTTCCCTGATGTGATGGAGTTCCTCGTGGATCCCGAAGGTTTGAGACAGAGTATTGAAGTCCCTATCACAATTTTCTGAGCGGGCGAAACTACCGCTAATTGTCAATGGTCCTCTGTTGCCGGGCATTCGTAGCTTAAGGTACGCACATTGGGGGACCGCCATGAATCGGGCGAACGCTGGCCGCCCGAGGATGGCGTGATACTAGGAGGGCCAGCCGACAACTTCGAACTCAATCTTCTCATTCCTAAAGTTTGCGGGGGTGCCGAAGATAACATCAAGGTTTATCATTCCCAGGAGGTAAGTTGGTTTCCCTAGGACGATGCCATGAAAAGAAGTCTCCAATGGCAAGAGATCGGTAAGCGGGATGTTGATCTTTTGAAGTGTGTCAGCATAGATGAGGTTGATGCTGCTGCCCCCGTCCATGAACACCTTCTTCGAGATGAAACCCCCGATTTGGGCTTCAAGTACTAACGCGTGGTAGCCTAGGAGCGGTATCTTCAGAGGGTGGTCCAATCTGTCAAAGCCTATCGGTTGCTCCTACCAGTTCAGATAATCAGAGGTGGCTGGTGGAGCATGTACAACCTGGAATACCTATTGATTCCATTTCCGGTGAGTGTGGTTTGTCGGGCGCCCTATTTGAATCATGGGCACGTGGCCACACGGCGGTAGGAACATGTTGTCCACGTCGACGGAGTACTGCCGTGATTCGAAGTGATGCTAAATGGTCACGGTCTGATGACCTTGTTGCTGCGTGCTTGGCAGAGGTGGTGCTGGTGGAGTGCCGTGGGCGATGGTTCCGGGAATGGCTAGGAAGCTGGCCGCTTCAGGCCACATCTTTTCCTGGAGTGCCTGGCTCAGTCAAATGAACTCATGGCACTCAATGAGGACATGGGCTGGCTTTCGCCTACCATCCTTGTCGAGGTAGGTGTGCTTGTGGAACCCTCCGTTGAGGATTTCGTCCATCGATGGCGGAGGCTAGTGCGGTGTCGGTGCCCGGTGCTTTGGCTGCTGCTTCCGTATTATGTGTTACCTTGTCGAGGGCCGTCATGGTTGTCATCATTTTCATTATTGGTGTAGCCTGCTGCTACTAAGTCGGTTGGATCGGCGTCAGCGTAGCAGTTTCGTCGGCTTCTCTGCCGCACTTGATAGCCCCCTGAGTAATGGTCCTCGTGTCGTCGCCTTCATTTGATGAGCGGCGACAGTTCCTGGGGTTCTGTATGGAGTCTTCTCCGTTGGCCCACTCATTTGTGAGGCTCATGAGATAGTCGATTGTTTTCGGCTTGGCCCGCCAAAGTGTTTATCTGATATGCTTTCGAATGAGACCATCTCGAAAAGCATCGATTGCTCTCTCAGGTGAGACATTTTTGGACGTATTGCGAAGGCAGAGCCATCGCAAAATGTACGAGCATAGAGTTTCTCCTGTTTTCTGTATGCACAATCGGAGTTCCTTGAACAATGTGGGTCACCTTGATGTGACTCAGAAGTTAGTAATGAAAACTTGTCTGAACTCTTCCCACGAGCCGATAGATCTTGGGGCGAGGTTATTGAGCCAAGCCCATGCAATGTCTCTGAGATGCAGTTGCAATTGTCTCTCGAGCCTCTGCTGACCGTGACTGCAGTCACGAAGTCATCTAGCCAAATTCTTGGGTCATGTTGCCCATTAAAATCGACAATGCCTTCGCTGATTTTGAGTCCTTTCGACAAGGGTGTAGTTCGAATGTATAGGCTGAAGCACTCCGTGCCGCATAGCTCGTCGTCGTTGACGTTGAGAACTAGCTGTTGATGCTTCGCTAGGTTGAGACTCCAAGAGTAGAGTGTTGAGCAGAGGGAAGCTTGATTTTCCCCACGAAGTGACTCGAGGGTTTATATCGAACTCTCGGGGATTTGTGTGTATAAGGATCCTTCCTGTCCCTCTTCTAACAACCTGCAAGGTAACATAAAATTTCTTTGTGCCCTCAACCTCACCAAGTGGTTGTCAAGCACAAGGTGTGTGTAAGTATACAAAACTGAAAGTAAATATGCAATTCTAAATAAATGAATATGCAAATGCAACGACGCCAGAAAATCCCGTGCCGCGGGAATATGCAAACTAAAGTAATATGCAATGCAATGGTAAACAGTAAAAGGTATGGTTGTAGTGTTTTGGTTTGTGAAATGCAATAAAGGAATTTTTTTTGTATTTTCGAAATTAATAATGAATGAAAATAAAAAAAGTGATAAAGTGAATGGAAAGTTGTTTCTTATAATAAAAAGTGGACCGGGGTTCATGGGTTCACTAATGCACTCCCTCATAAAAGATATAACTGATATAGGATCATACAGTTTACATAAAAGATTGCAACAAAGTTCACATTCAGATGAATTCATATGGGCATCACATCCTATATAGATATGTTTTGGTTATTCATCTCTCTCATACTGCACCAGGATGGGAATTTAATCTAGTCATCTCAGTATTAAGATAAACTCAGAGCATAGCATTAAGCACAATGACATGAAGTCATCAGAGGGGATGGAGATCCCACCGGCAGCGCCCTACTGGAGTTTTCCTCTCCAATCTTCAATCTCCTAGGCTTCTGTTTCGTGTTTCTATGTTTTGGCGGTGCTCTCCTTTGTGACCCGTAGAGGGACCCTTTATATAGTCAGTTTTAGGTCAAGACAAATCCAACGAGACGAAGATCGGCAGCATCGGAGCAACGAGGTGGCAACGGGTAGTGATGAGGACATCCCATATATTGATACAACCGCTGCACCTACAGCGGAACACATACAAGGACCCATCACTCGAGCTCGTGCCAAGCAACTTAACTATCAGGTACTTTCGTTTCTTGGAACTCTTTCTCACATACATGAGAATATGATGCTGCCTAAATCAGATATGTTTGTTACTCTTAGGAATGATGGACCTAGCATGGATGAGAGGGACAAGCATTGGAGCATGATCACGCATGGAGATGGCAGCAAGCGTTTGAGAATTGAAGAAGATGCCACGAGTGGAGATTTCAGAACTTTGAAACCACCATAATGAAGGATGAAGACTTGGACGAAATATACAAAGAACTACTTCATAAATTCGTCCTTAGATAGATATGGTGCTGCGTCACTTTTATTTTTGGGCCAGGCCCATGTAATTTTCGCAGCAAATAAGACAGCCACTTTTAGGAATCCGAATTTGAGGAGAAAAGGCCTGTTAGGGTTCCGTTCGACCACCATACCCATGGCTGGTCGCACCCCTACCTTTTCCTCCTCAAATACCCCCCGTAGCCGTCACTAGAACTCGGATTTTGATTAGACTAAAGTTAGCCATTACTGCAACTACGAGCTCGACTTTTGAGGCCAATCGCCCAGAAGAAGACCGCCTATTCGGAATCCCACCTTTTGAATAAAGCATACATCTTTCATCCGCAATATCCTGATTGCTGTATTAGTTCTTACTTGTTCTCGATTTCAGGTAGGAATCAAGACCCTCGCTGGTCAGGCTGATCGTGCATCCGCAAGATCAGTAACTCCCGGAGATTGTCCTAGCGATTGCATTGGCGCACGAGCTTCGCACGTGTAGTCGGATCGTCAAGCACGAACTCCACCCACCAAATTGACATATCAAGATCTCATCGAAAGATCGGACACCTTTGCCCTATCAAGTGGTATCAGATTTCAGGTTACTCGGTGAGATTTACTATTTTCGTAGTTTAGATTGCATCTGTGTTCATACCTATAAACCACGAAAAAATCCAAAAATACAGTTAGGGTTTAGATCATGATAAGGGGTTGCCCGATCTTCTCAGTGAGCCAATGTAGATGGATGATAACTTGGTAGATAATCTGTGAGACGCACACGAACTCTCCGGCTGTTCCCCCATTGCCAATGCAACAGATCTTCAACCCTATGGATATTCGAGACACCACACACCTGCGCACGTAGCCGCCGACCACGAAGCGGTTCTGCAATCTCCTAATTCCCAATGGAACAGCAGATCACACTTGAATTCTCAGTAGCAAAACTCCAGATCGAAACAAACTTGGAGTGGGGTAGATATTCCGAGCGAAACACAGAGGAATATATGATTTCAGAGGAAAGCTTACAAGCAATTTCGTTCTGATGTTTGGGGGTAATCTAAACGTAGTCTGAACGACACAAGGGGGCGCCCCAGGGGTACTTAAAGGGGTCCGGGCGACCTGGGCAAAGACCTGGCCCAAAACCAACCTGTTTTGGGCCCAAACGGACTCGGTTCGACTCAAACTGGTACATACCGACCCATACATGGGTTCGGCCTATTTTGGCACGCAGGCCATGAGTGTAGCGCGCCTTAGACTCATAGACATCGCGTCAAAGGCTGTCCTAGCGCGCCATCTCGTGCTCTCGCTCATGCAGACTTGATCTCCGCTTGTCTCTCGATCGCCGTCCTCCCTCTCCTCCCGCTGGCGATATCTTGATAGATGACATACCTAAATACAACATAGTGCATCGCTTTAGGTAGTATATAATTCGGAGATATCAAGACATTCTTTCAATTAGGAAAGAATTCACCTTATAATAATCATCAATTAGACTCAATATTTCCTTCCATCTCAAACAGTCAAAATCAGCATGATCCATGATTGTATCCTCATCATCCTCCCTTTCTTCAAGAAAAGCCGTCCTCGGCTTTGGGTAAGCTGAAAGTGGTAGGAACAAGAAGAACAACGTGTACGCAGAGTATATGTATACATAACATGTTGTATTATTTTTGTTCACGTGAAAAATATATCTACTATACATCAAGCAACTTAAATTGCAGGTATAAGTGAAGTGTAAAAAATCATGATCATGGTGACAAACAAAGAGATATAGAATCTTGTTGGTCAGTATTAAATTCAGTTTTCTCAAAGAAGATCGATGATCAAATTTATGATGAACAAGGTCAAACCAATCCAAAATATGTGAAAACAAAATTGATTTATGCCATGCCTCAGCTGCGCTGCACTGATATCTAGAACAAATAGACCTATCATGATCAATACTTGCAGTGCATAAGATACAACTCAATTTGCAAATATAAGTGAAGTATATTTTAGTAGCATATAAATGCAGCATGTGTTGGGACAAAGAAAACGGATATGAGAAATCTGATTCTATTCTAGCAGAATTAGAACACTCCAACACAGGTAAAAGTAAGTTGGTTGGTTGCAGTATATCAACTAGGCCAGAATATAGTTGCATACTATCTCGAACATAATCTAGTGTCCCACAACAAAAGGACTGCGACACATTGCATATAGGACTGAGAACATCAAGTTTCAGTTCAGTAATTCTATCACAAGTTATGCAGATGTGATCGACTAGAAAATTATCATTCATGCTATATTCACCAATCAAGTAAAACATGAAGCAATAGGCATGTGTGCGAGAATTCAAATATGAAATGTCAGAAATCTTATTCAGAGCACAACGCATACTAAGAGGTTGTTTTAGCATGATGGAATACACAATTTCATTCGATGGTATTCTAGCAAGTACTTCCTTATGTGTCAACACTACCACATGATCAAAATTCGAAATATGCAAATTATCACATGGTGCTGAAACATTAATGCAAGATAAATCACTAGAAGGAACCAGCAAAGGAATAGACTCACAAAGATTATCCATAGTTGCTGGTTGCGGCTCAAAATCAGTACCTATTTCAATGACATGCTCTGCAGAAGAAGTAGGCACCAGAATATCTTCCTCAAGTGGTAATGCACAAACTGGTGATGCAGGTTGTAAAATAGGCAGCTCGCTTTCTTCAAAAGCAACCTGCTTATCACAAGAAACAACACTAGGAGTAGACAGAGTTACATTAGTTGAAATATCCTCACATATCCTATCGTCGACTACTCTTGTGTTTCCATTTGCGCTCATACTCTCAAAGTGTATGCTCTCAACCTCACGTTTGGTGGAATCACACAGCTCACTTTTTATAACACTCTCACTCAATTTGGCTATGTGGCTCTCATTCTCACATGGGTTGTGAAGCACACCATGGTCAAGATGGCAAATAATGGGAATGCCACCATCCATCATGACCTTGTGTTTAGGCGACAAGCAGAACTCCTTTGTCCTCTCCTTGCGAAGAAGATGATTCTTATGAAACTGTTCAGCCGTTAGACGTAGCAAAGCACACTGCTTCTTATTCCACTTGAAAGAAACTTTTGCCACATCACGACAAGGCTGAACTTGATAGTTGTGGCACCAAGGATATCCCAATAGAATGTGACAAGAGTCAAGTGGCATAGGAGATACACCACAAGGAACAACCTCGGTATGCCCTCCGAAAGTAAGAGGAACTTCAGCTATGTGTGAAATCAGCAAGGTGCCATATGATGAATGCAATAGATACGGCACTTTACTGGCACGTGTCACGAGGTGCAACTTCTCCACGACCTCAATGCTGATTAAATTGACAGTAGAGTTTTTATCAATGGTGATTGCAGCACATCGCTCTCCAATCATCACACTATGGTGAAAGAGCCCATCACCGTCAAAGTCACCATGTTCTTCCTCCCAAAAAGTGAGACTACAATATCTGTGGCGGAAGAAGTGATATCTGCAAGCCTCCATATTATCCGTAACGTCATCTGCCATGATTAGTGCAGCAAAAAAAAAGTGTATATATGGTGGAAACACTCAACTCACTCAAAACTGAAAAGACAATGAATCTTACCGTTCCAAAGTGAATTAGAGCAACTTACCACTCGCAGCAAACAACCGCGTGCATGTGTGTGATCAAGCGAATACCGAGGGAAAGATTATCACAAGACAACTAGGGTATATATATGGTGGACCTGTAGGTAAGAAATCCTAAGTACACCGAAATACAAGTCCTAGTGCTGATCGTATGACAAAGACCCACGGAAACACACACGGTGGCGATAAACGGGGCAAAGCAACTCTGAAAAGTGAGCTCAAAAAGATATAAGTGACGACGCACAGTAGCTCATGTTGCAATGCACAAGAGAGACGCTAGCACTGGCTCGACGAACAGGCACAAGATTGCGCACACGGCAGCAGCCTGATGAGCACGAAGTAGCTAGTCTCGTATGGGTAAGCTCCTAACACGATGCTGTAGACAGGCTGTAGCTAAAGCGATCAAAATCGTGTAGAAAGGACGCTATGTGGACACAGTGGTAACACGCTGTCGCGGATGAGAAACCGACGAAAAATATGTCAACGGCAGAGATGTACGACGCCGGAAACACACGGCAGCGCGACGGCGATGCGAAACGGACAAAAAAAATTTATCCCTTTTTTTTTTTGAAATAGGACTCACGCCAGAGCACAGAGGTTGTCTGGGGTGCAGCGCGCACGCAGCGCACGCAGCGATTCAGATTTTTTTTTTTACTCCTTTTTTTTTTACTGACTCAAATTTGGATCAAAAAAGCCTAAGTGGGCTTGGGCCTGCTAGCGCTAGGAGCGCTCAAGGGCAGGCACGCAGCGACCGCGCCTCGCTCCCAGCACGCTCGAGCGCAGAGACGTTCTGCGGTCACGCGCGAGGCCTGGCGCCGCAGCGATTCGAGCTCGCGCTCGACCACAGACTCGGTCTGAGGTCGGGCGAGCGGGCGCCTGACTTTTTTTTTTTTTTTTTGCTTTTTCGATTCCGATCTGATTGGATCTGTGAAGAACACGTATACACAGCCACCAGTTTATAGGGAAGAAGAAGGAGATCAAAGATTGACCAAACGACGACGAAATCTGAAACGAAGATGCAGAAAAGAACGAGGATCCTGGACTCCTACAGATTGGATGAAAAGATACGCGAAAAGATGATCAGCAACTAAAACAAGTAACTCGATGTAATCTAGGCTATGGCAAAACTAAGAACCCTAATTTTTTTTGTAGGCTTTTTCTGGATAGGACAAAAACAAAAACGAATTTACGGGGATGAATTTGTGGATGCTCACCGAGTAAACGCTGGAATCTGATACCAAGATGATAAGGGGTTGCCCGATCTTCTCAGTGAGCCAATGTAGATGGATGATAACTTGGTAGATAATCTGTGAGACGCACACGAACTCTCCGGCTGTTCACCCGTTGCCAATGCAACAGATCTTCAACCCTATGGATATTCGAGACACCACACACCTGCGCACGTAGCCGCCGACCACGAAGCGGTTCTGCAATCTCCTAATTCCCAATGGAACAGCAGATCACACTTGAATTCTCAGTAGCAAAACTCCAGATCGAAACAAACTTGGAGTGGGGTAGATATTCCGAGCGAAACATAGAGGAATATATGATTTCAGAGGAAAGCTTACA